>JARZZO010000011.1:24692500-25310000 GCA_030544215.1 Zantedeschia hybrid cultivar | reverse complement strand
GTAGTGGTATGTACCACTAAGTTTGTTGAAGAATAAATAGAGGTAGTGCAACCAAGCAAGGAGAAAATCCTCACTCATGAAATCATGTAAATTACATGTATATGTCAGAGGGCATGCAGAACTGGTAACTTTCCCTATGTTTCCAGATTGCGAGTTAATGTGCCAAGTTGCTTGATGTAGTCCTGTACATTGGGATGCAAAATATGTCCCTGATCAATGAATTAACTGATTTGGATCATTGGAACTAAAGTCTTTCTAAAAATCAGATTAGGTAATATGACACATCACTGTTACTAAAGAACTGATCGACTCCAAGTCAGTAGGACTCAAAAAAGCCTCCATAACAACTAGATGCTCAGAATGGGCCTTTAGGTGAGTACCATCAAACTGAAACTCATTGATTCTATTGGCATCAAATTGTGATGCATCCTGATCATCTAATCTGATTCCACAGTCTCCCTTCTCCCGTCTTCTTTTTTGTTATTTGGTGGAGGAAAGAAAACCCTAATCTGTTGAAGAATTCACCTTCATTTGCTCTCCATTGTTCCTGTTCCTTTCTCTCCTCTTTAGTTATCTTGAAAGCACTCCTATTTAGTTATCTTGAAAGCACTGCTCCACTGCTCTGTGGACTACTAGAAGCAAGCCCATTACCATTGTCCAGGTATCCACTTAAGCGATGCCTGCTTACCTTCACACTTTTGGGTGACAACAAATGCACATGCTTTCTATTTTAATATTGACTAAGTGGGGGAAACACCAGTTGGAGATTGTCCATCTTATATGTTGCCTGTATATAGAGGATAGTCATACCAGAACGCTATGTATGACTAATTGCATCCATTTTTTGTACCTTTTCTACTGCCACCTGTTTGCCTTCTCCTAATCCACATTCCAAACCAGCTATGAATGATATTTGAATAGATCATCTTATGTTCAGGCTCAGTTTTGTTTGGGCTGGTTGGCTTCTCACCCTTGGGCAGAGTTGGATTTGCCTCTAAACAGTGGTCCCCTTTCTTGTTCCTTCCCAGACTGTTTTTTTCCGAAAGAGGTGAGATCATACTACCAATTATTTTATTAAGATAAACAAAGGTATTACAATTGGATGGTGAGATGAGATGCCTCAACCATAAAACGAACTAACTACAACAAAACCACGAAAGATAAAAAAAATCAGAACACTTGCTATGTTATGACGAAGAAAACAGTACTCCACAATGTATTGACAAACCCTCTTCAGTTGCTGAGATTTCTGAGAGCATCTTTTCGTTTCCAGTTATGTGGAACAGCTCCTTCATCTTGCTTGTCTGTAATCTCCTTTGTCAAGCTTTCCTAACTGTGTTTCTACTTTTCCGGCTAATACCGTCCAGATTTGCAACCAATCACTTTGTCGAGTCCTCATTATGTGAAAATTCTACTGACTGGTGAGTCTATTAAAGTTTGATGAGATGAGGGAATGCAGCCCATTTGTTTAAGGAATGTGATAACATGGTTTTTCTTCACTCCACAAATGTCATGGTGTTTGCAGAGTTATTATCTATCATTTCTCTTCTTCTTCGTCATCTTCTTCTTGCCTTGAATATCTATGATTTACTGTCTACCATCTCCTCCTCTCTGCTCTCTTGCCTTAAATGTTCAAGTGCAAATAACATGACAGAGAAAAATCCTAGCTGAAAAGTTTCAGTTTCCATTTTAAAGTCATTTAAAATGTCCCTAGAGAATGGCATACATTTTTCTAGGATTGTTTGCATTTCACGTGCAGAGTGAAATGAGATATGATGTTACATGTATGAAATGTTCACAAGTTTTTTTGTCCTCTCTCCCTCTCTACTCTGCTGCCTTAAATTCTCATGTGAAATCCTGGTTGAAAGGTTCCAGTTTCCATTTTGAAGCATTGAAAAGTCTCTGCAGAATAGTTCCTAGAAATAGAAATGGATGCCTTTCATGTGTATCAAGAGAAAGCTGGAATGAGTGGCAATCTTCATCTATGAAATGTGAACAAGTTTGTATACACAGATCTTGCTCTTGTCTGTGTCCACATGTAGGTTTTGCAATTGTTGAACATAAAAAATTATGCTATCACTCAGATTATATTTTATAATACTTATTAACAAATTTGGCAGTTGAGCAAATTTTGAGTGTCACCAGAAGAAGCTTCTATACTTTAGCAGTATTCAGATGATCCATTTCCTATTTTGCTTTGTTCATTGATTCATAATTGTGTGAGGATTTTTCATATCGTACTTCATACAATTTTTATTTTTAAGTGTCAGAGCCAACCGATTTATTCTTATCATATTTGTGATTTGTGGTAGGTTATCAAAGCCCTTTTGGAGATCAGCAGAGAGCATGCTTGGGCACAAGTAGTTCATCGCAAGCTCATCTGCATGCTGACAAATATGTTTTACAAGTTTTCTGATGTACCAATGTTTCGTGTTGAGCAAGTTGATCTCATTGGAGGAATAGAATTCATCTGTCTTGAGGTTTGTGGTCTCAGCTATTTGCTTATGTGTGACATCTGACATGTTCGGTAGATGAGGCTTGTAATGTTCTAAAGCATGTCTGTCACCGTATGAGAGTTGTGATTAGGAAGGATATAATCATCATCTTTGTTTCTGTTGTCGTCATCATCAGCAAGCTTTTGTCCCTACAATGTGGGATAACTTGGGACTTGAGCACCATCTCAAGGCTCAAACAATTTTTGTTTTCCTTCCTGTCACCCATTCTTGTGCCCAAATCCTGATATACACTGGTTGATGGAAGGGAGACTGCCTTCAGATTTTGCCAAAGGCTTCACTAAGGCTAGTTGTTTCTTTCTAATCCCGAAAGTCAATAAACATAATAAAGTATACTTAAAGAATAATGATGGAAACAAATATTCCGAGACACGGTATAATTAAAAATATACATGTAAGTTGCGATGGGCATATATTCAAAATAGACTCGACAAAGTTATTGAATGAATTTCAAACATATATAATAGCAAGGATATCCTTTAAAAGATACCAATACCATAAAAATAAGCATGGTAGGAGAAATAAGATCCAATTGCACATATTTAACAATAAGCTATGTTAGATAATAAAAAGGTTGTAGACAAGATATGGTGTTATAGTTAGATGTTCCCTCTGGACCTCCAAGCTTAGGGTCATCATCATTTGCCAGATCCTAACTAATTCATTGTTCCTTTTTTTGTTTGCTTTGGGGGGTTGGGGCGGTGGGGAGGTGGTTGGGGGTGGAGGCATGAATTCTATAACGCCATTCCATTCTCATGTCATATTTATTTTCAGCATGTGTTATTTTACCTTTCTTTCATTGCGTCCATCCAAGTTCTCTTCTTATTCCTTTAGGATCATCAAAGAATGGTGATTTTTATTTTAATCATGGTCTGCCGTATTGTACCGGATTGAGCCGACTCATACGAGTCGACTCATATTTGGGTGAGTCCGATCTGTTGGTACGTATCGAGTCGGACCGGATCGTGCCGACTCATACATACATAACAGGCTGTTTTAACTTGAGTTTTTCCCATTTGTTAAGTAAATTTATACTTTTTATATCAATTAATAAGATACATTTCTCTAAAATATGACTTAAACTCATTACTTTTAACAAACTCATTGGCTTGACTCATGCGAATTGTGTGAGTTGGACTGTGTCGGCCTGAGTCGGATTGGATCCGACTCGTACCTGGCCAAACCTAATCCGATCCGGATCCCCAAGTTGGCGAACCTTGATCTTACAGATGCTTCATTCAGTCTTCTTGGTACAATCCAAACTGTCTCAAATGGCTTAAATGGACTCTATCCCCTGTTATTGATACCCTTATCATCGGTAGTAGTCATTTGATATATAATCTTCTCTTCTAGCACATCGACCTTAACCTTCTCATTTTAGTTGTTTTCATCTGTATGGGTCAAGTTTGCAGAACTGGAACCGGTTCCAGAATTAGTCAGGGCCAGTTCCACTTTAACCAGGATGGATCCGGGTGAACTGGGACGGAACCGTCCAAAACCAGCTGGTTCCAGCCAGATTGGGGACCGCTGGTACCGATACCGGTTCTGCAAGCACTGGTATGGGTTTTCCTAGTAGCCAACTCCTTTGCCTCGGGCAACGTTGCTGACAATAGAACTTCCAATCTTAGGAATTTCTAATTGGTAAGGTAATTGGTCTCTGCATGAGCTTGCACAAACCATCCTAATGAAGCCTCTTGCATCATCGTTTGAATCAATTATCCTAACTTAACGTCAATCATCCCTAATCTTTTCCCCTAGAGCCTTTCTGGTAATGCATCTGAACATCCTCTTGTTATTAGCATTATTTTGTGTAGGTGTTATTTTGTTCACCAACCAACACTCAAAAATCCATATAGCATAGCCAGCCTAGCTAATAATATATAGAAGTGACCCTTCAACCTCAAGAAAACTCCCTTTCACAATTCACATAGAATATCAGGAAGTGCCCTCCACTGAATGAAACTCCCTTATCCAATAGAATGTCAAAAATTCCCTCCCCTTTTATCCATCCGATCATAATTTTGTTGGTTGCATCTCTGTTAATATCTCTATTACATTGCAGGATATATCCCAAGGATTGAGCATTAAAGATTGAGCATATAAAAGAGGGAGGTACAATCATAGAAAACATTGATGACATTCAACAAGCTTTTATTTCCTATTATAAGCATCGATTTTCTGAAGATCACTTATGGAGACATCATCTACAATGTGGAGTGCTCCCTATACTGGAGAGGGGGGAGAGTGAGGGTTAAAGAGCAGAAATCAAAGGAGTTAAGGAGGCAATTTTTAATATGAATGCAAACAAGTCTCCAGGTCCATATGGCTTTTCTTTGGGTTTTAATCAGCATGTTTGGGAGCTTATCAAAGAGGACTTTATGAAGGTTGTGAAAGAATTTCAAGAATAGCGATTAAATATCAAATCTGTGAATGCTACATATGTTGTTCTTATACCAAAAGTGGAAGCTGCAGAAAGGTTGATGGATTTTTGGCCCACTCCTCTTCCTTATTATAGGTCAGATCTTGAGCTCTCTCTGGGATAAATCAGCAGGTCAAGGATTGATAGACGGGTTCTGCATTGGCAGAAATGATCTTCATCTCAGACATCTTCAATTTGCAGATGATACCTTTTTTTTTTCCTCAGGGCAACCTGGAATGATGAGAAATTTGAAGATCCTACTGGTCTTGACAGAAGCTATAATTGGGCTTAGTATTAACTTCCAAAAATCTGAGATAGTAGGAATCAATATGGATAATGTCAAGTTGGACTGCATGGCTGATTTATTAAACTGCAGAGTGTCCTATTTTCCAATCAAATACTTGGGGCTTCCTTTATCTTGTGGTCCTATAAGCTTAAGGGATTAGGGTATGGTCATTAAAAAGTTTGATTATAGATTAGAATGATGGAAAGCTAGATTCCTTTTAGATGGTAGAAGATGGGTCCTCTCATTATCAGTTCTCTCCTCATTAGCCACTTACCATCTTTCCATTCTTAAAGTTCCAAGAACTGTGGAAAAAATGATAGAGGCTAGGAGGAGATCTTTCTTCTGGGGGGGAGGAAAGAGAGAAGGAAAAGGACTTCATCTTATAGCTTGGGATAAAGTCTGCAGATCTAAGAATCAAGGAGGGGCTAGTCTGGTCACAATTAATCATTTCAACAAGGCCTTGCTTGCTAAATGGCTGCGGAGGTTGAGGGAAGATGATGACCACCTCTGGATTAAAATAGTCAGGGCTAAGTACCACTACAACTATTCTAAATGGGATTTGAATCCTTCAAGGTCCCACAATCTGTCCCACATCTGGAGGAACATTGTTCATCTACAGGTTTTGGTTCTTCCAGCAGTCAGCTTTCTTTTGGGAAATGGAGAAAATATCAGCTTTTGGAAAGATAAATGGCTCACTAATGTTCCCCTCTTTGATCAGGCTCCTAACATATACCAACTTGTAGATAACAAAAATGCTACACTGGCACAGTTCTCTCTCAAGACAATGTTGTTCAATGGAATCTTAGCCGCCCAAGAAATCCAACAGAATTTGAAATAAGGGAGTTACTCAGAATTCTACACCTAACTTCAGATGTCCACCTCATTAGGGATCAAGAAGATAAAAGAATTTGGATTTGGAATTCCAAAGGATCTTTTTCATCTAATATTCTTACTAGTATCATTCAAGATGGCGGCATTAGAGTGTGGTAGAAATCTCTAGTGTAGTCCAAGTATATCCCAATCACAATCAGAATGTTCCTTTGGAAAGTGGCTTTGAATAGGCTTCCTATATCCCGAAAATTAAAGAGTATCTTAAACTTCAACAACTCACTATGTGTTTTTTGTGGGCTGTTTGAAGAAGATCGGAATCATCTTTTCTGCCACTGTGGGATCAGCAATTTCCAATGGAAAGTCTTATCCAAGGCTCTGAAAATTCAGTGGGTGGAACCTCTTAACTCTCTTCATCTCATGCAAGGGTGGTCAGTTAACTGTCCTGCTCAGGCTGATAGGAATATGTGGTCCTTGATCCTTCCAGCTATGTTGTGGTCTATTTGGCTAGAAAGAAATAACAGAAGGTTCAACCAAGAGTTCAGAAACCCCTCCTATATTCTTCAAAGAGCCCTTAATTAGGTGAAGGATTGGGGAAGAGCAGCTGTTATTTGGATTGCCTCAGATGGAGATTTCATTTCCAAGGCTTGTAGATGGAAATACTTATTGTTATGATCCTAGATTCCCTGAGGCACTTCTGCAGCAGAATGCAGAATCTGTCGATCCCGATCCGGATCAGCCGATTCAGATCGGGATCGGTAGGTTCCGATTCGACCGATTCTGGCCGTTCCCGGCTGATTCCGGCCAATCCAATCCCGATTCAGATCGGGATCGGCGGGTCCCGATTCGGGGACCCGATCCGGAATTCCTTGCTTCTGCTAGCCTCTATTTTATTTTCTGAATAAAATAGAAGCCTAGGGTCTGGCTCTCTTTTGTTTGATGTGGGATTGGGGGGTTGGCCATCAGCCATGATGTTTGGCCTTTGGCCTCCATTGTATCCTCTTTTATCTTCAATGAATTGTGACTATATGTAACCTTCCAAAAAAATGGATGCTACAAGACAATTACCAAAGTATTGGCCAACTGACTCAAGAAGGTGCTTGTCAAGCTAGTGGGAGCTGGGAGGTAACCAGACAGCTTTCATGCAAGGCAGGTTTATCTTAGACAATTATATGCTGCTTATGAAGCTATTCACTACCAGAAAATTAGGAAGGAGTGTGTGGTTCTCAAGTTGGATTTTGAAAAGGCGTATGACAGAGTCAGTTGGCAGTGCATTCATTAAACTCTGGGACTGATGGGCTTTAATCAAAGGTAGACTGGGCGGGTCATGAGTTGTATTTCCACAGCCAGGTTTTCCATTCTTATCAATGGGGAGCCTTGTGGTTTCTTCAGTAGTTCTAGAGGATTGAGACAAGGAGGCCCTCTGTCTCTTTTAGTTTTTCTGTTTCAGATTCTCAGCTCCTTATGGTATAGAGCAGCGGAAGAAGGCTTGGTGGATGGCATTCTGGTTGGGAGGAATTATTTTTAGCTTACTTCATCTGCAATTCGTAGATGATACCCTAATTTTCAGTTCAGGAGAAGAATGAAACATTTCTAATGTCAAGAATTCATTGATGTTTATTGAATACATTTCAGGACTAAAGATTGACTATGAAAAATGGGATCAATGTTCCAAGGGAGAGGCTTTTGAGCAATGCTAGAATCATAGGTTGTAAGATATCTGATTTTCCTCTCAAATATTTGGGTTGCCTTTGTCTGATGGATCTATTAAAGTAAGGACTGGAATGGCCTTATAAAAAAGTTTGGTCATAGGATGGAAGGGGAAGCTTTTATCTGCTGGAGGAAGGTGGATATTGTCCAAGACAGTTCTTTTCATCTGTGGCAAACTACCATCTATCCATTTTCAAAATCCCAAGACACTGAAAAAACTATAGAGGCCATAAGAAGTTCATTTTTCTGGTCCAGTGGAGGAAATCATAAGAAAGGGCTCCACTTAATCAAATGGGATTTCGTGTGCAGAAGCAAAGAACAGGGAGATGTGGGGTTGGTTAAAATTTCACATTTCAACAAAGCCATGCTAGTGAAGTGGTTATGGAGACTTGGAGAAGAGAGACGGTCTATGTGGGTGAAAGTTGTAAGAGAAAAATATTTTCTGAACTCAGGTCCTTGGTGTCTTTCTCCAGTTAATATTTCCTATTTGTCCCCCGTTTGGAAGAATATCATGAATACAGTACATGTGGTCAAGGCTGCTACATTCTTTCAACTTGGAAATGGGAGAAATGTTCTTTTCTGGGAGGATAAATGGTGTGTGCTTAGGGTCCTTTTTGTTTTGAAAGTGGATAAATCCACGATTGCATTAAATGAGAAAGAGAAGTACAAAAGGAATGGGGGATGTACAAGTATAAAAAACACCCTTCCTTAATCCCATTTACGAAATACACCAAGATGGCGCACTCGACTCTCCCCCCTCATTGTGTGTCGATGAACAATTGAGAGAAATTGGAGGAAATAACAACATCTCTGCAAACAGCTGCCATCCAATCTTTAACTCTAGAGCACACAAAGGACATCACCTCCTCTAGGCTAGAGGCTTCCCTCTTGAAAATCCTCTTGTTCCTCTCTGACTAGATGGCCCACAGGGTGGCATGAAGGATCAGCCACCATAAAATACGATCTCCTTTGCCCGGCAAGCTGGAGGACCCAAAACGGATCAATGCTGCCACAGAATTTGGAGATGCTTGACCTGTTGGACTTTGTCAAAAAGAATCTTCGACACCTCCTTAGCAAAAATGCAGCACACAAACAAATGATCAATAGACTCATCAACCTCGCCACATAAGCTGCAAGTAGAGCGGATGTCACATCCAACGCGGAGAAGCCTGTTTGCGGTAGGAAGTCTTCCCATGGAAATCCTCCAGATTAGAATCTTGACCTGAAGAGGGGACTTCGGAGCATGGATGGCAGTACCGGCCGATACCGGTACGTACCGGTATCGGTACTCGATACCTGTAAAGGGTATCAGCCGATACCGGCTGATACTGGGCCGGTACCGGCCGGTACGTACCGGTACTGGTACCCACCGATACGGGTACCGGTACCGGTACTGCCATCCCTGCTTCGGAGTCCAAATATGATGATAGAAGGGCGACCGGGTGCCCCCATCAGCGATGGCTCTGAATGCAGATTTGACGGTGAAGACTCCACGAGGCTCCTAGGCGACCTCCAAGAATCCTTAGTCGAAACATCCAAGGTGCAGTCTTGAAGAAGCTGCAACAAGGAGATTAAATCCTGAATCTCCTCGTCGTGGAGATTTCTTCTAAAGCATGGACCCCAATGTGTGGTACCCTGCGGGTTGGTCTCCATAACCTGAGACACTAGAACTCGACTGTTGGTAGACAGGGAGTAGAGTCTAGGAAAGATGTGTGCCAGCAGTGCCGCAGAGCACCACTTGTCCCACCAAAAAAGACATCTCTCACCATCACCAAGCTGGACCTGAGAAGCTGCAAGAACAATGTCAGCAGCCCGCAATATACTTAGGGTCCTTTTGATGTGGCTTTCCCTAAATTGTATCAGATTGTTGTAGATAAGGTGTATCGGTTGAGCATGTTCTTTCAAATGAAAATGGAGATCAGTGGAATTTTAATTTCAGAAGATATTTAACTGGGGCACAGATTCTAGAATTCATCCAATTGCACAAGGTGTTGAGACAGGAACAAGTTCATTTGCTGCAGAATCTACAAGACAAAAGACTATAGACATGAGGTTCTAAAGGAAAATTTTCAGTTAACTCTTTCATCAGAGTGTTGGACGATGGGGGATGCAGAGTTTGGTGGAAGGATATAGTTTGGTCTAAATTCCTTCCTAACAAGATCAAACTGTTCTTTGGAAAATTGCTTGGAAACAGCTGCCGACTAGTCATAGGGTTAAAGCTATTTTGCATATTCAAGATACAAAGTGCAACTTCTATGGGATCATTTGTTCTGTACCTGTGGTATTATCAATAATCTATGGAGGACTTTTTACAGAGCTTTGAAAGTCTCTTGGATAGACACTGATGAGGTTCTCAGCTTAATGAAAGGGTGAAATGAAATCTGTCCAGCTGATTTAGAGAAAGGATTATGGGCTTTGTTTCTACCAGCACTGCTTTGGGATATTCAGCTTGAATGAAATAACAGGAAGTTCAGTGGAGTATTTAACAGTCCTTTTGAGATACTTAGAAGATCCCACAACTTAGTGGACAGCTGGTAGAAGGCTTCAGGATTACAATTGATTGGGAATTCAGTGATCATGAATAATTCCAGGGTTTGGAAGAGGCTTTTGATCTGACTTTTTGTCTTCTCATTGTGACTCCCACTGTCCTTATTATCTTGACAACTCAGTGAGGGGTTTGTGAACTATGTAATTTTGTGTTTAGACCCATCTTTGGGATTGTTGTGGTTGTCTTTTTCTTTGTCCTATTTGTAACTTAATGTTGTTTTTCCTATCAATATGAATTGTGGCTATTGTCACCTTCCAAAAAAAAGAGATTCCTGATGGTAAGGACTTTTGCCGGAGGAGACCTAACAGTCATGTAGACAAAGATAATAGAAGCTATAAGCCTATGAAAGAATTCATGTAGGCTTTGGCTTTGGTGGTAGAAATGTTGTGGGTGGTGCCATTTTTAACTTTCTTTAAAAGAGAAAAATGGAACACTGTTGGAACCTTTTTTAAAGCAAAAGGGAAAAGGGGGGAAGCCCCCCCCCCCCACCGGTTGGGGACCCCCCCACCGGGAGCAGCCCTCCCTTCTCTCCCATTATTAAATTCAAAGAAGGGGGGGGGGATTAATTAGGATGGAGGGAGTTAATGGGGAATCCTAACCCCATTCACACATGAGTTGAGAATCCCATGTGAACCCCATTTAATACCCATCCTGAAAAAACCCCTTTCACATGTAGCCAAGTCTGGATTTAAGGGGTTTAAACCCTTTTCACATTGGCCAACCCCCCCCCCCCCCCCAAATCTGAAACCAGGGCATTAAAGAGCCTAAGAAAGCAAAAAAGTGGAGGGGATGGAGAGGAGAACCCCCCCCCCTCCCACCGGTTCCCAAACACGTGGAGGGGAGCCAACCGGTGGCACCCCCCCCCACCGGTTGGGAACCGGTGGGGGGGGTGCCCACCGGATTCTCCCCCCTCTCTCTCTCATTTTTTTTAATGCTCTCTCTCCCACTCTCTTACCCATGTGATTAAAAAATTAAAAAAGAGAGGGGGAGGAGGAAGTGGCAACCGGTGGGTACCCCCCACCTCAAGCCAAACCGGTGGGTACCCCCCACCTCAAGCATTCCGGTGGGTACCCCCACCGGTTAAGGCTTTGAAGCCTATAAATACCCCCCAAGGGGTAAGAAGAAGGGACATGCCCATTTGGTCCAAAATTTCCTAGGGGAAACTCTGCCAGTTTGAAGACCAAATCCGGTGCTCTTGCCCGGGTTTGCTGCAATTTGGAGGAGATATTTTCTTGGAGGGCTCTCTTCCTAAGGTTTATTCCTAAGGGGAAGTTCTGCCAAATTTATGTTGTAAAATCACTGTCCTATAAGACGGGATTATGTCGAAATAATGAATGAATGCTACTATTTGTTCTTTGAGCATATGTGTGTGCATGTGTTCATGAATCTACTATTTAAGTAACACTATGTTACTATATTTTCATATGCAAAATAATTAGTTTTATAACTAATTAAAATATATAAAACATATAATTAAATATTCTAAAATATCATTGGCCTCATCCCATACATAACTAATCTTAGACTCATAATTAAAACTTAATAATGAAATATTGAGACATAAAATAATATACTTAAGTTAAAAAATGACTTAAATACTCCACATACTTAATTAATTAATAAAATCTGCGAAAATTATCTAAAATTAATAAAACAAATATAAAAATCAGAAAAATTCTGTAAAAATCAGTAATACTCAGTAAAAATCAGAAAACAAAATCTGGAAATTGCATAAATCCAAAACATAACTTAAATATCCTTCATATACCTAATTAATTAATAAAAATCGGTAAAATTAATAAAAAAATCAGTAAAATTCAGTAAAAACCAGTAAAAAACAGAGAACCAAATCTGAAAATATATAAAATTCTGAAATGACTAAAATGCCCCTAGAGCTTAACACAAATTACAAAAATACCCTCATACATGTTAAAAATCTGTAAAAATCACAGAAAATTCTTAAGAATATCAAAATCTCTCATATGTCCAAAATACCCTCCAAACCTTAATAAGATGGGTAAAATTACCAAAATACCCTCAATATGACAAAAATAAATAAAAAATCTCAGAAAAATATAAAAATAGACTTTAAGTCTAAAAATCCAATTTGGGCAAAATTACCAAAATACCCTTACAATCTAAACACACTTGAAATAACTCTAAAATACCTCCTAAGGTTTTGAAACCTTCCTAAATCATTAAAACTCATTTCATACACTTAAATAACCATAATCTCCCTATACCCTCCAACTTGGCATAATTACAAAAATACCCTTATGGGTCTAAAATACTTGGAATCAATCCAGAATACTTGGAGTCAATCCAATATACTTGGAATTAATCCAGGTAGCTTGGAATCAATCCAAAATCATATAAACATATCTTAAACCTGGGTGAGGCCAAGAGTTTAACCTAAAATATATCTTCATATGCATGTGCTGCCTGTAGTAGTAGTGTTGCATGTTATAAGGGCATCATACGGACGGTTAATCAAGGGTTGTCGAGCAGTCGCTCAGCGTAATTAACACTGACCGAGGTCAGTGGAGAGAGGTCATACACTCGAATCTTCGCTTGATTCGAAGTCCCGGATTCCCTGAGGGCTAATCCCAAGCTCTCATAGTCCGATAAAATATAAAACCGACCTATAATTCTCTAGATAAACAAAAAAATGGATTTCCGAATAATCCGACATAGGAGAGATGCGTCTAGGTCAGGTCCCGACGAAGGTTAGAAAAACCCTCGTAAACAGAGATGGCACACCCGGTGGGACCACTCTTTCCCTTCATCTCTCCGTCCGGTGATGCCCTCACCACAACTCTACTACTAACTTTGTCATGTCTTATGCAGGTGACTGACTTTCTGCTTAAAAGACGACGATGGCGGCAAGGGTCACGTATGGCCCACTTGTGGTGGCGACCCACGTACGGTGTGGATATCTGACCACACCAACATGCTTTGGGGACTTCCCCGCGGTGATAGGATCTCCATACTTTCTGGGGGTCGTTCCGGCACCGGAGCTTGCTCCGGAAAAGAAGAAGAAGAGGTGCGCTTCTCGCTCCAGAACATGCAACAACGGCAGCCGATATGGGCGAGTGCTTGCCGTGAATACCATCAGCATCTCTCCAGCCTCCTCGTCCAACGGGGGGCAAAAGCAGAAGGTTCTAACCGTAAGTCCGTCTAGGACGGGGAAAACTATATTGGTGGGGAACCTGCATATTCGTCTGGATGGCGGGCAACCCATCATTCCTAAGATCCATCATATCCCGACAGTTCCTGTCCAGAATCGGTTCGGGATTCTATTGAAGGTTTGCCAAGATGGGGCAACGTTCGAAAAGAAGAAAAGGACTCCAAAGGACACTGCTTGTCGGGAGCCAATAATTATACCAGAGCCAGTCATGTCTCGAGCAGGGGGCAATGCCACCCCCCGAGCAGGGGGCAACTCCATGCCTCGAAATGGGGGGAATCCATCGGAAGATAGGAGCCTCCGCATAAAGGAAATGTGGGTAACTAAAAAGGAAGCCCGCAAAATTCGCCAGGCTAGGGATACCCTAGCAGAACAACAGCCTCAACAGCTCGTAGAGCCTGAGGGGCAGATAACCAGCTCAACTACCTGGCCTCGTTCTCTACAAGGTCAAAAGATAAAAAGTGCCTATAAGGCACAGGAACAAGTTTGGCAACAGACATCTGTCCTCGAGCGGTTGGGCGCATTGGTCCGATTGACTCACAAAAAGAAGAAAACTGCCAGAAGGACAGAGAATAGTATACGGGTCTACACATGCTACACCTCCAATATCACCAACCGGCAGCCTTCCCAGCCGGAAGACCCAAATGATATCATCAATCTGATGCAACGGGTCGGACCCATAACCCGTCAAATGGAGCAAGCTATGTGCTTGCTGAATCGAGGAAGCCAGGGGGCAGAGCCACCCCAAATTGGCAGTAGCAATGCTGCTGGAGGAGCTGATGAAGACGGGGCAAATGCTTTAGATATTGAAGCCGCTCCAGAACAACCTCAAGATCAAATACAGCCTCAGACTATAGAGGAGATGAGGCAAGAAAATCAACAACTCAGGGCCTTGCTCTATGGCCTAATACAAAAGATGGAGGAGCAGCAAAGGGCAGCTCAAGTCCCCCCAGTAAATGCACCACCTCCAAGGGCAGTGCCTATGCCAACGGTGATAAGACCGCAAGCTGCAGATGTCAACTTCAACCCTGATGAGATACAAGAAGATCAGGTTGTGGAGCCCAATCATAATGCTCAGCAATCCCATGCTTCTGCAGATGATGCTACGGCATTGCAGAAGCATCTTTTTGAGCAAATTGTTGAAGCCAAAATAGCAAAACAAGACGACGGAATAGGCACATTCGACTTATACAAAGTGCCATTTCCGGTACGTCATATGTTCAAGAAGCTCCCGCCGGATCACAATAAGTGTCCCAAATTCATCAGGTATGACGGGGAAGGCTCGGCCCAGGAACATATTGCCCACTATATGAGTGACTTGGGAGAGTTGGCTACTGATGAGGCCTATCTTCTGAGGTTCTTCTCTACCTCTCTCACGGGCATTGCATTCCAATGGTATGCAAAGTTGAAGCCTAACTCTATCAACAGTTGGGAGGAAATGCAGAAAAAGTTCCTCGACCGTTTCAAGGTGTCGGAACGAAAGGTCACCATCACTGAATTGGTGACACTAAAGCAAGGCAGGAATGAATCCGCCACCGACTATATCAAAAAATGGCGGAACCTCTGGATGAAATGCGACAATCCGCCGACCCATGAGGATGCGATACGATTGTGCAAAAGGGGCTTAAAGCCTGAAATAAGCGAAAAGCTGATTGGCGCAAATGTCAAAAACTTTGATCAACTAAATAACATTGTGACGGAGGTCGAAATATTCTATGCAGACCATCCAACCATTGCCTCCATTGGGGGGATAGTCCCAAAGAAGCAAAATATGGATACAGAAGAGGTCAATGCTATAGACTTCACCTCAGCTGTAGAAAATACAGGGGGCAAGAACAATGTAAATGCCTCAACATCTAATAGAAGGGGATCATATGCCACCCTTAATGAGAGAAGGAAAATGGCTTACTCTTTCATAAGGGAGGATACAAGAGAGTTGTTTAATGTCTGCATGCGGGCCAATCTCTTGATGCTACCCGAACCAAAAAGACCAGCAGAAGTTGGTAAAATAGATGAACCCAACTATTGCATGTACCATCGTATGTTGGGACATGTAATAGAAGATTGTTATATCTGCAAAGGAGAAATTGAAATGCTTATCCGAGAAGGGGCCGTGGAGATGGGGAAATACCTGGTAGACCTGCCTCAACCACATCGAATGCCCAGACAAACATTTACAGCAAATGTCGTCCACATGGATAAAAACTCCTCAGAAGAAGAGCCTACAAATAAGAATATAGATGCCCCTCTAGAGCAGGAGGCAATACCATCATACGCTCCAGCGACTTCCACTCCAGAAAGGTCTATCGTGGCGGCACTGGAGGAGATTTAGATGAATATGTCACAGCTCTCCCATCAGCAAGTTTCGCCGGAGCAGGAGGCAATACCATCATATGTTCCAGCAACTTCCACTCCAGAAGCGTCTATCATGACAACACTAGAGAAGATTCAGATGAGTCTGATACAACTCTCTCATCAACAAATCTCATTAGAACAGAAGATAAATCCATCATATACTCTAGCAATTTCCACTCTCGAGGGGTCCATTATGGCAGCACTGGAGGGGATTCAAGTGAGTCTGGGACAAATCTCTCATCAGCAGTATGAACTCACTCAAGTAATGGAAGGTCTTGCAAGACAATGGACAGAAGTCATGTCAATGGATAGAATCAATAGGCCCTTCTCCTTTGAGGAGCCAGGACCAAAATGCAGCCGTCCTCTAAAGAATAAGGGCAAACTTATCATAGATTTAAATGAACCACCAGAAGCCCAGTACTGAGAGGGAATGGTGCTCAAATGCAAAGGTTGTGAAAGTCACGACAATATTCTCGAGGCCACCTTTGCAGCTAGGCAAAGCTTCCGGGGAAAACAAGTTGCTGGTGCAGAAATAGGGATAAGTTTTAAAGATACGGAATCCCTGGCAAAAAAGCTCAAGAAACCATACTCCTTTCCAATGGAAAAGACCAAAGAACTCTTCGAGTTATGTATGAGCAGAAAAGCAATTATTCTGCCTAAGCCAAAAAGGGAAGAAGAAATACATCGGGTAGATGCACCCAACTACTGCCCATACCACCGCTTCATCACCCATCCAATTGAACGTTGCTTTATGTTCAAAGATAAAGTAGAAAAGCTGATTCAAGAAGGAAAGATAAATATGGGGAAATACCTGGTAAATCCCCCACAGTCACATACGATTACACATTAAGTGTAATTCGCAGATCCATGAGCAAAAAAAAAAAAAAAAACATTATCTTGCAACCCGTCGGAGGACAACGCGCAAAAGTTATGTGCGCCAAGAAAAGTCAATAATGTTCGCGCGCGAATACATAGGCTCATAAAGCCGCATATTTGTTCCCTGACGGGGGGAGAACTCTCTCGGCCTGCTGAGGGTAGAGATCGAGTTTTCCCACATCCCAACCCAGGGAGGATATCAGAGTCCCCAATGACGAATAAACCCTTGGTACCATACTGACGGTACAATAATGTCCCATCAAGGGCTACGACCGAGGCGATGATGACGATGACCTCCCGACCCGGTAAGGAAGTGGGAAAACTCGCTCTTCTGCTCGATACAGCCTGAGGGGATGATCCCCGTTCCTGTTATACCCGAAGCAAATACACGGGCATATTCTTGAAAGATGTCACATAATGGTGGGTGATTCACCTCGAAAGAAAATATTTGCCGTCAAGAATATCATGCAATGCAAAATTCTTTCATTCGCCCACGGAAGGCGTTAAACTCCGGCATTCGCCCACGGAAGGCGTTAAACTCCGGCATTCGCCCACGGAAGGCGTTAAACTTCGGCATTCGCCCGCGGAAGGCGTTACACTCCGGAACTTGCCTACGAAAGGCATTAAATCCCAGAAATTCATATTTCGCCCACGGAAGGCGTTAAACTCCGGCATTCGCCCACGGAAGGCGTTAAACTCCGGAATTCGCCCACGGAAGGCGTTAAACTCCGGAATTCGCCCACGGAAGGCGTTAAACTCCGGCATTCGCCCACGGAAGGCGTTAAACTCCGGCATTCGCCCGCGGAAGGCGTTAAACTCCGGCATTCGCCCGCGGAAGGCGTTAAACTCCGGCATTCGCCCGCGGAAGGCGTTAAACTCCGGAACTTGCCTACGAAAGGCATTAAATCCCAGAAATTCATATTTCGCCCACGGAAGGCGTTAAACTCCGGCATTCGCTCACGGAAGGCGTTAAACTCCGGCATTCGCCCACGGAAGGCGTTAAACTTCGGAATTCGCCCACGGAAGGCGTTAAACTCCGGCATTCGCCCACGGAAGGCGTTAAACTCCGGCATTCGCCCACGGAAGGCGTTAAACTCCGGCATTCGCCCACGGAAGGCGTTAAACTTCGGCATTCGCCCGCGGAAGGCGTTAAACTCCGGAACTTGCCTACGAAAGGCATTAAATCCCAGAAATTCATATTTCGCCCACGGAAGGCGTTAAACTCCGGCATTCGCCCACGGAAGGCGTTAAACTCCGGCATTCGCCCACGGAAGGCGTTAAACTCCGGAATTCGCCCACGGAAGGCGTTAAACTCCGGCATTCGCCCACGGAAGGCGTTAAACTCCGGCATTCGCCCACGGAAGGCGTTAAACTCCGGCATTCGCCCGCGGAAGGCGTTAAACTCCGGAATTTGCCTACGAAAGGCATTAAATCCCATAATTCATAATTCGCCCACGGAAGGCGTCAAACTCCGGAATTTTGTCCACCTGGGAGGCAAATATATCCCAAAATTTATATTCGCTTACTACAGGCTTTAAATCCTGAAATTCATATTTCGCCCACGGAAGGCGTTAAACTCCGGCATCCGCCTACGGAGGGCGTTAAACTCCGGAATCTGCCCCGGAGGGGCGTTATATCCTGAAAATTTTCATATTTGCCCCGAGAAGACGTTGTGTCCTAAAGTCTTTCCTGGGCGTATGCCAGCCCCGCTGACATGCCATAAAGGGGTCGAGAATTTTCTTATCGCCCCGAGAAGGCATTATATCCTAAATCTTCCCCTTGGCTTAAGCTAGTCCCACCGGCATGCCATAAGGGGGTTGAAAAATTCTTTTGCCCCAAGGAGGCATTGTATCCTAAAGTCTTCCCTGGGCATACGCCAGTCCCACTGGCATGCCGTAAAAGGGTTGAAAATTTTCCTATCGCCCCGAGGAGGCAATGTATCCTGAATCTTCTTTGGGCATACACCAGTCCCACTGGCATGCCATTAAAAGGTTGAAAATTCCCTTCGCCCTGGGGAGGCGTCATATTCTAAAATCTCTCCCCTAAATCATGGTCCCATCGGCATAACCATATAGTCCCATGTGCTATAGTCCCATCGGCGTGCCGTAGGCGGTCGAATTCGCTCCAAGGAGATGTTATACCTTAAAATTGACCCTGATACACGCTAGTCCCACTCGTGTGCCTTGGTGGCCTGGAAGTTCATATTCGCCTACAGGAGGCTTTATATCCTGGAAATTCATAATTCATATTCGCCTACAGGAGGCTTTATATCTTGGAAATTCATATTCGCCTATAGGAGGCTTTATATCCTGGAAATTCATAATTCATATTCGCCTACAGGAGGCTTTATATCCTGGAAATTCATAATCCATATTCGCCTACAGGAGGCTTTATATCCTGGAAACTCATATTCGTCTACAGGAGGCTTTATATCCTGGAAATTCATATTCGCCTACAGGAGGCTTTATATCCTGGAAATTCATATTTCATATTCGCCTACAGGAGGCATCATATCCTGAAAATTCATATTTCATATTCGCCTACAGGAGGCTTTATATCCTGGAAACTCATATTCGCCTACAGGAGGTTTTATGTCCTGGAAATTCATATTCGCCTACAGGAGGCTTTGAATCCTAGGATTCATATTTCGCCTACGGGAGGCTTTGAATCTCGGAGTTCATATTTCGCCTACGGGAGGCTTTGAATCTCGGAGTTCATATTTCGCCTACGGGAGGCTTTGAATCTCGGAGTTCATATTCCGCCCACGAGAGGCTTTGAATTTCGGAATTCATATTCGCCTACGGGAGGCATTAAACCCCGAAATTCGCCTCTAGGGGGCATTGTGTCTCAAAATACTTGGTCTTCGGGAGCCGTTGTATCCCAAATCCACGGCTACCTAAAGCCCCCGTTTCTCGAAAACTACATATATATTTCTTATCGGCTCACAGGGAGGCCTCAGTTCCCTACATATATACTTCTTATCGGTTCTCAGGGAAGACTCAGTTCCCTACATATATATCCTTATCGGTTCTCAGGGAAGACTCAGTTCCCTACATATATATTCTTATCGGTTCTCAGGGAAGACTCAGTTCCCTACATATATATTCATTATCGGTTCTCGGGGAAGACTCAATTCCCTACATATACTTCTTATCGGTTCTCAGGGAAGACTCAGTTCCCTACATATATATCATTATCGGTTCTCAGGGAAGACTCAATTCCCTACATATATTTCTTATCGGCTCACAGGGAGGCCTCAGTTCCCTACATATACTTCTTATCGGTTCTCAGGGAAGACTCAGTTCCCTACATATATATCCTTATCGGTTCTCAGGGAAGACTCAGTTCCCTACATATATATTCTTATCGGTTCTCAGGGAAGACTCAGTTCCCTACATATATATTCTTATCGGTTCTCAGGGAAGACTCAATTCCCTACATATATATTCTTATCGGCTCTCAGGGAAGACTCAGTTCCCTACATATATATTCTTATCGATTCTCAGGGAAGACTCAGTTCCCTACATATATATTCTTATCGGTTCTCAGGGAAGACTCAATTCCCTACATATATATTCTTATCGGTTCTCAGGGAAGACTCAGTTCCCTACATATACTTCTTATCGGTTCTCAGGGAAGACTCAGTTCCCTACATATATATTCTTATCGGTTCTCAGGGAAGACTCAATTCCCTACATATATATTCTTATCGGTTCTCAGGTAAGACTCAGTTCCCTACATATACTTCTTATCGGTTCTCAGGGAAGACTTAGTTCTCTACATATATTTCTGAGCGGTTCTCAGGGAAACCGTAATTCTCTACCGAAAAAAAAAAAAATAATAATAATAAAAGGAGCTTAAAAATGAGGTGCTCCGACGGACTTAATCGATCTCATCCTCAAAGGGGTCGGTTAAGGGTAAAAATATCTTATACCCAGCTATGGTGAAAACCCGAAAGGGCACCTTAGGCAAAATCGGGTAACCCCGCTGTGTGAAAACCCGCAAGGGCGCACAGGCAAAAATAAGAGGGGGCTAATACTGGTGAAAACTTGAAAAGGCGCTGGTATTAGTTTTAAATAAAATAAAAAAAAGAAGAAGAAGAAAGGAGCTTAAAAATGAGGTGCTCCGACGGACTTAATCGATCTCATCCTCAAAGGGGTCGGTTAAGGGTAAAAATGTCTTATACCCAGCTAAGGTGAAAACCCGAAAGGGCACCTTAGGCAAAATCGGGTAACCCCGCTGTGTGAAAACCCGCAAGGGCGCACAGGCAAAAATAAGAGGGGGCTAATACTGGTGAAAACCTGAAAAGGCGCTGGTATTAGTTTTAAATAAAATAAAATAAAAAGAAGAAGAAAGGAGCTTAAAAATGAGGTGCTCCGACGGACTTAATCGATCTCATCCTCAAAGGGGTCGGTTAAGGATAAAAATGTCTTATACCCAGCTAAGGTGAAAACCCGAAAGGGCACCTTAGGCAAAATCGGGTAACCCCGCTGTGTGAAAACCCGCAAGGGCGCACAGGCAAAAATAAGAGGGGGCTAATACTGGTGAAAACCTGAAAAGGCGCTGGTATTAGTTTTAAATAAAATAAAAAAAAAGAAGAAGAAAGGAGCTTAAAAATGAGGTGCTCCGACGGACTTAATCGATCTCATCCTCAAAGGGGTCGGTTAAGGGTAAAAATGTCTTATACCCAGCTAAGGTGAAAACCCGAAAGGGCACCTTAGGCAAAATCGGGTAACCCCGCTGTGTGAAAACCCGTAAGGGCGCACAGGCAAAAATAAGAGGAGGCTAATACTGGTGAAAACCTGAAAAGGCGCTAGTATTAGTTATAAAAAAAAATAAAAAAATAAAAAGAAAAAAAAGGGGGGAGAGAAAGAAAGAGAGAATACATGCGACATATAATAAATGGACCGTACCACTCAAACTTGGCATTTATCTTCAGGAGAATATTTGTGATACACTGGAACAATGTCGGAGTTTGAGATGAACATGCGGGATAGTTCGAGTTCTTCAGCAAATGGAAAACTTCAATCCTTTTGAAGAAATTCGACTCCATCTCCAGTCGAAGCGATGTTCGATGGCCGCCACGAAATGGGAATTCTCCCTCCAGTGGAGCTTCAGGAACATTTGCATTCTGACGAGGAGCGGCAATATGGGCGTCCGCGGTACCAGAAAGGACGATATCCTTCTGATGTTGGAGCATAGGAGTCTCCGCAGCTTGAGCTGTACAGCCTGCCTCGATAGTTTCAGTCTCGGCTCGCTTTGGCAAAGAGTTACTCGACAAGTAGCAGGAATGGGATATCGTCCTCCCCATGTCCTGCCATAGGAGGAACTCACATGAGGGTCATGAAGACAAAGACAACAAGCTACAAGAAGATAGAGAAATAAAATCAGCGCCAGAGAGCTGCAATAAAATTCTCGAAAAGCCAAAATTGACAAAGTCCTAATAAAGTCATAGGACAAAGTCAAATTGCTATGAACCATATATTAGGCCAGTCCAGAACGCTTCATGCGGAGCTCCTGGAAGTGCCAATATAAGGTACTAATACCCCAAGATAGAGCAAATGCCGGAAGAATTAAACGACTCGTCTGTGTGTTCTTAAGGAGTCTCTATGTCGTGAAGACCAAGAGATCCCCTAGAATCCAAGTAAACGTCGAAAGATTCAAGCGGCATCAACTCTCGCAGAACCTCCAAGTCGCAAAGGCCAAGAGGATTCCCATAATCAGAGGGGTAGACGCTTCCAAATATATTCGGAAAGTCGAAAAGTTATGAAAACAGGACTTCCTGGACATAGTTTGAGGTGTCTAAATACCAAAATTGAGGGTCATCAGGATCCAGATAAGCTCAGATGGGGCATACGCATAGCAAACCAAAGCAATGTATCGCCTGGCATATACGAGACAACGGGTGACTTCCCCCAATAGCCGTAAATACATAAGGCGAGAAACGGGAATTCATCAAGACAATACCGGCATGTCGCATTTGAGAATTCCTCAAGCATGCAAAATGATGGTTCTTGTAGCCGAATGGGGCACGGGACATGCACCGTCGTCTTCACCTCCGGCACATGTCCCGTGGGGGGCATTTGTTGGAACCTTTTTTAAAGTAAAAGGGAAAAGGGGGGAAGCCCCCCCCCCCACCGGTTCCAAGAGGGAAACCGGTGGGGGGAGAGGAGCAGCCCTCCCTTCTCTCCCATTATTAAATTCAAAGAAGGGGGGGGGGGGGGGGGGGGGGGGGATTAATTAGGATGGAGGGAGTTAATGGGGAATCCTAACCCCATTCACACATGGGTTGAGAATCTCATGTGAACCCCATTTAATACCCATCCTGAAAAAACCCCTTTCACATGTAGCCAAGTCTGGATTTAAGGGGTTTAAACCCTTTTCACATTGGCCAAACCCCCCCCCCCCCCCCCCCCCCCCCCCAATCTGAAACCAGGGCATTAAAGAGCCCAAGAAAGCAAAAAAGTGGAGGGGATGGAGAGGAGAACCCCCCCCCCCACCGGTTCCAAACAGGTGGAGGGGAGCCAACCGGTGGCACCCCCCCCCCCACCGGTTGGGAACCGGTGGGGGGGGGGTGCCCACCGGATTCTCCCCCCTCTCTCTCTCATTTTTTTTAATGCTCTCTCTCCCACTCTCTTACCCATGTGATTAAAAAATTAAAAAAGAGAGGGGGAGGAGGAAGTGGCAACCGGTGGGTACCCCCCACCTCAAGCCAAACCGGTGGGTACCCCCCACCTCAAGCATTCCGGTGGGTATCCCCACCGGTTAAGGCTTTGAAGCCTATAAATACCCCCCAAGGGGTAAGAAGAAGGGACATGCCCATTTGGCCCAAAATTTCCTAGGGGAAACTCTGCCAGTTTGAAGACCAAATCCGGTGCTCTTGCCCGGGTTTGCTGCGATTTGGAGGAGATATTTTCTTGGAGGGCTCTCTTCCTAAGGTTTATTTCTAAGGGGAAGTTCTGTCAAATTTATGTTGTAAAATCACCGTCCTATAAGACGGGATTATGCCGAAATAATGAATGAATGCTACTATTTGTTCTTTGAGCATATGTGTGTGCATGTGTTCATGAATCTACTATTTAAGTAACACTATGTTACTATATTTTCATATGCAAAATAATTAGTTTTATAACTAATTAAAATACATAAAACATATAATTAAATATTCTAAAATATCATTGGCCTCATCCCATACATAACTAATCTTAGACTCATAATTAAAACTTAATAATGAAACATTGAGACATAAAATAATATACTTAAGTTAAAAAATGACTTAAATACTCCACATACTTAATTAATTAATAAAATCTGCGAAAATTATCTAAAATTAATAAAATAAATATAAAAATGAGAAAAATTCTGTAAAAATCAGTAATACTCAGTAAAAATCAGAAAACAAAATCTGGAAATTACATAAATCCAAAACATAACTTAAATATCCTTCATATACCTAATTAATTAATAAAAATCGGTAAAATTAATAAAAAAATCAGTAAAATTCAGTAAAAACCAGTAAAAAACAGAGAATCAAATCTAAAAATATATAAAATTTTGAAATGACTAAAATGCCCCTAGAGCTTAACACAAATTACAAAAATACCCTCATACATGTTAAAAATCTGTAAAAATCACAGAAAATTCTTAAGAATATCAAAATCTCTCATATGTCCAAAATACCCTCCAAACCTTAATAAGATGGGTAAAATTACCAAAATACCCTCAAGATGACAAAAATAAATAAAAAATCTCAGAAAAATATAAAAATAGACTTTAAGTCTAAAAATCCAATTTGGGCAAAATTACCAAAATATCCTTACAATCTAAACACACTTGAAATAACTCTAAAATACCTCCTAAGGTTTTGAAACCTTCCTAAATCATTAAAACTCATTTCATACACTTAAATAACCATAATCTCCCTATACCCTCCAACTTGGCATAATTACAAAAATACCCTTATAGGTCTAAAATACTTGGAATCAATCCAGAATACTTGGAGTCAATCCAATATACTTGGAATTAATCCAGGTAGCTTGGAATCAATCCAAAATCATATAAACACATCCTAAACCTGGGTGAGGCCAAGAGTTTAACCTAAAATATATCTTCATATGCATGTGCTGCCTGTAGTAGTAGTGTTGCATGTTATAAGGGCATCATACGGACGGTTAATCAAGGGTTGCCGAGCAGTCGCTCAGCGTAATTAACACTGACCGAGGTCAGTGGAGAGAGGTCATACACTCGAATCTTCGCTTGATTCGAAGTCCCGGATTCCCTGAGGGCTAATCCCAAGCTCTCATAGTCCGATAAAATATAAAACCGACCTATAATTCTCTAGATAAACAAAAAAATGGATTTCCGAATAATCCGACATAGGAGAGATGCGTCTAGGTCAGGTTCCGACGAAGGTTAGAAAAACCCTCGCAAACAAACACATAAAAGTCGAATAGACTATTTTATTATTTTGGGAGGTTGATCGATCATCATATCAAGGTTGTAAAGTCATCCCTAGCAATAGTTAAGCTCCTCAATATAGGATTTTAACAATGGATGGTTGCATCCAAAAATGGAAGAGGAGTGTGGTGAATGATTTTCCTAAGATTAATGATGAAATTTAAAAAGAGATAATTTAGATGCGTTTAAAAAACGTATATTGAAAGAAGAAATGTGGAATTCAGAAGATGAAATAAGCATAATGTGGAATGAAATGACTAGTTATATACAAAGGGTAGCTAAAGAAAGCGTAGGTGAATCTAAATGTAAAAAGATTTCAAGAAAAGTGATTTGGTGGTGGAATAATGATATTCAAGAGGCCATTAAAGAAAATTGAGACTTAAAAACGTTACACAACTGCAAAAAAGTATGCCAAGAAAATTGGTGAAGCTAAGTTGATAGCTTTTTAAGAACTATATCATAAACAAGGAGTTCATGAGGAACAAAAGGATATATTTGGGACATGTTAGATGCATTAAGAGCGAAGATCAAAAGGGTTCTAGTTAAAGATTGTCAGAATATGGAGAGGTGGCGAGCTTATTTTGAGTGGTTAAGCGGGGATGACTTTGGAGACTTATCTTTTCAAAGAAGAGATGAACCAGCTGGACTAAAAAGTAGCAATACGTTTGGCAGATTAGGACTTCAAAAGTAGAGGACACTTCAAGAAAGATGAGAGTAGGTAAGGCCTGCAGATGGTTGGCATATCTATTTCAGTTTGGAAAAGTATATGTGATGTCCATGTAAGGCAGTTGATTAGACTTTCTAACAAGATTTTGAAAGAGAACAACTCTGGATGACTTGGAGGAAATTGTGGTTCCTTTCTTTTAACATAAAGGAGATGTACAAAGTTGTAACAATTAACTTGGTATCGAATTTATAGATCATATGATAAATTTGATAGACAGCATTGAGTGATCTTAGATGTATAACTACTGTGTCAGAAATCAGTTTGGTTTCATGCCTAATAGATCTATAAAGAAATTGTTTGCTTACTGAGGCAGTTGATGGAGAGGTATAAAGGGATGAAACCAAACTGATATACTATGATGAGAAGATCTGTGTATGGCCTTCATTTATATGGAGAAGTCTTATGACTGAGCACCAAGGAGTACCAAGAGAGTTGATTTGGTGGATTTTAGAGAAAAGTGGGTCTCCAAAAGTTATATTTACATGGTTAAGGATATATATGGGAGGGCTTTTGAGTATGAAAAGTCTTTTGCTGGATAGGATCTATGTATCTGACACTAATATATGGGATAAGTCTCTAACGATGATTTTATCGGCATGTCTGAAGTTGAAATGAACCAGACATTTCCCTGCCAGTTCTGATCTGGTTATGCCAGTTTCAATCTGAACCAGCCAGTTTTAAACCATGATGTATATATGTATGAGCTACTCAGTGCAGAAATGTATTTTGGGCCCATATTATTAAAAGTTCGTAATGTGGTATAGATGTGTTCCTGGGCATTTATGTTTATTCAACTTACGCATGCCTTCCGTACATTGTGGGCATGAATATGACAGACGGATTTAAGAAACTGCAGCTGACACCTTGCTTCTATGCATTTAATTCCCAAGCAATGTAAAATGGTATCAGTTTGTTCAATTGTGTTCTGAGACACTTCTGCCATCCTTGACTGAAAAACATATGATTCTGTCTAAATTACGATTCTTGAATTTTTGACTGTCCATAGCATTGAGAAAGATACGATGGGATTGTCAACTACATGCTCATGTTTTTCAGTGAACATTATTTACTAGTTTTAAGAAGATATGTTTGTGCTAACTCATGCCAATTTCCTTCGCAGTATTTGCTTGCCAACTCGAGGGAAGAAAAGCGAGATCTTTTCTTAGTGCTTTTTGATTATTGTTTGCATCAAATAAATGATGCTTGTTTGGCAACCGGGAGCTCTGCTTACAGCTTTGATGAGATTCAGCCTCTTGCGACAATGCTTACGCTTGCAGAAGCACCGGAAGCTTTCTATCTTGCTGTTAAACATGGGGTGGAAGGGATTGGGGAGATTTTGAGAAGATCTATGGCTGCTGCTTTATCTAGGTCATCAAACTATGAACGTCTAAATTTGGTAAGTGGCTACAAAAGGGATAATCTTTTCATAAATCAGTGTGAAAGGAATCTAATAAAATTGAAAGAGACTGCAACTCTATGGATTCAAAGATCCTATTTGATAAACTTCATTTTCTTAGGCTGTAGCATCTGCATTTTATCGTCAAGCAGGACACTTGGGCAAAACATGTGCGGCGATGTAGTGATGCATTTTCCACCTCGCAGAACCTGAAACAGAGAGGGTTTACATAGCTATATGTAGATCCTTTCATAATACGAGGAGATGAAACAAGTATGAACAATCATGTAAACTAATTGATCCAATAAGTCAATGTGCAAAAATATATATATGGAAAAACTGGATTGCTGATCACAACAACAGGGACTTCAAACTGAAGTTTCATCCATGTTTGCATCTGTTTCCATAAGGGTGTGCCTGATGGCATAACTTAGAATGTCTTTTTATGCTCCTGTTCAAGCAGTAGTAATAGGGGAACCCTGGTGCAACTGGAACATTGCTCCATTGTGACCTGGAGGTCATGGGTTCGAATTTGAAGGCAAGGCTCCATACAATTGACCCTCTCCAGCCCCCACATGGATAAACTGGGCTGCCCTTTATTCATTTTACCTATGAGAATAGCCTGTTGAGTTAGCTTCAGCTTACTTGTAGCCCACAAAGGGAATACAGCCCAAAAGGATGATAAAAACTTACTGAAGTCGAGTTTTCTGCTGACACTTCCATCCCAACTGATGTAGGAGATTGACACCTGATGTGACATTTATGGGATCAATGCGATTGGTATTCTGTACTTCTTAGAATGTATTGATTCAAACCCCATAAGAGAAAGCACTACCTGAAGGCATCTTGCTACTAGAAGCGGACCCCATACTTCTTACAGAGAATCTCCTGGTTGTTCTGAAGAGCCATCTATACCATTTTCTTTCCTGCTGTACTTCTTTAGAAGCTTAACTTATTTTGGACCTTGTTAAGGGAAATCTTGACAGGGAATGTGTGAAAGGCAAATACCTTGCGAAAAAATACAAGACAGATGTTTTTCTATAGAATGTGAAGCAATGTAAACTGATGCTTTCCTGAAAGGAAATACTAAAAGTTTATCAACAAAATTTTAACTGATATTACATTATGGAATATGATTGAGGAATTGCATCCATTATCCTGAATATCCAATGTCACCCTTAAACAGAAATTTCTTGAACATAAGTAGCATATTTTGTCTTAGTGTACCTATTTTGTTTAACCATGTACTATGTTCCTAAAAACCATTGACTCCAAGTTGTCAATATTAATGATTATAGGGTTTATTTGGAATTCCAGGTCCTTATAACATGCTTTTCTTGTATATCTGTGTATGTAGCTCTTGGAGAAAGTCACTAGGAAACTTGATGGGATTATTAGTTCATTCACTCGTTTAGATTCTGAGTTCTCGTATATGATATGGGTTACAAAATCATACAAGTCTTTAAAGAGCATGGAGGTTGGACATGTGGAACCTGATGTCAGCATGAAGGCTAAACTATCTTGGGCTACATTACATGCTCTCCTTCATTCGGAAAGGGCTGCCTATCGACATCATGGTTATATATGGCTAGTTGAATTGCTTCTTTCTGAAATTAATGAGGAAGGTGACAAGAGCATTTGGTTGAATGTTAGGAATTTTCAGCAGCAAATGGGAGTTGCTGGCAGTCAGGACTTAGCTTTCTCGACAACATCTTTACCTGTTTGTGTCCTGTGTGGATTATTGAAGTCCAAGCACAACAATATCAGAGGGGGCTTCCTGTTTGTATTGGAGAAACTCCTGATTCGCTGCAAATTATTGTTAGATGAAAATGAGTTGCAGCATTTGAGCAGTGTTGAAGCTTCTAATCATGGCAATCGAGAGAGCCACTTGGAAAAAGCAAATGCAGTAATTGACATAATGAGCTCTGCTTTGGCCTTGGTGGTTCAAATAAATGAGACTGATCGTATCAATATTTTAAAGGTATTCACAACTTTCCTGATGAGTCCAAGCATTTTATCATCTATCATTTTAATATCTTAATTTTTTATACCTGTTTTTCTGTAATTATTGCAATTTGTCTCTGTTTATTCTACAGAACAAAATTTTCCATTTGAGATTTTTCCTATCATGATGTTGATTATGGAACCAATCTTGAACTTGCCTTCTCTTTTGAGAAATATAAAGTAGAAGTGTGTTAACGATATGGAAATTTATTTTTTTTAGCCTGAAACCATTTTTGCTGTCAAGTCACTTGTGGTTGGCTTTGTGCCATACAAATGCATGTTTGAGGGAAGTTTCCTCCTTGATATTTTTGCATGTTGGCCCTATGTGGAACCTTTTTTCAATCAGATCATCACCGCCTTGATTCCCTTTCAGCACCAAGGACGAGATTCAAAGTGCACATATCAGATTGACTTACATTGGAGGAGCCTGTGTTTGGATGAATCTGAGGCAATTGTTTCCAAAGTAACTCATGTTGAATCAAGTTCTTGACACTAAAATATTCTGAATTGCCTTGCTACATAGTTCTAATTACTTTCTAAAATATGAGTTATGTTGAACAAGGTTTGCCATATTGCTGATCCATATCAGATCATATCTTCCCAGATACCAGTCAGTACCGATCCAACTCGGTCCTGTTTGCAGGAGTCACATGAGTCGGGTGATTTAATACAATGAGTTTGTTAATGACAATGAGTTTAAGCCACATTTAGTAGTAGTATACCCTATTAATCAATATAAAGATATAAATTTACTTACCAAATGAGAAAAACTCCATCTAAAATAACTCATTATGCATGTTTGAGTTGGCACGATCCAGTCTGACTCAATGCATGTCAGTGACTTGGACTCGCCCAGATACAGGTTGATTCATACCAGTGGGCACATATATACACCCTCCCTTTGTTAAAAGAATAAAAAAAAAATTCAAAAAAATTTAAATATTAAAATAGGCCCTTTAGGGTTGATCCCATCCCCGAGGCTTCAATTTTTGCCGTCCAATCTTGACGATCAACTAGAGCTGTCTGATTGGATAGGTATAAAAAATAAATATCTAAATTTTTTGAAAAAATAGTCAAAGAAAGAAATTCGTCAGATTAACCCTTAGGGTTGATCCCATCCTCTTGGGTTTTAGTTTTGATCCTCAAACAACGACGGATTTGATCGGATGGCTACGGTTAAGTTTTTCGATCCCTTGGTGAAAATTAAAGCTCAAGGGATGGGAAACAAGCTAGAGGTGGGTATTTGAATATTTTTTTTAAAAAATAGTGATTATTATTTTTATTTTTATTTAATCAGGATAGGTTTTTTTTTTTGAAATTGGGATGGTTTTTTTTTTTAAGGCGCGTTATATCTTCCCGGTTTTTTTTTTTAGGCGCGTTATATCTGCCCCCATGTATATATGGGGCCAGATATACTGTGCCCCGGGGCACATCTAACTTCAATGCGCCCCACCCGAAAACCCCTCATCTTGATTTCAAAAAATAAAAATAAAAATCATCAAAAAATTTAAAATATTCAAATACCCCCATTTAGGCTGTTTCCTACTCTTTTGGATTTAATTTTCACCGTTGGATCGAAAAATTTAACCGTAGCCACCTAATCAAAGGCGTCGTTATTTGGGGATCAAAACTAAAATCCCATGAGATGGGAACAGTCCTAAGGGCTACTATGATGAATTGTCTATTTTTTAACTATTTTTCAACATTTTTAGATCTTGATATTTGCTACATGTCCGTTTGGACGGCTCCGGTTGATTGTCAAGATCAGACAATGAAAATTAAAGCCCTGGGGATGGGATCAACCTTAAGGGGCCTATTTTAATATTTAAAATTTTATGATTTTTGTTTATTTTTTATTTGCAATGGAGAGAGTGGATTTTCGAGGGGGCGCATCTAACTTAGATGCACCCCGGGGATCGTTCTATATATATATATGTCTCCTCAAATCCCCACATCCCGATGCTAAAAATATAAAAATCACCAATATGCCCCTCTAGGTTGGTTTTCACCCCTTAGAATTAATTTTTACCGTCACATTGAAAAACTCAACTGTAGCCATCCAATCAAGTGCGTCCTTCGTTGGAAATCAAAACTAAAATCCCAAGGGATGTGATCAACCCTAAGAGTTAATCTGATGAATTTCTTATTTCTTGACTATTTTTTCAACATTTTAGACATTGTTTTTTGATACGTATCTGATCGGATGGCTTGGATTGATTTTTAGGATTGGAGGGTGAAAATTAAATCCCCGAGATGGAACAACTCTAAGGGGCCTATTTGAATATTTAAAAATGATTGATTACTTTATTATTTTTTTAAACATGGGGAGAGTGGGTTTTGGAGGGGTGCATCTAATACGTCCCTTGGAAAGCAATAAATGTCTATATTTACACTCTTGTCTACAGAATACCCAAGGTTTCAATCCAGCACATTTCTAGCTAATTTTTCATATTTCTTGTTCCACTGCGCTTTTCTGATTCGCAGTTCTTCTACAGATGTGTGATATCCTATTTTCTCAATTATGCCTGAGGCTTCTCCCTGCACATACAATGACCCCTGGGAATCAGAAAAGTAAGATGGGAACGGGCAATCTCGATGTGGATGTTATGCGACATGAGAAAAATTCTTGGAATAATGATTTTCTTGAAGATGGTGACACAATTAGTGGGCTTGAACAAGCCCCTACATTTTATGACACAGCATCTATGGCAGCATTGCTTCTACGTGGATGTGCTGTTGTTCCAATGCAACTGATAGGTCGAGTGCCTGTTTCATTGTTCTACTGGCCACTCTTCCAGCTTGCTGCTGCAGCAACAGATGATATTGCTTTGGGGGTTGCTGTTGGCAGCAAAGGAAGAGGGAATTTAGCAGGTGCTGCATCAGATATTCGAGCAGCACTTCTTTTACTTTTGATTGGGAAATGCACTGCAGATTCAGCAGCATTTCTAGAAGTTGGAGGAGAGGAGTTCTTTAGGTGATTTCTGCTTGTTCATGGTGTTGATTTCTGGACATCTTTTTGCCTGTGTGAGACCTAATGTGTGTTGGACATTGGCAGGGAACTTCTAGATGACACGGACTCTAGGGTGGCTTATTATTCTTCTGCATTTCTTTTGAAGGCATGCCTAATACTTCTTCAGCCATGTTTTCCCCTTGCAGTCCCATCCGTCAACACTGATTTAGATTTTGGTTTTACAGAGAATGATGACAGAAGAACCTGACAAGTATCAGCGCATGCTCCAGAGTCTAATAGCCAAAGCACAACAGGTCCATTATGGTTTCTGCAGTGATTTTTTTACATTTTCATCTTGTATAATATCTCTCGTTAAGATGTGTATACATCAATTAGCTTTTTCCCCATTTACTGACCAGAGCAACAATGAAAAGCTGTTGGAAAATCCGTACCTCCAAATGTGTGGCATACTTCAGCTGTCCAGTGATCTTGGAAATCGGTTATGATTGTGAACCAGTGTCATAAAATTTGGTTTCCCCAGGAATGGTGACGAAAGGTGCTTTAATGTGCACCAATTCTATGATGTTCTGGATACTGCAAGGTGGAACATCCATTCCAAATAATGCTGAGGTGCATGAAACTCTACTTCTGTATTCTGTTAAATGAAATTTGACTATAGTTCACTGCAGTTGTTGCATTCATGCCTTTTAAACGGTGCTATGTAGATCATAGTATTACTTCCAGATGTTTCCTAATAGAGCATACTGTTGACGTTAGCCAACCTGTTTCAACAACGATTAGTCTTAAATAGACAATGACATTGCCAGTGGTTTTGCCTTTATCCATGTGGATCATTCTCGTTCCTTTGTACATCAAGGTTCTTATAGGTATTTGTTTAATGTTGCAGTTCATGGATGAGGAAACCAGTAATTCTGGATTTTGCTAAGCAAAAGACCAAAAGTTGAAGTGCGCTATGTACAGGAAACTTGCTACTAACTCTATTCATTGATTGGCCAAATCATTCTTCTTCCGATGCAGTCATATTGGGCAGGTTCTGTTGTTAGATCATCAGGTACTATCAACATCCTTACCCATAATTTTAAAGCATTTGAATAAATATTCCAACTAGTCACTAGTTTGTAGTCTCCGACCCTACAGAGAACTCCTTATCAACAAATAAAAGATGAGATTTCTCTGCGCAGGTGCTTCCCAGTCGAGTTTTGTTAAGTCTCATCTATGGGACCCGAGGTCATGCAGAATTTTTGTGAGGCATCCTCAGGCAATAAGGTTCCCTGTGTTCTATTTACCTCAATACATAATGCTTAGAGCAGGCAATGATCTTGTAATTTATCAAAAATCTTGCGACTGGGGAAGAATGTGGTTGTGATCCTAGGCAGCATTTACAGTTTTCATAGCAAGTTTGCTTTTACTTCCGTACGTGTATTTCTGTTCTTTGCTCTTCTCTATTGTATCAAAAATGTTCTTCTGACAGTTAATTTGTCCAGCTATGTTAGTATGTACAGTCTTGGTTGTTAACCCTGATCGATCTTAGCAAAAATCTCCGACTCTCACATTCAGCTCACGTTTTGGACTAGCTCGCTGCACCCTGCCCGCCCCCAAGAAAAAAAGGAGTGTGCTCGACAAATTTCTAGTTGCAGTAACATCAGCAAAGTTAAATTTCGACAGCGGGGATCACATCTCTAATTGGCTTCATGCGCCCAGGTCTAATCTTAGTGTTGCGAAGGAGCAGGTGGCTTGGATGTGCATTAGAGCCGCATCAATGCAGGAAAACATTGAAAAATGGTATGTTCACTATGTTTTATATCCTTTGACACCATACCAAGTAAAACCGAAGGGCATGACGCGGACAGTTTCTTAGCATTTGGTTTGAGCATCATGCACGAATTGATGAGATACTGAGAAAGGCATGCTTTTTGACAAGATGATGGTTTGGCGAAGATTATAGGGTTTATAATTAAGTGTAAATAGGCTTTTGGTGCATACAATTATGCTGAATGTGTACCGGTCATTGTCTATACAAAATGTGATAAAAAAAATCTGGGATTGTTACTTTCTCAGTCCTTATAATCTTCCAATATTTCTTATAAGTTCCTACAATGTTTGTATTCTTTATTAGTCTTTACAATCATTTAAAATGTCTTTGAAAGATCCTTCAATCCTCTTAAAGAGAGCACTGTTAAGGGCCCCTGGCGGTGATCCAGTGGATCCCTTTCGATGCTTAAGTCAAAAAGCTAAGGATCTGGAAGAGGAGTAGAGAAAGATCGAGTTGATTCGTGCGTACCTTGGCCTATAGGCTCGGGGGTCTTTTTATAGTGGTTTAAAGACGGCTTCCGATTTGGCTGAGTATTGCTAGAGCCTGACGAGAAATCGGCCCCGTTCAGGAAGTGGGATTCAGGGGTCAGTTTTGAGTCGGATAATCCACCCTGAGTCGTAGTCGGATTGGGTTGAGGAAGGCGGGGATTCCTAGTCCGTGTTAACTTCTGAGCAAGATAGAACCTTTAGTCAGATTAGCTGATCGATTTCTGGTGAGGGAACTGATCTGGATTATGTGGCCCTTGCATTCTCAGTTAAGGCCGTTAGGGGGCCCGACCTCCAGGGCTGCCTTTAGATGAAGTCTGGGCCAGGCCCTGAACAAAATGGCTCTAGCCTCCCCCGGTGGGGCATGGACCCTGGTAGAGACGCATTTAATAATTTACAGGCGGAATTATTGGGCCGGCCCGTCAGCTTTTTGAGCTTGGGCAAAGTTCATCCCCTTCAATGTGTGTTAACTGTCCCCTCCAGAGTTATTTGATCATTTCTAAATTTTACGATAATAATTTCAATACATTTTCTAAACCATGCGTTTCCATCCCTAGATGCTATCTTTTGATATCTGGTTTGGCATCCCGGAAGTTGTTAAATTAAAATTTTACGTTTTTTCAAAATCTTGATCTTTAGTGTACCTAAACTTCCGATTGCATCACTTTAAACAAAACTAAAACAAAGAAAAATCTACTTTTAAAATGTAAGCATGTATAAACTCTTTCAAACTAGGTAGCCTACAAGAATTTTTGCGTATCAAGAATGCAAATGAGTAATACTTGCTGCAGTACACCTGGGACACTGCAGTTGCTACCGCCATTTGTTCGTGAGATTGGACAGCACATGGTTTTTAAGTTCTACAGTACTTCTTTCAAGGCGATGCATGGACCACATGCCGTTCGACTATGCGATTAGATGGCAGTTATACTTGCAGTGCCTTGAGCATTGTAATATGTATTACTCACATACAACTTGTGTGAATGGAAATAAGTCTTACAAACAACTTAATGTAAAACGGATTAAGCGGGTGATAAAGGTAATGAGACATGTAATGAGATTGGTACACAATTGATATGTTATTTCTAACTAGGTGATAAATAAAAACAGTACATTAACTTGAACAAAGGGTAGGACTTTCAATGGATACCTAACGTCCAATAACCCGCCCCACGTGACTCCTGTTAAGTGGTTTGGATCTTAAACTTAAGCCCATTATGTTTTTGGGCTTACCTTGAGTTTTGATTTTAAGTATGATCTTTGTAATGGATTGGGCTTGGGCTTCGTCAAGACTGAGTCTGAAAGCTCAAAGATTCGACTCCTAAGCAGAAACAAAATGACAGATAAACAGGTTCGGACATATGTATATCCTTACCCGTTAAGTTTTAAAAATATAAAGATAGAAGGATACTCATGTACTGTTTACATGTTTGATTAGGGAATCTTCCCCTACTGGCTCGGCCATTACTAACAGCCCATGGACTGCGGGGTTGGTCCCATAGCAGAGGGGCAGTCGGCCCATTAGGGCCGTTGCCAGCCCAATACCCTCTGGATTCTGGAAGCTGGGGAAACTGAGAACCTTCCTAGTGAATAGTCCCACATCAGATACAGCAACAATTTTTACTTACCCTCGAAGCGAGATCGTCTGGGCCTACCTCGTTTGCACCATCCAATGCTTTCAAACATATCAAAATGAGCCGCACATGTACTGTATACATCATTTCAAAGGTGAATGACTCATATATCCTCGCGTATAACTCATTTTGATGTGTCTGAAGACGTTGGACGATCCAGACGATCTCGTTCCCTTCTCCTCTTTCTATAAGGAAAAGTTGGATGTGTAATTAAGGTAAGTGACAAATTCTCTCCTTAGCCACTAGACTTCTGCCGCATATTGCTGTGCTGACTTGACTTCGGATGAGCCTTTCTGGAACTACTGTCGGGGGCCCACTGACGTGACTGCTGTGTACATTAAAAAAGAAATATTACTTAATCAATCAAAGTCCAGTTGATGATCGCGTCTGTAATGTAAATACGCAGTTATGAATAATCTTGCCAAAGTAATAAGAATTAAACCTAACACGATTCCAAATAGAAAAACTTCGATCATTTTGATTTCTTTGAGAGAAAAAGAGAGATAAATTTTGTTCCTAAATATTAATCTGAATCGTCCGTGAATCTCAATGACCAAAATTTGACAAGTAGCCGACTTCGGGCTGGGCTGACTCCCTTCGTTGCTCCCTGAGGCACTCGACTGCATCAATCTTTATACCTGTGATTAGGGAGACACAAGGGGATTTCCCCAAGGAGGTTGTATCAATAATAAGGTTAGGCTTGATCTTAGATGAGAGCCAGTAACAGTTTAGAGTAGATAATCGTGCTTATGCCCTTCTTTTAGCAAGTTTTTATTAAAAATTCTTTATGGATGTTATATTTATGTCTAAACTCTTGAGCACTCCAAATTTTACATGACTTACTTAATAGATTAATTAAATAGTTTAATTTTTTTATTAATTTTTAATATATATATATTAATAATTAAATATATAATTTTAAATATATCAAATTATATTATTTCCATGTCTCCGTGTCTTATTACTCCGGCTATTGGTGTTTTTAATTTAAAATTTTTTTGAATTTTTTTGTGTTATCCCCAACCCTCCCTACATGGTCCTACAGTCCGATTTTAGATCGGACGATCAAAAAAAAAAGATGAAAAATAAAAAATCAATCTCAAATATTTTTTTACTATTCATTTAGGTCCATTTTTTATTTTTCATTTTTTTTGAGTCGTTTGATTCGAGATCGGATTGTACGATCATGTAAGACATCATGAAGCTAATAAAAAAAATTATAAAAAAGGTTTTTTTAATTAAAACACCGACAGCCAGTACAACAAGTTTTACTCTAACTTTATATACATTCTCGTCAAGTTTCACACTTTTAATTATACTTTTTTACATCTTCAACTTCAAGTGCCCAAGCTCTTTTAGAATTATATAGTTCATTCTCACGTTTAACCTTGTTTTTAATTTATGCAACTTTACTTTATGATTTACAACTATCCAACTTATCACATCATGTGTGTGTGTGTGGGGGGGGGGGTGTTGGTCCCTACTGAGTCGGAAAGGAATTTCCAAATCCTCCTAACAAAGACAGGACAATGACATAGCCATAATCTTAGATCACATAATTGTGCAATTAAGGTCCCATCACCACAACTTGAGAATGACCTAAGTCACGTAGTTGATAAGGGGCAGCAGCCCATATGATCATCTGAGAACTGTTCTTAAGACTGACCACAAATTTTAATGCGACAACACTACCCTAATTGTTAATTTGGAGGAACATGAGACCTAAAATAGGCTGGTTAATGACACAAGGAATTCAGAAATATTTTGGCGCCCTCACAACACACGGCAGCCTGCGTACCTCTGGGAAAGGGTCAGCGGTGTGCCCTAGGTTTTCTGCATACCAAGGGGTTGCAATAATTTATAATATTAGCTGTTGGGATGTGGTGCTGTCGTCCAGCGGTACAATTCTTTTATTTACTTTTTTTTTAGCATAAAAAGGGAGCATAGCTCCTACTTACTTCATCATGACATTGTTAAAAGATACAAAGAGTAACAGGCATTCAGGGATGCTAGGAGACTCCCAGAAGCCGTCAATGTAAGCAGAGATAGCATATTTAGCTAGGACATGAGCAGCAGCATTACAGGTCCTAGAAATATAGTTAACAGACATATAGTGGCAGATCCAACGTTCATCTAGTGGAGTCTTGAAACTTCATTGGATTTTGTCAAATTTATTAGCTCAATTTAAAATAGTCTAGTCCGAGATCCCACTGACCCAGTCTAAGACTTCATTGGCCCAATTCAGAATCCTATATGATCTAGTCTATGACTCCACTGACCTAATCATACTTATGACCTAATGTCCGAGTGATCCTAATGGACAAAATTTTTGCGTCCGTCACTACATACATATATATAGAGTTGATGATATACAGGCTTGTTGTGAGGATGCTATCTTCTGAATTTCTCCGGACCAATTAATCAAGAGGGCCCACTGGGTAGGCTGGCCGAGGAATGGAGCCTCAAAAATAGAATCCAGCAGAGATCGGTTCCAAGCTCGACTGGAGATGAGCTACTGTACTTTGCTTGGTAGGATGGTTGAATTCAGGGGCGGTCTAAGGACAGAGGGGAGATTACGAATCCAGTGATCCTTTCAAATGTCCACACAGCATCCAGTTTGGAGGGACCAAATAGAGCCTGTGTAGGTATTCTCTAACCCGAATCATGCTGGACCAAATAAAAGAGCTTCTCCTTCTCAATGAGGCTTCCCAATAGGATTTACCATTGAAATATTTGGCTCTAACGACATTAGACCAGAGGGAGGTATCATCAGTCAGTGGATTTATTTTGATATATAATAGGATTAAGCAACCACGCTGATGCACATCTAAAAGGTGGGGAAATCCTCCTAGAAGCGCCTTCAGTGTTAAGGTAGATGGGATTATGGTCACTGCACCATCTAAGTAAATGGAATTTACAAAAGATATCGATAATTTTTTTATTTTTAAAAAATTATCTATAAATCACCTGACTCCATCATCTGATCTTTGATCCGTAGTTTTAGGAAAAATAAAAGATGATTGCATATTAACCACTCTTATATGTAAAATTTTAAAAAATGTCATGTTTATTTACATATTATTCCACAAAACATCCTAATACGTATCAAAAAAAATATTTGCTGCATAGCATGTTACTGCACTGCATGGGGGTGCAGGCAATTAACAACCTTTTTTAAAGTCGGATTCACCATGTCAGACATGTCCACACTGCATAAGTGCAGTAAGTATTACTGGTATCAAAATTACCACTAAAGTCAAATCACACTATTATTCGGTGGTCTCACATTTTAAATCACCATCTAATTAATGTTTTTTTTTTCCGGAAGGTAAAAATATAATAACTTTTTAACACAGACAGCGTGTGTTAGGAGGAAGAGGGAAGGCATTTACTCTTGTAATAGGGTGATTGACCAGTCGGACAGGGATTGGATTGGGATAATCCATCACTATCTTATTATTAGAAAGTTAATTTGCTCCAATTTGACGAGACCTAGTCTGCATTGACGCTGTCAACTTCGACAACAAGATATCTTTTTAAGAATTGACGTGAATCAACTTATTTAATGATAATGGATAGTGCCATAGTGGTACATCTCGATTACTTAATCTCATCTTATCCAAAGGTCGCAGTGTTCATGCACACAGTGATGACTCAATGAATCGAGGAAGAGCACTCTTTTCCGTAAAAACTTATTTTTGATACAATTTCAACTTATTTGTCCTTCATAATCGTTACAAGTTTGGTAACATCCAAACTAAACCTGGTTTCAATTTTTTTTCCAGCTTTGTAATTGTCTTAAATTTTAGAAATCGTAAGGTCTATACATTAGGAAGGACATGAAAGGGAAGAAAGTGTCATATCTCTCCTAGATGATCTGTGCTCTCCCTTGGCCTCTTTGTTTTCTCTGACCTGAGTCTCCTGACTCCTAACAGTAGACCCACTGCCGTATCACCCCTCCCACTTTCCAGGACAGTATTCGAATCTCAAGTTATAATTTTTCCCCCTAGAGGTAAGATGGACCTATTTTTACAAAATCTCATTGTTCTTTTTTTTTTTCCCCACTAGTGGTTCATTCACAATTAAGATAAAACAACACAATTCTTTAATTTGTGAGTTATTTGCATATTTTTTTTGAATTTTTATCTTTTTACGTTTATTTTCATATTTAATATACTCTCATTGTCAAACTTTGCTACCACTTCCACAGATACAAAACAATTCAAGAGTAAGACATCATGAATACAGCTAAAACTTCATACTTATAATCAAAGCTTGTTCTTACTCTTGCAAAAGAATTTTTTCTTGACAACATAAACAACTAATAACGGCGTTTGTTCCGCATATTAGACTAAAGATCGGGATTCTTATAAGAAGGATTCAATTAAAGAACCTTTGGCTCCCTATGTCAAAAATTTGTCTGTGCCCCTGCCTATCCTATCTATACCTAGGGATATAAATTGGGTGGGCTAAGCTGGGTTATGTAATAATTTGAGTCTAATCTAAATTCAAAATAGTCCAACTCAATTTTAACCAGTCCACGTTTAACTCAAATTCAACCCAAATTTAATAATGAGTAAGTTGGGTTGGGCCGGCTCTTGTTTATAAATAGTTTATTAGAAGTCTTTTATTTTTTGTATGAATCATTGTAAAAGTCAATAAATTAAATCGGATCAGCTCGTTTTCAGTTCAATCCAACTCAGATTTAACTAATGTTAACTCAAATTTAGTCCAACTCAATTTATATAATTTGGACCAATCCAATTTCCTTTAATATGAGTTAGGTTGGACTGGACCACGAGCTGCTCTGCCCACTTGACACTCCTATCCACACGCCATCATAGTACACAGTAAAAATGCTTCCTCCACTACTTAACATACTTTCTCTATCACAGTGGTAAAAAGAATATGACCATGTGAATATCCCATTTTATAAAGAGAGAAATAATTTCCCAATTCCTAATGTGAAACTAAAGAAAGGATACATATGAACACAAGAATCTCTTTTGCAACTTATCATCTTTATAAAACAATTTTCAATTTATAGACAGCCACCCAGAAAGTTAAAGCTGCCAAAAGGTTTTATAGAACTTTTAGGACTTGTAAATTAACATAGGATTCCAACACCAGCAACTACTTAGCCATTTCATAGATAATGCTGCATTAGTGTCCCGCCCCACATGCTTAAGAACCGAGGAAGTGGAGTACAAATTAATCAACAACTTACTGAAAGCAACCTTTCCCATGCCTGCCCCCTCCCCCATGCTTAAGAACTAAGGAAGAAATCAAGACTACAAATCTACATGGTCCAGAAAGCAACCTTCAGTGAGATGGTACCTGGTCTTCTTCCCCTTCTTTTCATGGTGGGTTTGATGGGATCCCTATCCACCTCCACAGAGAACATTAAAATTTGTAGGGCAGTTCCCCCCTGCACATGGCAATGGAACATCTTCTGAAGGGTGAAGGAAAAAAAATACTTTAGATGATTGTGAGGATCAGGAATGTCCATTATATTATGTGTCAATCAATACCATTTATAGCCGATGACACCACCTCCAAATCAAATAAAATGATCAGTGGCATTGCAAAGGAAGCTCTCCATGCCTAGTTGCCACAATTCAACATGGCAGAACTCTTTTACAATTTCATATAGTCGTACTGCTTTGATCGAGTAGTACATATCTATCTCTGTGTTTGTAGCACGGTGGACACCTCCCGCTTCTCCAAATAGGAGGGCAGTGTGATTTGGTACCATACTTGCGAATCGAAATGGGAGAAAAGGCACCTCCGTATAAAGTGGAATAGGGAGTGCATGAATTATTTTTCTTGATTGGGAGACCTAATGCTTTCGAACTTAAACTACTTCGATAGAATTGAGATCTTCTAACTATTGTGTCATTTGACTATAAAGAAACAGGTCTGGATCCAAAGGGTAAGCGGTGCAGAGCTTGTTTGAAAGGTGGATTGGAGCCATGCCTTGTAGTTGACTCCAGGCATATTCTTAGCGTATTGACTTGATTGTGATGCTATTAAGGACGTCTTGTCTTCTAGGATAACAATACCAGCAATGACCTAAAAAAATACTTAACAATCCATCACATCACGTTTTTTGAACAGGCAAAGGTGATGCCCGGCTGTTTATAAACGGCCCCTTGGGTTTAGAGGTGTTTACGGTTTGATTTGATTTGGTTTGAAAGTAAAATTTTAAAAATCAAATCAAATCAAAGTAGAGAGTTAAATTGAATCAAGCCAAATCATAGTAGTTTAAAATCGAACCAAACCAAACCGAAATAATTCGATTTGATTTGCAATTTGGATCTTATAATGGGCCACTATAGTTAAATAATGTACTTCAACATTATTTTTTAAAAATAATTATTAAAAAATATTATTCAAAAAATATTTGAAAGTTTAAATCTCAAAATAGACTATTATAGTTAAACATCCTATTTTATTAAGGACTCAATATCTTTTTTGTACACTATACAATCTAAAAGGTATATCTGAAAATAATTTAAAATTTTGTATCTTATAATTTACATAAATTCATATTTTCTCTAAGAATTTAATACTTATATTATACCATTTTAACGTAATTTGGTTTATTCGAATTGATTTGATATATGAATAAGAGAAACCAAAACAAACCAAAATTCTTAATTCGATAGAAATTTTCAGAAATTCAAACAAATCCGAACCAAACCGAATTAACTGGTTTGATTTGATTTTTCGATTTGAACTAAATAGTAAACAGTCCTACTTGAATTTATGTCAGACAGAGCCCATCGGAAATGCTGAGCGGGGTAGACTGAGTGCACCGCCCTCAACGGTGTAATTTGATTGAAACACCTTAAGAGAGAGATGTTATCATCTGATCTTTAATTTAATTCGATTGCATCGTAAAGATCTAATCTCTAAAGATCACGTGAGATGAGCTGACTTACGGTAGTCTGAAAAAAAAAAAAAAAGATTATGAAGCGTTGAGATCACCAGAATCTGACTCTAATCTCTGATCAAATGATTGTTAAAAGAAAACAAAACCACACTCTTTTGATCTGAAAATTAAAATCACGCAGAACGTGATTTGATAGCTGACATGGGTGGTGCACTAGACAAGTCATATTCTTTCGAGTAATATGTGTTGCATCGCATTGATGCGGTGTAATTCACGTGGATTAATTGTATCTGTTTGATTTTTTTGATCGGATGCGAGCGGTGTAAAAAACTTTTTTTTTTAAGAATATTTGCTGAACGAGGAGTGGCTCCCAACTCAACATCTGAAATGGAATCGCCCACTTGTATGTTTCGAAATGTTGTATCATCCCGTTCAACAAGTATTACTCATTCTTTACAAAGGGGACTGCCTAGAGTGAGTAAAAAGAGAATTTGTCCATGGAAGGAGAGCGGCAGATAGTAACAACACCATCAGAGGGGTCAAAGGTGTGGGCAGCGTTTGGAAATGATATCTGTGATTGTGTGAAAATCATCATCTGACAAGACTGTCAGATTTTGCAGATTTTCTAATCTGTTGTTTTAATATCATATGGGAAGGCTTTTGATGGACAACTTTTTTCCTTCCTATTTTACCAAAAAGTGAGAAAGTTGGAAGCAGAAAGGTGTATGAAGCTCTTAGCTGCATTGAAAATAGCATATTTGATTATGGGCAACATCTTGTTCAGTTCTTTGGTGGATCTACCCCTCACAGCTACTAACGATAATCTCAAGGCACTGCATACTGTCTGTCTTTCTCCTTTTAGCTATAATCCACTAACTCAGAAGTACTTACTGCACTGAGAACAGTGCAATGGTGTTGGATTATTTTATAATATACACCTTATTAGTACATATAAGTATAAAAAGATAATTAGGAAACTTTATATATATATATATATATATATATATATATGTCATCCCTATATAATATACCATCCTTGCCATCTGTACTTGATGGATGAGAATTTCGCCTGGCCTAAGCAATAGTGGGCCGGCCTAGTAGCACAAGTCCAAGTCAAAAGACACAGCCGCATCAGAGCCCAACTTCACTATGGGCCCTGACCCAAGCCAGAAAGGACCAAGACCGGGCCAGGACACCTTACTATCAACAGTGCCTAGCCCATTACACTCGGCCCATTGGCAAAGGATTCGAGTCCTCCCCCTAACGGGCCTTTTTCCCTCAAGATGACCCCAACTTTCTCGACCCAATCCAACTGCAATCGGAAGTAGATCAAGACAAATCTGGAAACCGGTCAGAACACGAATATATTCTTCAAAGCAACCCTTCCTAATTATAGATAGATCACGATAAATCTGAGGATCCAACCCGGATCCGGTCTTTCCAAAGTAGGTCTCCTTCCAACAATTGCCTCCAAAAGGAGACCCAGCCAGGATATACTCTTCATGGTCAGAACTAACTCATAAGCCACCTCTGAACCAAGGTTTGCCGTATCGTTGATCCGTATCAGATCATATCTTCTCAGATACAGTACGATATCGATCTGACTCGGTCCGACTCACACAACTCGCACGAGTCAGGCCAATGAGTTTGTTAAAATTAATGAGTTAAGTCACATTTTAGAGAAATGTACCATATTAATTAATATAAAAAATATAATTTTACTTATCAAATAGAAAAAATTAATGAGTTTGTTAAAATTAATGAGTTAAGTCACATTTTAGAGAAATGTACCCTATTAATTAATATAAAAAATATAATTTTACTTATCAAATAGAAAAAACTCAATTTAAAACATTCAATTAAGCATGTATTAGTCCCTTGTAGACGACCATCCTCTTGCTTGGGACTCATGCAACCGAACGTGGGGCTGCAAGTTTCCTCGTATCAAAGTATCACTTTGTCATCATCACAACGACCGACCACCCTCGTCAGATAATCGGGGATGTCTCACTCAACCTGAGCAAGTAATCCATGCGATCCACAGAGAGACCCCGCATGGAGGAGAGCAACAAGAGGCGGCATAGCTACGACCCCAACACCTAAGGACCCCTTTGGGAGATTGATGTTACCAACAACCATTCAGTGGCTAAGGAGCCAATAACTTTCCTTGTTGAAGACCTCCAAGGTATAATGCTCCCTCATAGTGACACATTGGTTATAGATGCTAACATTGCAAGATATCGCGTTGAAAGGATTCTTGTCGACAACAAAAGTTCGCTCGACATCATCTTCCTCAACTGCTTCTATTAACTTGACTCCGACCTCTCAATCATGAGGAAGGTGCAAATGCCTAATCCCTATCTGTGGATTTAGTGGCTCACATGTAATTGCAGAAGGACAGATAGCTCTTCCCCTAATGTTAGGGACTCCTCTTGTGTAGGTTACTCGAGAGATCGAATTTACTGCGGTCAACATCCCCTCCGTGTACAACATCATCCTAGGGAGAGAGTCCTTGGGTCAGTTTAAGGCCGTTTCGTCGAGCTTGCACCAAAAGCTTAAATTTTCAATTACAAGGAAAATCAAAGCATTGCCCGACAAACATATCTAGCGATTGCAAACACCCAATTGAATAGGCCTATTATGCTCACTAAAGAGGTAATTGAGCAAACAAAGAAACAGTTGAGCCCTTAGAAGACCTGGTTACTATTCGAATTGGTTCGACCCTCGATCAGGAAATCAAGGTGGGTACACTCCTGTTCGAGCAACGGCATAGAGAATACTAGGATTTCCATTCGGCTCACCTAGATGTGCTCGCCTGGGTGGGGGCCCCTCTACCTGGGGTGCCAGGTCATATAACCGCTCACTCACTCAATTTGGATTCCACGTTCTCCCCAGTTCAGCAGCGAAAATGTTGCTTCGCGACAGAATGACAGGACGCTATTAGGGAGCAAGTAACCTCATTGCTGGAAACTAGCATCATCAGAAATGCTCAGTACCCAGCACGGGTCGCTAATGTGGTCCTAGTAAAGAAAGCATATATAAAGTGGTGCATGTGCGTCGACTTCACAGATCTTAATAGAGCCACACCCAAAGATTATTTTCCCCTACCTAACGTCGACCAGCTTATCGATGCAACAACTGGCCATGAACAGTTGATCTTCCTTGACGCCTTCTCAGGATACCATCAGATAAGGATGAACCCAGCAGATGAAGAGCATAACGCGTTCGTAACAGACATGGGTCTTTATTGCTACACTTGAATGTCGTTCGAGCTAAAAAATGTTGGGATGACTTACTAGAGGCTTGTCGATACTATGTTAGACCGACAGATTGGGCGCAACATGGAGGTTTATGTTGATGACATGCTAGTGAAGTCCAAACGTGCCTCCAACCACTTTGATGACCTTTTGAAAACATTTTCACACCCTAGGGTGCTACAGTATGAAGCTCAATCCAGTCAAGTGCGCCTTCGGGGTCACTACAGGAAAATTCTTAGGATTCTTGGTCACCCATAGGAGAATATAGGTCAATCTAGAAAAACTAGATGCAATCTTGGCAATGAGGCCGCCAACCTGCCTCAAAGTCGTCCAAAGGTTGACTGGGCAGATTGCCACGCTCAGCCGATTTCTGTCTAGAGTTGCCGAGTGCTGCCTACCTTTTTTCTGACTGCTTCGGGTGAGGGATAATCCTCCTGACGCCCAGGGCAATATCAATTGGTCGCCAGAATGCCAACAAGCCTTTGATGAGCTAAAGCAATACTTGGCGGGCCCTCCAATGCTCTCTAAGCCCCAGCAAGGTGAGACATTACTCCTCTATCTATCAATTACTCCACATACTGTTAGCTCCATGTTGGTCCGAGAAGAGGCTGACGTACAGAAGCCCATGTACTATGTGAGCTGAGTCCTTCAAGGGGCTGAGCTTCACTATGGGCTGAGCTTCACTATCTGGCCACGAAAAAATTTACATTGGCTTTGATAATAGCCGCAAAAAAACTACGCCCGTACTTCTAGGTGCACCTGATTGAAGTTGTGATTGTTCGACCCTTGCGGTAACTTCTACAATGACCAGACGATTCTAGACTAATGGTGAAGTGGATAGTTGAGTTTTTAGAATTTGATGTTTCTTACTGGCATAGAGCCGCCATTAATGCCCGGGCGCTAGCAGATTTTGAGGCAGATGTAAGGTTTTATAGGATCCCAATAGCGCAATGAAAATAAACATAAAAAATTAATCCTACGAAACCTTTCATGTTCGATTGTCCGATTCAATAGAACACAAAATGTGAATCGAAGAGAACGGGTTCTCACTGTGTAGAGATGAGGGATCTCCAAAAATTAATGTCAAATTCACGAGATGTAGGTAGCCACACATGCATACTGCCTCTAGACAAAGTATTCACACAGATCCTCGCATGGACGGCTTCTCCTTCTCGTTCGTGATGCCGACGCGACAACGATCACCACCACCCAGAGGAGGGAGAGAAGGGGACAACCATGAGAGAGGGGGGACGGCTAGGAGGAAACCCACGTGTTGGTTAGGGTTTTCCCCAAGTCCCACTATTATATATATTATCTCTGATTTTTCATAAAAATCCAAATAATATGTAAACTCTCATTAAGCCTTGTCTCACGAGAATCCTTATGTGCGTGACCATCTAGGTTCGACAATCAATCTGGTTGCAGGCCCATTAAACCTTAAAACGCCTTTTAAGATCAATTTAATTCATTTATCATCTCATGATCAAATGAATTAATCAATTACTAAATAATTATTTATTCAATAGATCTTTTGGTCATGAACGACATTAAGCAACACCTCGTGATCCCAGATGATGTTGGGGATCATCATCCTATTATTGGCACCTGTATGTCAATAAATTATCGACGGAATTAATCCTTCGCCTATATAAGTATAATGGTGATAACGGAGTATGATTAATAATCAAACTCCTTGATCACTAAGTAGATAAAACGCTCAATGAGATATTATCAAAAAACTCCTTATCTAATAATCCCATTAACCCTGGCCAGAGATTTAACAGAGCATAAACAATTGTAGGCGATTCCATTTTGACAACTTAATCACCTTCGTACTGATTCCACAGCTAACGGTCACTTGAATATTCAGACGTAGATATTCAGTATCCTTAATCAAGAGCCAGGAAATAGTAGTCCCCGTACAAAATGTCCTTGCGTCTCAGGTCAACCGTACTACTGTGATATAGAATGTCCTTGTTGACAATTAAGACCATCCAAGAATTTTGAAGTGGATCAGTTCAGTGAACTCACTCCACCAATGAGCACCCACATGTTTCTTAGTGTCTCCACACAAGTGGTTATGAGATCAACCACTCTCGTCATATGAGCAGACACAACATGTGTCAGTCTATCCAAATGCTTGATGTTCAGTTCGAGTATTCTATGACTAAGAACATATTAGGACCTATGTTTATAGAGGATTAATCTCATTAGCACAACTCATTGTGATTTAATTCTCATTACATAAGTCCAAGGACATCAATATATATATATATATATATATATATATATATATATATATATATATATATATATATATATATATATATATAGGCACACACACACACACACACACACACACACACACACACATATATATATATATATATATATATATATGAGAAATATCATTCATCATTGAATAAAGAAAATAAAGAATTCATGAATCAAGTTCGTTACATCTAATATGATTGGCTTAGGACACCCTAATTCCCCTAATTCCTTCAGCAGAGTGTACTCTCCCCCTAGGAGCAGACAACTGGGATAGGACCTTGGCCGGTCTGGCTGCTCTACAGCGATGGGTCGTCTTGGAATGCGGGGTGTGGAGCCAAAATTATCTTAATTCCTCCAAAAGCCTAGAGGGCAAGAGCTTGCAATTTTCTCTCAGGCTCCAATTCCACCATGAGAGAAAATTGGAACCTGAGAGAATATGAAGCACTCTTCACAGGAATCTGTATTGCTCGCCATTTGGGAGCAATTCAAATACTAGATTTCTTTGATTCTCAACTTATTGTTTGACAATTGAAGGGTGAGTATGAGGCTAAAGACCCTACAATGAGACAGTATAAAGAACTAGCTATAGAAATGATCTCTACCCTTGAAGGGTTTGAAATTCTGCACATTTCAAAGGAAGAAAATTAGAAGGCGGATGAATTAGCCAAGCTTGCCTCTTCAACATTGCCAACTTCCCAAATAGTATTCATGGAGGATGTATTAGCACTAGTCGTTAAGCTAACAGAGATCGCCAAAATAGGCGCCGAGGCCAAATGGATGGACCCAATTGTTGTCTTCTTATAGAATGGGCAGTTACCGACCGACAGAATAGAAGCCCAGCAAATCAAGTATCAGACGACTAGATTCACTTTAATCGGTGGAGAGCTCTACCACTTGTCACTTACTCTACCTCTAGTTAAATGTCTTGCACCGAGAAAAGTAGCATATGCCATCGCAGAAGTCCATGAGGGCATATGCGGAAGTCACACGGGTCTGCATGCCTTGGCTCGAACGCTCCTCTGCCATGGATATTGTGGACCATAATGGCACATGACTATGTGGAGTACGTAAAAAAATGTATAAGCTGCCAGGTTCATGCGTCGATCCCTCAACTACCGGCCGCAGAGCTCTGCTCTGTTACTAAGTCGTGCCCATTCACTATGTGGGGAATTAATATTATGGGGCCTTTCCTGAAGACCACTGCGTAAGAATAATCCATGCTAGTAGCAATCGTCTACTTCACCAAGTGGCCAGAGGCCGTAGCAACGACAAATATTAAGTAAGACACTGTATGAAAATTTTTCCTCACTCGTGTGATATAAAGGTTTGGATACCATGTGTGCTTGTCTCGGACAACAACAGGCAATTCTCAAGCCAATGGTTCACCGACCGATGTCGTCAATTTAGCAATCAACATTGCTTCTCATCATTGGGGCATCCCCAGGGTAATGGATTGGTGGAGAGCACCAATCAGTCAATCATGAAAGGAATCAAGACTCAGCTACAGGGTGATTGGAATTAGCTAGAACAACTCCCAAAAGCCTTGTGGTCCTTTCAAACCACCACCCGAACGGCCACCGGTGGAACTCCTTATCATCTTGCTTTCAAAACTAAGGCTACGATCCCACTCGAAGTCGGGTTACCCTCTTCTTAAAGTGGAGAACAACCAGAGGCTTCAGGGAACCTTGACCTCGTTAACGAGAGCATAGAGGAAGCCAAGATACATATGATTAATTACCAACACATGACGGTGCGCCTTTACAACAAGAAGATCTAACCAAGAAGCTTACGAAGCATGCATGCCTCCAAATCGTTGGAGGCATGCTGTAAGCTGGCTCCCAATTGGGAGGCACCGTATGTGATTGCGAAGAGCTATGACAATGGGGAGTATTGCCTTGCTTGACTGAGCGACAAACTCCTAGATAATAAATGAAACGTAGAGCACCTGTGCCCTTTTTATCGGTAGATTTCTTTCGAATAAATAATTCTTGTTCACACTATTTATTTAAAATAGTAAAATTCCTTAACTTCGATGAGCAATATAGTGACAGATTTCGAGCCCAACCTTTGTTGAACAACGAGTAATCCGTATCACAGAAATCCATCAATGCCATCAATAGAAAGGCACAGTTAAGAGAGATCGAGCAAAGTCGACATCAACAGACTACGAATGACCGGTCACGCACGACTCCGACATGCCTTGCTCGTTCTTCCCTCTGCTGAGCCACGCTTCGCAGAGAAGGGGATATCCACTCCCAAATGAGATAAAACTCGGTCGTTCTTCCTCTACCGAGCCACGCCTCGCAGAGAAGGGGCTCCCTACCCTCATATGGGATAAAACTCACTCGTTCTTCTCTCTGCCGAGCCACGCCTCGTAGAGAAGGGGCTCCCCACCCTTAAATGAGATAAAACTCGCTCGAGCCACGCCTCACAAAGAAGGGGCTCTCACCCTCAGATGGGATAAAATTCGCTGGACATCTAGCATGAAGGCGCTCCACAATTGCAAATACAAAACGACTTGACTGCTTTACCCATACGCGAAGACTATCTTATAAAAGGCTCCATTCCAACATCAGTAATTGCCTTATGGTCTTCATGGTGCATCCACCACTAGCCTAAATTGCAAATGCAACTTAGCCTAGTCGGTCCAGGGAAAGGGGGACCAAGGTATGTCATGCAAAAATTATCTTATTAAGATCAATGTGGCACACATAAAACAATAGGACACGAATACCCTCAAAAAAGAAGGAAGGAAGGGTCATATGCTGCCTCTTCCACACAAGAACATCATTCTCGGCGCCCTTGTCCTCAGCAACAAGAGGACTATCGATGTAAGGACTGAGGTTTCGGATCCGGTTATCTGGTCAGTTTCTGGGTCGGATCTCCTGGTTTGTGCCCTGATGGGTCTGGAGAGTGCCTTCTAAATGACGTCTAAGATATACGACGCCTTTTGAACGGCGTCATGTTGAGTGGATGCCATTTAGTCGAGTGGCTGTTGTGCCACATGGATGCCACGTGGGCGAGTTAGCCCTGTCCTATCGTCTGAAAGGCGTCCTCGATGGACGACGCCATTCAGAGTACGACCTTGGGTTGTCAGTGTACGGCGCCGGTCCTGTCGTCTGAACGGCGTCTTGGTTAGGCGACGCATTTCAGAGTTCTGTCAGTACGGCCCGTCATGTTAACTGATAGGCGTCTGTACTGCACGACGCATTTTACCCAGCTTCTGCTTAACCCCGCGAACCCTCCTTCATTTCCCTCATTTTCTCCTCCCTTCTCTCTCTTCTCACTTCCTCTGGCGGCTCCGGCGATCTCTCCTCCCCCTCCATCTTGTCCTCCCACCATTTCACCTCTCACTCCACTCCATCGACCTCCTAACTCCCACCATTACCACCACCACCTCCTCTGCGGCGTTTTCTCTCCGGACGGCGGCCGACGTCCCGGTGGAGTAACGACGTCCTCGGCGGTACTAGCGGCGACGTGGGGGCGAGACGGGTTGGCGGCTTGGAGCTTGGAGGAGTTCGAGCAACCGGTAGGGTGACGATTCCCGTAGTGTTTCATTTAAAAACCATATTTTCCCGCTTTGAAGCATGATGCGTGTAAGGGATTTTTGGGTAGAATAAGTATGTTTAGGGACTTTCTCGATGGATAGGGTGGTTTCTATGAATGTGGATTTGTGGATTTTCATGTGATGGATTGGTTTCCCTCTTCGTTTTCTCCTTCTTGGATGTTTTTGGGCGAATTTGGGGTTAAAGGGGACCCTCGGGTCGAGCTGTAGAAATTTAGTTTCTGACGCTAAATGACGTCGCGCTAGGACGACGCCATTCAGAATGGCGACGGGCCAGCACGACGCCATTTAGGCAGAAATTGTCCCGGCAACGGTTTCTGTCAGAGGGGACTTCTGTTGTGAATGGCGTCCAAGGACAACGACACGTTTTAATAGGCGGCTACCTACGGCGACGCCTTTTAAGCCATATTATGAGGCTGAGATTTCATGAACCAGTTTTGGAGGCTTGAATGGCGTCGGCCTTGGGTGACGGGATTCAAGACATAACCACATTAATTCATGGTATTAATATGTGTCTACACTGTTAGATAGTTTAGTTAATGCATGCTTTAAATATACTCGATGATGATGGATTCTATGTGACCTGATCACACTGCTTGTGTTTCGTGCGACCGTGGACTTTTCACGTGACCGGATCGCACTGTGCTGTGTTTTGTGCTAATGTGGACCTAGAGTGACAGTTGTAGCGCTTACCACCCTGTGTCGGTGTGGGAGGGACACAGCGCCGGTGTGGGAGTGGTGGGGTAACGCCTAGAGAGAGGGTCACCTGGTGTTAGCTAGTACCGGTGTCGGAGAGGTACCTGTGAAGTGTCACTCGTGCTGGGGGAAGGAGTAACCACCTGAGCCAGTTGGGCCGGAGTAGCTAGCGTGCTATCCGAGGGTTACTGTTTGTCTCAGCGGGTCGGTATTTCCCACTTTCGTTTGTTTGGTTGGCGTGTTTCGCCGAGACGTTGGTTGTAGGCTCCCTAGTAGAATGGTTTCAGAGGTATGCATGTTACATTTTGAATGCATGTGATTTATATCGAGCTTTAGGAGTAGTAATTACTGCTTTACTTGCTTACTTTACCTTTAGTTGCGTTTCTGCACTTATCGGTGTGCGTGTGGGCAGTGGGGATCGAAGGATCCCTATTGAGTCTTTTCGTTGAGACTTACCCCTGCGGTTTTCAGGTGAGGGTTCTAGGCAGGCTTAGCGAGGAGAGTACTGCTTCGAGTTGCGCGCCAGCAACTATTGTTCCGGGGTATGTCCCGATGTAGTTGTTATTTTATTTTCTGGTCTGTACGCTTAATTATTTCTTTTCAGTTGGAGTATGTAATTATTTGTTGCGTCGTGTCGCATTATAATAACTTTTAAATTCTAAACTTCCTTTTTAATTCAATGCGATGAGAATGTTTAGCTTAGTTAATTATTTATTTCCCAGACTTATCTCGATCCTGGTTTGGTTCCAAATTAATGATTCGGTACCCATTTAGTAATCGGATCCCCGATTATAGGGTTGCGGGTCGTTACAGTTGGTATCAGAGCATTCGGTCTGGCAAATAAATGAATAACTAGGTTAAATGTTGTAACTCCGGCAAATAATTACATTATTCCGTACAGGCACAACTGTAGTATAGGTTTTAGGTTTTAGGATTCTAATTAGAACTTTTCGATTTTGTGATTGTAGGTGATTAGATGGCTCCTAGGAAGAGGATGCCAGTTATTAGAGAGCGGGGAGATGTCCCTAGTAGATCTGAGGCTGGTAGGCTGAGTGTGGAGCATTTCATGGAGGCTATGATGGACACGATGGCTAGATACCAGACCCGAGACCCTAGTGAGAGTTCCAGTGCTCGGGGAGGGTCTTCGACTACCCTGGAGAAATTCTTGAAGTTGAGGCCGCCTCATTTCACTGGTCGTCCTGACCCTGATGAGGCTGTTCATTGGTTGAGGGAGATGGAGAAGACTTTTGACACTATGGATTGTGCGGCGGTTGAGAGGACTCTGTTGGCTACCTTCATGTTGAAGGATGATGCCTATGATTGGTGGACCACTCTGAAGAGTTTGTCTTATGCGGATAGGAGTCTCAGGGAGATTCCATGGGAGACTTTTGTGAAGGAATTAAATACACAGTATTTCCCTAGGCATGTTCAGAGGGCCAAGGAGAGGGAATTTATGGAGCTGACCCAAGGGAGCATGACCGTGCTTGAGTACCAGACGAAGTTTGTTTCACTTGGAAGGTTTGTACCTTTTATCTCAGGAGACGAGGAGCGTCGGACTGAGAGGTTTGTGGATGGACTGAGGTCCAGTCTGAGGAGTTTTGTGGCATCCCACTGTTGTATAGATTTGGCATCGGCGGTTAGGTGTGCCGCAGCAGTAGAGGCACAGCAGGATCAGTCGGCCCAGGAGAGGAGACTGACTACTCAGGGGCCAGTTCGTGGTAGGGGGAAGGCCGCAGTAGCAGCACCTTCGTCCGGATCAGGATCGTCTTCACTTGGCTCCAGGTTCAGGAGGTTCTTTCGAGGCAGTGGCAGCAGTAGCGACAACAGCGGTAGCAGTAGACCGAAGCAGAGCCAGCAGAGTCAATCAGTGTCCAGTGCGCAGCAGGAGTCAGCTCAGAGGCTTCCGGCAGCCTGTCGGCATTGCGGTGGCACTCACGGTGGGATTCAGTGTCCTGCTTTTTCTAGGAGGTGCTACACTTGTGGCCAGCAGGGCCATTTGGCGAGGTTTTGCCCGCAGGGGTGTGGTCAGGGGCAGGTACCAGGTGATCAGAAGAAGCCGAGGACTCAGGGGAGAGTTCTAGCTATCACCAGGAAGGAGGCTCGCGCATCCAACTTGGTGGAAGGTACACTTTATGTCCTTGGGAACTCTGCACATGTGTTGATTGATTCGGGTGCTTCACATTCTTTCATTTATGAGCAGTTCGTAGATGTTCTTTCTGCACCCGTTGATGAGATATCTGATGGATTAATGGTAGAGGTGTTGGGATTTCTCGGGTTTCTCCGGATCGCTCACGCAGCGGAAACTAAAATTAAAACAGCGATCCGTTCCCGTTTCGAAAAAACTAAAACTACGATTATCGGATAATCGATTCTCACCGTGTACGGATTCGAATCCGCAACCGTTCGGTTCCGTCGGTGCGACACCGCAAGCCGCGCAAGTGCCCGGCCTCTAGCGAAGTCCACGCGATCCTCCTCGTGACAGATATCCTCACGTTCCTCGTTCTTCGCAGCCCACGAAACCTCTGCCGGTCGCCGCAACGATCGCCGCAGCGCTCGGACGATTTCTCGTCGAACGGGATTCGGAGAAGTGGCGGAGCAGATCTGGATCTGTCTGGACGCCAGAGAGAGAGAGAAACTGAGGAGGGGCGGTTAGGGTTAGCAGCAGCTTGGCCTGCTCAGCCCGTTCGCTATGTTTTATACTAACCGCGCGGTTTTTCATAAAAACTCCCGGTTTATATAAAACCCACTTATTTATCCATCGCCTTGAGAATCATTTGCGTGTGACCCTTTAGGCCCAAGTACCAGTCTAGTTAATGGCCCAACAAGCCCAGTGACTCCTCACTGACTTTATTAATCAATTAATAACCATTTATTAATTAATTAATCAATCAAATTGATGTCGCACATCGAATTCGACCGGGCCTCCGATCACATTGGGTGCCAAGCAACACCGCGTGAACCCGGAAGGTATTAGGGTTAAGTAACCCACTCTTGGAACCTTTCCGCCGACAGTTACCGCGTGGATATAATCCTTCATTCGTACAATGCTCTCGAGTCAACTCAGGGTATGGCGAGCTGTCAAACCCTAACCGGTCGACTCACTTGGATTGGATGCCGCTGATGAATATCGGAAAACTCCTTTCCCGATATGATCGTCCTCCATGGCCAGGGACTTTCGCGCATCCTTCCTAGAGCATTTTCTCTCTAAGTACCGAGAGCAAATGATTCCTTATTGACACACAATTCCCTTCGACGGTATTCCGCTGTACCCAATCCTTAGCGTATTAGAATCCCGTGGCTAGAGATTCGTAAACCAAGGTCAAAGCACAGAAGTCCACCGACAAGGTGTCCTTGGTGTCTCAGGTCCGAGGACCATCCACGCAACTGCGACAATAGAATCAAGCTGGTTGACAGTGAGATACAATACCATCCAGCGCTTCAGTCGGATCAGTTCAGTAAACTCATTCTCCAATGAGCACCTACAGATTCGCCTTAGTGTCTCCACACAAGTAACTTATGAGATCAATCACCCTCATCATATGAGCAGGAGTAATCTGTACTAGTCTAACCGGATATCCGATGTCCTTCTCGGATATCCTCCGACTAGGAACGATTAAGAATATGTGTGTTTAAGTGATCAGTCTCATTAGTATGATCTCATAATAATCTGATCACTATAGCACATATCTACGGACTTCATTATAAAACGATAATTAATGCGATTTACACATACTGAATATTATGCCATTATATTAATAAATGAACGAGATTTACATAGTCAGATTGACTTGTAGGCCACCTAAACTAACAAGAGGTTCCTTCTGGGGATTTCTTGTTGTCTTATAATTGTTTGAGTGATGTTCCCTTGACCATTGAGGGCCATGAGTTACCTGCCTAGTTAGTTGTGCTCGCCATTCACGACTTTAATGTCATCCTGGGCATGGACTGGTTGGAGGCTTATTATGCTGAGGTGGACTGCCACAGGAAGAGGGTGCGTTTCTCTATTCCGGACATTCCGACCTTCTACTTCCAAGGTATTAGGCTCTCTTCTCGAGGTATTCTTATTTATGCCTTTAAGGCCCAGAGGTTACTTGTTGGTGGTTGTGAGGCCTTCCTTGCCTCTGTTGTTCTAGCTAATGTTAGTGGTAGTCCCAGTCCTCGGGAGGTGCCTGTAGTGTGTGACTTTGTAGATGTGTTTCCTGAGGAGTTGTCTGGCCTTCCTCCTCAGCGAGAGGTTGAGTTTACTATTGAACTTGCACCGGGTACGGCGCCCCTGTCTAAGGCCCCATATCGGATGGCGCCAGCTGAACTCGTTGAGTTGAAGGAGCAGTTGCAGGAACTGTTGGATAAGGGTTTTATTCGTCCCAGTACTTCTCCGTGGGGTGCTCCAGTTCTATTTGTCAGGAAGAAGGATGGTTCTCTGAGGTTGTGCATTGATTATAGACAGTTGAACCAGGTGACGATAAAGAACAAGTATCCACTTCCGAGGATTGATGACCCGATGGATCAGCTGCAGTCTGCGAGGGTGTTTTCGAAGATTGACTTGAGATCAGGGTATTATCAGATGAGGATCCGTGAGGTCGACATTAGTAAGACGGCCTTTAGGACTCGGTATGGGCATGATGAGTTTTTGGTTATGCCTTTTGGCTTGACCAATGCTCCGGTAGCTTTTATGGATTTGATGAATCAGGTCTTCACGGCCTATCTGGATTAGTTCGTGGTGGTATTTGTAGATGATATTTTGATATACTCTTCTTCTGAGGAAGAGCATGCCACACATCTTCAGGTGGTATTGCAGGTCCTGAGAGAGCACCAACTCTATGCCAAGTTTAGCAAGTGTGAATTCTGGATAGACAAGGTGCACTTCTTGGGGCATATCATCTCTGGCGATGGCATTGCAGTAGACCCAGCCAAGATTGAGGCAGTAATGAATTGGAGCAGGCCAACAACAGTAACTGAGATCAGGAGCTTCTTGGGGCTAGCAGGTAATTACAGGCAGTTTGTTCAGGGTTTCTCTTCGATAGCGGCCCCCTTGTCGAGGTTGACTCGTAAGGGAGTTCGTTTTGTGTGGACCGAGGAGTGTGAGTGGAGTTTTATTGAGTTGAAGACTCGCCTCACTTCGGCTCCAGTATTGGTGCTTCCATCAAGTTCAGGTGGATTTGTAGTTTATTCAGATGCATCACGTCGAGGTTTGGGTGCAATTCTGATGCAGCATGGTAGGGTCGTGGCCTATGCTTCTAGACAATTGAAGAAGCATGAGGAGAACTATCCTACTCATGATTTAGAGTTGGCAGCTGTGGTATTTGTATTGAAAATCTGGCGACATTATTTGTATGGAGAGAAATTTTAGGTTTTTACCGATCACAAGAGCCTGAAGTATGTGTTCACACAGAGGGATTAGAATTTGAGACAGCGCAGGTGGATGGAATTCATCAAGGATTATGACCTCGACCTTTCTTATCATCCGGGCAAAGCGAATGTAGTGGCAGACGCCTTGAGTCGAAAGACGGTCGTGTCATACCTCATGGTTCGAGAATGGAGGTTATTTGAGCAGGTTGTGGAATCTTCCTTTCAGATTCCACGGGAGGCTGATAGAGCCGTGTTGGCCAGCTTAACGGTGAGGCCAGCAGTGTACCATGCTGTGATTGAGGCTCAGAGGGCAGATGTAGAATTACCGCGGATTCTCCAGAAACCAGAGGTGGAATTGTGGGATGATGGTACAGTCAGGTTTAGAGGCAGACTCTATGTTCCGACCGAGGAGGACGTGCGCAGGAGTGTCCTGGATGAGGCGCACCATTCTAGATATGTAGTGCATCCCGGAACGACTAAGATGTATCAGTGTTTGAGGAGGCACTTTTGGGGGCCTAGTATGAAGAAGGATGTGGCTGAGTGTGTGGCTAGATGCATGACTTGTCAGCAAGTTAAGGCAGAACATCAGAGACCAGGAGGATTGTTAGAGCCTTTGCTGATCCCGGAATGGAAATGGGAGCATGTGACTATGGACTTTGTGATGGGATTACTTGTATCCCCTGGCAGAAGAGACGCGATCTGGGTCATTGTTGATCGACTGACCAAGTCAGCACACTTCCTAGCTATTAGGAAGCACTGGTCAGTCGGTAAGTTGGCTAAGCTGTTTGTGGATCGGATCATCTCTCTGCACGGGGTGCCCTTATCCATCGTATCAGATCGGGATCCGAGATTTACTTATAGGTTATGGAAGAGTTTTCAGAAGGCTTTGGGCACGCAGTTAGCCTTCAGCTCTGCCTATCATCCCAAGACTGATGGGCAATCGGAGAGAACCATTCAGACTTTGGAGGATATGCTCAGGGCATGTTGCCTAGACTGGGGAGGTTCTTGGGAGCAGCACTTGTCTACAGTAGAGTTTGTTTACAACAACAGTTATCACTCTAGTATCGGCATGGCGCTTTACGAGGCATTGTACGGGCGACCGTGTCGATCCCCTGTGAGTTGGTCTGAGATTGGCGAGAGGCAGATAGCAGGACCAGAGTTGGTACAGCAGTGTGCTGAGGTTGCCAGAGTAGTACAGTAAAATTTAATTGCAGCTCAGAGCAGGCAGAAGAGTTATGCAGACATCCGTAGGAGACCGCTTGAGTTTGAGGTTGGGGACCACGTGTTTCTCCGAGTCTCACCCTCTAAGGGTGTGATGAGATTCGGGAAGCGAGGTAAGCTGAGTCTGCGATATATTGGGCCTTTTCCCATTCTTGCTCGAATTAGAGAAACGGCGTATCAGCTAGCCTTGCCGCCCAATCTTGCAGGGGTGCACGATGTGTTCCATGTTTCTTTGTTGAGTAGATATGTTCAGTATCCATCTCATATTTTAGATTTTTCAGAGTTGGAGGTCGTTGAGGAATTGTCCTTTCCAGAGTTTCCAGTACGTATTGAGGATTGCAGGGAACAGGTCCTTCGAAACAAGGTTGTACCTCTGGTTAAGGTGATTTGGCAGTACCGCTCCGGGGGCGAGGTAACCTGGGAGCGCGAGGACGAGATGCGGGAGCAATTTCCATACCTTTTCTCGTAAGTTCCCTTGTGAGCTTGTATCTTTATGTTTCGACCTCGTTAATTGTAGCAGGCAATTTCGGGGATGAAATTCTTTTAAGGGGGGGAGAATGTAAGGACTGAGGTTTCGGATCCAGTTATCGGGTCAGTTTCTAGGTCGGATCCCCTGGTTTGGGCCCTGATGGGTTTGGGGAGTGCCTTCTAAATGACGTCTAGGATGCACGACGCCTTTTGAACGGCGTCCTGCTGAGTGGACGCCATTTAGTCGAGTGACTGTTGTGCCACGTGGATGCCACGTGGGCGAGTTAGCCCTATCCTATCGTCTAAAAGGCGTCCTCGATGGACGACGTCATTCAGAGTACGACCCTGAGTTGTCAGTGTACGGCGCCGGTCTTGTCGTCTGAACGGCGTCTTGGTTAGGCGACGCATTTCAGAGTTCTGTCAGTACGGCCCGTCATGTCAACTGATAGGCGTCTGTGTTGCACGACGTGTTTTACCCAGCTTCTGCTTAACCCCGCGAACCCTCCTTCCTTTCCCTCATTTTCTCCTCCCTTCTCTCTCTCCTCACTTCCTCCGACGGCTCCGGCGATCTCTCCTCCCCCTCCATCTTGTCCTCCCACCATTTCACCTCTCCCTCCACTCCATCGACCTCCTAACTCCCACCACTACCACCACCATCACCACCTCCTCCGCGGCGTTTTCTCTCCGGACGGCGGCCGACGTCCCAGTGGAGTAACGACGTCCTCGGCGGTACCGGCGGCGGCGTGGGGGCGAGACGGGTTGGCAGCTTGGAGCTTGGAGGAGTTCGAGCAACCGGTAGGATGACGATTCCCGTAGTGTTTCATTTAAAAACCATGTTTTCCCGCTTTGAAGCATGATGCGTGTAAGGGATTTTTGGGTAGAATAAGCATGTTTAGGGACTTTCTCGATGGATAGGGTGATTTCTATGAATGTAGATTTGTGGGTTTTCATGTGATGTATTGGTTTCCCTCTTCATTTTCCCCTTCTTGGGTGTTTTGGGGCGAATTTGGGGTTAAAGGAGACCCTCTGGTCAAGCTGCAGAAATTTGGTTTCTAGTGCTAAATGACGTCGCGCTAGGACGACGCCATTCAGAATGGCGACAGGCCAGCACGACGCCATTTAGGCAGAAATTGTCCCGGCAACGGTTTCTGTCAGAGGGGACTTCTGTTGTGAATGGCGTCCAAGGACAGCGACACGTTTTAATAGGCGGCTACCTACGGCGACGCCTTTTAAGCCATATTATGAGGCTGAGATTTCATGAACCAGTTTTGGAGGCTTGAATGGCGTCGGCCTTGGGTGACGGGATTCAAGACAGAACCACATTAATTCATGGTATTAATATGTGTCTACACTGTTAGATAGTTTAGTTAATGCATGCTTTAAATATACTCGATGATGATGGATTATATGTGACCTGATCACACTGCTTGTGTTTCGTGCGACCGTGGACTTTTCACGTGACCGGATCGCACTGTGCTGTGTTTTGTGCTACTGTGGACCTAGAGTGACAGTTGTAGCGCTTACCACCCTGTGTCAGTGTGGGAGGAATACAATGCTGGTGTGGGAGTGGTGGGGTAACGCCTAGAGAGAGGGTCACCTAGTGTACCCCGGGGTTAGCTAGTACCGGTGTCGGAGAGGTACCTGTGAAGTGTCACTCGTGCTGGGGGAAGGAGTAACCACCTGAGTCAGTTGGGCTGGAGTAGCTAGCGTGCTATCCGAGGGGTTACTGTTTGGTCTCAGCGGGTCGGTGTTTCCCACTTTCGTTTGTTTGGTTGGCGTGTTTCGCCGAGACGTTGGTTGTAGGCTCCCTGGTAGAATAGTTTCAGAGGTATACATGTTATATTTCGAATGCATGTGATTTATATCGAGCTTTAGGAGTAGTAATTACTGCTTTACTTGCTTACTTTACCTTTAGTTGCGTTTCTGCACTTATGGGTGTGCGTGTGGGCAGTGGGGATCGAAGGATCCCGACTGAGTCTTTTCGTTGAGACTTACCCCTGCGGTTTTCAGGTGAGGGTTCCAGGCAAGCTTAGCGAGGAGAATACTGCTTCGAGTTGCGCGCCAACAGCTGTTGTTCCGAGGTATGCCCCGATGTAGTTGTTATTTTATTTTCTAGTCTGTACGCTTAATTATTTCTTTTCAGTTGGAGTATGTAATTATTTGCTGCGTCGTGTCGCATTGTAATAACTTTTAAATTCTGCACTTCCTTTTTAATTCAATGCGATGAGAATGTTTAGCTTAGTTAATTATTTATTTCGCAGACTTATCTCGATCCTGGTTTGATTCCAAATTAATGATTCGATACCCATTTAGTAATCGGATCCCCGATTATAAGGTGGCGGGTCGTTACAGTCAAAGTCGAATCTTTGATAAGGAATCGACAGGCGGGTTAACAACCTATTCTCACCCCCAACCCAACTGCTAGGGCCCGGAGGGCAGTCGAAGATGCCACTGCCTTCTCGGCATCCTCAACCGGAGACCTTGGCACGAAAGGGCAGCCGAATGCACCTTGCATGTAAGGAGCTGAGCAACCCCCCCCCCCCCCCCCTTCTGGTGAAGGAGTGGGGAACACCCCTTCCCCTTACTCCCGAAGTCACCAAGAGCAGATGGGTGGCAAGTATGGTGGTCAAAAGGAGGCACTCGAAACTCTCTGGGACTCGGGACTAAAAGCGAGCCCCCGCACAGACCTCGTGAGAAAACATCGCTCGCGCAATAAAGGCTCGTCATCGCCTTTGTACAAAAGAGAAGATATGATGAAGGGAAATTCGACCTGGCAACCAAAAGCTGAAAAAGAAGGTGGATACATACAAAGACGGCTGGGCCCCCCAAATCGGGTTCCCCAAAAGTGCTTGAAAAGAGCGACCACATACTAGAAAAGAGTGACCACATACCCTTAATGGTGGACACGTGTTGACCCCCTAGATGAGATGAGATAGTCATGCAAGGCCTCTCCAGTTAGTGGCATCATATCTCCTTGTTAGTGGGGTTAAATCGCCCTTCTATGAATGTGTTCCTATATTGATTGTAGTGGAATAGGCTGCACCGAATGATGAGGGTCCTTCCATGATAGCGTTTTTCACCCTCGACTTTCATATGACAAGATAGGAGTATGACTCTGGGCACCGACATATGCATAGTTATGTCTACTGATGCACGTGTATATGGTGCCCTCCTGAGGACTCCATGGATTTCGATGGTCGGGGTTGGAGGAACGGAAATTAGGCATGGTAGAATACTTTTCAGCTGATTCCCTTTTCTCGATACTTAGGTTATAGGGCAAGTCTTGAGGATGCTTCCTTGCGTCGTTTTCCAGAATTTCCAGTCATTGCAGGTGGTGAGGCATGTAAGCCTCCTGTGTTTCTGGGCCTCCTTCATGAGCCAGTATTGGGCTCTTAGGTATCTCCGCGCTAAGGACTATTTAGATGCTACTTTTAGGTTCAGCTATACCAATTTACGCGGTTAACTGACCTGTTACTTTATGCTAGATGAGAACATTATCAGATTTCTATAAATTTGGATGTGAAGGCAAGTTTGTTTGTTAATTTTATTTTAAAGATAAATGAATTGTTTTCTTAAGCTTATTTGAAGTTCAGTGGCAAGTATATAATTAAGAAGCAGGCCTGAGGTCAATGGTGTAGAGATTCTATTACGGGCAGATTAAAAACATGCCTTATAGTTGATTCCAAGCAACTCTTCAAATTGTTAGCAAATTGACATCATTATGGATCTAAATGGTACCTGAATATCTATTGTCGGTCTATCTGTAAATCTTGTAGGCTTGATTTGATAGCGGAACCTGCCTAGAAGAAAAGACGGTTGAGGATTTCAACTATAAAAGATAAAAAAAATTTAATTTGGCAATCTGGAATAGGACAGGATCTAAGCTCTACATGAATTGAAACAAAGACTAGAATTCATATTCTAGCAAATTGTGTGAACACATATTACAATCTTTGTCTATGCTAAGATAAGAAGTGAAAAAAAAGGGCATACCTAGTGCATAAGCCTCTCGTCACTGAGGGATCTGAGGAAGGGTCAATGCATGCAATCTTACTCCTGGTAAGCAGGGAGATTATTTCCTTGAATTCAAACATGTGATCTCTAGGTCATATGGGGCAACCTTTACCATTGCTCCTAGGTTCACCCTTCTAATGTAAGGGGTATTGATGACAAATTCCACATTTATTTTAATGCTTATTACTTCTTACCCAAAGCTAATGCAATTATTAAACGATAAGAATCTTTATTTCAACATAGAATAACATAGGATCTATGAAATTAAAGTTAGATTAAAAAGTAGAACATATATTCTACATTGAATACATTTTAAGATAAAGATGAAAATATTATCTATATCCAAATAATTTTCAATAAGGATATATTTATTCTAGAATTCGTGTTGCCAGCACCTCATTAGAAGCCACACATTAATTAATTTATTTTCTTTTTCCCTTTTAGAAGGAATACAATAAAATTTTATGTTCCAATATACTATTATCAAAATATTTAACTTTTATATTTTTATTTTTAAAATTTTAAATGATAAAAACATCTAAAGATAAAGATGATGATCATTTTAAAAAATATCTAAAGATAAAGATGATGATCATTTTTAAAAATAAAGACAAATAAAGACAATTGTCATCTGATCTCTGGACATCACACATCATTTAATTAAAATGCATTGCAACCACCATGAGCCAACGCAATAACAATGTATCATCCGACCGACTCGATATAATTTGTACTGTAATACCGAGAGGATATCATTGGGCATTGCAGCAAATATTTTTTCTATTCAGTAAATGTAGATGAAAGTTTGAAGGCTGATAAGGGTCCACTCAATTTGTAACCATTTCGATATAGATGTCCATGGCAATCAATGAAATCTTGTGCAAGTCAATTGGAGGACTAGCATGGTAATCGACAGGTCACGGTGGGTTGAGATGGAAGGGAGAGGTTCTCACCCACTCCTGGGCTTTTCGTGCTAAGGTGACCGAACTTTTTTTCCACTTTTCTTACCCACCTGTAAAAGAACGATCTAATTTAAGGGCTTTTTTGCATTTTTTCAAATTGACAAGACAATACCCGTAAAACTTAAATAAAAAGCCAATTCTTTCGACCGTGGTTAAGAAAAGTGGAGAAAGAATCATATCACCTAAGCATTTCCCTTTCGTCTCCCTCTCCGATGCTCTCCTCGGCAAGGAGGGATAGTTGAAGACTTTCACAAGGAAGAAGCTCCCTCCTTACATTGACATCCATGCCTTTTCTCTCTCGTCCGTCCGTCCGAGAAGAATCTCTTCTATTGCTCACTTTGTTTGTGGAATAGGGTCGGAATAACCAGTGTAAAGACTCTATTCTGATTTGATTGAGGGTATGCCTGATTCTCCCAATTCCTCCAACTCCTCAAACTCTACCCGAAATATCTAATCTCTCAATTCTCTCAATTTTACTTTTTATTTCACTCATTATTCCACTTATTCCTACCAAATCACTTAAAATAACGCAGTATAATTCTCCTTATTTTGGGTGGAATACCAACAATTTACCAAATCAAAATACCTCTTATTCTGGTTTAAGAAATCTCCAAAATCTTATTCTGGTTTAAGTTATTCTGCAAATAAAGTGAGCCTTAGTGTTAGGTAAGTCTTATATTGTCTTAGTTTTATCCTATTTCTAACATGGTTTAGTTTCCATAGTCAATTTCTTATAGTGTTTGGTCACAGCTATTCAGTTTTGTTTGGAAGATCTTCTATAGTTCTCATCCCTATGCCTTTCACTTTGTGCATTGTTTCTCCACTAAGACCTAACTCTTTCTTCCTTCCCTCCACTTAGATTTATCTACCATGATCGACCATCTTCAAGAACTCTGCAGAAGATTTAGAGTATTTGATCACTTTGGAGTAATCGCAGATGCGTTTGAATCCAACTAGAAGCGTGCACTCCGGAATTTGCCACTTTCTTATAATACTTGTTGGAAGATTAGTTGCAGGCTCGCAGGTCTTCAGGACGAACCCATTAGCCCTAAAAGGCTCGTCTCTCTTTTAAAGTCTTTGATTTTTGAACTAGTAAAAAAAAAATTTAATTTTTAAAATCACTAATTTTGAAATCATCAATTTTAATTTATTGTGATTTTAAACTGAAAATTGAAAGCAATTAAAAAGAGAATTTTAAAAATCAGCTAATTCTAAAATATGATAACTTACGACACTCTAAACGACCAAATAAATAACATAAAATGATTTATGGTAATCTAAATATAAGAAAAATATCATTTTATGATTATTTATAATATTTTAATCTTTAGATCTAATAAGTCCAACCAAAGCCTTGGATTCATGGATCTCTCTTGTTTAGGTCGCAAAGTTGCACTGGTTTGGAGAACGTGAAAGTGAATTGTGTGGATATGGTGGTCCCTGTATGAATTGGTTGGTACAAAAGTCTTTCTGTATATACTCCTTAAAGGGTTGAATAGAAATGGGCAACTTTTGATAAGTGAAATTTAAATGATCAAAAACTTGTGAATAGACTTTAAATTTGGCATGGCCTTTTTACCTCAATAATGACATGAATAGAATTTTAGTTTGGTTTAACAGTGAGCATGGCACATTTATGATTGTGAATACGCCAATTATGTGCATTTAGCAGTCTCAACTAATAATCCGTTTAGGTTTATTATGTCCCATTTACCACACGCAGAGATATAAGAGGCAAACGCTTTTGAACACATGGAAGGTTGGCAAATCAACTCACTTTAAAACCAAAAAAAAAATGGTAAACTGTACTCGATTATTAAATAACTCAAATTTGAACAAAAGTCCTGCTCATTTAATACTTAGGGCGTGTTTGGCGCAGCTTTCATTTGTAAGTACTTTTGTATTTTTATTTAGTTATTTTTTATAAAAATTATTAGATCTTGAAAACCATTTATGTGATATTTTACTTGTGTTTCAGTTTCCAACCAAAAATTATAAAGAGAAAGCTTCCAAGATTAGAAAAAAAATGAAGTTGTTATGAAAGAGTTGACTTTTGTAACAAATTAAAATTAGTTATAACATTTCTTCCTCAACTCATTCTATGTAAGAACTGGAAGCCAAAAATAACTTTCAAATAGAAGTTTTACCAAACACGCCCTCAACAATTTTGAAGTTCGAAATCAACTTAAACTTGACTTGATTACTAAGGAGCTAAAGCAAAATAAGATTTAAACCAGTTCAACTCGCTTTATTTATGTATTTTGTTTCAGGCATAAGATCAAGCTCACTGTCAAATGTGGTGTACACACTTTTTTTCCTCATCCAAGCTTGAGATCAGTCATGGCAGGCTGATTGACCCCAAACAAATGAAATAGTAAATCTAGGGATGATGATGAAGATGATTTCATGACACAAATTCATAGTCATCATTGGACCAAAGCAAAGTGGATACCATCTAACCCAATTTATTAGCATTTTGTATCAATGTCCATTGTTGAATCAGTCAGCAATAAGGAGACATCATCATTACAAAAGTAATTGAAACCCAACTTATGAAATAAGGAAACTTAGATCAGGTTTGTTACTAATTAGCATAGATAAATAATCGTCATTAATTATTGGGTTATCACCCTGAAATGTATTATGAATAAATTATTCACATGAATAATGATCTCCTAAACGTTTTATGATGCTATTCTAGAATGTAAGATGTCTTTCGTTTCTTAAGTGAGCTTATGGAACGGCAATAGCAACGCCAAATTTGTGACTAGAAGTGGTGGTTTTGGACACTAATCTTAACTCAAAAAGGGAAAAAAATTTATCCAATAAGTAGGATGTAAATTGGGTGGGTTGGACTGAGTTATATGATAATTTAGGTCTAATTCAAATTCAAAATTGCTCAGCAACCTAAATTTAGCCAAATTCAATAATGAGTGGATTTGGTTGAGTTGGATTGGACTAGCCTTGTTTATAAATGGTTTGTTAGAAGTTTTTTACTTTTTATATGAATTATTGTAAAAGTCAATAAATTAAATTGGGTCAGCTCGCTTTCAGTCCAATCCAATCCATATTTAATTAATGTAAAGACAGGCATGCTCCATGAGTAATTTCACAAATATAGAGACATTATACTTTTGACATTTATTTAATAAAAGGTTATAGTTGTTGCATCTTCAAATACTCAACAGAAATAATTATTTGGCATTCCATCATAGTATTAGGATTTTTTTTATTTTATTTACCAAGCGATATGAAATGACATAACGGTCTTATTTTTTTACTATTTTAAGTAACCTCGATGAACAGTAATGCTTATGAAAAAGTCCCGGAGGTTAACCTCAAGTTGTGGCAAAAGTTCTTTTCTAAAATTAATATTTAGGTGAAAATATATTTATAGAAAACAGTTATTTTGACTGATGCGTTGTTCTAAAAAAAGAGAAAGAGAGATAGATGAAAAGAAAGAGAAGGAGCTTCAGAAAAGCGTAAGAATATTTTTAGATTTTTTAACTTCAGTTAAAAGTTAACTGTAGTTAGATCAGAGATTTTGACGGAATGCTAACACACTGTGATTATAGGGACATTTTTGTAAGTATCTAAGACAAGGAGATTAATAAAAATAATATACAGATAAGGTTACCACTTTTATAAATAAAAATTCTAATTAAGAGTTATGTGTAAAAGTCCCTCTATTTATTATATATTATTTTATAAAAGGCTTTCTAGTTTTTACCCCTCTAAGTAAACCCTACTTAAAAATATTAATAAAGACGTATAAATAAACCGGGCCTCCCCACTTCGCCGCCCAAGGTAAAAAACCTTCCTCTTCGGTCTTCCCACTTGCCATTTTTCCCCCTCGAAGACTTGCCAACCAAGCCAGCAGCAGTCTCGTCTCTTATGCTGCCTCCCCTTCTTCCCTTCCCCTCTTCTTCTTCCTCCTCCGCGCAGGCGACCTCCCCGAAACCCTAATCTCCCCCGCGGCGGCCCTCCCAAGACCTCCCTCTCCTGCTCGATCCCTACCGCGTCGGCCCCCATGGAGGCGGCGGCGAACGGGGAGGAGCGGGTGATCGCCGCGGCGCAGCAGATCGTGAAGAGCCTCGGCACCTCCAAGAACATGACGGAGGACATGATCCTCATCCTGTCCAGCTTCGACAATCGCCTATCCGCTATCACGGACCTCCTCTCAGGGGCCGGCAACGCCGGCGGCCGCCGCACCGGCCGGCTGGGGGGCCGCCTCGAGGCCGCCGAGAAGGTCATCTTGCGGTGGGGGGACTCTTCGTCCGCGACTGCCCGCGGCTTTGTTTTCATCCCCTGGGAGGACTCCCCTGACGATGCCGCCGAGTACCTCGCCGCTGTCGACGAGGTCATCTCCCTAACGGAGGAGGGGGAGGGAGGCGGCCCGGGCGAGGGGGAGGAGGAGGAGGAAGCAGCCGACGAGGCCGAGGTGCTCGATCGGGCGGAGGGGGTGCTCCAGATGGCCATGGACCGCCTGGAGGACGAGCTCCGCCACATCATGATCCAGAACACGGTGCCCTTCGACGCCGTCCGCCTCTACGGCTCGATCCGGAGCTTGTCCCTCTCGTTCGCCTCCGGTGCCGGCGAGGCCATCGAGGACTACGACAGCTCTGGCGGCGAGGAGGACCAGGAGGCCTTCCTCGAGGAGAGGCCCTCCGGCGGCAGCAGCCTCTCGGAGGACCTCCTCGGCGTCGAGCTGGTGCGCCCCGAGGCCGTCCCCCACCTCAAGAGCATCGCCGAGAGGATGATCCGGGCGAGGTACGAGAAGGAGTGCTGCCAGGTCTACAGCACCGTCAGGCGGGGCGTCCTCGACGAGTGCCTCGCCATCCTCGGCATCGAGAAGATGAGCATTGAGGAGGTCCAAAGGATGGCGTGGAAGGACCTGGACGACAAGATGAAGAAGTGGATCCAGGCCGTGAAGGTGGTTTTCCACGCCATGCTTCTCGGCGAGAAGCAGCTGTGCGACCAGATCTTTGAGGCGTCCCCGCTCATTGGTGATGTCTGCTTCACAGAGACTGCTAAAGGGTGCGTGATGCAGCTTCTGAATTTCGCGGAGGCGGTCGCGATCGGGCAGCGGTCGCCGGAGAAGCTCTTCAGGTTGCTTGATATGTATGACGCGCTGTCCAATGTGTTGCCTGATCTGCAGGTGAGGTTCCCTGAGGAACCGAGGGAATTCTTGTGCGGCGAGGCGGAATTGATACTGAAGAGGCTGGGGGATGCCGCCAAGGGCACGCTTGCAGAGTTTGAGAACGCGGTTAAGAGAGAGGCCTCGCGGAAGCTGGTGCAGTTTGGGGATATCCACCCTCTTACGCGTTATGTCATGAACTATGTGAAGTTGCTTGTGGATTACAGTTGCACACTGAATGAGTTGATCGGTGAGAGTGAGGCGGAGGCTGGAGGTTTTCCAGAGGTCGGGAATGTTGATGATAGTCAATTTGCAGGGATTGTGTCTCCGCTGGCGCGCCATGTGCTCTCAACTATTTCTTATTTGGAATCTAATATCGAAGAAAAGTCTAAGCTTTATGAGGATAGTGGTTTGCAGTATGTATTTCTGATAAACAATATACTTTACATGGTTCAGAAAGTTAAAGATTCTGAGCTCGGAACGACGCTGGGAGATGACTGGGTCCGTAAGCGTCGTGGCCAGATTCGCCAATATGCCAGGGGCTACCTTAGAGCTTCTTGGACTAAAGTCCTTTCTTGTTTGAAGGATGAAGGGATTGGAAGCTCTAATAATGTATCCAAGGTTGCTCTCAAGGAAAGATTCAAGAATTTCAACATGGCTTTTGAGGAGCTTTATAGAAACCAGATAACTTGGAAAGTTCCGGATCCTCAGCTCAGGGAAGAGCTCAGAATTTCTATATCGGAAAAGGTGATTCCAGCTTACCGCTCGTTCATGGGCAGGTTTGGCAGTCACTTGGAAGGTGGACGACATGCAGCAAAGTACATAAAGTACACCCCAGAGGATTTGGAGAACTATTTGTTGGATCTGTTTGAAGGATTGTCTGGGCCGTCCAACCATCCAAGAAGGAAGCTTAGCTCATAATCATCGGATGTTTCCGTAAATGGTAAGGCCTTTCCTCTCGTCAAGGACATGGTCGAATTCTCAGATCTTCAAAGGATTTAAGCTACAGTTTGTTATTTATGCTTCTCCCTTCTGTTGTTATATAATTACAGGATCTTTGGGCACCTCATGTCTTCTTGGTGTAAGATAATGTTGTACATGAAATAGTTTCTTTCCTTTTCTCTGAAATATTCCCTTTTCATAATATATCCCTCTATATGTTGTACCTCTGCAACCAGCTGAACATTTTTAAAACATCATGGTTATTTTGTCTTATCTGGATGCTCGTTTTGTAGGCAAATGCCACTGTGAAAATATTTTTGTGGCCAACATCACATGAGTTCTTGTCCTTTGATTTGTGAAGCAGTGTCATTTTTTTTATTTGAATCCAGATATAAATAATTAGTATCTCTTTTAAGATGTAAGTAATATAAGCATTAAATATTTCAGGCCCATGGTATTCACCCACTCTTTTATGAACCCAAAAAAAATCAGAAAATGGTGAGGCTTTTTTAGTTCACATACCCATATGGACTTTGGCCCCCCATTACTTAGTTTCAGTATGTAGGTGGCGCTCTATAGAGGCTGTTCTTTTACTGGATTATATTAATTATAGTAAAGGTGCTGTGAATGGATAATGACTGCAATTGCTTCCAGATAATAACTTCAATTGCTTTAACTATGGCATATTCCTTTGGCACTTATATTCAGTTGGCTTTGATTCTAGGTTTGTCATCTGGTGAGTAGTAGTCAGATCTTCTGCTTTTCAGCCAAAGAGCAGTGTCCTGATGTTTGAGTGAGTGAATGATGGAGGGAGGGAGGAATGTGAAATAACACCACTTCAGTCAATCCATTTGTCTCAAATTTTATCGCCAAAAAAAAAGAAACCTATGTGGATTAGTGACTTTTGTTCACTCCCACCTTACTTGATCACTTTATTGTGGCAAGGGTACATGGGTGACAAGGCCTCCATGATCCCCAAAATTGAGATGATCCGGGTATTTATTTAATTCAATTCTTTGATTTCCAGACAAATCTACGAGAAATTATGACACCCCTAGAAAACAGGTTTTAGCATTCCAAGGTAGTTTACTGTGGACATTCGCTCATACTTCACATGAAAAGTGTTGGACACCTGCTTTTTAGGGGGGAAATTCCTACTTCCACCATTGCTGTGGAGGAAACCAAAACCAATTATGTGTGTGTTATAGTTGTTAACAAATCTTTCAATTTTGAAGCTCCTATCTGAATCCAAGAGGAAAAGCTTGGGTCAGACTTTTCACCTTAAAGTCCTCATGAGAAGCTCAATATTTGGATTTCAAGCATGTATGTTTTCTCACATTAACATGTTTTTGCATATTAAGCCCCTATTTGGTGCCCTCTTTGATGCTTGATGGTTGAGTATCAGTGGTCACTTGGGGCATGTGAAGCTAAACTTTTGCTGGTGGAGCTTCAGGGCAGCCTGGCAGGTTGTGGCAACCTGATTGAGGTGAAACCACCTAACCCATGTCCAAAGTGCAACAACTCTCTCTCTCGCTCTCTCTCTGTCTCTCTCTCTATCTCCCTGTTGTAGGTGAATGGTTTGGATCCTCTCTGTGTTGTAGGTGAATTGTTGGGATCTTCAATCTGTGACATAGGAGAAGAGTGACATGATGCCATTAGTAGAAGATCAGGGGTGGGAAGAGCAGAGCCTCCTAACATACAAAAGGCCATGGTAGCCCTTTATAGCTGAATATAAAAGTAACTCATGTCAGCTATAAATCCTATCCACATAGTAGAAATTTATAGAATATATTTTTAGGGTCCATTAGGCCTGTTCCTTATTTTACAGGGCCCGGGCTGTTAAAAAACCCATTATATTCTTTTTTAGCTAGGGCCGGCCCCAACCACCAATTTCATGGGCTGGGGGATTTCTTACACATCCACGATTATGAGTGTTCAAAAATTTAGCTTAAACCCCAAATCCTCCTTTCTTGTGTACAATCCTTGAAAATCTAGCTTTACCCCCAAATTTAGTTTCCCAACTTCACGACAATTTCATGAACAGGGCTCAGGAAGGAGCTTCCCTTCCTCTGCTGCCCTCCCCATCTGCTTCACACCCACAGGATTGCAACACCTTCGACTTAGGAGCAACTCCAGCTCCAGAGTGTCTCGTTGCCACCTCCTCCTCTCCAGCAGCAGTGGCAGGGGCAACACCATCTCCATCACCCTGCAGTCATTCTCCCTTCCCTCCCTTGCTCTCTACAAGCCAAAGTTGTTATCACTATTCATGCATGTCTACAATTCTCTGTCCTCTCCCAAAATTCCTAGATATGCTGCCTGTCAGAAGGCAATTCTTTTAAAATCCTCTCTTCAGTTGTTATCACTATTCATGCATGTCTGCAATTCTCTGTCCTCTCCCAAAATTCCTAGATATGCTGCCTGTCAGAAGGCAATTCTTTTAAAATCCTCTCTTCAATTCTTTTCAAATCCTCTTTCTCTCTCTCTGCACAGACACACAGACACACAGACACACAGACACACACACGCACACGCACACGCACACGCACACGCACACGCAAAATGAATCTAACCAAGCATCGTCAGTGTTGGAAGGGACGGCTTTCTACCTGACAGACAACTACTCCAGCAGTCTCCGGATCTGAAAGATTTGGGACAGGCTGGGACTAGACCTGGGTGATTGGGCCTGTACTGAGCCCAGGCCTGGAATAGAAGAGGAAGGCCAGTCCTGTGCTTCATCAGGCATGGTTGGGCCTGGTCCACAGACACTGTAGTTCACTTGGCCAAGAAAACTATGTTATGCACACAATTTTTGCTCTTTTGGTGCATATGAAGTGAAGAGGAGGGGAGTTTGTTGAACGCAGAATGCACCAGGTTCCTATGTTGACACAACTAGCTTAAACACACGTCTTCTGTAGCAAGCTAATTTAATTCTTTAAGGGTTTTTTTTTCAGTGATGTACAGATGATTTTTTTTTTTTCTGTTTTTGGGAACATTTGAAGATGTGAAACATAATGCAGCTTTGTGAGAAAGTGGTGGTGATCTTCTAGCCATTTTTCTGATGGCACCACTGAAAAGATACTGGGTTTATGAATAGAGAAATGATTGGTAGGCTTAAGGGCATGGAGACCCCATGCAGTCAAGGCATCAGCCTTTGGATTCACCTGATGGCACCCTTGGTAGTCAGAGGTGAGAGGCGAGTGAGGCAACTAGGGGTTAGCCTCTAGGCAATTGCCTAGGCGTTTGAGGCAATGTTTTCTCTCATAAATCACTATGAAGGAAGAAAATGGCAATATAAGAAAAATAAAATAAAACATCTAAGATAATCATATATAAGACTTTCAGAAGCACCGATCATGTCCAACATTTAATGTCCCAAGACCATCTGCTACTCATAAATGTAGTAGATGGGTTTTACAATCATCATAAGAGAAAAAGGTATTGGACATTGCTTGCAGAAGCACTAGCCACTTTGGAATAATTAAGAATAAAAAAAATAAACACCACATAATTAAAAAAGAAACAAACATTTGGCATAGACATCATAGACAAGTGCGTAGATGAGTGAGGCGAAGATGAGGTGAGGTGAGGTGTTTTTGGCTCTCCTTAACCTATTTCATCACCTAGGCGAGCGAGACAATTGACTTTGATAATATAGATGGCACCCGATTCCGGAAATAGCAGGGCAGCCCACTTTGTGGTGGAAAGTGGTCAACTTGCTGCGCGGTGAAGTTTCACATTCTCTTTCCATGTGGTCAAGCACAGCAAATCAGTTCTCTTATGAATAATAAGGCTTCTCTCATAGTCTTTCATATTTTATGATTTTCTTAGATGCAAAATTGAAATAGGCCCTAGATGCATGTACATTTTGTGTCATAAGAATTGAATCTGTTGAAATGTAAGATGCAGTTTGACATGAGTTTTCTAGACTTTTGGATTCATCAGATGCCTTTTTGTTTTTAGTAAGGACACAAGAATCCCTATAAATTATGGTTGGCAATATCGGCCGATACCAGTACGCATCGGCCGATACGTATTGGTATCGCAATACCTGTAAACGGCCGATACGTACCAGTATCGGTCTGGTCCGATACAATACCTGTAAACGGGTATCGGCCGATACGTATCGGTATCGGTACCCTCTGATACCAGTACTGATACCGGTACTGCCATCCATGCTACATATCTATCAAAATGTAGAGGCAAAAGCTTAGAGGAGTTTAAAATGGTGTATGACTTGATGGAACTTGATATGCATATGTTTCTTTTTATTAAGTCTGCATGAGTTTTTAGTTTCATCCTATTTGGTATTTTAAAGGTTGTATGCACATGCTATTGTGGCTGGTCTTGTTTGGTTCAGTATTGTAGAAAGCGGCTTCTAAGCATCTAGACAATCTGTCTAGGGCATGCAGACCACTGCCTAGTCACCTACAGTGTCCAGGACATATTGTCAAGATTGAATGTGAGTCTTTGTTAACATATTTGAACACATTCGCTTCTTCATTCTTTCTCTTCATATTTTCTCTCTGTTTGTTCACACATTGTTGTTGCTGCTGCTGGTGCTTCTCGTGTTTTGTTCCTAGCCTGTATGCTTGCGTGTCTGGATAGATCCTGATGCCTAAAAATATATCAACTATTTCGTAAATCGTAATGTCTTTTTCTTTCTAAAGATACCTATTGATTTATTTATGCTGGTACGGTTTCTAGTTTTCTCAAACTATGCAATTATATGGAAGTCAAGTTTCTTTCTATATCATTTACAGATTTTATTTGCATAAATAGTTGAAACTTTTGGCTACCCACCGAAACCCAGGAGCCACCTCTATGTTTACTAATGCCCACAACCTGGTAAGGCCCAGCTGCTTAACAATCTTAGTTTGTATACCTCTTGATAATGGGGTATGGTGTTTTGTCTTAGTTTAGCAAACGTAGGGTTCAGTCCTTTATAGTTTATAGTGATTCCACTTTGAAAAATGGTTTTTGATTCATTTGTTTGGTTTTGGATGAGAAATGGGATGTCAAATTCATGTGGACTGTCTAAAAAATGGAAAGTTCTTCCTTTTTGAAGAGGGCAATTTTATCACAATACGAGACCCATACTAGTTGTCATAATAGTTACCTGCTTGATATACAAAGGAGTCTAGATATCCTGCTTGCTTTGCAAGTATTTCACTGCAACCAATGTCCTTGTTGAAGTTATTGAATCCCTCTGGCCACTGGCTGTAGGTGAAGATCCCCTATTTTTCCCCTGTTCATTCAGAAAATGCTGTCATTCAATTTTCTGTTATTTGTCTGCTCTAATTTGGATTAGGGTCTCTTTATTTTCCACTATACCTTTCTAATGTGTTTTCTTAGATAGCTTACTTGGAGAAATTGATTATAGTTTAGTGTCTTCCTTTGTTTTTTTATTCTTGTCATTGATGTCTTTATCACTGATTTTTGGGAATAGTCTTGGTGACAATATTTTCTCTCATCATCAGACCCTCCCCCTTGCACTTAGCTTTGGTAGAACAGGCCCTGCAACAATGTTAGTTGAGTTGATGAAAATATCTTTTTGAAATTTGTGTTCAACTGTAGGTTCCCATATATTTCTTTTGAGAACTGTTGATTCAACAACTAGCTGGTTCAAACTGGCCAAGTTCTGCAAACCTTGGCACCAAGGTTTGCTGAGTCGGTGGGTCATGTTGACTTGTATCCTTCCAGATAAGAGTCGGATTCATAAACACTCTGTTTGACTTGCAAAGACTCGAACCAATTCAGCAAACTCCTAAACCCCAAAAACCAATATGAGTCGCAAGCCGTACCGAGTTGCATCAAGTTGGCAAAGCATGGTATGTGCTACCTGGTTTGGCCACTTTTCCTCTAAGTACTTGAAGATCTGTCTAGAAGTTCAATTGCCTATAAGGAAAAAAAAAAGATATATTCATTAATCTGTATAGAGTTAGGTATAGGGAATGCCATTTTCTAGAAATAATTAGTACATAAAAATGCAAATATTGTTATGCAGGTGTCCTATGGAAGCTTTCCAGTACAATTATACTTCAGTTAGATTGCATCAGCAGTGGCTGTTAACATTTTGCGAACAGTATTTAAACCCAACTGTCCTTGGCAAGGTCAAGTTTCTAAAAAACCCCTCTACCCCCACCAGACTGGGGCAGGAAAAGGTACATGGGTGTTTGGGAGATTTCACAAGTCATGTGAACCCATGGGTTGGGAGTGTTGTGTGCCCCAGGTGTATTCAAACATGAGATCTCCGGTTGTGAACTGCAGCCCTCATGCCAACTGGGCCGCCTGCCCGGTTTAGTGACAACAATGAATGTTGTCTAATTAACCAGTTGAACTGGACAAGGTGGATCTGACTACTAAAAGAGAATAACTGTCTAGAAACAGCTGATTCAAGGTTGACTTAGTTGTTCCTGAACCAGCTTTGCTCAAGCCATGATGCCCAAAGATGTTGAAAGATAGATTAGGCTTCAAATTGGTTCTGTTTTCTTAGGTTGGGATTGACTCTAGCCCAACTCTGAGTTTAGGAAGGGATATGTCTCTCTACTACTGTCTCTGATGTAGGGGTTGGGTGGGGATAGAAATGTGGGACAAAAGTGGAAGAAAAAGAGAAAAGGTACTTTATCAGGTATGTCCGGGTATTACTTGTTTGGTGTGGTTGGAAATTGTTTCAACATGCTTCTTATGTAGAAATTCCATAAAAAATACATTCTAATATATTGAATTACCTGCAACAGGTGATACATTTATGTAATTTCTATAATGTCTATTAGGCGTGGTTGGACATTATTTCATCATGTTCCTTGTGTAGGAATTCTATGCACATGACTGTCTAACGGTGCTGAATTGCATTCAAAGTTGTATATGGTTGCAGAAGAATAGTTTGTTCTATTTTTTGCACACGATTCAACGGTTAATTGGGATCAGCTGAGGTTGTTTTTTTTTTTTTACCGTGTGTTCTATTACAGCACTCGACACCTTGCGTGCCTAGTTCCCAGGGTGTTCAGTGTCACACTGGGGAGAAAACTTGTGATATTGTACAACCTGCAAGCATGATTATAATAGTCAGGACCATTCGACATTCCCATGAGTGAAATGGATCAGTTCATATACAATAGGATATGAAAGGCAATGTTTTTCTAGTGCCAACCGGGCTTGAAACATAAACTTTGGTTGGAGTGAGTGATGAGAGTTTGGGTTCACTGTATTAGGGATTGTTTACCATAACCCTACTACTGCTCTGGCAATCATAGAATAGGCGTTCTTTTCCTTAGCTTTCATATTATTATGCAAGTGCTGTGGCGTGGAGGCGGAATGGGTGTACTCTAGAACGTTTGACTTGCTTGTTTCTTTGAACTGGCTATGACAAAGAATAGGTGGGTACACGCTCACAATATAGGTGGTATACGTAGGGATGTAAATTGGGTGGGCTGGACTGAGTTATCTGATAATTTGGGTTTAACCCAAATTCAAAATAACCCAGCCCAATTGTAGCCCAGCCCAGATTCAGCCCAAATTCAATAATGAGTGGATTGGGTTGGATTGGGCTGGCCCTATTATTAAATGGTTTGTTAGAAGTGTTTTACTTTTTGTATGAATTATTATAAAAGTCAATAGATTAATTGGACCAGCCCGTTTTCAGTCCAACTCAGTCCAGATTTAATTAATGTCAATCCAATTTAACTCAACCCAATTTATATAAACTTGGATGGGCTGGGCGATGGACTGGCCCATCCAATTGACACCCCTAGGTTTACAACGTCCAAGTGAAGAAATAGTGTAGAATACAATTTTTCAGTGCTTTTTTGACGTTTGAGATGACTGTAAAGTGTAAACACTAAAGTTTTAAAGTATGCTAGATGCCGTGAAGTTCATTTTTTTCCAGTTATAGTTTTCAGTCCAAAATCACTGTGAACCAAAATCTCAGAATTTTAAAAGATTGTGACATAACGACATACCATACAACAAACAACACCGTAGTCGATGAGCACACCCACAAGCTGCAAGTTTAACTTCAAACCATATGGAAGATGGGTTGAGGATATTGAAGATTTCATAAATGCTGTCTTGTGCTTATTTGCAGTGGATCTACATCACAAATCATGCCTACATCAGTAAATGATCAGAAAGCGTGGGTCTAGTTTATGCCCCGATTTGGAGGCATCACTGTAATGTTTTTGGTTCAAGTAAAATTTTTGGTGGAATAATCATTGTTAAACTTGTCATAATTCATCTTTGCGGCGAATTTCTTGTAATGTCTTCTTGAACCGAATCTCTCCCCTCTTGTTTGTTCTACTTAACTTTCCACTGTAGGACTGGATTCATGTCCACAGATGTGTCCAATTTGCATCTCGCTGTTTGCAAATAGTGACGTCAAGTTGCTTTGCTAGTAGTGTCTGCGAGTGGCCGCTGATTGTGATTCCTAACGTTGTGCGTGCGGTTCCACGGCAACATTCTCCACCCTTGGTTCACCTACATGTTTTTATTGTTTTATCACTGTTGTAAATTTATTGCTTCATTGATTTCATCATATTATCTATATGATAGATAATATAGTCTATTCGAGATGACGGAGAGAAGGGTATTTCTGAATTATTTTTTTCAAGGGTGAAACTTGCCTCCTAAAGAAATACTCTGTAAAAGCAAATAGTGGGTTCTTTTTAAAAATAATTTACTTTAAAATGAGAATTATCAAAATAACATAGTTAAAATTTTATTTACGAAGATAACAGAGCTTCAACAGGTAGTTGGGATTTTTCAAAAATCATTTACTTTAAAAATAATTATTTCACTTGTAAAGATAACAGTCTTTTGACTCATGGTTTATGGTTGTCATTTTGGAAAGTTGTCTCCCCCATCTCTGTCGGTAGGTTGAGGATGGACGCTTGGTGCAGGATGGCTAGGAACTAGGGCCTGGCAGTGACAACGTGTGTGGTGGATAGGGTTGTCAACGGGTCGCAAACGGAAATGGAAATAACACTTTCTGCTTCCGTTTCTTATAAGATTTATTGGAGGCGAAAATGGAGTCGTGAGTGAGTGTTTCCACTTTTGCATTTATTTTCGTTTTTAAATCAAAAATCGGAAACGAAAACAGAAGTAAACGGAAGTTTTCACTATCATTATCGTTATATTAAGAAGATATTTAAAATTATTATCACTATTCATTTTTTGATAAATTTTCTTCTAGTAATTAAAAATTTTAAACCTACAAAATTTTAATATAGGTAAAAATTAATAATCTATGAATTTTGAATTTTGAAATTTATTTTATCTATCGATCTAAATTTACATATAAATATACCCAAACATGTGCCATAAAGTTATATTAAAATGTTAATCCAACTTTTTACTATGGTCTTTCTTTTATCAAACTATTAAGAGATATTCTCACTGTTAGATATTATATATATATATGATCATTCGGAAATGGAAAAGGGTTAGCGGATGCGGAAATGAGTATTTTCGTTTTTGACTCCTATAACTATGGGAGATCTATTTCCATTTCCTATAACTTAACATGTGGTCTTTAACGGAGTTTCGTATTTACTAATAAAAACGGAAACGGAGTGGATAATCGGAACTCGGATATCCATTAACAGCCCTAATGGTGGACCTAAGAGGAGTTGTCAGGATTTTCATGTTTTGGGTGTTATGATGCGGGTAACTCCACTGCTCTAGGGCCTATTTGGTGCGTTCAAAAAATCCAGCAAAAATGAAACTCTTTAGTTTCAAATATTGATTTTAAGATCTCTGATTTCATTCTGTGGTAATTTTGGCTGAAAATTGAAATCAAAGAAAAAGAGGACTTTAGAGGTCAACCAGATTTAAAATAGGATTAATATGTTCATATTAACCATCGTTACCTGCAAAATATCATAAATGCTACTCTTCCTTACACAATATCATGTACACTTTCCTTGTAAGATTATATTATCATCAATGCAACTAAGATACAGAAAGTAATGAGCATGAGAAAAGGACTAGATTGTCTTTTGAGAGAGAGAGAGAGAGAGAGAGAGAGAGAGAGAGAGAGAGAGAGAGAGAGACCTGCTATTCCACGGCCCTCCTCACCATGGACACCCTTGAGGGCCTCCCGTTGCTCTAGCTGCTACATATCCTCGACTCCATTGTTGTCAAGCCGTAGGCAAGAGCGAACGACATGAAGACCAGATCACCTTAATGCGGAGCTAGATAAGGTTGTTCGTAGTCACTGGAGGACCTCCAACCCTACCAGACCAGCACCACCCCAGGGTCGTCGACGAGACCTCCTCTACACTCTCTTTTGCATAGATGGCTGCCGCAAGGCCTTGTTGGAAAAGCACCAAGCCCTCACATGGTGAATGTGTTATTCCAAGACCTCCTCACCATTGGCGCCCTTGGGCCAGGCCCCATCCTCAAGGGCCTCCCACTGCTGAAACTGTTGTGTCTCCCTGGCCACATGATCGCTAGGACAGAGGCAACAGAGAACAAGCCTAGTGCTCTCGATGCTTCTGACACCGAGGGAGCCCTCCTTCTTCATGTCTACTTCCTCTTTCATTGCCATAGAATCAAAAAAATCCACATTAACTTCATAGACCTCAGCCCTTACAAAGAATGCCAAGATTCCACCATATTGGCCAAATTCAACTCCCTCCAATACTATAAACCTCTCCACCCCTACCAAATCGATTATCCTCCTCATTTCATTCGATAAAGGCAACAAAAAGTGGCATCATTAGGGGTAGAGAGGGGGTTGGGGATTCTTGGGGGAGGGGGAGGGAGGAGAGGTGGCAAGAAGGAGAGAGAGGGGAGGAGGAGGAGAGGAGGATGGCACTTGGGGTTGCATAGGGTGAACACGGCAGTGAGGCGAGTGAGCAGGCAGTAAGGCAAGGGAGTAGGCAGTGGCGCGGAGGAGGCTGCAAAGGAGGAAGAGGAAGCCTGCGGCCATGAGAGTGAGTGTGTGTGTGTGTGTGTGTGTGTGTGTGTGTGTGTGAGAGAGAGAGAGAGAGAGAGATGAGGAGGAGGAGGGTTAACCAAGGATATAATTGTCTTCTTATACTCTAGTTAATATTAAACTATGTCTGGTTGGGTCAAAGAGACGGAAAGGAACAATAATGGCAAATATGATACTATTTTGCTATAATGATGGTATATATGATATTACATTAGTAAGAGTGACATTTATGGACTTTAATCTAAATTAACTCTAAATAATTTTTGACGGACTGTATAATCTTTACATATACAAAATGGAAGATGCCGACAGTCTCTTAGTGGAGATCAGAATCTCACTTACTCACAATGTGATCTTGTGAATAGCACAACAAACTACATTATATTCAGAGAGCAGCCAACTCTTGGCACTTGCAACTCCTTTGCAATATTTGATCGTACTTCCGCTCCCACAACGATAATGACTTTGTGGATAGCACAACAAATTATTAATATCTGGTTTAAGTAGTACCATCATTACTCAACGGGTATAGATTTAGATGTAGTCTTTGTGGATAGCACAACAAGGCTACACCACTCCTCTACCCCGTTTAAGGCATCATGCCATAGTTTTAGTCGGTCCTCAAATTTGACAGATATTGTGGATAGCACAACAAATCTGCCTGATCTAATTCCAGTCCTAAAACTATAATGATGGAGTGCCATGCGGTGCATTCACAATGACTCGTGCTATGGCTTAAACTTTAATAACGAGAGATTTTAATATGCTTTAGTATGGTTTCATCTTAGGTGATAGTAAATAAATATATCATATATATTAGAGGATTTATTATACCTAGATAGATAGCATTTGATTTATAATCAAAAGAAAGACATGCATCAACCATACATGTTAATTAGTGTGGTCATGAATAGCATGGTGATTAAACTGGAGCTAAATAGTTTATCACCAAAATTAATATAATATTTATATTAACATTAAAATCACATAAGCTGGTGATCTCATCTCTTAGACGCCTTCCTAGTTGTACTTGTGAATCATTCTTGCTCCTTCTCGACCATCGTGATCAATTATAATAATAAATTGATACAATTATTAAATATACACTTACATAAAGAAAGCTTTATGGTGAGTACAAATACGGAGAGAGGTAGAAATATATTGGAGTGAGAGAGAGGGAGGCAAGCAGGCCTCAATAATTAACAATTAATTAAATAACCACCATACATCCACATCCACATAATATTATCATATAACATAATATTTTAAGTGCTTATCAATGACCACGATTAACTTTTAATCACATCCACAGATGATAGTGGGCATCATATGAGGGTTGAAATTTTTGAAAATAAAATAGTTTTGGTTTTCTCAAAACTTGGATTCCAACCAAAATTAGGTTTGTTTGGAATTTTTGAAAATTTCAATTTCATAACACATTTTTAAATCTATATTTAAAATCGAGAACATTACAACATATGCACCTTAATTAATTTAAAAATGTATAATTGAACTGAAATAACTTAAAGAATAATTCCATGCCAAATTTTAGAATTTTTCTAAAATTCATTAATCTAACACTTAGTTTAATATAAAATTAACTTAACCACAATCGTTAAGTAATTTCCAGATGATCACTTATAAATAGACCCCATTAAGCTAAAACAACTTTATTAATAATTTTAAAATTAAAAAATACTTTTTGAGTTTAATGGGCCTATGGGCCTGGCCGAATCGGTCCAAGTTGGTCAGGCCTGCTCTAGGCTGCTAGCTTGGGCCAGACCAGGCCCGTCGGCCTAGCCTAGCTAGGGCCGGTCTGGATTGGCCTGAGCTGGGCTGGCCGACCCAGCCCAATTTGGGCACAGGGAGGGATGCCCACTCAGCTAGGGCTTCTTGCCTTAGCCGCCACCACCCCCTCCTCTTACACCAGACGGACCAAGAGGAGGGGGCAGTGCTACCGACACCCATTGTCACCCTCGTAAGGGCGGACGGCGGACTGCAGTCGCCGCCGGCACCACCGGCCCAGCTAGTGGTGCCACGCGCCATCACCCCCCTCCCTCTTCTTCCTCCTTCTTCGTCACATGAAGAAGAGGGAGGAGAAGGAGGGCTCCTGTGCCATCAGTTGTAGCCTCCCTTACGAGGCCAATTGTGGTCGGCGGCCACCGTGGGCATCACTGGTGACACTGATGAGGACCGACGGTGGCCCTTTTGTGCCTTGTATTCTACAGAAATTTATAAATATAAAAAAAAAATCAAAAACATCTTTTCGAACTATTTCTATGTGAAAACTTGGATCTTTCATCTCGATTCATCACCATGAACATCAATAAATATATAAGATCAATTTTTTTATTGCATGGAATTGATCTAGAAGTTATCCCAATCAACCGAAAAAGATCAAAGTGGCAACCTGTCTTTGATACCACTGTAAGGATCTAGGTGGGAGAACAAAGAATGCACCGAAAACAAAATTTAATAATTTAATCATGCCGTACTCAATCTATTTCGATAAACTACACTAGAATGGTGATCAAATATCTCCTTACACGGTGTCAAATCCGTGATTGAACGGTTTCGTCGAAGCGATACTGCTAGTCGCGCAGGGCAGCCATGTCACGAGGGAACTCCTGGAGCTTGCCCCAGGATTCCCTCTCGATGCTTATTTAAACTACTTAGGCGTGACTTTTCATAAAAGTCTTTGAATTAATATAAAACCCACTTAAATATCATCGACCGAGAATCTTTGTGTGTGACCCTCTACGCCTAAGTACTAGTCCGATTTTTGGCCCACTAAGTCTAATAACCCTTTACTGACTTAAAGTAATTAATTTAATATCTTATATTAAATAATTACTTAATCAAATTATTATCTCATATAATTTGATCAGACTTCTGATCAAGTTGGGTGCCAAATAATACCGCATGGTCCCGGAAGGTAATGGGGTTCAGCAACTCGCTTAAAGAACCTTTCCATCATCAGTTACCGTGTGGCTATAATCATTCACTCGCACCAATGCTCTCGAGTTAACTTAAGGTATGGTCAACTGTCAAACCCTAATCGGTCAACTCAGTTGGATTAGATGCGGTTGCACGATATCAAAAAATATCTTTTTTGATATAGTGTCTACCTTGACCAGGGATTCCTGCACATCATTCCTAGAGCATTCTCTCTCTAATTACCAAGAGCGAATGATCTCGTATTGAACACTCAATCACCTTCGAAACTATCCTGCTGAATTCGATCACTCGACTGATTAGGATCCTATGGTTAGAGATCTATTAGTTAAAGTCAAAGCCCAGAAGTCTACCGACAAGGTGTCTCAGGTTCAAGGACCAACCACGCAACTATTATAAAGATCGCACGAGGAGAACGAACAATATATTTCTAAACGATACGTAGTAGAAATTAAAACTTCCCCGTGATATCCCGGTCCGTTTTTGAGAACTATAAGGAGGGAAGAACGATTCTTCACCTTGCATGGGTCGAATCTTGGACCAAAGCCTGATTTCGTCTGAGCGATGCCGCTAGCCGCGCAGGTTCCCGGCATCTTGTTGTATCCACACGGTTCTCCTATTCATGAATCATCCTTGCTTCATATTTAGAGGGATCCACCTGATCTCTTGCCCTTCTTCTCATCACGGGTGCCTGCGGCATGCGAGCAGTGCCTCGATCCATGTGAAAGAAAAGGCAGAAGAGAGAGAGGAAGGGGATGCTCTTCTCTAAGGAGGCCGGCCATGAGAGAGAGAGAGAGAGAGAGGGGACAGCCAGGTCTAAGAAAACCACCCTGAATCTTGGCCCAGGGTTCTTGTCTGACGTATATTTATATTAATCTCTGGCGACTTTTCACAAAAGTCACTTAGTTAATATAAATTCCCACTTAATATCCATTGATCGAGAACCTTGTGCGGTGATCCTCGGCCTAAGCATTAGTCCAGTTTACAATAAGCCTAGTAACCCTTTACTGACTTGAAGTAATTCATTTAATATCTCATATTAAATAATTATTGAATCGATCTATCATCTCATGATAATCAACTAGACTTTCAATCAACTTTAGTGTCAAGCAACACCGTGTAATCTTGGAAGTTATTAGAGTTTAGCAACTCGCTCAAGAAACCTTTTCATCATCAATTATCGCGTGGCTATAATCCTTCAGCCGTACAATACTCTCGAGTAAACCTAAGGCATAGTCAACTATCAAACCCTAGGCAGTCAACTCACTTGAATTAGATGATGTTGTATGATATCAGAAAAATCTTTTTCTTATATAGTGTCTACCCTGGCCAGGGACTTTCACACATCTTACCTAGAGCATTCTTTCTTTAATTATCGAGAAAAAATGATCCTATATTGAACACTTAATCATCTTCGAAGGTATTCCACAAGACCCAATCACTTGACTAATTAGGACCCATGGTTAGAGATCTATTAGCCAAGGTCAAAATCCAAAAGTCTACCGACAAGATGTTTTTGGTGTCTCAGGTCTAAGGACCAACTCCGCAACTATGACATTGAATCAAGCTTGCTAATAGTCAGGTAAATTACCATCTAGTAATTGAAGTTGGATCAGTTCAATGAACTCATTCACCAATGAGTACCTATAGGTTGTCTTCAGTGTCTCCACACGAGTAACTATGAGACCAATCACTATCATCAAATGAGCAAGAGTAACCTATACTAGTCTCACCGGATATTTGATATCATTTTCAAACATCATCCGACTAAGAACACTTAAGAACGTGTGTTTATAAATTGTCAATCTCATTATTATGATCTCATCATAATTTGACAACTATTACACACATTCATAGACTTCATTATAAAATGGTTAAATAAAAAGTAATTTACACATAATGAATATAATGCCATTATAGTTGAAATAATCGAATAAAATAGTACAATGTACGTGATTGAGTCATAAGCCATACATAATACCAACAAATGTGATAATTAATCAAGCTCGATGACACTTAGGTAATTTACCATCCAACGACTCAAGTCGGATCAGTTCAATGAACTCATTTGCTAATGAGCACCTACAGGTTCGCCTTAGTATCTCCACACAAGTGACTATGAGACCAGTGACCCCCACCACATGAGTATGAGTAACCTGTGCTAGGCTCACCGGATATTTGATGTTCTTCCCAAATATCCTCCAACTAGGAGTACTTAAGAATCTGTGTTTATAAGGTATCAATCTCATTATTATGATCTCATTATAATTTGACAACTATTGCATACAATCATAGGCTTCACTATGAAATGGTGAACTGATTTACACGTAATGAATATAATATCTTTACTTATTATAAAATGAATAAGATTGTACAAAGTATGTAATTGACTTGATAGATACATACTAATAGTCTTCTCCCTGCCGAGCCATGCCACGCAAGGAAGGGGCTCCCTATTCTCATATGGGATAAAACTCACTCATCTTCCCCCTATTGAGTCACACCTCACAAAGAAGGGGCTCTCAACCCTTAATTGGGATAAAACTCGCTCGTCATCCCCCAGTTTACCTCTCTCACAGGGAAGGGACTCCCCACCCAAAGATGGGATAAAACTCACTCGTCATTCCCTTGTCGACCTCGCTCATAGGGGAGGAGCTCTCGACCCTCATATGAGATAAAACTCGCTCGTCTTTTCTCTGTTGAGCCATGTCTTGCAGGGAAGGGGTTCTTCACCTTCAGATGGGATAAAACTCGCTTGTCTTCTCCCTACTGAGTCATGCCTTACCGGGAAGGGACTTCCACCCTCAGATGGGATACAACTTGTTCGTCATCTCCTTGTCAACCTTGCTCATAGGGAAGGGATGCCCCACTCGAATATAAGATAAAACTCGATCGTCATCTCCCTGTCAACCTTGCTCATAGGGAAGGGACTTCCACCCGAAGATGGGATAAAATTTGACCCCCTATCGACAATGCTTACATAAAAGGGGTTACCCACTCGAGCAAAGAGAAAACTCCTTAAAGGGGCTGCCCACCCTTAGATGAGACTAAGCTCGTTCGTCAGATCCATATAGTTCAATTGGAACAAAATTTGACCAACGATCCGCAGCAACATAGACCATGTAGGGTAGTAAACTAAACATATGGACACAACAATTCTTGCGCCCGTAGCCTAAGTTCCAAGTGTAACTTAGCCTAGTCAGTTGGGGGGAACAGGGGAGAAGATGTGCCAGAAATGCCAATCATTACACAAATTGGACTGGCTCAAAAGGAAAAGGTAAACTTTCATTTCACCATATTTACAAACGACATAGGAAGGTGTTGGTAGCGTTAGTTTGCCCAATCACCTTCGATAATTGGGCTGCGGGGTGCTCTTCAGCTAGACCCCCCTCAGGCTGGACCGACTCCTTAGGAGCCCTAACGGGCGGTACACCTCCTCTGGACATCTCGACAAGAACTCCTGAACGATAAAAGCAGAACTTGGCATTGATGAATTTGGCTACATATCCATCCCTCCAGGCACTGCCGTACATGGCTTGCCAACCGTGATGGAATAGTCGACCCTCACGTGCCAACCGCGATGGAAAGGGAGAGAGAGTTAGTGAGTTATTAGAACTGATACATTCAAATGTATGTGGACCCATGTCCACACAGGCCAAATGTGGTTTTTCCTACTTCATTACATTCACTAATGATTTTTCTCGATTTAGGTATGTGAAGTACAAATCCGAGGCATTCGAGAAATTTGGTTAATTCAGAAATGAAATGACAAAACAAACTGAAAAAAGTGTGAAGACACTTTGATCAAATCAAGGTAGTGAATACTTGAGCACGGAGTTCTCCCAATATCTCAAAGACAATGGGATTCTATCATAATAGACACCTCCCTACACACCTCAATTAAATGGAGTTACTGAAAAGAGGAATCATACCTTATTAGATATGGTACGGTCTATGATGAACTTTGCTACTCTTCCTATGTCTCTTTGGGGCTACGCCCTACAGACAGCCGCATACCTCCTAAATAAGGTTTCGACTAAATTATTTTCTTCGATAGTGGAAAGGGAAGAAATAAGACCTTGAACATATCAGAGTATGGGGATGCCTTGCACATGTTAAGAGGCATGATCCGGTCAAATTAGAGTTCATGACTGAGAAGTGTAGACTTGTTGGATATCTAAAAGAGACTTTTGGATATTACTTCTATTGGCTTAGCGAACAAAGTGTGTTTGTCGCTAAGGGCGCCCTATTCATTCAGAGTGAGTACATCCTTGATAGGAATAGTAGTCCTAGAAGAAGTTCTAATTCACAGGTCAGCACTTAGATACCTCAAGAATATGTTCAAGAATTATACACTCCGATTCAGTAGAGATCATATCCAGTTGTACGCAGGTCAGATAAGATACCTAGACAACCTAATAGATATATGGGACATATTTCTCAGGATGGACAAAAGGCACAAAACATTGAGGGTGAGGACCCTCAAACTTGTGAGAAGACAATAAATAGTATTGACTTCAAGAAATGGCAGGAAGCCATGAATCTGAAATGAAATCAATATATTCCAACCAAGTTTGAAACTTGGTAGATCCACCAAAAGATATTGTACCCATTGGATGCAAATGAGTCTATAAAAGAAAGATTGGCTTTGATGGAAAGGTAGAGACCTTCCAGGCAAGGCTGGTTGCAAAAGACTACACTCAGAAGTAAGGCATTGATTATGAGGAGAATTTTTCGCCAGTAGCCATGATCCAATCCATTAGAATCCTGCTGGCCATAGCAGTACACTATGACTATGAAATTTGACAAATAGATGTGAAGACAACTTTCCTAACGGAAGACTCGAGGAAGAGGTGTATATGGTACAACCTCAAGGTTTCACATCCACAAAGTTTCTAGGAAGGGTGTGCAAACTACAAAAGTCTATTTATGGACTGAAGCAGGTGTCTCGCAGCTGGAATATGAGATTTGATGAAGCAATCAAATCTTACGACTTCATTAAGAATGAAGACAAACTGTGTGTGTACAAGAAAGTCAGTGGGAGCGTAGTGACTTTTCTTGTTCTTCATGTTGACGACATTCTACTCATTGGGAATGATGTAAGAATATTGTCGTCTGTGAAATCTTGGTTGTCATGTAACTTCTCTATGAGGGACTTAGGAGAAACATCCTACATCCTAGGGATAAAGATCTATAGGAATAGATCTAATAGGGTGCTTGGCTTATCTCAGTCTATGTACATGGACACAATTGTTAAAAGATTTAATATGCAAGATTCCGAAAGGGGTCTCATATCGATAAGACAGAATCTATCTCTCCAAGAATATGTCACCAAAGACACCTGAGGAGAGAGAGTACATGAGTGAGGTACCTTATGCTTTATCTATTGGGTCTATCATGTATGCGATGCTATGTACTCGACCTGACAGGGAGAATGCTTTGAGCATAGCCAGTAGATACCAGGCTGATCCAGGTCCACAACATTGTACAGCTGTAAAATATATCCTTAAGTACTTAAGAATGAGTAAGGATATGTTTTTAGTCTACGAAAGTTCTAATTTGAAAGTTATAGGATATCTAGATTTTAGCTTTCAATCATATCATGATGACAGTAAGTCCACATTAGGATATATCTTTACCCTGAATGGTGGAGCAGTGAGTTGGAAAAGTTCCAAGCAGAGTACAACAGTTAACTCTACAACCGAGGTAGAATACATTGCAACCTCAAAAGTAGCAAAGGAAGCGTTTTAGATGAAGAAATTCATCACTGAACTTGGGATTATGCCCAATATCTCTGATCTTGTGCCCTTGTTTTGTGACAATAATGGGGCAATAGCACAAACTAAGGAACCCAGGTCTCATCAAAGGTCAAAGCATATTCTGCAGAAGTTTCACTTGATCAGAGAGATGATTGCTCAAGGAGATATTCTCATGGAAAGAGTTCCATCTTAAGATAAGGTTGTAGACCCACTAACAAAGCTTTTGGTTCAAGAAGTTTTTGAACGCTATTTACATAGGATGGGGATCAAACATGTGGGTGATTGGCTGTAGTCTAAGTGGGAGAATGAAGGAGTTAGGGTGTCCTAAGCCAATCATTGACTTAATTCATGTAATTCTTATTAAGTAATAAATGGTATTTCTCACATATATGTGTGTAATTGTGCATCTACTTACATGATACATGATGTCCGAGGACTTATACAATGCGAGTTAAATAACAAGGAGTTGTGATAATGGGATTAACTCTCTATAAACACAAGTCCTAAACTGTTCTTGTAGACACGCTAATTTTCACCTTATATTGAGTAAATTTTATGTCACATTTATAATACTCCAAAATGGTCTAATATTTAATCATTAATTAATTTTTATTGATTTTTATCGATATTCGTTGATTAACGTCGACTATGGCCGATGCCATTTAGATTTCTAGTAGAAATCAGTTCGGAATTAAATTCTTAAATTCAGATAGATTTAACTGAATAACATCGCCTATGGACGACGCCTTTTAATTCCTAATTCTTCTGAATTTTCGATTTTGAATTCGAATTAATTTTCTAATTATCTAAATAATTTCGCTCATGGGCGACGCCTTTTAGGTTTCCTAATCCTTTCCGGTTTCCCTTTCCAGATTTTCTTTTTATTTTGGCCCCTTTAATTAGCCAAATGACGTCTTGGATAGACAACGCGAATCAAGCAGTTTCCTGATAAACATGATTTGGCCGAGATAATCCGGTCTCCATACTTAGAAAGATTTTTAACTCTTGGATAAACATCCAAGGCAAGTCCGGATCTACAGGAAAGTCCTTTTGAAGCCCAAACAACCCTAAAAGGCCTTTATAAATATAATACCCCTTTGGTCTTTGAAAAAGGTTGAAAAATTGGAGATTTGGAGTTCATATCAAAGTGTTTGAAGGCTCCCTTTGTAGAAAATGTAGGAAGCTTCATCATCTTCATCCTTTGAAGACTTTTTGAAGACCAAGGCTATAGACAACCCAACTCTTTCTTCTTCTTCTTAGTTTTCTTACTAGTTTTGCTTGTTTTCATATAGATTCTTCACTGTTTTACCTTATTTTCATTACATGACTTCATCATACACACACCATACCATCTTTCCCATACCTATGCATGCAATAGGGGTTTAAAGAAATACAAAAAGTGAATCTTTTTAGTTTAGTTGCGTGTTTGATTTGCTATATAGGATAGATACTATATTACTCTAGTTCTAATTCATATTATTTCTTTTATTTTGATTGTCTCTTTTGCACGGTATTGAAGGAGAAACGCTTGAAGGAAGGAAGGATTGAAAAGCTAAGAAAACAACCAAACAACAAAAACGAGATTAGAGAAAAGGCTCTTCTTTTTCTGCCAACCGAAAGAAAGGAATAAAGGAACACAATCTCCTAAATTTTACAAGGTTAGTAGCGATCATCTTTTTCTTTGAAGCTCTCGGTTTCTGACGATCACGTTAGTTTTAAATTTGATTTGTTAATTATGTTAACACATGATATCATGATAATCACACACATTATTTGAGCACTACAGTTCTTAGTCATAAAATACTCGAACCAGACATTGAGTATTCGGACAAACTGATACATGTTGTATCTGCTCATTGTAGACACGCTAATTTTGATATCATTTTGAGTAAATTTCGTGTCATATAATAATGCCTCAAAATGGTCTGATATTTAATCATTAGTTAATTTTTATTAATATTTCTGAATTAATTGTATAAATGACGTCGGCACATGTACACGACATTTAAGTTAATTAATGAAATTAACTTTAACCCAGATTTTAATGAAATATGAAAATAATTCTAAAAGACGTCGTCAAGTGGGGACGCCGTTTAAGATTTTATTTCTATTTCGATTTTTAATCTGATTTTTTATTAATTTATTAATAAACTAAAAGACGTCTTCCATGCACGACGCTATTTAGGTTTCCTAAGATGATTCTGTCTCTTCTTCCGTATGTTTATTCTTATCTTAATTAGTCTAAAAGACGTCTGCCATAGGCGACGCGTTTTAGATAATTACAGATAAAGATGAATTAATCTGTAGTTAACTTCAAACTCCTTCATATTAATCTTTAATAACCGCGGATGCGTGAACTTAAGTCTATAAATACCCAACCCCTTGGTCATTAAAAAGTTAGTGATATTAGTGATGTTAGTGATAATCTGAGTGATCCAAGAAGGAGACGACGTCCGAACGCTTAAGGATCGAAGCGCTGCTACTTCCAAGAGTTTTGAAGCTTTCTTCATCCATTCTTCGTCCATTCAAGAGCTTTTAAGACCAAGGCTTTCCAGGGGCCATTTAAATTAGTTCTTTTTATTAATCTTTGCTTGTTTCATCATATTAGTTCATAAATCTCATTCATCACATCACTCCATGCAACACACATTCACTAGCATAATTTCAAACCTATTTGTTTAAAGGGATTTAAAAGATCATCAAAACAAGTGAGTTCTTTGTTCAAGTTGCATGATCAGAATCCTTATTAGAATATATACTACTTCTGCTTGAGTTCTTATTGGACGATCCTCAAAGCCCCATAAGCATCCAAAGTAAGAACAAAGTCAAAAGGGCCCTCTTTTTTCAGCCGGCTGAAGGAGGAGAATCAAGGACTCCAACATCTTTCAATTCTGAAACAGGTAGGCGATCAATCTTTTCTTTTGAAACTTTTTAATTAAAAGTTTATAGCGTTCACATTCACTTAGTTTTTAATAGGTTTTATTTGTCATTTAATCAACATAAATTTTCATGATAATCACACACCTGATTTGAGTACTCACAGCTTTTTGGTGATCACGGTGGGACTTGGTCTCGCCATCTTTTAATCTTTGTTCTTACTTTTTATCAATCGGGCACCCATGGTACACCACATGTGTTTCTCGACACGCCCTCACCAATCGGTGAGCTTTTAGTTTAGTTGTCATTCCCATGTGCATCACGTGCACATCCTTGCGGCAAGATCTTGCCCTCCCCGTTTGATTGATCGAAGAGCTATTTTTGTGATAAGAAACATGTGTGATTGATTGAATGTTTTGTTGTTTACATGATAAATCATCCTGTTAAAAATTGAAATAAAAAAGATTCGCATGAGCTAATTATTTACCGCTTTTATTCTATTTGTTTGAGGAGGAATCGATCTAGAAATTCCTCCTGAATTGTTAATTCTGCGCCCTGCAAAGTGTCCAAGAACAGCGACGCGTTTCATACCGCGTCGCTATACCACGACGCCTTTCAGGCAATTTTCTCTGTTGTTTGCTGCCTGAGATTCTGCGGAAAAAATAAGGTTCTGTTTGAATAGCGTCGACCAACAGCGATGCGATTCAGGCAGTTTCTTGTTGTTTTCTTCAGTTCTCAGATTTCTGATATGCTTGCTACTACACATTACGTAATAAGCATTAGAGGCCATCCCGGCCACAAGTCATACGCACTGGGGCTAACACCCCCTTTTTCTCTTAGGAACATCTTTTTTGACGTCTTCAACTCTCTCTGATTGGGTCGGTCCCTCGATCAGACTAGAGTGGTTGGCGTTAAAGACCTCCGTAAGTCACCAAAATCAAGGTATTCCTCCTTATTCATCGGGTTAGTTGTACCAATAGAAGTCCTAGTTAGATTTTCATAACGTTGTGAGAGAAAGCCATAGAGTATAACGGTGAAAATTGAACTGAAATTAGGATCCTACCCATTGAGTGAATTTGTGATTAATTAAATCCAAATAACCCAACAAGGAATCTTGAAATAACGTTAAACATCCACTTGATTGCTTAATCTCTGTGCAACTCGTCTGTAAATCTTTGAAAAAAATCTAATATCATGCTACTTCGATCAGGTAGGGATTTGAGCATGACTTCGGGAGTTATGGTCAACTATGAAGGAGATGCTAATGCCCCTCTTGAATCCAATTATCACTATGAAAATGGGGGAGATGCTAATGCCCCCCATGATCCTCATTCTTATCCATCTGAACATGAGGGAAACCTTCATATCCCTCCTCCTTTTGTCCATGATCAACACAATTCTGGTGCTGATCTTCCTCCGCACGTGCATGCCGTTTCTAATCCTGTCTTTGAGGGGGCCATGAACCTGAATGAGCCCTCATCTTCCAATCCATCTAATCTGATCAACATCCTGAGAGTTCTGGCCTCCCATCTGGATCCTCACCAGCTCGAGGCAATCCAGTCTATTTTGAAGGGGAAGATGCCCATACAGTCTACCGAGCCGAATCCTGCGGCTCCCCTTGTTATTCCTCAGCCACCTCCTCATCATTCTTCCTTCATTCATCAGGCCATGGAAGGCCTTCAGGTTTCAACTTCTCGGCCAGCTGGGCCACAATTGTCCTCCTCGAGGCAACCGATCAGGCCGCCGACGCTTACTTACCAAAATATCCTCGGGCATGGCGGAAGCTCTGCCAGACCTCAACCCTATTGTCCCCCTTGCCCCACATACTCTACGCAACAGGCCTATCATGTACCTCCACCTCCCCCTCCTCAGTCCGATCCGACGACTAAGGCTCTGCTCGCGAAGATGGAGCGTATGGACGAACAATTCAATAACTTTCAGAAGATGATGGAAGTTAAGGCTGTACCTGAAATTAACCTGCCAAGTCTGCCCGTGTTCCATTTGCCACCCTCCGAGATGCCAGTGTACCGAAAATACAACGGTACTGATAACCCCTTCACTCACTTGAAGGAGTTCATGTACGAGTCATCTTTCTGGTAGAACGACAAGAGGTCGTTGGCGTTTTTGTTCAGGAAATCCTTGGAGGGGCCTGCCCTCGAATGGTTCTTTTCTTTAGAACCGTCTGAAGTAGAGGACTACGGTATCGTATCACGAAAGTTTATTCAATGATACCAGGATAGAGTTGCCCCCTCTCTTTCCATTACTGATTTGATAGCAGAAAAAATGAAATCCGACGAGGAATTCATCAGTTTTGCTGATAGATGGAGGGGCATGGCAGAAAAAGTGAAAGATCATCTGTCTGAGTCAGAGCAAGTAAAAATGTTAATCTCCAACGCCACACCTCAGTTTAAGTTGGTCCTCGCCCTGAACAACTTGACCAACATGGCAGACCTTTATGAAAGAGCGCGCTATTGTTAGAACGCTTTCAAGGATGCTACATTTTCTAGTGTCTTTGATCCTCACCGACCTAGCAGGCCTCTACCTCGGAAGCCTGGCATGCCAAATTCTCCTAGCACGGGTCCAACCACTGAGGGCACGTTCTCCCATGAGTAGATTAGTACCATGAACAACAATCAACCCCAATTCGTGAGGAATCAGCAACCACAGTACCAGCGGCCGCAGCAGCCAAACCAGCAGGATTACAGACAGCAACAACCGAACCTACAGTATCAGCAGCCTCAGTACCAGCGGCCTCAACAGCCGAACCAGCAACCACCACAGCAGCCACAACAGCAGCCACAGCGGCAATTACAGTATCAGCCCCCACAACAGCAGCAATACTAGTTGCGCGCACCGCCGGCATACCACAATGTGCCTCCTCCTGCTGATTATAACTAGTAGAGGAAGCCTCCAGGCCCGAAAAAGGCAGAATATCCAGTCCTTCCAGAGTCCTTATCAGATATCTTCAATACTTTAATGGCAGCCAATGCTTTGGTTTTACCAAGAGAAAAAATAGTTTGGCCCCAAAATGCCGACACTTCCAAGTATTGTTATTTCCATAGATAACCTGGACACACAATAGATATCTGCTTCTAATTTCGAGATTATATCCATGATCTCAACAAGTAGGGAGGCATTGATTGGGAAGAAATGAAGAAGTATATATCCGCCTTGAAGGCGAGAAGACTACAACAACATCAGCAGCAGCAACAACAACCAAGAGCGCCGGCATAGGCAGCGGCACCGCCAAATATGGGTATAGTGCAGAACCCACTCCCGGAGCACCAGAACCAGAATCAAGTTGCCCCTATTTTGACAAATAGCCGGTCTGAGGCTAACCGAGGGCAATAGTGGAAGATAGAGGACTCTTCCTCTATTTATTCAACGGGTCACACTCCGAGCACCACTGAGCAACCACCACGCCGCACCCTCCATATACCTAGACCTCAACCCGTTACCATCACACCAGTACCAACACCCACATACCGTTTACCCACTCCCATTAACCCATCACCACTGCCTGCTTTCCTCAAACCCATTACCCCCCATGCCACCACACCTCCATCAGACAACCTACCGCAAGCTAATTACGCACCCCTCATGCCATCCAAACCACTGCTCCGCGTACCATTCCTTACATCGCCTACTACCACTATCACTTACCCAAATACCATACAACCATCTAAACCATTACTCCGCGTACCATTCCCCACTTCATCCACACAGACCAATTACCCCTTCACTGTCCAACCATCTAAGCCTCTCATCCGTACCATGCCACCATCAACTCACCCCACGCCTGTAGACACCGATTTTGGACCACCCTTTTGGTCATGAACCCAACCCATCATTAGCCCTTCATCACCAAAATCCCCTCATTTCAGCTATCTCAGCCCACTACCAGCTAGGCCCATTAACCAAATCCCGACTCTAGCCACCTTTTTCGTGGAAGGCCAGCCAGTCCGCCTTCCACCCCCTTCGAAGGCCACCCCTCGCCTTCCACCACCTTCGAAGGCCAGCTACCTCGCCTTCCACCCTTTTGGCCACCTTTTTCTTCTTTTCGTGGAAGGCCAGCCCCCTTGCCTTCCACCGCCTTCGAAGGCCACCCCTCGCCTTCCACCCCCTTCGAAGGCCAGCCGGGCCGCCTTCCACCACAAGAATGGAAGGCATGTCACCTGGCCGTCCACTCCTTAACCACCCCCTTGACTCCGTCTTCCCCACGATCTCCTCTACTCGCCGCCCTCGTCCCCCACTACTCCGACCACTCCCCACTCCGGCGACTGCCGCGTCCACTACCTCCGACCCTTGACCACTCCCTATTGGTTGAATGTTGATTTACGGGGATTTAGACCCCTGTTTTCTCCCCTTTTTTCCTTCGCCTATTTAAACCCCCCCACATCCTCTCGAGCAAGGGGGTTAAGGATTTTCTGGGGTTAAGAGGTGGCTTCTTGGAGGGAAGGCTCATAGGAGGTTGGCAAGCGGTCGGGAGGAGTCTCAGAAGAATCCTTCGCATCCCAAATGGGCTTGTTTTCTTAAACCTCTTCTCTCTTCTCTTCTTTCACTTTCAACACCTCATTTCACTTTTCACACACGAGCACTTATCTGCATGCATGCATCTTAGAATGACTTAGCAATCCCTATTTACCCCCAGAGGTTTCAAACAAAAAACGGGAGGTGGGTGGCCATAACATATGGTCACCTTCCCTCCTAAACACCCATCCGGTGCGTCTCCCTCTAATTTTAGTTAATTTTTATTTTTGCATGAACGGATCCTACATGTCACAGTTCTAATTGGGTAATTGTCTTTTCTTTGTCTGTCTTTTCTTTCCAGGGGATCCTTACCACATTCACGCGTGCAGAGTACCGGGCTCTCCTCCTCTGGCCGGCCGGAGGAAGAGAAGGAGGAACCAGCATCTCCCGCTTCCACAAAACGTGATCACATCCCCACCATCCTGCGGAGCACAGGGACTGTAAGGTAATGCTCCTGGCGATCACATCCTTTATTTCTAACCCCCTTTAAATCGCCACAGTGCTAAGACGAACGGAGAGGAACCCTTGATTCCAAAGCCTCACCGCCGCGGCGGGGGACGTTCCGGGCGCCTACAGCCCTTTGGCGATCACGGTGGGACCCTCTCTTGCTCACCGCACAGGTAAGACAGCTTAAAAAGAGCTCCTCCCGTGGACGGCCAAGCACTTGGCCACCCAGAGTCCTGAACGGCCAAGCGCTTGGCCGCCCAGACCGGACTGCCAAGTACCTGGCCGTCCAGTGGACCGGACGGCCAAGCACCTGGCCGTCCAGGGCCCAGGACGGCCAAGCGCCTGGCCGTCCAGGCTGGACGGCCGACAGCCTGGCCGTCCAGGCTCTAGGACGGCCAGGTAGCCTGCCGTCTAGGCTCCGGCTTTTCTGGCTGCCTGATTTTTAAGTGTCCTTTTTTTAATTTGTTGCGGATTCTAGTTTGCTTTTTTGTTTACTGTTCTCTTGTCTTTCTTTCCTTTTCTGTCTGCTGGACTGTGGGTTAATTTCAGGGTATTCTCCGCGGGGGTTTTAAGGAAGAGCCGGCATCACACTTCTAGTTACCTCTCCCACAGAGTTTGACTCTCCACCTGAGGATTCCCACTCGGGTGCGACTAGTCTTATTCTGTTGGGAATCTCCGTCAGTCTCCGCGAGCCAGGGATTCCCACTTGGCCGCCGAGCAGGTTGTACCTGAAACCACCCTGTAGGAACCCTGGGTTTGTGTGAGAAATTAGTGAACTGTTTCAAATTTAAAGACACTTAATTGAATCTCGGTGGAACAAGCTTTGGAAAAGTGAAGGGTCGTTAAGGGTTAAACTTGATTTGTTAGAAACCAACTTTCATAAACATTGGTAAACACTTCAAGTGAAACATAAAATCATCTAGGGTCTGTACTTCATAATGAACCGAATGTATGTCAATGCTGTGTATGATGACATGGACCAGTTCGTTAACAATGTTACACACAACCCTCTGTTTGAGATTGAAGAGGATCCACAACCAACATTTGTGGGCATGTTCCAAACACCTGGAGAGGAATTTAGGAGAAGATACTTGGATGAATCTTCCTCTTCAGAAAGTGATCCTATAATCTCCAACAGAAACTTCCAAAACCCGAGAGAGGATCCGGAACTTACTGCCGTGTTATCACGGTACAGCCCTGATCAACTCATCCAGTGGGCCTCCTGTGGCAAAACTCAAGATGCCACTCCTCGGAGAACTCACCTCCAAGGATCTTCCAACAGAGCTCAGACCCGCATCAACCAGCCAACCCCTACTCCAGTTGCTCCACCTGTCATGCCGATTCCAGTCTCTCCAACTACACCTCCTCCCGAGCAGAAAGAATTCATCTACAAAAGTGAGGTTGAAACCTGTGTGCGTAGGTTCATGGCCGAGAAACTTACCCTGAAACAACCGCACTCTCTCTCGAGCTATTGTAAGCTCCCTCCAGCCTACTTTCCGCCAGGATTCAAAGCCCCCAAATACAGGAAATATGATGGCACCTCTGACCCTCATGATCACCTGTCAAGTTTCCTCATGGATTCCCATCAATGGCTCTACGACAGAGTCCTCCTTGTCCATCTGTTCCAGAAATCCTTAGAAGGTGAGGCCTTAAGATGGTTTTCTTCCTTGCCCGTCACAGACCTAATCAATTTTGATATGGTCTCCGAAAAATTCATCACTCAGTTTAGTTATATGACAACCATGCCTCCCACCTTGTTTGATCTTGTGATGGAAAAGATGAAGCCTGAAGAGGAGTTCACGTATTTTGCCAACAGGTGGAGGGCAATGGCCTCTAGGGCGGAAGTGGAAATCCCCGAATCTCAAGCTATCACCATGTTGGTCAATAACGCTACCCCGCAGCTTCGGTCTATTCTCATGCTGAGCGAATTTCACACATTCGCACAACTTTATAATCGAGCTCGGGTAGTTCAATCTCAGATCTGGAGTTCCACTTTGCCATCCTTTTTTGAAAATCAGAATAGAAGTAAGAAGATTCCACCAATAGAGGGAGTGACAATCAATGAACATGTGAGTACCTTGGGGCAACCCTTTAGGTCACCCAGTCCTATGTCCAGATCAGACAACCAATCCAATCAGACACCATATTTAGCAATTCCCCCTTTCTCTAGCGCCAAGATCAATTGGGGGCATATGAAAGAGGCTGCTGAAACCTTGGAAGTCAAGGGCCCTCCGCCCTCTTATCAGGTGGCCCAAGATCCATCTAGCTCTCTAGAAAGGGTGAGCACCCTTGTCAAAAATTTCGAACTAAATGTCGATCACAGAGGACAGTACTGGGAGTATGAAGAGGTTGGGATATGGCGTGAGGGCCCTACTAGGACGATCAAACCTAGAGAGCCGTTGCAAGGAGTCTCCACTATCATCCAAGACAAACCTTTGGTCTTGATACGACCTAGGGAACAACCAACAGCCATCAACCCAGTTACTCTGGTCCAAGTTCCTTCAATTTCAATCAGAGAACCTCCTCCATCCATCTTGTGTCCAACACCAAAGCCAAGTCCAGTAACCCAATTCTGCCTAATAAATTCACCACCAGTTCAACCCCTAAAGTCAGATCAGGCAGTGGACCCTAGTCCGATTGGCGTTATACTGAGAAATCGCATCATTCTCCTAACAAGTCAACCCTTGGACTCTCAAGAGGATTCAGATCTATCTAAGTATGACATCCTACAGCATCTAGGGAAAACTCCTACTAAGATGCTAGTCCTAGAGTTGATTGGTAGATCTCCTACATACAGGGAGACATTGTTCAAGTTCCTCCAGCGCATTACACTCAATGAAGATCTTCCTATCAGGGGGGTCACCAATGCCATTCTCTCAGTCACCCAGACACCTACCATGTCCTTCACAGATAAGAATCTAGCTCCCCCTGAATGCCAATCCCTTCCCTCATGCTTGACCCCAACACTCAAGGGTCACTCATTGGACTCCATCCTGTTGGATATTGGGGCATCAATCAATGTTTGTCCACTCAAGACCCCCAAGAAAGTAGGGATTGATCCAGAGAAGATTGAGTCTACTTCCATGATGGTCTCAAATGGGAACCTGGAAATTGGCCCAGTGGCCTTGATCTTTGAATTCTACATCCTTGATGTCAAGCCCATATACAACGCCATTTTGGGAAGGCCTTGGATGGACCAGACCCTGGGAGGGCCCTCCACTAATCATCAGTGCTATAAATTCCCATACAAGGGGAAGATTGTCAAAATGAAGGGTACCCCCCATCTTGAGCCTTTGGATTTAGTCTCGACTGAACAAATTCCATCCATGATCACTCCTGGAAAAGGGGCAGAGCTCATCCTTTCATCGGTTGACTCTCAGCTCAAGTCCCAGCCTAGCATAGGTTGGCAGCTTATGGACAAAATGGGGTATAGTTCGGGATCTAGGATAGGCAAGGAAGAGCAAGGAATTCAAGAACCTATCTTTGAAAATCTGACCATTGGAGGATTCAAATTGGGTTACATACTAACCAGGCCAACTGAGGAATCAAGAAAATGGAGTATCTTAGATCACTTTGTGAAGGAAAATCAAGAGGTACTCAAGATACACTATCTTGAGGATGAGTTGAAGGAAGCAATCAATGAAATTCAGAGGGAAGATGCAGAAGATTTCGGTATACAGCTGCTGTTTTATGAACCAACCACTCAACAAGAAGGAGCCTCCTTAGTGAGGGATGAACAGGTACCCACCGCTCTCATACCTGCCCCTCCTAGGCTTTTATCACCGGTCGTAGCACACTCCTGGGGCAATTCGGCCATCATTGGGTCTGTGTCTCAAGGACCCACCTTTGCAACATGTCTGACTCACCCTCTGAGTCTTGTGCATAATCGCTTAGGGATTGGATAGCTTCCTCTTTATCTACAAGTTGTAGAGGTAAGAAGGTTCTTTCGTTTCCAGCAAATAAGTGTAAATATTTTGAAAAGTTTTCCTTTAGATAGAAGTCTATTTGAAGAAGTTTTACCCTTAAAAATACAAAAAATCAAAAATTTCAAAATCCCAAAAAAAATCGAATATCCAAAAAGCATCAAAATATTTGTAAATATGTACATACTTTAATGAAAATGACAAAAAAATCAGAAAAGACACAAAATCCAACTGTCTAGTGACTGCCACGTTACCCCCTGTCTAGGTCTAGTTGCATGATAGGTTGGGTTGACATTAAGGTTTGGCTAAGACTTTGGTCCACCAGAACCTTGGACGTGTCTACTTTACTTTCATACGGATCCCTATGCTCATCATGAGATGCACACACCTGCACGTTTTTCAAAAAGAACCTGTTTAAAATGAGTCTCAAGTCTTTAGTATACTGTCACAATGCAACCTTTGCTCTTCGTCTCTCGACCGATCAGGACAGTTGACGCCCTTAAACGGTCGAGCTCAGCAAACTGCGGTTCCTCAAAAACCCGATGGATGTAACCCCTCAACAAAAAAAAAAAAAAAAAAAAAAAAAGGGCCCAGAAATGAAATGTAAAGGACCAGAGCACGTGAAGAGGGCAGTGTCCCCGCAGGCGGAATATCAAATAACCCCAAAAATGTCAAGAGGAGAAAAGAAATACAAAAAAAAGAAAAAGGGGTTCAAGCAATCATGAAAAAAAGCCTGGTCGTGACCGTGCATGGCCATGAAATTTACCAAAGGCCTGAAAAGTCAAAATAGGGGCATCTAAGAGGTCAAAAGGGGTCCGTTTTGTCACAGCTCCCCCTTTTAACGGTTCTGTTGATCCTCCTGTGAGGTTTGTCTCCACAATTTCTTCACTTTTTCTCCCCCAAGGTTCAGCACGAGATAGCTATCTAAAGACTGAACATCATTTTAAAATGGTTCGTTTTCAAAAATCGTCACATGCTCACATGATCACAGGAGTCTAAAATGGGTGAAGAGTAACGTCGATGTTTCTGGTGAACTAATTTCTTAACCATAATCTCGATGTGTACTCTCGAAAACTTCGGACTTAGGTCAATGCATGCGTGTCACCAATCGGTGCGACGGCGTCTGATTCCGGGTCAGCGTCGCGCGGTTGACCGTTAGGGTTCCAAGGTGTTCCATCATATACCTTCTAGATTGTGAGGAAAGAGACCCGGGTCGGGCAAATCATTTACCTCGAAAACTTTTTGGGCAAACTTGGTGATCAGAAGCAGCTGGGAGCCTAAGCATGGCATGACGGTATTGTCATCAGTATGAGTCTTAACCGGTCAAGGTTAGTTTGAGGAGTCTAGTGGCCCAAATCAATCTAGATGCGTGCTTAGGATACCTGGGAAGTTGAGTGTGCATTTCCCTTTCATCATTTGACCAGGCTAAGTTTGGGCAGTCGCCAGGTGGTCGGACAAAAAAATGTTTTTCATCACACACTCCACTTGTTAATATCCGCTATCATTTGCATATTTTCTTGTCACGTCAATTTCAATGCTTTCCTTTTGTCTGGTTAGTAACACGGCCCCTTGACCCTATGCGAAGGCTAGGGAAAAGGCAGTTGCTCTATTTTTGGGCAAGGGGCCGAAAACAGATACTACTAACTATTTTTCCCTAATTATTGTGCATACAGGAAAATGATTATATGTCCAAAAGGTGGACACTTTTTGCTGTCGAGTCGAAGCCCAAAAGCAGCCGGATTGACATTCTACTTTGAGAATGGCCATATCTTCCGTGCTGGCTTCGACTCGACAGGGACCTTTGTCCCTCGTTTCCTTGCAGCTCGATATTAAGATATTGTGGATCATTGATTATTTACATTTACTGATGTGCGTTCTTGCAGCTGCAGGGAATCCGAAGCAAGTAGGATTGAAGACACAGGAGGCTAATAACTTCGGGCATATAGACTCTGAGTTCCTCTTTAAACAAAACAATGAGGAGTCTATATTCCCCAAGTTATTCGATTGGCCAATAAATTCCTCCTGTTTGCATTAGGAATTTGTTTTCTAATTTTTAAACCAGCATGCATTGCATAAGCATCATCCACCATTCCCTCCCTAGGGGCAATGACCATAATTTCATCACTCTGCTTAACCCATTGTTGATCTGTGAGTCTGGCGATTGTTCGTCTGTTAACTCTTCGAATTGCAAGACCTTATCCTTTTTTCAAATACGTGTGCTTGAGATCCTCTTACTTGGCGATCCCATGATGCGCCAGGCCACCGCGCGCCCGTTGTGTTGAGAGTTCTTCAAGTCACACTCCTACACCTTTCATGCTCGAGATCCCCTTGGGCCAGATCGCTATATTCTGGTACGCCAAGGCCTCGCGGTTCCAGCACCCGGAGGTCCCACGGACTGTGATTCTCTAGTACTGAACTTTGTCCCTTTTCTTAAACCACTCTTGCAACTCGAATGGCTAGCTTTCATGCATTTGCCGCATTCGCATATCATCCTTGGATATAGCTCATTCATTTTTCGAGTTGTCCAAAATCAGTCTCGATTTCCGGAACACCTATTTATCATTCCGTTCCACTCCACTGCAAAACAGGTGTCCCGAAGGGGCATTTGTAGACACCGATTTTGGACCACCCTTTTGGTCATGAACCCAACCCATCATTAGCCCTTCATCACCAAAATCCCCTCATTTCAGCCATCTCAGCCCACTACCAGTTAGGCCCATTAACCAAATCCCGACTCTAGCCACATTTTTCGTGGAAGGCCAGCCAGTCTGCCTTCCACCCCCTTCGAAGGCCACCCTCGCCTTCCACCACCTTCGAAGGCCAACTACCTCGCCTTCCACCCTTTTGGCCACCTTTTTCATCTTTTCGTAGAAGGCCAGCCCCCTTGCCTTCCACCGCCTTCGAAGGCCACCCCCCGCCTTCTACCCCCTTCGAAGGCCAGCCCCCTTGCCTTCCACCGCCTTCGAAGGCCACCCCTCGCCTTCCACCCCCTTCGAAGGCCAGCCGGGCCGCCTTCCACCACAAGAATGGAAGGCATGTCACCTGGCCGTCCACTCCTTAACCACCCCCTTGACTCCGTCTTCCCCACGATCTCCTCTACTCGCCGCCCTCGTCCCCTACTACTCCGACCACTCCCCACTCCGGCGACTGCCGCGTCCACTACCTCCGACCCTTGACCACTCCCTATTGGTTGAATGTTGATTTACGGGGATTTAGACCCCTGTTTTCTCCCCTTTTTTCCTTCGCCTATTTAAACCCCCCCACATCCTCTCAAGCAAGGGGGTTAAGGATTTTCTGGGGTTAAGAGGTGGCTTCTTGGAGGGAAGGCTCATAGGAGGTTGGCAAGCGGTCGGGAGGAGTCTCAGAAGAATCCTTCGCATCCCAAATGGGCTTGTTTTCTTAAACCTCTTCTCTCTTCTCTTCTTTCACTTTCAACACCTCATTTCACTTTTCACATACGAGCACTTATCTGCATGCATGCATCTTAGAATGACTTAGCAATCCCTATTTACCCCCAGAGGTTTCAAACAAAAAACGGGAGGTGGGTGGCCATAACATATGGTCACCTTCCCTCCCAAACACCCATTCGGTGCGTCTCCCTCTAATTGTAGTTAATTTTTATGTTTGCATGAACGGATCCTACATGTCACAGTTCTAATTAGGTAATTGTCTTTTCTTTGTCTGTCTTTTCTTTCCAGGGGATCCTTACCACATTCACGCGTGCAGAGTACCGGGCTCTCCTCCTCTGGCCGGCCGGAGGAAGAGAAGGAGGAACCAGCATCTCCCGCTTCCACAAAACGCGATCACATCCCCACCATCCTGCGGAGCACAGGGACCGTAAGGTAATGCTCCTGGCGATCACATCCTTTATTTCTAACCTCCTTTAAATCGCCACAGTGCTAAGACGAACGGAGAGGAACCCTCGATTCTAAAGCCTCACCGCCGCGGCGGGGGACGTTCCGGGCGCCTACAACGCCATCACCCATATACCCACCATCCACACCATCTACGCCATCTACCAACCTTGCGGTGCTCAAGTTATCACCCGGTCCTTCCACTAGTGAAGAACATGCACTTCGGAGTGGGAGGATCTTCAATAAGGTCTTTCCTCAATCAACAGTCAGAGACGGCCCATCACAGCCGCCGGAGGAAGCACATAACGATGAGAGTGCACCAGGCACTCAATATGACCTGCTAAAGCAACTGGACAGAACACCGACACGAATCTCTGTGCTGGAGTTGATCAAGAGATTGAAGACCCATCAGGAAGCTCTGATGGAGTATCTACAAAAAGTGATGGTCAACGAAGACGTGCCGGTAGAAAAGATCGCCGTACTACTAGTTCTTCAGGGGGATCAACCCTCTATCTTATTTCATGCCTCGGAACTAGCACCACCACCAGCCAGGAGCATGGCTCTGAGTATTACGGTTAATATCTGCAAGAAGGCCGTAGATGCATGTCTGGTCGACACGGGGGCTTCAATTAATGTCCTGCCCCCGAAGACCCTTGAATTGTGTGGTGTACCCAAAGAAAAATGGTTCCCTAGCCCTATCTTTGTAACAACTTATGATAACTCCACCCGTTCTCCTCTGAGAATAGTCTATTTAAAAGTAGAGTTAGGCCCTGTATGTCATGCCGAGGTCGAATTTTACATCTTGGAAATTGATCCTTCCTTGAAAGCTATTTTGGGCCGTCTTTATATCAAAACCCTTGAGGCGATTCCCTCTACAAATCATTAGTGCCTCAAATTTTCCTACAAAGGACGAATCATTAAAGTTACAAGCATGCCGATCCTTGCTGATGCTCACTCCTTAAATATCAAGCCAATTTCTTCACCTAGCCGACAACCTTTTCTGTCGGTATTACAGGTCTACCGTCCGGTGGTTGATCCTTTAAAGGCCGCCACTCTTACTCCTTATCCACTAGATGCCATAAAGCGGGGGAAGTGCATGAGTACCCCTAGTTGGAAAATAATGATGAAGGGTGGTTATCAGCCTGGAAAAGGCCTAGGCACGCAATTACAAGGCAGAACCACGTCCCTCAAGGACAACCGAAGGATACCTGGAAATGGCCTGAGCTATAGGCCAAGAAAAGTGAGGCACAACATTACTCAACAGGAAGAAAATGAAGACGGCCAGAAGGTATAGGAGACAATGTCTACACCATGCAAAGAAGGTCGGAACCCTTTAACATGGACCTTATACACACATTTCGTCAAGGGGCCCGTGATCAGTCATGACAACACAATGATCATCACTTCCTGTTTTGATCTCCATGACATATATGGAAGAGACATGGCCAAACATTGTTCAGAATTGCTCACGTACCAGTCTTTGGAGGCTCTGCGGCCAATGAAAAGGAGGAAGTTCCAAGACCCTGAGTGTGAATGGTACAGATAGTTTGACTTAAGGGATCTGTATCTTGCATTGAATAGACTGTTTCTTGATCCTTTAGAGCCGAAGTGGCCGCCACAGATAGATGAACTGATTGAAGGGCCTGGTGCCATTTTTGATAAAAGAATATTGTTGTATGAGGAAACAGATGAAGGGAAATCAGATTACCCCTATGAAGCTGGTTATACTACGGATCTTCTTTGGAGGGGGATTTATCCCTCTTACATTTTCACACTCCATACCTTGTTCCGCACTCTACTTCTGACCCCGACTTGGTCGCAGGTCATTACTGAAGATATTCTACGGGCTCCGCCCATTATGATCACTCTGTCCCCACGGGACTTTATCCCTCAATCTCCTCTCGATCTAGAGAGGATTTATGATTTAATCTGGGACATACTACTGTATGATCCCCCCTAATCCTTTGGCCTTGGTGCCACTTACTCCATCCCATTCTCCTCATATTCACCTTCATTCTTGTTTTATGATTAATTCATCTTTTCTCCAAAAAAAAATGCCAATTTGGCAACAAATTTCTCTCAGATCCTCGTTGAGGAAACTTCTTACTTGTCCGATTGTACCTCATCGCACGGGTCATTCGGTCAAGATTCTCTTCTAGATCTACTCTGCCCCTCCCCTCGGGAGGATTCTCCTGTATTTCCGCCTGTATCCTATAATTTTCATTTTGCTTCATCCTCGTTAGGCCAGGATAGAGAGTCTAGCGAAGTTAGGGAGTCTAGTTCTAGGCAGGTTAGGCAGGTTAGTCAGGTTAGGAAGTTTGGAAAATCTAAGGGTAAACAAATTCCAGATAGATATCTCCAGGATTTAGCATTTAAATGCCTTTCTTGCTCTATGATCCTTTAGCTATTAGAGAACCCTATTCAGATGCCAGAAGATTGTGTAGATGATGAGTCGGTTAATGATGGATATGGGGTGTATGAATTGATACATGAAAAAGACCCCATTGTTGAAGATGAGAAAGATGACGAGGACGCGGTCGAGGCATATGCTAGTGGAGTAAAAAGATTTGATGAACTCTCAGCTGCTGTAGAAGAGCCCACCAAAGAGATCAATCTAGGGATTGAAGACGAACCTAAGGTTGTCCTCGTTAGCAAGAATCTTTCTGAAATGGATGAGAAGGCAATGGTACAAGTTCTTAAGGATTATAAGGATACTTTCGCCTGGAGTTATGAGGATATGCCGGGGTTAGACTCATCACTAGTGGAACACAGGTTGACATTAAGGGATGGAGCTAGCCCGGTTAAACAGAAGTTAAGGTGATTCCACCCACAAATTGCTTTAAAGATGAAAGAAGAGGTCGATAAGTTACACAAAGCCAAATTTATTAGAGTTGTCCTCTATCCACAATGGGTGGCCAATATAGTCCCGGTTATGAAGAAAGATGGGAAGGTCAGAATCTGTATTGACTTCCGAGATTTGAATCGGGCGTGTCCAAAGGATGATTTTCCATTACCTCACATTGATGTACTCATTGATAATACTGCTGGTTATGAAACTTTATCATTTATAGATGGATTTTCAGGATATAATCAGATCAAATTGGCAGAAGAAGATCAAGAAAAGACATCGTTCACTACACCTTGGGGAACATATTGCTATGTCGTGATGCCATTTGGATTAAAGAATGCTGGAGCCACTTATTAAAGGGCTATGATGGTAATATTTCACGACATGATGCATATCGATCTAGAAGTGTATGTTGATGACTTGTTAGTGAAATCTAAGACTAAGGCTGAGTATGACAAAGTTTTAGCAAGAGTATTAGAAAGATCAAGAGAATATCAGTTAAAGATGAACCCTAAGAAATGTGTATTCGTGGTATCTTCAGGAAAATTACTTGGATTCATTGTCAGTAAACGGGGAATTGAGATCGATCCCAACAAGGCAAAGGCTATTAGGGAAATGCCACTTCCTAAGAACTTGAAAGAATTAAGAGGATTGATCGGGATGTTGCAATTGATTCGCCGTTTTGTCTCCCAGCACTCACAACGAAGTAAGCCGTTCTACGAGCTTACCAAGCCGGGAGTCAAATTCAATTGGGACAATAAGTGTCAGGAGGCGTTCGATGGATTGAAGAATTATTTGGCAAGTCCTCTTGTTTTGAGACCTCCATCTCCGGGCAAACCGTTGATACTATACATCTCTGTCTTGGATGATGCGGTGGGGGCTGTCCTAGCACAAGAAGATGAAGAAGGAAAGGAGAGGGCAGCCTAATATCTCTATAAACTTCTCAACCCCGCTGAATAGAGATACACAGCGATGGAGAAAATATGTGCAGCACTTGTATGGGTGGTTCAGAAATTGAAGCATTACTTTCTAGCCCATGAAGTCCATCTTATCGCTAGAATGAATCCGATCAAGTTTCTCCTTGAGAAATCTGTCCTTACTGATAGGTTAGCACGATGGCAGAGCTTTCTATCTCAATTTGATATCACTTACATTCAACAGAAACGATCAAAGGCTATGCCATAGCAGAGCATCTTGCTCATCATCCCCTTCCTCGTTTTGATCCAGTCCGATCGGAGTTTCCGGATGAGGAACTGATGTCCATAGGCCGAATCAAAGATGATATGTGGACCCTGCATTTTGACGGAACTCGGAATTCCCATGGAAAGGGTATTGGCATTGTTCTATTATCACCTGAAGGTGTCACCATTCCACAAGCCTTTCAGCTTGACTTTCCAGTCACTAACAATATAGCTGAATACAAGGCACTCCTTGCTGGCCTCGAGGCTGCTCATCTCCATGGTGCTACCAAACTCAAGATTGTAGGTGATAGCCAATTGATTCTTCGCCAGGTGTTAACCAAATATCAAACTCTTGATCCCAAGCTCAAGCCTTATCAAGAACTCACTTTTGCTTATGCTAAGCTTTTCACAAAATTGATCTTCATCCATGTTCCTAGGAATCAGAACATCTTAGCTGATGCCCTAGCTTCACTTGCATCTTCTCTTAATTTTCCAATCAGCAGACAATTCGAGTCGATCATTGTTTATAGGCGTCTTTCACCCACCGTAAAAGACCCATCATTCCTTAGGACTAAGGAGAAGTTGCTGAAGAAGGTCAAAGATGGAAATATTGTGGAAAAGAGAGAGATTATGTTAATGGAGCTGTTAGAAGAGATGGATGATGAACAGAAACCATGGTACTACGAAATTGCTAAATATTGTGAAAATTAATCATATCCTGAAGAAGCCACAGTTGAGGAGAAAAGGGCTATCAGGAGAGTTGCTCAAAGATACACCCTAGTTGGAGGAGTATTATACAAAAGAGGTTTTGATGGAGTTCTTCTAAGATGTTTAGACGAAGATGAGCTTTGGAAGATCATGGAAGAAGCTCATGCTGGAGTTTGTGGTGACCATGTTAATGGACAGATGTTAGCAAAGAAAATCCTTAGACAAGGATTCTATTGGCCAACCATGGAAGAAGATTGTGTAGGATATGTCCGTAGGTGTGCCAAGTGTCAACTTCACGCCGATAAGATTCATTCTCCTACATCTTCACTCCATCATGTTTCCTCCCCATGGCCTTTCTCCATGTGGGCTTTCGATGTCATTGGACCCCTTGGCAATCTTGATTCCGGCATTAAGCAGAAGTCCTTCATCCTCACGGCAACGAAATACTTCACCAAGTGGGCGGAAGCTGAAGCATACACGGAAGTCAAAGCATCAACCGTCTGCAAGTTCATCATGAAGAACATCATCACGAGATTTGGAATTCTAAGCACCATCGTCACCGACAATGGACTGCAGTTCGTGTCACAAGAGCTTAAAGACCTCTGCAATAGGTACAAAATTGCATTGTATCATTCATCTCCATATTATCCGCAAGACAATGGCCAAGCAGAGGCAACTAACAAGACTTTGATAAAAATTATCAAAAAGACGTACAAGTCTAATAAATTCACAGACTGGCCAGAAAAATTGATTGAGGCTCTATGGGCTTACCGAACTTCAATCCGCATGCCCACTAGGCAAACTCCTTATTCCTTAACATTTGGAATGGAGGCGGTAGTTCCATACGAGATCCTTATACCGTCATTAAGAGTACAATTGAATAAGGAATTTTCTATTGATGAGCATCGCTCAACACTCCTTACTCAATTGGAACTCTTAAACGAGAAAAGATGGTCAGCTACTAATCATGCAAGAGTATATCAAAATAGATTAGTACGTTTTTATCAAAAGAAAGTCATTGAACGTAAGTTCAAAGTTGGTGAAATGGTTGTCAAAAGAATCTTTATAAAACTTGGTGGTCCGTGTTCTAAGCTCCAACCCAATTGGGAATGACCTTATGTTGTATCGCATGTTTTTTCTGGTAATGCTTACCGTCTAGTTGATGCAGAAGGGCAAGAATTAACTCACCTCTGGAACGGTCTGTATCTTAAGAAATACTACCCTTAGGTTAAAGAGTTGATCAGCATGGTGCAAAGACCAGTGGAATCAAAAAATTTAGAAGTTCAAATTTCCTTATCAGTCTAGATAATTTAATTCAAACACATTATTACACATACTGACACGTTTGGTTCGTGAGTAACAAGAGATGCCAAGTCCTAACGAATACCGAAAGCTTGACTAAGGGTGTAAAGTGCAAATCATTTTTTTAAAACAAAAATTTTGTTTTTACACTCGGCCCACGATGTCGGAACGAGGCTTAGAATAGACTTCTAAGAATACTCGCCATCTTAGTAGGAGGCCGTCATAAAAAAAAAAAGAGGAGATCCGTCCCATGAAAAGAAAAAGAAAAAGCAAAAGGCGAAAGTCAAGCATCAAATTAAAAGGCCATTACACTACAAACGTTACATCAAGGCCATGAAGTGAAATAAAAGGGAACGCAAGGTCGATAAATACTCCGGAAAGAAAATGACCGAACCCCAACATATATTAGGGTAAGAAAGGAACATCTTTTTGGGTCTTTGGAACTTTCTCGTGGGCTTTCTAAACTAATTCTTCCTTTCTTTCTGAAGAGACATACTCCAAGCTTAAGGAACGGCCTAGATTGACTAAGGATCAAATCATCAAATGGGATCGCGAATGGAAACACAAGTTCAAGCACGATGGGTCTAAGTTAGATTATTGAAGAACAATTTGGGAATTAGGTTAATAAATGAATATGTTCTTTTGATCTGGGTACCATACTGGTCTTTTAGTTTGCACAATATTCAAAATTAAAAAAAAAACATATTCCAAAATCCAAAAAAAATACATATTTCAAAAATCTAAAAAAATACATATTTCAAAATCCAAAAAAATACATATTCTAAAATCCAAAAAAAAATTATATATCTAAAAAATCCAAAAAAAAATACATATTTAAAAATCCAAAAAAATACATATTCCAAAATCCAAAAAAAAATACATATTTCGAAAATCCAAAAAAATACATATTTCAAAATCCAAAAAAATACATATTCCAAAATTAAAAAAAAATACATATTTCAAAATCCAAAAAAATACATATTTCAAAATCCAAAAAAAGTACATATCTTAAAATAAAAAAAAAATAGATATATATATATATATATATATATATATATATGTTCCAAAACCTAAACAAAAAGAATATCTCAAAAATAAAAAAATATATATTTCAATTAGCATCTGCTTGTAACATTTGGTGTGCTTCATTCCTTTATTTCCAGCAAGCATCTGCATGCTTGTATGTTGCATCTTACTCTGTTATTTTCTTCAGTTCAATTATTATTTCCTTTGTTAATAAAGGCTATGCCTCTTGACCCTTCTACCAAATATAGGATCAAGTAGCCGGTTACTTAACAGGACAAGGGGCTAAGCCTGAATAGATACTTAACCTGTTTGCTAAGTCATGTACAGGACACAGGTATGTAAATCAAAGACAAAGGCAGAAGAAGTACGAAAAGTTTCATCTATAAACTCAAAAGTTTCATATACATGAAGAGAGTTGGAATCCGGATAGAACACAGCTAGAATATGTTTCTGCGACTGAAAGACGTCGTTGAACAACGACGTGTTTTAACTGGACTTAATGGCATCGGCGCGACACGACACGTTTCAAAGTTTTCTGTTATTTTCTCGAAATTCACTATTTATCCATATTTTGATGCTTAACTAAACACTTGTTTGAAGTCGTTGATGATTTTTAAGTGCAGGAAATTCAGGAAAATCCAAATGAAATTGAAAATATCAAGAAGATACCACTGTGGGAGTTTATAAGTCCTGACCGTGGCGAAAAAGACAGTTATCTCTATCTCCTGTACTCTATCATATAATTAATTTACATCATCATTACTATATGTTAAATATTTATTATATTATATCAAGGACCTTGTGGTTTTGATGAAACTGGAATTTGAGTTCCCCTTCAACAAAAACGGTGATAATTCCAGAGAATTCTTAATCGCACGGATAGGCCGTTGGATTGTTAATTAGTGAGGACGATGGTTCCACTTTTGTGAAACAGTGCGTGGATAAATGAGTTTCGGCTTAGCACTCTATTGCAAGAGTTGGTATCTTGACTCATTAATAACAATTTAACAATATTATCCTTAATTATTTTATATTTTATTTAATTTTATATTTTTCTTTTAGACCAACATGCATTATGTAAGACTTTGATATAATTGTGATAAGAATTAATTATTGATTAAGTTTCAGACCATTGATCAAATAATTCTAACATGATATGAAATATTCCATTCTGAATTGAGTATCTTGATTATCTTTGAGGTTCGCTTGAAGTTATCCTTGGAATTCTATCATTTCTTGGATTCTTTATCCAACATTTCTTGTTTTCTTTTAAAGATCCATCATGGCTGCAGCACGTCCACATTGGCTGGCAGTCGCTCCCCATGATGAAACTTGTAGTGTCTATGACCTAGGGTACTTCCCAATCCGTGGAGGTTGATCGACCTTATTTTATTTCCTTGTCTATCTCATCTAGATATGATTGATTCCGTTGATCTCCTTGAGTTATCTTCATTGATGATTTTGAGAAAAATTCCAATCACATGATGTTAAGAGCATGTCTCATCACACCTTGGCATCACCTTTTCAGTACATTCCATTTTATTTCACTTCCTTGCAAAGATGATGCCAAGATGAGGCAGCTGTAGACACGCTAATTTTGACATCATTTTGAGTAAATTTCGTGTTATATAATAATGCTTCAAAATGGTCTGATATTTAATCATTAGTTAATTTTATTAATCTTTATGAATTAATTGTATAAATGACGTCGGCACATGTAGACGTCATTTAAGTTAATTAATGAAATTAACTTTAACCCAGATTTTAATGAAATGTGAAAATAATTCTAAAAGACGTCGCCAAGTGGGGACGCCGTTTAGGACTTTATTTATATTTTGATTTTTAATCTGATTTTTTATTAATTTATTAATAAACTAAAAGACGTCTTCTATGCACGACGCCATTTAGGTTTCCTAAGATAATTCTGTCTCTTCTTCCGGATGTTTATCCTTATCTTAATTAGTCTAAAAGGCGTCTGCCATGGGTGACGCGTTTTAGATAATTACAGATAAAGATGAATTAATCTGTAGATTAACTTCAAACTCCTTCATGTTAATCTTTAAATAATCACGGATGTGTGAACTTAAGCCTATAAATACCTAACCCCTTCCTCATTAAAAAGTTAGTGATATTAGTGATGATAGTGATAATCTGAGTGATCCAAGAAGGAGACGACGTCCGAACGCTTAAGGATCGAAGCGCTGCTACTTCCAAGAGTTTTGAAGCTTTCTTCATCCATTCTTCGTCCATTCAAGAGCTTTCAAGACCAAGGCTTTCCATGAGCCATTTAAATCAGTTCTTTTTATTAATCTTTACTTGTTTCATCATATTAGTTCATAAATCTCATTCATCACATCACTCCATGTAACACACATTCACTAGCATAATTTCAAACCTATTTGTTTAAAGGGGTTTAAAAGACCATCAAAACAAGTGAGTTCTTTGTTCAAATTGCATGATCAGAATCCTTATTAGAATAGATACTACCTTTGCTTGAGTTCTTATTATTTTCTTTCATCTTTGTTTCTTGCAAGGTTCAAAGGAGATTGAGAAGATAAAGATGAGAGAATCAACAAGGAAAGAAATCAAACTAGACGATCCTCAAAGCCCCATAAGCATTCAAAGCAAGAACAAAGTCAAAATGACTCTCTTTCTTTAGCCGGCTGAAGGAGGGGAATCAAGGACTCCAACATCTCCCAATTCTGAAACAGGTAGGCGATCAATCTTTTCTTTTAGAACTTTTTAGTTAAAAGTTTCTGGCGATCACATTCACTTAGTTTTTAATAAGTTTTATTTGTCATTTAATCAACATAAATTTTCATGATAATCATATACCTGATTTGAGCACTCACACTCATGTGAGGAAAGTGGTTGGCCTCATAACCACTAGTGTAGAGACATTGAGACAAACATGGAGGTACTCATTAGTTGAATGAGTTCACTAAATTGATCTGCTCCAGAAATTTTTAATGGTCTTAATTGTCAATCAGGATATTTTGTGTCGCAGTAGTATGGTAGGTCCTTTTACCTGAGATGCCAAGGACACCTTGTGCGAGGACCGCTACTACTTGGCTCCTGATTAAGGATTCAGAATATACGGGTTCGAATATTTAAGTGACCGTTAGTAGTGAAAGTCGCATGAAAGTGATTGAGTGGTCAAGATGGAATCGCCCACAATAGTCTATGCTCGTTCGTCTCCAAATTTTAGGAGATTTTTCTCGATCCCGCAAAGGTGAAAAATCTCTCTCTCTCTCTCTCTCTATTGTTTTGAGTTGTAACGACAAGAACACCATGTCCCGATCCTATTGCTCGCTATTTTTATTCTTCCGCCGTGTCTTGCGAGCATCTTACATGGGCAACCTTGGCTTGCTGATGCCTAGCCATGTCGGCAATGGACCGACTGGTTCATACACTGCCCCGACGATGAGGGAGACATCCCCAGACCCCGACGGCTCAGTAGGGTCGGCTTCCTAGCCTCAACGCTTTGAGCAGGCGCCGTGTCACCACCCTAGCCTCTGGACGCCGACTATGGAGTGACTACGGCCCCGGGCACTTGAGGTTCTTCATCGGTGGCCATGACGCAAGCCTAAGTGCCCCTCTCGACAAGGTTGGAGAAAGGGCTGCATCCTCACCCTCCTTCTCCTTCTGGCTTGGAGATTTATCCAACGAAGAAGAAACCTTGTACACCTCCCCGTAGACGATGGGAGAATGCGGGAGGTGCTCCTCCCGCCTAGCGCGCTTTGATGGAGGCGGGCTCTCTGCTTCTTCTCTCTCCCGGTTCGGGGGAGGCGGGCCAGAGCCATTGGCCAACTTCTCCCTGAAGGCCCCGACATCGCCGTCTCCCCTATTGCTATCCTCGTTGTCATCGTTGTTGCCCCCGTGATCCTTGACCACTCATGGTAGGGAGATCATCGCGGGCGATCTTGGCTGCTGGTGCCTCTAACCCCTGGCCTGAGAACTCCTATCCATGGTCCGACCCGCTGGCTTCAGCCTCTTCCACCAATGAGAGAATCTACAGGCGACGAGAGCCCCCGATGAGTTTGAAAAGGGGGACTTCGTCATCGCCCTCGTCTTCTTTACCCACCTGTGTGAGAGCAATTATAGGGTAGGCCCCCCTCCTTAGTCTCGACAGGGGGGCAGGTTCTGCAACTCTTCTTCACTCTCCTCACTCTCCTCTGCGATGGGCTCGAGTTGGGCCTCCGAAGGGGCAGCAACAGTGACGGCCACCTGGTAGATTTCTTACAAGTACCATCTACTCTGTTCTGGCTTTGGGTGGTCCCGCTTGACCCGCTCGTACCCTGTGGGCACTGTAGGAGGTCCAAGGTAGGAGCTACTTCTAGGCCTCCTCTTTCCGATCGTCTAGCCATATGAACAGACGATTAGGTGCACCAGTAATGTTGGAGGCGACGATCATGTCCAGCATTTGCTGGAGCTCTGGGTCGAGGATGGCCCCTAACGTAACGTCCATCACAATATCACCGCCCCCTATATGCCTAGGGTAAGCAATGACAGCCGCTAGAATAGGCAAGAAGAGAGGAAGGGCCTTGGTAAGAACATGAGGCCTATACCAAAAAAAAAAAAAAAAAAAAAAAAAAACAAAATAAGAAATGGCGCAACGAAGGGACATGGAAGAAGATCCTTGCGAGGAAAGGCGAGGCCGAATAGGCCCGATCGACGTAGCACCATCTCGGTTATTGGCATCCTCAGCTGACAGCAGTGGGACCTCCTGATCGAGGGCGGCATCGACCAACAAGTCCAGGAAGGTAACCAGGAACAACCATCACCCATGGGGTCGCTCCTCGATCCAAAAGAAGGATTCCTTCCAACTCCAGACATTGGAGTACCTCGTCCCCAGAGTGAGCGGCGCTTTGTCCCATGCCTCAAACTGGACGAAGCCCCAACTCCTAGTGGCAATGCAGTGCTTCACACGATACAGGAAGTAGAACATGTTCATCATTGTGTCCGAGTGCCCCTTGTCCTGCACCAAAACCACGAAGCCCAATGGGAGCCTCCACCCATTAGACGTCAACTGGCCGAGAGATAGCTGGATGTGGTTCAGCAGATACTCTGGGAACGGTGGGATCGGCAGTCGGAATCCCACCTCAAACATCGCTTTGTATGCCGTGAACGAGCGAGGCCTCGCCCAGAATATCGTCTCATCCTCCATCGGCACCACGCGGTTGTTATCATTCAGAATGTTATAGGTGGAATGAAGCTCTGCCAGAGACTCTGCAGTAATGCGAGACGTCCCCATGGCCTACCGATATGCTTCCACCTTCTGGCATAGTCCATCTCCTTCACGGGACAACATGTTATCGAGACTGGCAAACGGAGAAAGAGAGAAAAGAAGAATGATGGAGGGTCACGATGCCTTTACTTTAGAGAAAAGAGGGGTTTGTAAGGGTTTTTGCTTGAGGTTGGACGGAATAGTAGGGTTCCTCCCAAGGTCGCTGCTCTTCCTCTTATAAGGGAGGGGCATCCCTGTTACAATGGCGGTTCGGCTTTTCTTGAGGGAGCATCCCTTGGAAGGCGAATCGACCGATGACGCCAAGAGGTATGATGAGCAAAGCGGCGCAAAAGGCCAGATGGATGTGACGTACGGAACTGGATTGCTTGCAGTAGAATGAAGTTGGAAGAAAAATTGACACTCCCAGCAGCGAAAAAAGCGCCCCGTCATTGTCTCAAGCTGAACAACAACATCTGATCGGCTTTCCTACGCATGAACGTCACCTGTACTTTCTCACCTACCACAACAAGTAGGGTCGACCCCCCCCCTCGGACGGTCCTTATATGATCATAACGAGTGACCGGTCATCAGATCACTCCTTGTTGCGCCCACCACCAAAGAGTAGGAGATAAGCGAAGGATGAGATTTTCGCCTAACCCTATAGCAAGTAGGCTAGCCTAGTAATGCACCCGAAAGCTGAAACTATTTGCCCCTGGGCCTTGGCTCAATGAGAACAAAAGAGATGCCCTGTCCGGGTCCAAGATCAATCCAGTAAATCAAAAGCAAGCAGCCCACTCTGGGGGGCCGGTTGAGTCCATCCTCGAAGGGGGACCTTATGGCACTACTTGAATCTGAGGCGGACCATAATCCTTGCTCCGAGGGACCTCTCCCAACAAGGAAGCACCGGTCTCCTCGGTCATATCCGGTGATGACTAAGAGTGTGCCTAGAGGATTCAAAAACTTACCAGATACATACACTTCCCATACCAAAAGCCCTTCCGATCTCAGACTCGAGGAGGAGATTTGACCAGGATCTACTCTTCCCAATCTAAATCAGCTTCTAAGGAGCCCCTGAACCATTATATAAGGACCCCTGGTCTAATCGGCCAAGGTACGCTTTTAGAACCCCATCTATCCTTGATACCCATGACTGCCCCAGATCTCTAATAAAGGCATCGCAAGGTGATCCCCCGATTCATCACTGGGGGCCCTTGAGTTCTCTTTTGAAGGCTTGCAGATTCTTAGCCTTCCGATGCTCGGCAAAAGGCTTTGATTGTGGAGGACGAGATTTCAATCCAACAACAACAAAAATGCTTCATTTATTTTCTCATGTCAAGTAGGAAGACCTTTGAGCACATATATTTTTTTAGAGATGATTAATAAGTATGATTCTTATAAGTATCTAAATTCTCATTGTGTTTAATATGGCTCATAAATGAAAAAGAATTTGTGCATAAATAATGATAGAAAGAAAAGTTGGATTGTAATAGTTGTAAAAAAGAATTTGTGCATAAATAATGATAGAAAGGAAAGTTGGATTGTAATAATTGTAAAAACAAGACATTCTTAAAATTTATCTAGCCACATGTGATGTGAATATCATCAAATTAAAAACAAATAAAATTTGACAAACAAAATAAATTGGAAAACATATTAGATTTATTTACTCATGTGATATAAGATAAGTAAATAATAGTAAGTCAAGACTTTTACAAGTATGCAAAAACAAACTTTAATTTAAGGCTTCTTATGATTTTTTTTCCGTGTATCACTACTACAATCTATGGACATAGTTAGGCATCAACCTCTGTAGTTTGGATATTTATCTATATTTATAGATCCTACTTTCTCAATTGCTTTTTTTTTTTAATGAACCTCCTAAAAATTAAGAGTAGCTCCTTAATGTTTTTTGAAAGCCTTCCTAAAAAGAGAGCGTTTTAATACATCATCTCCTAAAGAATCTTGTATATATAGGAAAATCTCTTGTAAAATGCATATATGCAAAAAAATCCCCTATATTATCCTTGTATATGTAGAGAATCCCTTTTATCAAGTCTACTATCACTTACATTACTTGTCAATTAGGATTTATTTTAAAATAAGAAACTTGGATGAAAAAAGGGGTTTTTGTGATGTTGGGATTTTGGAGTTAGTGGTCCCAACATAAATAATTAGAATCACCTAAAAATTTTCAAAAAGCTCCTTTTTGGTAGTTTTTTTTCTCTCTCTTCTTTCTTTTCTTCTTTGTGCCTATCTCTTTCTAGATTGTGGGGAAAAGATTTTACATTGATTTTGATGAAAAAAATGCATTAGATGCTCTTGTCATCTCTTTGTCTTCCTCTTGCCTTCCCCTAATGATTAGAAGCCACTTCCAATTTTCATTCATAAATGGTACGCATATGTATAACGTAGGAAGTTTCTTACATATGCAAGAATTTTTAGGGGTTATTTGCTAAAGTTTGATAAAGAAATTTATCAAATAAACATGTAACTATAGGAGGTTTAAAAATAAACATTAGGATTATGAAGATTAATTCTTAAACATGACTAATTAAGAAAACTAATATTAATTCTTAAACATGACTAATTAAGAAAACTAATATCTTAGAAATTCCAAAATCGCTCTTCATATAATCTGCAACTCAAAAGGAGGTTCTATAAAATATATTTTATATTAAAAAATATAAAAATAAAGAAAGTAAAGTGAATATAATGAAAGTATGCACGCATAGAAGGCAGGAGGTAGCCGAGCAATGAGAAATAAAAAGTGTGTTGCACATTAATTATTGAGCAATACTTGCTGCACGTGGGTGCGGTTACACTAACTTCTTTTTAAAAAAATTCGGTCAAATTTTACATGTCTCATATGCCTGTACAATTTGATTTCTGACCTAAATTTTTTTAAAAGTCTCAAATTAAGTCTTAATGGATATCCTTAATGGATAAAACTTAATAACAGTTTTTGTTTTTTAAATTTTTTTAAGTCATCTGATCGAAAATACAACTTACAATCATGTAAGATGTGTGGGCTCCACTAAAAAAATTTAAAATTCTTTTGATTTAATTGCACTGCCGAACGGTACAGTAAATATTACTGTTAACTAATTATGGGTGAGAGTCTGCGATGTGAGAAGATAATTGTTGAGACTTGAGAGATTTCTGGGAGACAGACCTGTCCGTGCAGATCTGCTTAAATGATCTACCTGAATTGGAGATAAATTGGAAGTACAAACGGAAATAAATTGAAGGCGCGAGACGACGGCGTATACAAAAATCAAACAGGAGGAAAGAAATTAACAACGAATAAAAACCGAACAAGGATTTGAACCGGACAGCGAAACTAAATCGGCCTAAAATTTATTTATTTATTTTTAATATATATTATAGATTAAAAAATAATATAATGAATTCGATTCCACGGCAAAGTTGTTCCTACAATCAAGAACATTTTTTTATTTTACTTTCTCCGTAAAAGGTAAAAAGAGTAAAATAAAAAATATTCTTAATTGTAAAACTCGACCTCATCAGGTCGAACTTACTAAATATATAGATGACATTTTACATCAATTAAAAAAATCATAAAAAGTTTAATATTTTGCATCTCCCAAACGGAAAATTTTCAAAAATTTCCCCATTCAGGTATCAGATATCAGGCAGTACCCTGGGGACTTTAATAGGATTTCTCCAACTCTGGACTCCCTCTCTCGCTGCGGCGGCCGCCACCGCCACCGCCACCGCCACCGCCTCATGACCGCATGAGATGGGCCGGAGCCAAACTCCCAGCCCTCCTCGGGAGGTGGTGCCCCTCCCCCATCAGCTCCCCCGCGAGGCGCCGCCCCTTCTCCCCCTCCCCCGCCGCGGAGCTCGCCATCGCCGAGGAGATCCGCACCATCCTCGCCACCGTGCCTTCCTCCATGGAACCCCACCTCGACGCCCTCGCGCCTCTCTTCACCCCCCACATCGTCTCCGCCGTCCTCGAGGACGCCCCCGCCGTCCTTCCCGCCTTCCGCTTCTTCGTCTGGGCCTCCCGCCGGAAGCGCCTCCGCAGCTGGCTCTCCCACAACCTGGTTATCTCGATGCTTCGCGGCGATGCCGGCGGTAGCAGCGGCGGCGGGTTCGACTGCGCGTGGAAGGCCTTGGAGGATCTTCGCGGCGGGGGCGCGGCGGCGCCGCCGGCGGGGGCGTTTGAGGTGCTTATCGCCGCGTATGCTGGCGAGGGGAGGACTGAGAAGGCCGTGGAGTGCTTCCAGAGGATGGCGGCGGAGTTCAGCAGCCGGCCCAGTACCTTCACGTATAACACTCTGATGCGGATCCTGATCCGGGAGAGCATGTCCCTGCTCGCGCTGGCGCTCTACGGCCTGATGCTGAAGGGGGACTGCCAGCCGAACCGGTCGACATACACCATCCTGATCGATGGGCTGTGCAAGGATGGCAAGACTGATGATGCGCTCGCCCTGTTCGACGAAATGTCGCAGAGGCGCATCGCCCCCAATACTTTGGTGTACACGGTTGTGCTTTCGGGTCTCTGCAAGGCCAACAGAATCGCTGACGCAAAGAAACTGCTGGATTCAATGATGCAGAATCAGGTCAGGCCGGATTCGATCACGTATAATGCACTCGTTGATGGATTCTGCAAGATGGGTTGTACTAACGATGCCTTTGAGCTTGCAGATCGGCTCAGAGGAGAGGGGTCTTTGCTGGGCTTGAATGCATATAGCTCATTGATCGACGGGTTGTTCAGGGCTGGGAAGTTTGAGGAAGCGTGCCTGTGTTATAGGATGGTTCTGGGGGAGAATGTGGCACCGGATTGTGTCTTGTATACGATCATGATCAAGGGGTATGTGGAAGCTGGACGGACTCGGGAAGCCTTTGTGTTCCTGGGGGAAATGACAGATAGGGGTATTGTCCCTGATACCTTCTGTTATAACACTTTAATCAAGGGTCTTTGTGATATGGGTCTTCTGGATCGAGCCCGTTCTCTTCAGCTGGAGATTTCCAACAACAACTGTTTCCCTGATGCTGCAACGTACACAATAATGATCTGCGGTTTATGTGATTGGGGTCTTGTTCATGAGGCTAAGAAGATTTTTGAGGAGATGAGCGAGCGTGGATGTGTTCCCACGGTGGTGACATTTAATGCTCTTATCAAGGGACTCTGTAATGCCAAAGTACCAGAAGAAGGTCGTAACCTCTTATATAAGATGGAGATGGGGAAGAACCAGCATCTGTTTATTCGGCTTTCTCAGGGACCCAATCCAGTCTCTGAGCATGGCAGCCTCAGCAAAGCAGTTGAGCATCTTTGTGAGTCTGGTCGTGTAGTTGAAGCGTATAAGCTTCTTCGTGGACTTGCAGATAGCGGTGCTGTACCAGATATCATTACCTATAACATACTGATTAGTGGATTTTGCAAGGTACATGATATAAATGTAGCTACTGCACTCTTCAAGGAGCTTCGGATTAAAGGATATGTTCCTGATGCCGCTACATATGCGACACTTGTGGATGGGTACCTAAGGATGAAGAAGGTAGACAAAGCCATTGAGGTTTTTTATTATATGGTCAGGAACAAATTTGACCCCATGCTGCCCATCTATAACATAATCATGAAAGAACTATGTAGAATGAAAAGAGTGTGGCAGGCAGTGTCCCTTTGGTTTCATTACATTTCACAGAGGAACAACAGGCTTTCTGCAGAAGAAGCAGAACGCATGGCAGCAGCACAGAAGCTTTCTGAGCAAGGGTCTGTATGGGAGTCAGTTCAATTCTTAGTTGAGATGGGTGATAAGCTTGACTTCGATGGTCCTTTGCCCTATAGAAGGTGGATGATGGCATTTTGTCAGGTGGGACAGATTGATGAAGCTTTCAAAATTTTCACTGTCCTCGTGCAACACAACATTGATGTAGCATCTCGCATGTATGCTCGGCTTATCCAAACCTTTTGTCGGGGAGGGAGAGTAGACTTGGCACTGGATATAATGCTTTACTCATTGAGTAAAGGTGTCTTATTTGAAAGGCCCGTGGGCAACCGGGTTCTCAAGTATCTCTGGGATCGGAATAAGAAGGACGCATTGAAGCTGGCATGCCGAATGAGTCATGCTGGATATATTCTGGACATTTATCTCCGGAAACCTATGAAACATTGTATACGCAACTATGGGCTGGTTAATGTCAGCTGAATATGGATTCCCATAATTGCAGCCTATGCTAATGTTATTGTTTTTGGATTTTGAATATGTAGAGTTAGTGGATCACTCAGTCTCAGGGGATCCTTCAGTATTGAGTTGCATCAATTGGTACAAAAAATGAGGTGTAGTTACCTTAGGATGACTGTTGTTGTAGCATCAATTAGCTAAATGTTAGCATTTTTCCTTTTTCTGGAATTTGGTTGAACAATACAGTGTATATTTCATAAGGAAAACTTAAGAGGTATCCATGTCTCCATGATTTTTTGTTCTTCAATGTTGAGCTTCTCTAGGAATTGTGTTATGTTTTCTTGTGTTTCTCTCATAAGTTGTAATAGTCAGCATTTTCTGCTTTAGATTTTGGAGCATGTAGCATAACATAGACAACTTAAGTTGTCCATCAAATGATAAAAACTTGATCCTCTGGAAATGTCTCTTTTAGTCAATATGAACTGTTACTTAAGAGCTTAGTTAAGAGTGTCGAGATGGTAATGGGCAGTGGCGGATCCAACGTTAACCCAGTGGGGTCTTGGGACCCCACTGGATTTTGCCAAGTCCACTAGCTCAATCCAATGCAGTCTAGTCCGGGACCCCACTGACCCAGCCCAGGACCCCATTGGCTCAACCCAAGATCTCATGTGGTCCAGCCCAAGACCCCACTGATCCAGCCATACTTATGTCTTAATGTCCGAGTGGCCCCACTGCGTCCGCCACTGGTAATGGGCATCTCAGTGGTCATTTATCTTTATTCAGGAGCCAATAGCTGTTCATTTTGATTTTCAACCTTTTCCTCTGTTTTGTTAAGCTTCTTATTTCCTAATGCTTCCTCTCATCTGTGTTTGTTGCCAGCATGGAATGTTCAACACCCCAGTATTGCCATTGCAGCTTACGTATTGGACTGTACTCCTCTATGGTGAATTTGTATCTGTCCTTCAGCAGTTTCACTGTGATGAAGCCTGGTTGCCTTTTGAAGTGGCTGCACTTTAGGAGGTCACGAAGAGACACAATCCTTCACTTCTCCTGTGTTGGCAACATGTGTTATTAGTACCTCTATCTGTGCAGTGAATGCTGTTACAGGTATCTTTGAACTATTTCCTCCTTGTGTATCAAAGGGTACCGCATACTTTCTATCTCAGGTAGAATAACTCTTAACTTGTGGCTTCTTTACTGTTGCAATCTTCCTGTAGAATAACTCTCAACTTGTGGCTTCTTTACTGTTGCAATCTTCCTGTAGAATAACTCTCAACTTGTGGCTTCTTTACTATTGCAATCTTCCCGTGTATCTTCTTTCTTTGTCATGGTTGTGTTTCACCACTGTTTGTTTAGAGTGGATGTCTCCTAGATTGAAACCCATATAAAAAATATGGAAGGTCTCGCACGGCCCAAGGTATTTTTTTGAAACTCGTTTGTAGTACTTATTATAGCTTGTGATGTGTAAGAGGCAACACTTGATTAGTTAAGGTAGTTGAACTCGAGAAAACGCGAAGGATGAAGTTTAACAACTTCACTTTTAATAGTTGTGGTTACAATTATCTTTGTTTTCGAGTGTGGATATTTTCTTTTGATGCATGTTCTCTCTCTTTGTAGCACATCATGCTGGCATTGCTTCACTTTGTAATGATGTATGCAGATTTCTTCTAATCAATAAATTGAAGACATTTAAGCTTCATCATAGCATTTACTAGACACTTGTCCCATAAAACATATGATACTTGTTATAGAGTGCAACTATGCACTCTCTACAACAATAGAGAGTGCTATTGGCAGGGTGACTTATTTATTGAGGTGCCAAATTGGGACTTTCCCAGACACCTATTTGGGACTCCCCCTCTCACCGGGGAGGCTGAAGTGTAGTGATTGACATTCTATTATTTGCAGATTCCAAGCTCATCTGGCATGGAAAGGCAGACTGCTCTGGTATGGGGGCAGATTAGTCCTTTGCAAGTCTGTGCTAGATAGCCTTCCTATATTTTCTTTCTATTTTCAGAATTCCCAAGACTGTCGATAGACAATTGGAAGCTATTTGTGGAAGGTTCTTCTGGGAGGGGAACAAAGAGGCTCTTAGAGGGGTGGGTGTGAAGTTTGTTGGCGAGTTTGCAAAGCAAAAAAAAAAAGTGTAAAATAAAAATATGTGTGTGTATTTCTAACATGGGTGGGGTGATGAAACTAGAGAGGGAAGAATATGATGCCAAGTGGGAAATAAGGGAGAGAAATAAAGTACCAAAAAATATTTCCCTGCGAGGAGTGGGACAATAAAATCTGAGGAGAAAGAGAATGTTCTGAAAATATGGAGATTGTGTTCTCAACTAGCTTTTACCCGTATTTGTAAAATTTATGGAATTTAATTGAGGAAATATTTTTCACAAAAAAATTGAGAATGCAATCACCTCCTAATTTACAGCAAGGAGTTTTAAGAGCCGAAGACGGTCAAGGTTCAGTTATTCAGGGTGGCGTATTTGATTTGATGTTCACGTTGTTTTATCTCCCTCGAAGGGAAAAAGTTTCTTGTTATGATTTACTTATTTAATTTGGGCATCTAAACAAAATGCTGTTTTTTTTAAATTGTGAAAATTTATTAATATTTTGTTATTTTTTAATAAGTGTTTTTTTAATTGATGCATTAATTTTTTTAGATAATTATAATAAGTTAACTTGACTTATATTAATAAAAAAATATGTTTATTCAAATTTGATATTTTCATCGCATGGACATAGAACTAGTTTGATTTACTGAGTACTTCACGTTGTTTTATCTCCCTCGATATCATCTTGACAACTAACGGGCTACAATTGTGTGTGTGTATATACTAGTTCTAAACCCATGCGATGGATGACAAGACCATGGATTAAATTTAAAAATATTAAATTTAATTTTAAGATAATAATATGATGTTGATTTAAATAACTTCATGTTAATAAAAAAATTAAGATCTATATTAATCTTGGCATAATACTATTAATTCCATTCCTATGCAATATTAGTATTTTTAAATCATCTCAATAAAACAACTAAGCTCAAAAAGATTGTTCAGTAAAACTTACTAACGTATAGGGAAAAACCTTATTTAACATACAAACGTGATCGATGTTTTAAGCTACACCTTAGTAATATACAAATGTTCAATCTCTCAAATTAATAATTTTTGAATGGTATGTAGGATACTATGCAAGTAAGTATGTTATTTTTAACATATAGACATGGTTAATAAATTGGGTTTCTTCCTCTTTTAATCACTTGTTGATAAGTGACAAACGACGACAACGCTCTAAATGAGAAAATACGATGAGAGACGTAAGATGAAGTCAGAGACTTGGCAATTTGTATATTTTGGAACTCTTCTTAAAAGATCAGACGAATGGGAATAGACTTTTCTTAAAAAACTTTGGAGAGATGCTGGCTTGAAGACAGAGAGAGAGATTTAGTGTAATATTCCATCTTGTGGGAGAGGGAGTCGGCAGTTTGTCTGTTATGGCGCTCTTCTTAGACGGATGAGAATGGACTTTTTAAAAAGAGTTTGGAGAGAGAGAGAGAGAGCATTGACGTTGTAATTTCGAGAGACCATTGGAGAATGAGAAACGTTGCATTAATTTCGGCTCTCTCCTTGTAAAGATAGAATTATTCAGAAAAAAACGTAATTTGAATTATATATATACATATGTGACGTTGCATTAATTTCGAGAGATCAATGAACGTTGCATTAATTTCGGCCTTCTCTCCTAGTAAAAGTGGACTTATTCAGAAAAAAACGTAAGTTGAATATATATATATATATATATATATATATATATATATATATATATATATATATATATATATATATATATATATATATCGACCGCTTTTGATGGATCCATCAACACCCAACGACAGTAAATTTAGTTTTTATTTCAAAGTGTTCCACTCCATATGTTAGCGCCTCTTTATTTCCCTTGTGCATACGGAATGCACAAGGGAAACAGAAAGTTTTCCCTTTTGTTTTCAAAGTTCGATTTCTAACTCCTAGCTAATTTCAATGATTTTTGAGCTTTAAATTTTACACAAAATTTGTTTACTTTCTTTTACCAAAAGAATGTACATAAACGTGTGGTAAACTTGCACTCGGAGACTTTGAAATCTATACTTGTAAATACTTTGAGGTTCAGTAATACTTATTGCTCGGTGCGGGTTAAAAATTTAAACAAAAAATTGAATTTTTTTTTTTTGTGGTCAGCCCACCATATCTGTGCGCTTCCCTCTTCTGTTGATCTAGGACCGGATTTATCTTCTCATTCATATCCTACTGTGAGCTTCCTTCTCCTGTTGATCTAGGAGAAGCTGTTTGGGAAAATAACACAGGAAGGCGAGAAGACCAAAGTGCTCTGAAACCTAACATAACAGGAGAGGAAAGTTTAGTCGTTGGTGACACCCGCAAGGGCAGCGCCCCACCTGCGTACTCCTTGAACAAGATGGCAGCCCTACCACGATTCTTATCATGGCAGGCCCACAACAATTCCATGCAATGAAATTTAAAAACTAACGTGTCTAGAATATTGTATGATCACCATTCACCACATAGGACAAAATTCTACCTTTGAAAACATCACAAAAATATTCGAACCGCGGAGCAGTATTGGATCTAACACCCGCTAGGGCACAGAGTCCACCTCAATGGTCTGGCTTCCATTTCTTTAAGACCCTGGCCAACTTTGAAATTACAAGCTTGGATGATTGCTTTTAAACCTGTCCATGGTCTCCTCGGACTGGAGATCTTAGTTCATTGCTTGACTCAATTTCTTTTCATTCGTCGACAGTGTATCGAATTTTAACAGCGGTTTTCATGTTAAAATTCCATAAATAAGGATTTCTCCACACCATACACTACACGATAAAGAATTGGAGTCTGTATAATTGTGTCGTGTGTGGAGACTGTTACCCATAAGCATGGGCTTCTTCAGACTGGAGATCTTAGTTCAATACCTGACCCAATTTCTTTTCATTCATTGATGGAAGATATTACGAATAACACTTGCTAAACTGAGAGTTAATGCAGTAGATTTAAAAGAAAAAACATATTTTCTACTTTTTTCAGGTGAACTTCGAGATGCCTTACACATCCGCACAGTCCGATCTCCGATCTGATGATCCAAAAAAAAATTTAAAAACTAAAAAAATCAGATCCTAATAAATAGTAAAAAAAATGTCTTTTATGGGCCGAGCCCAATAAGTGTTTTTAATTTTTCAGATTTTTTTAGATCATCCGATAGGAGATCGACCAGTGCGGACATGTAGGGCACCTCAGAATCTACCTAAAAAAATTCAAAAAATATTTTTTAAGAAAACCCACTGCACTAAGCATTGAGGTCAGTGCAGCAAGTGTTACTCACATATTACACTTGCACAGAAGATGCTCGGAATCCATTATCAAATGTTCTATTAAAAAGATTTCTTCACACTGTACACCATAAAGAACCGAAAGTATCTACAGTCTGAAACAGGACAGCGGTAACTCCGCAGAAAGTGAAAAATAGACCAACCTATTCCGTTAGAACCAAGTTGAAACTATACATAAAAGGAAAGATGTTGCCATCATCAGTCCACAACAGTGAGAAACCACATTGCACGTGTTACATCACGCCGGATTCAGTGCTCTCAAACCCTGCTGTTTTGGGGCAGTGGAACAACCCCGTCAAAGAAATCTCCAAAATAGTGCCGTGGCTCATGAACCAATTTCGAAATTATGTCTCTAAGTGTTATCACTCCCTCCACATTTTCTTCCTCGTCAACAACATAGATCCTATGTATCTTATAGGAATCAAGCCTCAAAATAACATCTTTAATTGTGTCATCCCTTTTGCACGTGATCACCCCAAGAAGCATGGGTGATGTCTCCTCGTGCTCTTCCAAATATTTTCTCACAGCTGTGAGGAAGTTCTTGACTGTGATGGACCTGCATCAACAGTACTTCACTTCAATATTGGCTAACGTCAGTGTAGGAAACCCTACGATGCTAATGTGCTTTCAAAGGTGTTCTTTTCAATCGTCATTATGTAAGTTCCACCTGAATACCACAGTGGTCATAACAGGGGATATTTCTGGAGCAAATCAAATACTAGATAACAGCAGCAAAGAGAACCAACCTGTAATCCTTGTATATTTCAGGAGCTGTTAGAAGGTATTGAACATCTCTGATGCTTATATTGCCCACAGCCTTTTTCCCACCACCTTCGACAACTGGAAGCCCACCAACTCCTTTCGCTCTCATCAGTTGGAAGGCTTTGAGGACTGGTTCCTCCTCACTTACCTACAAAAGGAAATGGCCTGTTAGGATCAACAAACTTACCAACAACCAGAACATTTACACATCCACTTCTGTACTGGATGCTTGCACATGCACCTTAATATGCATATACATACAATCTTAGCAAGTGAAAACAACTCAACCAAGCAGTTGTCCTATATTTGCAAAAGTAGATTTCATGGACTCTCCAGAGCAATAAAGAAACAAATTCAAAACATTTCAGATGAGGTGCCAGACTGCTCTGCTACTGAAAGTGGACTGTTGGCATTCCATTGTAGGTGGAATTGGACATTAGAATTACAATGTTTGGGCACAGATTTCAATTTATGAACTATACCCATTCGTCCTATGGAGAGATGGGAGCAAAAGAAGAATATTTCACATCTAAAATTGTGCAATCACATCTATGTTGCAGATTTCCTTCCCAGGTAAACATGTCCAGTTGCTAGATTGTAATTACTAGCACTGCATCCGTCACATCATTTGGCTGAATATACAGCAATAGTAGATCAAACACTACGGCCAGTGGTCGCAGCTAAGTGCTCTTTCATTCTCTGTTGCTGCCATTAGCATTGTCGTCATCCACCGAATCCCAATTAAATGGAGCCGGGCTCACAACTTATTCCAGCATTTCAATCGATACTAGATTCAGGGTCACATCCTATTCTGCAATTTCATTCAATCAAACAGCAGGTTTAAAATTCAACATTTTCTATCTTCTTTTTCCTATTTTGATATTAGACACAGTTATTTACAGAAATTGATGAATAATTGTTCATGAGAGATGAATCCTAATTGAAAGAAACATTGAAGTGAGGAAACAAAGAGGACCTTAACAACTTTACTGGGCTTCATGACAGGAAGTCCAAGATCAAATAATTTCTTGGTGCCCCAGTTCTCAAACCAATGAAGTCCAACACATTCTGCGAGCATGTGAACTACTGAGGACTGTGTTATGATGTTATCAATCTTGCCTTCACCAAGATCAACGACAGGTAGGCTCTTCATTCTATACTTGGATAGAAGCAGGAGCATTGTTAGAAATGAATCAGACTTCTGCAAGGCAAGAAATGGTGCCCAACGAAATGACCCTGAAATGTCTTCAACCTGTGGAAAAAAGGATTTCATCTTAAAGCCCATATTAGAATGTGATGAGCAGAAAAGAAATGATTCAGCATTTATTAAAACTTTTGGTGAAATTTCAAAAATAAATGCAATTCAAGCTGCTTTAATGAGGCACAACCTTTGTGGTCTTATAAATTTCTGAAGACGCTAGATTTTCAAAGAAACTTCCTCCCATTGATGCAGCTGCTTCAGGTCCAGAATGTGCAGGACCAATAGCAGCACTTGCTCCACCAACAGCAGCAGTTGCAAGAGCAGTGCTCGCTATAGCAGATGCTGGGGTTCCCAACGTCAATGAAGCAAGTCCTGCTGCTAATCCACCGGCGGTTAGTCCTGTTGTTGCAGAACCAGTCATGATCCCAAGAGCTGCGACTTCGGACTGCAAAAAAGATGAAATTGTAACAGGTTCAAGTTCCCATTTGGGGCTGAGGGAGGGAGCTGGTCCTACAATTTACAGCAATGAGTGCATTGTGGTTATGTAATTTCTGAACTGGAAGCAATACATTGACATCAACAACACACTATCCGAGTGTCTGATCTTCAAAAGGAAAACTAGAATTTAATGTTTGGGTCGATTCGCACATTGAACTTACAGACAATGCATAACGTTAATGTGAAATATTTGTTTAGATACTGTTTCTACTGATTGGTGACCCCCCATTCGCATAAAAACAGCAGCTTTGATAGGGAAGCATCAGCACACAACTTCCCATGAAAGGTATTTTCTTTTCTTTTGAGGAGGTTGTTCCTACTATGACGAGATCCCTAACAAACATAGAATATTTAGTATTTTCTTAATTCTCTTCTGAGGTTGTTCCTAGTATGATGAGATCCCTAACAAACATAGAATACTTTAGTGTCTTCTTCAGCTCTATCATTATGTGCATGATGTCATCAACCCCTCAGTATCACCACCACAGCCATCAAGCTAAAAACAGCCTGTCACAGCCACAATTGAAACTTCCGCCTCATAGCACTTTTCTATTTGCAAGGTGCCTGCCTAGCTTGCACAGGGTAAATCTGAGGAAGTGTTCATGAGCCAATCATCTCTATTTCAGCCCTAGGCCAGTCATACAACCTCCACCTTCTAAGGTGGGGCATATAACAACTTCAGCACGAGTCCATGCTACTATCTGGGCTTTATGGACAGAACATAATAGTAGAACCTTTAGGCGGGAGGCTGCCACCCTGCATTGGGTTTTCTTTTTTGTTTGTGACAAAGTTAAAGGGAAAGCTAAGATCTCTTGCAATCTGGATGCTTGTAACTCCTCCTTGTTTTGTTTTCTGGAGGAGAGTTAAGGTTAGAGTCACAACATTTTGGTGATTTCTTAAGGAGGTTCTTTTGTTGTTTCCTCCCTTCTTACTTCTATATCTTACCTTTTGCTTTTTTCTTTACAATACAAGTGGTACTACTCACATTCAAAAAGAAAAAACAACTTCAGCATGAGATTCAGGCCATCCGTATATCACTATTCTCAGCACCCGAACGGGTGTTGTTGCTATTGTTTGTTGCCATTAGAGAACCACCATTTTTGTGCCTGTGGTATTGATGCCAACCATCCCATTAGCATCCACTGTGAATATTGCTGCCTTTGCTACCATCTGCCACTAATGCCTCTACAGTTGCTAGCACCACAACTGCCAATAGCCGAATAAGCTGCTATATGTACATCTCCGATTTTCCAACCAGCCAGGGAGAGGGTAAAAGAGGGCAATCAATCACCACTCCACAAGTGTTCCGGCACTCAACCACATCAGTTGCTAGTGACACCTCACTTCATTGTCGCAGGCAGAAATACGGTATAGCAATGGTCACTGCCAGCATGGTTACCACATCCACGTTTTACACTCTCCACCATACAGCATCCAAACATGCACCGCTCCCCCGATTCACCGCCATCATCAGCATTGCCTACTGCCAACACCAGGCAAGGCACCTCCAGTCTCACTACCAGGAGCACCCCAACCTTACTGGAGCTGCACCATCAATACTCGTACTGCTCTGTCAGATGTTGGAAAACACTTGTGATCATGATAAAACAACTGCTTAATTCACATTGTCAAGAGACATTTACTTTAGTGGTAGGAAGCCCCATTTTGTCCATAATTCCATATAGAACCTCTTGAGGCACTTTCATCATAGTCTATTTCTGCATTTGCCACCTGTTTTGACTGTCTCTTCGCCTGTCTCTCTCCATCCTATTTACTTTTCTTAACAGTCATTTACCCACCATCCCTGGGATATAAATCTGACAGATCCCTTGGACAGATATTCTATACAATGTTTGTTTAATAGTTCTTTTAAACCATTTTTTTTTTTCCAGATGCACTTGCTTATCATTACCGCTTGATCAATTTAAGCCTTAAGATATCAATTTTGGGTTAGATAGGAAGAACCTAGAAAGATTTGACATGAATGTGATGCCAACAGAAGACAACCCTCAAGATTTCACCGCACACATCCTCTTTAAGCAGTTGGGGAGTAACCTCAGTTAAAGCATGCTAATGCCAAGATCAATTGATTGGTTGATAGAGGGGAACAAGATTCAAAGAAGAAGATACAAAGTATGTAAAACAAACAAATGTATAAGCTAGCAAGATATGACAAGAAGATCAATGCACAACAAGCACAAAGATAAGGCAACACAAAGAAAAAGAAAAGTAGAAGTATAAATTACATCCACAAAAAGTACCTAGTTAAAAGTATAGGACCAACTACTCTGATCTTACCTTTCTTTTCTTTTCTTTTTTGGCTGCATTATGATTATAGGAGAATAATTACAATCTTCATCAGCCTCTCAATTGTTCATGCAAAATACGAATTCACAAGTATCGGATTCAAGCACATGTTTTATGATTGTCAACTTAAAGTTGGTTGCATAGAATCTTAACCCTGGTCAATGCTAAAGATCAACTGCAGCTCTTGCAATTCAAGATGTTTCTAGACGAACAAGATTCATATTAAGAAACCATGAAAGGGTTATAGGCTTTACTTTGATTCAAAATTTAATGCAAACAAATAGCATGTATCTAGAGAACGGACCAACATCATCACATGATTAACTTTCTCTCTCATTTTGGTTTCCTTCCTACAGTTTCTTGCCACATGAGATGTGATACAATTCACAGACAAGTAGTTATACACTTATACTCGGCATCAATTTAAACATGATAAATATGCATTAAAAGGCCTGAAACAAGTAACTATATACAAATTAAACCTAACATTAGTAGAATTAAGAGATCTAGCAGTTTACTTACCCTCTCACAATTAAGCATTTATCTGCATATGTGATTTTTTCAGTGTAACAATATTTTGGCCGATTATGGTTTTGCAATTTATACAAGTAGAACATTTTTAATGGAGGCATTAAATCATACATATGTATTCCCTCCAATATTAGAAAGAAAAAAATATGCTGTAAATTAACTCTATGATCCCATATGAGTACCCTTTATGAAATAATGCTTACAAAAACAAGTTTGGTTTGCAAACCTGATGCAGAATCCATACAGCAATTCCTGCAAATTCAACAATGCCGATATATCGGTCAATCCAACTGGCATCTTCAGGGGCATTTACATTCCTCACAGGTGCACTGAGAATTTTGTGCTTGGACAGTATTTCAACAGCAGTGGCCAGACTGGCATCCGAAGGAATCTCAATTACTGATGAAAAGTTTTCAGGGGAAAAAGGAAAAGATATAAACATCAGGTTTTACTCTAATATCATTTATACTATTTCAGGGAGACCAAGAAATGGAAAATATAATGGAGCAGGGAAGTAAGATGGCTAACATGACCAGAAAATACACTAATTTTGTACTCGTACTAAAGATGCATTGTCAAGTCTGGTATGAATTCTGAAGGCATTTGTCTAAATTCTTTTTTCCTTTTGTTCTGAAGATGATAACAATGATGATCCTCAAAACCGCATTTTCTTCTTCATTTACTTCCTTCCTTTCTTGCTTTTTCCCATCCTTTCCCTTTTTTGTTTGGGGCAGTGGGGGCGTTGGGTGGCAATAATCCACTAGCGATTGGAACACAGTGTTTCCCATGTACTTCATCTTCCATACCAAGAACAATACCAGCTAGAATCAGGAAAAACCAAGGAAGTATGCCATAAATGACCCACTGCACATTCACTTTAATGACAGGCTGGTTTGGTCAGACAACCTCCACCTTTGAGGGAAGCATAAACTCTAATTGAGACACAACACATAGGTGTTATTATTCCTAATTTCTGATAAGAGGCTCTTAAAGTATTCTTGTTCATGATAATCAAGTCAATGATTATATGTCTGTTTTTGTCTCTCTACAGTAATTAAGTCAGTTTATATTCACATGTGAGTGCATCCTAATGAACAAAGGGATGGTAAGAGGTCACGAGTGTGAAACTTCTGAGGGACAATATAAAGTGTAGACAAACATTAATGAGTGTTAGCCACAATCTTGTCTCTGGATGTGAAGATTGTATAATTGGAATGGCCCTTGGATCAAATGGTGTGGCGATGTTGCAGGCTATCCCAACTCCACACACCCCCTAAAAAAATGCATTTATCCTAACCATCCACAGAAAAAAGGAACCTAATAAAAAGGGATGTTGGCTGGTGTTGGTTCGTTTTCTGTTACTTGAGACCTCACCAAGCATGTATGGGATTTAAAAGTAGGCATTGTAGAGACCTTAGCAACAGTGAGCATACTGTTTGATAACCCAAAATTTGATTTGCTGCCTTTAGTCATCAACCTTCTTATTCACACAATAGGACTGCAAACTAGATGAGGCGTGAACGACATGTCTATGGATACGAATGTAATACTTACCTAGACAAGAATGTTCATGAAAGAGCACCCCTGGAATAAGATGAATTGATCTCCACAATCTACCTCTCTAATGTCCAAAGACAGAGCCAAATTATTCAAAAATTGAAGCATGAACTGTGAGGGGTATCTCCTGCACACTGGAAATGGTTATTATTTTCAATCCTTCATACTATTGTTTCAATATGAACCTCAGTTCAGCAGAGCACAGTATGTTCCCTGGTATCATATTCTACACCATGGAGAGCTCCATCAGTCTGCCTATAGCTGTTTCTAAGCATGTGTCCTTGGATGACCGATCCCCCTGCTCCCATTTGAATCCACTCACATCCTGTGGACTTCACTGGTGTCATCTTCAGATTCTTCTAGTGCAAACACCCAGGTCTATCCTCAACGGTGTCAAGTCAGTTCCCCCACCAACAGAAAACCATGAAACAAGTCTGCGGAAGTTCAAAAATGGAATTGGCACGAGATATTTGTTTGGCCATGCGTTTATCATCAGCATATCATCCCCAAGTCTCTATGGTATACATGATGCATAGGCCATCGTCAATGGCAAAAGTCAATTTATACCTAGCCCCCACCTGAATTCTGCATTAAGCAAGAACAAAATTCAAGAGCAAAACCTAACAGAGAACTGTTTGCATCTCGATCTAAATCCACCTTTCCCATTACTTTGCAACACCGGGAAAGTACCTTGATATATGATCCATCCGCCTTCTACTGCACCACCGCCATCTCTAAACTGTACAAAGCAGAGCATCTAGGTACTGAACACTGATATAGCAACCCGCTTTCACAAATATCCTCATTCCACAATTTCGTTACAGCAACAGCTCGACTCCGAGACCGGGGAATAAAACCCGAGATCTACAAACTTTCTCTAATCCAAAAACCTTTTAACGTCACAGAGGCGATCACGCCCAAGACGCAACAACTACCCGCCCAACAGAGCACCACATGATCAATTAGATTAAATTGAACCACTAGACCGATCATCGCACAAATTCCCAAAGTAACAACCGATGGATCGAACAGGAATCATTCGATCGAGAGAGAGAGAGAGAGAGAGAGAGGAGCTGCAAAGCCATCAATGGAGATCTAAACAACCGCACAAATTACACACAGATGGACAGAGGAAGGGGTTTGGAGGGGGACCTTGGGAGGAAGGGGCGGGGGGGAAGGAAGAGACGGGGACGCTCTCGAAGCAGGAGTTGAGCTTCTCGGAGGGGCTGAGGAGGGGCTCGTCCTGCACGTCGTTCCACAGGTCCTCCACCCGGTGCCCGATCTCGGCCTCCGGGCTCCCCGACCTTGCGCTCCCCGGCGGGCTCTCCATTCCACCGCCGCCGCCACTGCTCTCTCTCTCTCTCACACACACACCGAGCTGTTACTAATAAAATTACTGGGACTGTGACTGCGGAGGGTGAAGAAGAGGAGAGAGGAAGAGGCGGCCGGCGCGAGAGGTGGGTGCGAGAGCAGACTCGTGTGTTAAACTGATATATATGAAGAGGGCGCCAACCCCGTAGGAGAAGAGGTGTCGTAATAATTATTAAAGTCTTGGACTTACTCTTCGACGGCGACGCGCCTTTGTGGCGAAAGGACGCGCGCTTGTTCTTTGCTTGCTCTCCGTTCTTATCTGTTGCGGTGAGTGCGAGGAAAATGCCGACTTGAAGGCAAAATGCCCGCCTAGCTGTCCAGGGCCCCGGGGGCCGCATCCGCGCCTAGCCTGAGAGCATTGGAAAATTGAGAACATTCAGTTGATGGTCGAAGGGTCAGAAAATCAACGGTTCTTGTAAAAGAGAATACTATTAGAAGTCTTCGATGATTATCCGAAAGATCTCCCTCCAATAAATAAGTCATAAGGCTAGAGTCTTCAGGAAAAGCTTAGATTAATGGGAGCATACTTTGATCTGTTGGTCTGAAGATCCTTATAGTCACGTAGAACCTCGTGAGAAATTGATCTCCTTCGAGAAAGCTGAGTTCAGAGAGTGGTCCTAGATCGAAAAGAACCATTTTAAAAAGGTCGAACTTAGGACGGGTTCCTAATTTGTCTTGATCCGTCCGGAGTAGCAATCGAATTGGGCTGAGAGGGGCAAATCTCCCAATCTAGGTTGGGTTCCAAACGAGGTAGGGATTTTAATTTGATCGGGTCAGTCTAAATGTTTTGTTAGGGAGCAGATTCGAATTATGTTGTCCCGTGCAATCACATGATCTTGATGTTAAGGCTGTTGGGGTCCAAATTGAGCGGCATTAGTTTGTCTTAAAAGGGTGTAGACTTCTTTAAAGACACATTTGATGGTTTATACTCAGAATTGTTCAACCCACTAGTTGTTTAGGTTGGACAAAATTCTCCTCATTCACTTGTTCTCCACTCTTTAGCTCACTTGTTCTCCACTCTTTAGCGTGCTCGTGTGACAAAGAACGATAAATGAATGTTATATGCACCGTTTGGTCGGTGCCCTCTCGTCTTCCTATCAATAAATTATTAGAAAGCCTTATGCATGTTATACTTATCGAGACGAGTAACGTGTGACGTTTAAGTTTTGATAGGGACTTTATTGCTACGTCTTAGATCTAGTGTTTTTTTTATTATTATTCAGATTTTGACTACGTAATCTTGAGATAAATCTCATTCTAACACACAGCTGTGAGAGTTAAACAACTATATTGTGATTTAAATAAATTTTATAATCATCAACTAATCCAAAATATCTAAAATATAGCGAATACTAAAATTTATAAATTACAATATTCATCAATTAGTATCTAAATTCTTAATTCTCACTAAATAAAGAAAAGTATCAATTAGTATCTAAATTCTCAATTCTCACTAGATAAAGAAAAGTATGCTAATCTCTCATAATTTCTTATTACATCAAATTACTAATTTGATAATCAAAGGCTCTTCTGAAAATTTCACATACTTGATTTTCCACCTAAGCAGATTTTAAATCGATTTTTTTTTGAAAAATGGTTGGTCGAATTTATGAGTCTATCACTCAGTAGACTTCAAACCATTAACATGATTTCACACATAGTAATTTTATAAATCATATTATACAATTATGTCAAGTATGATTTTACACAGTTCTATATATAATTTAAATAAGAACATGATACAAAATATGATCAAATATAGAATTTATCAAATCAGATATATTTTCTAATAAATATGATCAGATAGAATAACATATAACATTAAGTTAGCATAATTAAAATTTACTCATGAACAAATCATAGTTCTCATACTTAAGAAACATTCATAAAATTTTCAATGAATAGTTAAACAGAGTGAACAAGGAGTCAAAGAAATAAGATGAATTCAAAAAAATCATACGAAACATAACGTATCAGAATTTTGTGTCAAACATATAATATCTAAATATATCATAACAGACATGCATTCAAACCAAAACAATTTTGAAAATTTTATAAATAAAATACTTCAAAGGTCATTTTTTTTATTTGTTGGAATCTACTTCATATGAAAACTTGCAGCAAAGATATGTGATGCTTTATATATGACTCTTTTATTCAAAATTTATTATTTTTGACAAACTATATCATTAACTATGTGAATGTTTAGATTTTCAGCAACATAATGAATTTTAATTTCTTTAATTGCCATTAATTTGAAAATGTGTGATTATTGAGATTGCCATCTTAAGGGGATTATGTAGTCTGATTCCAATATAAACGTCTTTGTTGGATAGGATATATTATGTGACTCAAAAGCAATAAGTAAAATCCATAAAACCTACTTTCGTATGGTGTAGTAGTAGGATATGTGTGATCCTCGACTCTGTGGTAATCAAGACTTGGTACTAGTGTCTAAGTATCTGGTATATGTATGTATGGTCTCTTATGTTAAGATTAGGATGCTTGTCCGAATAGGATATGAAATTGTGATAATCCAGCACAGAAATTACGATAGTTTGGCACATATGTGAATCATTTGAATTTTTTTTAAGGTCCTATAAATCTGTTTTATGATGTAAAATTTTCATAAATCTGAATTTTGAAATACTTAACTTGATTGCATGCTACTAGTTATATTTTGAGTCATATGCTATGTGGTATGTACCTCGCTATGTATTGGAAAAATTATATGATATGTTTATGACTAGTAGTTTGTTTTCAAGTAAAGTAAGAAAGTTTGATATATGTGATAAGTATTATGAATTAGTATTGTTTCAAATTATTAGAAAGTGCATCTAATTTGATATGAGATATACATATCATTCTCTTACTTGATCTATATATAGTATTATGAATTGTTTACGATATGATTTAATTACCATGTGAATGATTATATGTTTAACTTGTGGAGGGGATGATGTCTACTGAGTTTATACTCGTTCAGTTTGTTGGATACAATATTTTAAAAACGCCTAGGCGGTCCAAGTCGATTGACCCCTGAGGGGGCCCGATTTAGTCTGGCCCATATATTGGGTGGGCTGGCCCATTAAGGGACACTTGAGTTCCCCACCAAAGTCCAACGGGTCCTTCCGGTCCACATAACTAGGTTCCCGCGATGAACCTTTGAGTTCGAAGCAGACTCTGCTGCCCTGCAGATGCAAGGTGGATTCCTGCCAAAGGAAGCCCTTTTCGAATCTCTTTCTGATCCGATGATAAGGAAAACCAACGCCGGATAAGGAAGTCAGAATCTCATCCCATCCGGGATCAGGCTTACCTCATATGTCCTCCCTACTGACTCTCCGATAGTTTTGGGCCTTCTCTATAAAAGAAACCCCCCCTTCCCTTCCGATAACCTCAGAAGGTATGCTCTAAGCTCTGTGCTATTCCATCGAGGCTGTTGCTCTTTCCTGGACTAACTTAGGCATCGGAGGGAGTTCCCCCGGTTCGGAACTCGGCCTCCTCTGACCTATCGTTTATCTTGCAGGAGCGGAACAGTAGGGAGATCACTATGATTTAGAGGAGTTCAGCTGCTCGACTTAGATCGGACGAATATCCGACCCAACAACCCCCTTATTGCCTAGGCAGACCACCTAGGCGATGAGGCAGGCGTCTCAAATCTGAGGCGATTTTCGAATTTTTTACATATCATATGCTTCATTGCATAATGAAAAATATGTTTCATTCAGTTATAACTCCCGATTTCATGTAAATCAATGACTATGCTTGGAACTTTAAAGACAATATAATATCAAAAGCAAAAGCATGACATAACAAAAGTCAAACTTAATACCTAAATAAGGAACATGAGAATGGTGTACGGCGTACCTAAACATGTAACTCAAGAGGTAGAGCGTTGGTCCTCATATGGGCCAAAGATATGGGTTCAAGTCCCATCAGGTTTGACATTAAATCACAAGAAAGTAGAGTGTATATCTATAAACAAGTCTAATAAGTTCAAAATTTAACTAAGTAACTAACAATGTTTAACTTGAAATATGCAAATTGCAGAATTTAACTATTGTCTTTTACCTTGAAAACGTCTTAGTTTAATCAATAATATTCAAGACAAAAAATTAGATACTTAGACTAATAGATAAACCTCCGAATGAAATAATCAAACATTGAAAAGGTCTAAATCATCATCATTTCTCAAGTCATCATTATTTGCCTCATCATCATCCAACTGTTCATATTCTTTATCTGAGTCTCCACCATCTCCATTATCGACATCATCTTCATCAGTAGAAGTTTCATCTAAAGCAAATTCTTCCTCTTCATTGACAGTTTGAGTTGTCTTTCTTCTCCTATAAACCATCTTTTGTGCTCTACTTCTAGTTAATCTTTGAGGTCTTGAACCTCCAATTGCTTCAGTAGCACCCATGGCCTTGTAGGTACTTAGAATGACCGTGTGATTAACATGAAAAATCTATGTTGTTTAGTGTAAACTAACCTATTAAAAATAGCAACTAAGTGCAGTGATCGCCAGAAACTTTTAACTAAAAAGTTTCAAAAGAGATATGATCGCTTACTTGTTCAAACGCGGAAGATTGAGTCCTTGATTCCCCTTCCTCAGCCGGCTGAAGAAAGAGAGCCCTTTCTTTGCTTTTTATTCTTGCTGTTGAATTTGAGGTTGAGGATCGTCCAGAAGTCTTTTTGACTTTGTGCTTGATTTCCCCTTTTGAATCTCTCGTTGTTGTTGAGTGCAGCAGAGACAAACAGAAAACGAAGAAACAATAATGATGAGAATTTAAGTAGAAGCAGTATCTGAACTAATCATGATTTTGGACATATGATTGAACATCAAACTTACTTGTTGAGTGGCTTTGAAACCCCTTAAATCAAGTAGGTTTTGAAAAATTATGCTGTGGTGTGTGTTTGCATGAAGTGAATGAAGAATGAAATTAATGAAGATGAAAATGAAAATGCAGAAATGAAACACTTATGCCCAATCGGATGAAGCTTTGAAAGGATGAAGATCTTGAAAGGACGCCGACTTCTGGAAATGGCAGCGCTCCGGCGTTCCGACGTTGTTGCTTCGATCTTCAACTCGCTATAATAATACTCTCTCTTTAATGGATTTCAACTCTTTTTTTTTAACTCTTCAACATGCGAGGTATTTATAGGCTTTTCTTGCGTTCGCGATTAACATTGAAAAACTCCGAATTTATCCATCTTAATTGACAGATAAATACTAATTAATTCATCTTTATCTGTAATTATCTAAAACGCGTCCACCTTGGCTGACGCCTTTCAGATTAATTAAGATAAGGATAAATATCCGGGAAAACTTATCTTTATCTTTATTAGGTAAAACGCGTCCACCTGTGTAGACGTCTTTTAGACTAATTAAGATAAGGATAAACATCCGGAGGGGAAGTTAAAATCACTTAGGAAACTTAAAACGCGTCGACATTACCAGACGCCTTTTAGTTAATTAATTAATTAATTAAAATTCAAATTTAATCACTAAAATAAGAATAAAGTCTAAATGGCGTCCACTTGGGTCGACGTCTTTTAAAATTCTTCATATTTTAACTCAAGTTTGAATTTTAACAAATTCAATTGATTAACTTAAACACATCTGTTAAATCCGACACTTAAAAAGATTAATAAAAATTAATTAATGATTAATTATCAGACCATTTCGAGGCATTATTGTATGATATGAAATTTACTCGAAATGATGTCAAAATTAGCGTGTCTACAGCTGCCTCACCTTGGCATCGTCTTTGCAAGGGAGCGAAATGGAATGGAATGAACTGAAAAGGTGATGCCAAGGTGTGATGAGATACGCTCTTAACATCACATGATTGGAATTTTTTCTCAAAATCATCAATGAAGATAGCTCAAAGAGATCAATGGAATTAATCCTGTCTGGATGAAGTAGACAAGGAAATAAAATAAAGTCGATCAACCTCCTCGGAGTGGGAAGTACCCCAAGTCATAGACACTGTAGATTTCATCATGGGGAGCGTTTGCCAGCCAATGTGGACGTGCTGCAGCCATGATGGATCTTAAAAGAAAACAAGAATATTGGATAAGAATCCAATCAAGGATAGAATTCCAAGGAAATCTTTAAGCGAACCTCAAAGATAATCAAGATACTCAATTCGGAATGGAATATTTCATATCATGTTGGAGTTATTTGATTAATGGTCTGAAACTTAATCAGTAATTAATTCTTATTACAATGATTTCAAAGTTCTATATGATGCATGCTGGGCTAAAAGAAAAATATAAAGTCAAATAAAATATAAATTAATCAAGGATTATATTGTTAAATTATCATTAATGAGTCAAGATACCAACTCTTGTAATCCAGTGCTAAGCCGAAGCTCGTTTATCCACGCACCGTTTCACAAAAACGGAACCATCGTCCTCACTAATTAACAACCCAACGGCCTATCCGTGCGATTAAGAATTCTCTGGAATATCACTGTTTTTGTTGAAGGGGAACTCAAATTCCAGTTTCATCAAAACCACATGATCCTTGATATAGTCTAATAAATACTTATCATATAGTAATGCGAATGCTTTACATAGAAGAGTACAAGGATAGAAATAACCGTCTTTTTAGCCACGGTCGAGATTTCTTGACTCCCACAGTGGGATATTCTTGATATTTTCAGCTTTGCTCAGGTTTTCTTGAATTTCAGAAACAAGTTTCTGGCTGTTCTCTACTCGAATTCCAACTCTTTCATGCCTTGTGTCCTGTATATGACTTGAACAAACAGGTTAAGCATCTATTCAGGCTTAGCCCCTTGCCTGGTTAAGTAACCGACTACTTGATCCTATCCTTGATAGAAGGGTTAAGGGGCATAGCCTTTATTAACAAAGGTAATTGAATAATAAACAAACTTGAGCAAAATGCAACATGCAAGCAGACAGATGTTCACTGAAAATAAAAGGAATGAAACATACTAAATGCAACAAGCAGATGATAATTGAAATATTTTTTGTTATTTTGAAATATTCATTTTTGTTTGGGTATATGCTTTTTTTTGAATTTTGACAAATGTACATTTTTTTTGAATTTTTTTGAAATATGTACTTTTTTTGAATTTTTGACTATGCAATTTTTTTGAATTTTGACATATGTATTTTTTTTGAAATTTTGACATATACATATTTTTGAATTTTTGACATATGTATTTTTTTGAATTTTGACATATGCATTTTTTTTGAATTTTTGACTAAAAGACCAGTATGGTACTTAGATCAAAAGATCATATTCATTTATTAACTTAATTTCCAAATTGTTCTTTAACAACTTAACTTAAAACCCATCGTGTTTGAACTTGTGTTTCTATTCGTGATCCCATTTGATGATTTGACCCTTAGTCAATCTAAACTATTCTTTAAGTTTGAAGTACACCTCTTTAGAAAGAAAAGAAGAATAGATTCAGAAAGCCCATGAGAAGGTTCCGGAGACCTAAAAAGATGTTCCTTTCCAACCCTGATATCTGTTGGGGTTCGGTCATTTTCTTTCCGGAGTATTTATCGACCTTGCGTTCCCTTTTGTTTCATTTCATGGCCTTGATGTGACGTTTGTAGTGTATTGGCCTTTTGCCTTTTCCTTTTTTTTTTTTTTCTATTCTTTTCTTTCTTTTTTTGCTTTGGAACGGATCTCCCCCATTTTTTTATGACGGCCTCCTGCTAAGATGGCGGGTATTCTTGGTAGTCTATTCTAAGCCTCGTTCCGACATCATGGGCCGAGTGTAAAACAGAATTTTACTTTAAAAGGAATGATTTGTACTTTACACTCTTAGTCAAGCTTTTGATATTCTTTAGGACTTGGCATCTCTTGTTACTCACGAATCAAACGTGTCAGTGTGTGCAGTAATGGGTTTGAAGTTAAATTATTCAGACTAACAAAGAAATTTGAGTTTATAAATTTTCTGATTCCTCTGGTCTTTGTACCATACTGATCGACTCTTTAACCTAAGGGTAGTATTTCTTAAGATGTAAACCATTCCAGGGATGATTTAGTTCTTCTCCTTCTACATTAACAAGACGATAAGCATTACCAGGATAAGCATGTGATACAACATAAGGTCCTTCCCAGTTGGGTTGGAGCTTAGAACGCGGACCACCAGGTTTTACAAAAATTCTTTTAACGACTATTTCACCGACTTTGAACTTTCGTTCAATGACTTTCTTTTGATAAAAACGTGCTAATCTGTTTTGATAAGCTTTCGCATGATTAGCAGCTGACCATTTTTTCTCGTCTAAAAGTTCCAATTGGGCAAGGAGTGCTGAACGATGTTCATCAATGGAGAATTCCTTGTTCAATTGTACTCTTAATGACGGTATAAGGATCTCATATGGAACTACCGCCTCCATTCCAAATGTTAAGGAATAAGGAGTTTGTCCAGTGGGCGTGCGGATTGAAGTTCGGTAGGCCCATAGAGCCTCAACCAATTTTTCTGGTCAATCTGCGAATTTGTTAGATTTACACGTCTTTTTGATAATTTTTATCAAAGTCTTATTAGTTGCCTCTGCTTGGCCATTGCCTTGCGGATAATAAGGAGATGAATGATGCAATGCAATTTTATACCTGTTGCAGAGGTCCTTCAATTCCTGTGACACGAACTGCGGTCCGTTGTCGGCGACGATAGTACTTGGAATTCCGAATCTTGTGATGATGTTCTTCATGATGAATTTGCAGACGATTGATGCTTTGATCTCCACGTATGCTTCAGCTTCTGCCCACTTGGTGAAGTATTCCGTTGCCGTGAGAATGAAAGATTTTTGCTTGATGCCGGAATCTGGGTTACCAAGAGGTCCAATAATGTCGAAAGCCCACATGGAGAAAGGCCATGGGGAAGAAACAGGATGGAGTGAAGATGCAGGAGAATGAATTTTGTCGGCGTGAAGTTGACACTTAACACACCTACGGACGTATCCTACACAATCTTCTTCCATGGTTGGCCAATAAAATCCTTGTCTAAGGATCTTCTTTGCTAGCATCTGTCCATTGACATGGCCACCACAAACTCCACTATGAGCTCCTTCCATAACCTTCCAAAGCTCATCCTCGTCTAGACATCTCAGAAGAACTCCATCAAAACCTCTCTTGTATAGTGCTCCCCCAACTAGGGTGTATCGTTGAGCAACTCTCCTGATAGCTCTTTTTTCCTCAGTTGTAGCTTCTTCAGGATACGATTGATCTTCACAATATTTTGCAATTTCATAATACCATGGCTTCTGTTCATCATCCATCTTTTCTAACAGCTCCATCAACATGATTTCTCTTTTCTCCACAATACTTCCATCTTTGAATTTCTTCAGCAACTTCTCCTTAGTTCTAAGAAATGAAGGATCTTTCACGGCAGGTGAAAGACGCCTATGAACTATGATTGATTCAGATTGCTTGTTGATTGGAAAATCAAGAGAAGATGCAAGTGAAGCTAGAGCGTCAGCTAGGATGTTTTGATTTCTAGGGACATGGACAAAGATCAATTTTGTGAAAAGCTTTGAATAAGCAGAAGTAAGTTCTTGATATGGCTTGAGCTTAGGATCAAGAGTTCGATACTTGGTCAGCACTTGGCGAAGAATCAGTTGGCTATCACCTACAATCCTGAGTTTGGTGGCACCATGGAAATGAGCAGCCTCGAGGCCAGCAAGAAGTGCCTCGTATTCAGCTATATTGTTGGTGACTGGAAAATCAAGCTGAAAAACTTGCGGAATGGTGACACCTTCAGGTGATAACAGAACGATACCGATCCCCTTTCCATGAGAATTCAGAGCTCCGTCAAAATGCAGAGTCCACATATCATCTCTGATTTGATTTACGGACATCAGTTCCTCATCCGGAAACTCTGATCGCACTGGATCAAATCGAGGAAGGGGATGATGAGCGAGATGTTCTGCTATGGCATAGTCCTTGATCGCTTTCTGTTGAATGTAAATGATATCGAATTGAGATAGAAAGCTTTGCCATCGCGCTAACCTATCAGTAAGAACAGATTTCTCCAGAAGGAATTTGATCTGATTCATCCTAGCGATGAGATGGACTTCATGGGCCAGAAAATAATGCTTCAATTTCTGAACAACCCAAACTAATGCTGCACATGTTTTCTCCATCGCCGTGTATCTCTGTTCAGCGGGGTTGAGAAGTTTAGAGAGATAGTAGGCTGTCCTCTCTTTTCCTTCTTCATCCTCTTGTGCTAGGACAGCCCCCACTGCATCATCCAGGACAGAAATATAAAGTATCAATGGTTTGCCTGGAGATGGTGGTCTCAAAACAGGAGGACTTGCCAAATAGTCATTTAATCCATCAAATGCCTCCTGACACTTATAGTCCCAATTGAATTTGACTCCTGGCTTGGTAAGCTCGTAGAACGGCTTACACATTTGTGAGTGCTGGGAGACAAAACGGCGAATAAATTGTAACCTCCCGATTAATCCTCTTAACTCTTTCAAGTTTTTGGGAGGTGGCATTTCTCTGATAGCCTTCGCCTTATTGGGATCGATCTCAATTCCCCGTTTGCTGACAATGAATCCAAGCAATTTCCCTGAAGATACCCCGAATACACATTTCTTGGGGTTCATCTTCAACTGATACTTTCTTGATCTCTCTAATACCCTTGCCAAAACTTTGGCGTGCTCAGCCTTCGTTTTAGACTTAACCAATAAGTCATCCACATACACTTCCAAATCTATATGCATCATGTCATGAAATATTGCCATCATAGCCCTTTGATAAGTGGCTCAAGCATTCTTTAATCCAAATGGCATGACAACATAACAATATGTTCCCCAAGGTGTAGTGAATGAAGTCTTCTCTTGATCCTCTTCTGCCAGCTTAATCTGGTTGTATCCTGAAAATCCATCCATAAACGATAACGTTTCATAGCCAGCAGTGTTATCGATGAGTACATCAATATGAGGCAATGGAAAATCATCTTTAGGACACGCCCGGTTCAGATCGCGGAAGTCAATGCAAATTCTGACCTTCCCGTCCTTTTTCATAACCGGGACTATGTTGGCCACCCATTGTGGACAAAGGACAACTCTAATGAATTTGGCTTTGTGCAATTTGTCGACCTCTTCCTTCATCTTTAAAGCCATTTGTGGGTGGAATCGCCTTAATTTCTGCTTGACCGGACTAGCTCCATCCTTTAATGTTAACCTGTGTTCAACTAAAGATGAGTCTAACCCCGGCATATCTTCATAACTCCAGGCGAAAGTGTCCTTATAATCCTTAAGCACTTGTACCATTGCCTTCTCATCCTCTGTAGAAAGATTTTTACTGACGAGGACAACCTTAGGTTCGTCTTCAGTCCCTAAGTTTATTTCTTTGGTGGGCTCTTCTACGGCAGCTGAGGGTTCATCAAATCTCTTCACTCCACTGGCATATGCCTCAGCTGCGTCCTCATCATCTTCCTCATCTTCAACAATGGGGTCATTTTCATACACTAACTCATATACCTCGTACCCATCATCGACTGACTCATCGTCCGTACAATCTTCTGGCATCTGAATTGGATCTTCTAAAAGCTGAGGGATTAAAGAGCAAAAAGAACATTTATCAGCCAAATCCTGGAGGTATCTATCTGGAATTCGCCTACCCTTAGGCTTCCTAGACTTCCTAACCTGACTAACCTGCCTAAAACTAGACTTCCTAACTTCACTAAACTGCCTATCATAACCTAATGAAGATGAAGCAGGATGAAAATCCTGGGATACAAGTGGAAATACAGGGGAATCCTCCCGTGGGGAGGGGCAGAGTATGTTTAAGAGAGAATCTTGACCGACGGACCCGCGCGATGGGGTGTAATCGGACAAGTAAGATGTTTCTTCGATAATGATTTGGGAAGAATTTGTTGTAAAATTGGTGTTTTTTTTGGATATCGGAGGAATTATACATGAAGCAGGAGTGAATACAAATGGAAGGGGAATCAGACGGGGGAAGCGGCACCAAGGCCAGAGGATTAGGGGGATCATATAGCAATATGTCCCAGATCAGATCATACATCCTCTCTAGGTCGAGAGGAGGTTGTGGAATAAGGTCCCGAGGGGACAGAGTAATCATAACGGGCGGGGCCCGTGGAATGTCTTCAGTAATGACCCGCGACCAAGTCGGGGTCAAGAGCAGTGTGCGAAATAGAGTATGGAGCATGAGGACATGTGAAGGATATGTCCCCCTCCAGAGCAGATCTGTTGTATAACCAGCTTCATAGGGGTCATCTGGCTCCCCTTCATCAGTTTGTTCGGATAGCAGTATCCGCTTGTCAAAGATTGCGCCAGGGCTCTCAATTAGCTCGTCGATCTGTGGTGGCCACTTGGGTTCTGCAGGATCCAGGAATAATCTGTTCAGTGCTATGTATAGGTCCCTCAGGTCGAACCATCTGTACCATTCGCATTCGGGGTCATGGAATTTCCTCCTTTTCATAGGCCGCAGAGCCTCCAAGGATTGGTACGTAAGTAGTTCGGAACAATGTCTGGCCAAGTCCCTCCCATATATGTCATGGAAGTCAAAACATGAAGTAATGACCACCGTGTTGTCGTGACTAAGTATGGGCCCTTTCACAAAGTGTGTATATAGGGCCCATGTTAAGGGATCTCGGCCTTCTTTAAGTGGTGTGGACATTGTTTCCAAGATTTCTTGACCATCTTCTTGCTGAACCCTGTCTTGCTTCAGTTTCCTCGGCCTATAGCCCAGACCGCTTCCGGGTACTGCCCGATGATCTTTGACAGGAGTGGTCCTGCCTTGCAACTGTGTGCCCAGACCTTTCCCAGGCTGATAGCCATTTTTCATCATGATTCTCCATCTTGGGGTACTCATGCACTTCCCCCTTTTGATAGCATTTAATGGGTATGGAGAAATGGTAGCGGTTTTCAAAGGATCAGCCACTGGACGGTAGACCTGTAATACCGACAGAAAAGGTTGTCGGCCAGGTAAAACAACAGATTTAATATTTAAGGTATGAGCAGCAGCAAGGATCGGCATGCTCGTCACTTTAATAATTCGTCCTTTATAAGGGAATTTGAGGCATTGGTGATTCATAGAATGAATCGCCTCAAGAGTTTTAATATAAGGACGTCCCAGAATGGCATTTATGGAAGGGTCGATTTCTAGAATATGAAATTCGACCTCTGCATGACTTACTGGGCCCAGCTCCACCTTTAAATAAACCATTCCCAGAGGGGAACGGGTAGAATTGTCATATGCCGTAACTGAGATGGGGCTAGGCAGCCATTTCTCCTTGGGCACACCGCACAGTTCCAGGGTCTTCGGAGGTAAAACATTAATTGAAGCCCCTGTATCAACCAGGCATGCATCCACGACCTTTTTGCAGATATTGACCGTGATGCTCAGAGCCATGCTTCTGGCGGCTGGCGGTGCTAGTTCCGATGTGTGGAATGTAATTGAGGGCTGATCCCCCTGAGGAACTAGTAGTGCTGCAATTTTCTCTACCGGCACATCTTCATTGACCATCACCTTCTGCAAATATTCCATTAAGGCTTCTTGGTGAATCTTGGACCTTTTAATCAATTCAAGTACAGTGATCCGTGCCGGTGTTCTGTCCAGATGTTTCAACAAGTCATATTGAGTGCCTGGTGCACTCTCTTCATTATGGGCTTCCTCAGTCGGCTGTGATGGGCCGTCTCTGACTGTAGACTGAGGAAAGACCTTGTTGAAAATCCTTCCACTCCGGAGCGCATGTTCCTCGACCGTGGAGGATCCGGGTGACACCTTGAGTACCGCAGAATCGGGTGGCGTAAGTGGTGCGGAGGGTTGATACGTAGGTGGTGGCGTTGGGTTAGGTGGTGATGGCGCGGTGCGGATTAAAGGCCTAGAGGGTTGGATGGTAGATGGGTACGCGGTCGGTGAAGTGGGGAATGGGACGCGTAATAGCGGTCTGGATGGTTGGATGGTGTCTGGATAGGTAATGGTAGCGGGTGAAGTAGGAAATGGTACGCGGAGTAATGGCCTAGATGGTAGGAGAGGCGTGTTATTGGTTTGCGGAGGGTTATATGGTGGGGGCGTAGTGGTGCGGGGCGTAATAGGCTTAAGGAAAGAGGGTAGTGGGTTATTGGGCGCGGGCGAGTGATATGTGGGTGTCGGTAAAGGGGTGATGGTAACGGGTTGTGGCCTAGGTATGCGGATGGTGCGGCGTGGTGGTTGTTCTGTGGTATTCTGAATGTGACCCGTTGAATAGAGAGAGGAAGAGTCCTCTATCCTCCATTGTTGCCCACGACCAGCCTCAGACTGGCTGTTCGTTAGAATGGGAGCAACTTGGTTCTAGTTCTGGTGCTCCGGGAGCGGATTCTGCACTATGCCCATATTGGGTGGTGGTGCTGCCTGTGCTGGTGGTCTTACTTGCTGCTGCTGTTGCTGCTGTTGCGGTCTCCTCGCCTTCAGGGCTGATATATATTTCTTCATTTCCTCCCAGTCTATGCCGCCCTGCTCATTGAGATCATGAATATAATCTCTGAACTGGAAGCAGGTGTCGATGGTGTGCCCAGGTTGCCTATGGAAGTAGCAATACCTGGACGTATCGGCATTTTGAGGCCAGACGGCCTTTTCCCTTGGCAAAACTAGGGCATTAGCTGCCATTAGAGCACTGAAGATATCGGCCAAGGATTCTGGGAGTGCTGGATATTCTGCCCTTTTCGGGCCTGGGGGTCTTCTCGGCTGGTTATAATCGCCAGGAGGAGGGACATTGTGGTATGCCGGCGGTGCGTGCGGCTGATACTGCTGCTGCTGGGGATACTGCTGCTGCGGGGGCTGCTGGTACTGCAATTGCCTGGGTGGCGGCTGTTGTGGCTGATGCTGGTTCTGATTCTGATTCGGCTGCTAGGGCCGTTGATACTGTTGTTGGTACTGGGGGTTCTGCTGCTGTCTGTACCCTTACTGGCTCGGCTGCGGTGGCCTTTGGTACTGCTGCTAACTCCTCACGAACTGGGGCGAGTTATTGTTCATGGTACTCACTTGCTCATGAGAGAGCGTGCCCTCAGTAGTCGGACCTGTGCTGGAAGAGTTCGGCACTGCAGGCTTCCGAGGCGGAGGCCTGCTAGGTCTATGAGGATCAAAGACGCTAGAGAATGTAGCGTCCTTGAAAGCATTCTGGCAGTACCGTGCTCTTTCATAGAGCTCTGCCATGTTGGTCAAATTGTTCAAGGAGAGGACGAGCTTAAACTGGGGCGTGGCATTGGAAATTAACATCTTCACTTGTTCGGACTCGGACAAGTGATCCTTCACCTTTTCAGCCAGACCTCGCCACCTGTCAGCAAAACTGACAAACTCCTCATCAGGTTTCATCTTTTCTGCAATGAGGTCCGTGATAGACAAGGAGGGTGCAACTCTGTCCTGGTATCGTTGAATGAATTTGCGTGAAACGATACCGTAATCCTCTACTTCTGAGGGTTCCAGGGAAAAGAACCACTCGAGGGCTGGTCCCTCTAGAGATCTCCTGAACAAGAAGGCCAACGACCTCTTATCATTCTGCCAGAAAGAGGATTCATACATGAACTCCTTCAGATGTGCGAAGGGGTTACCAGTACCGTTGTACTTTCGGTACACTGGCATTTCAGAGGGTGGCAGATGGAATACTGGCAGGCTCGGTAGACTGATCTCTGGCACAGCTTTGACCCCCATCATTTTCTGGAGGTTATTAAATTGCTCATCCATACGCTCCATTTTGGCCAGCAGCGTTTGTGTGGTCAGATCTGCCTGGGGAGGAGGAGGAGGAGGAGGAGGTACTTGGTAGGCCTGCTGCCTAGAGTATGTTGGGCAGGGTGGACAATAGAGGGGAGGTCCGGCAGAGCTTCCGCCATGCCCGAGGGCATTTTGATAAGCAGGCGTTTGCGGTCTAGCCGGTTGCCTAGATGATGAAAGCTGCGGCCCAGCTGGCCGAGAAGTAATATGAAGGCCCTCCACGGCCTGATGGATATAAGGAGGAGGAAAAGAAGGTTGCTGAGGAACAGCAGGGGGAGCCACAGGGTTCGGCTCGGCAGGCTGCATGGGTGCCTTCCCCTTCAAAATAGATTGGATCGCCTCGAACTGCTGAGGGTCCAGACGGGAAGCAAGAACTCCCAGAGCATTGATGAGATCCGTAGGATCAGAGGATGAGGGATCATTCTGATTCATGTCCCCCTCAAGATCAGGATTAGGGATCGCATACTCATGCGGAGGAGGATCAGGATATTGATCACGTGGATGCAAAAGAGGTGTCCGAACATTCCCATCTAGACGATATGGAACGGGGATAGAACTACGGGAGGCATCAGCATCTCTCCCACTCTCATAGTTGTATTCAGAATCCCGAGGGGCATTAGCATCTCCCTCGTAATTAACCATGGCGTCTGGAGCCACACTCAAGTCCCTACTTGATCGCAGCAACATGATGTTAGATTCCCTTTTCAAAGATTTAATCAAACAAGTTGTACAGAGATTAATCAAACAAGTGGATGTTTAACATGATTTTAGGGTTCCTTGTTGAGTTATTTGAATTGGATTAAACCACAATTTCGCTCAGGGAAAGGATCATAGTTTCAGTTCAATTTCCACCGTTATTCTCTAGGGTTTTCTCTTACAACGCTTTCGGAATCTAGCCAGGACTTCAATTGGTACAACCAGCCCGATGATCAAGGAGGAATACCTTGATTTTGGGGACTTATGGAGGTCTCAACGTCAACTTCTCTAGTCTGATCAAGGGACCAACCCAATCAGAGAGAGTTGCTGACGTCGAGTAATGTGTTCCTAAGAAGATGAGGGTATTAGCCTCAATGCGTATGTCCTGCGGCCTGGATGGCCCCTAATGCTTAATAATAATGGGTAGCTAGCACATCAAACCACAGAAATCTGGAAACTGAAAAAAAATTAAGAAACTGTCCGACGCTATTCAAAACAGAACTTAATTTTTCGCAGAAGCAGATGCAGACATCAGAGAAACTGTGAAGTCTGAAAGGCGTCTAGGGGTGTTGACGCGGTTTTGAAACGCGTCAGTGCTCCTGGACGCTTTTCAGTTCGCAGAAACAGTTTTTCAGGAGGATTTTCTGGGTTGAATCCTCCTCAAACAAGATAAAAAGCAGTAAACAATCGACTCATGCAAAAAATTTTAGTTCCAAATTTTAAACAGGATGATTTACTAACTAAACAACTAGAAAAACAATCAATCACACATCATTTTTATCACAAAAACAGCTTTTTGAATTAATCAAGGGGAGGGCAAGATCTTGCCACTGGGGTGTGCACGTGGTGCACGAGGGAAATTAATTAAACTAAAACACTCACCAATTGGTGAGGACGTGTCGAAAGACACAAGTGGTGCACCGTGGGTGCCCGGTTGATGACAGCAAGAACAAAAAGAAACTAAAAGATGGCGAGACCAAGTCCCACCGTGATCGCCAAAAAAGCTGTAGGTGCTTAGAATGACCGTGTGATTAACATGAAAAGTCTATGTTGTTTAGTGTAAACTAACCTATTAAAAATAGCAACTAAGTGCAGTGATCGCCAGAAACTTTTAACTAAAAAGTTTCAAAAGAGATATGATCGCTTACTTGTTCAAACGCGGAAGATTGAGTCCTTGATTCTCCTTCCTCAGCCGGCTGAAGAAAGAGAGCCCTTTCTTTGCTTTTTATTCTTGCTGTTGAATTTGAGGTTGAGGATCGTCCAGAAGTCTTTCTGACTTTGTGCTTGATTTTCCCTTTTGAATCTCTCGTTGTTGTTGAGTGCAGCAGAGACAGAAACAGAAAACGAAGAAACAATAATGATGAGAATTTAAGTAGAAGCAGTATCTGAACTAATCATGATTTTGGACATATGATTGAACATCAAACTTACTTGTTGAGTGGCTTTGAAACCCCTTAAATCAAGTAGGTTTTGAAAAATTATGCTGTGGTGTGTGTTTGCATGAAGTGAATGAAGAATGAAATTAATGAAGATGAAAATGAAAATGCAGAAATGAAACACTTATGCCCAATCGGATGAAGCTTTGAAAGGATGAAGATCTTGAAAGGACGCCGACTTCTGGAAATGGCAGCGCTCCGGCATTCCGACGTTGTTGCTTCGATCTTCAACTCGCTATAATAATGCTCTCTCTTTAATGGATTTCAACTCTTTTTTTTTAACTCTTCAACATGCGAGGTATTTATAGGCTTTTCATGCGTTCGCGATTAACATTGAAAAACTCCGAATTTATCCATCTTAATTGACAGATAAATACTAATTAATTCATCTTTATCTGTAATTATCTAAAACGCGTCCACCTTGGCTGACGCCTTTCAGATTAATTAAGATAAGGATAAATATCCGGAAAAACTTATCTTTATCTTTATTAGGTAAAACGCGTCCACCTGTGTAGACGTCTTTTAGACTAATTAAGATAAGGATAAACATCCGGAGGGGAAGTTAAAATCACTTAGGAAACTTAAAACGCGTCGACATTACCAGACGCCTTTTAGTTAATTAATTAATTAATTAAAATTCAAATTTAATCACTAAAATAAGAATAAAGTATAAATGGCGTCCACTTGGGTCGACGTCTTTTAGAATTCTTCATATTTTAACTCAAGTTTGAATTTTAACCAATTCAATTGATTAACTTAAACACATCTGTTAAATCCGACACTTAAAAAGATTAATAAAAATTAATTAATGATTAATTATCAGACCATTTCGAGGTATTATTGTATGATATGAAATTTACTCGAAATGATGTCAGAATTAGCGTGTCTACAGGCCTCATCCACATTAGCCTATGTTAGATCATTGCCTTCAAATACTCCGTCTTCTGCATCTAAATCAGGATGGTGAATTGACCACTCACTTGTAGGGTCGAGCTCATCAGTAAGAAGAGGATCTATGTTCTCTGAAGATTCCTTAATTGAGTGAAATCTTACTTTCAATCTTTGATTGTATTGAACATAAACAAGGTTATTCAACCTTTTCTGCTCCAAACGATTCCTCTCTTTATGTGAATCTAAAAAATATTGGCATAAATAAATTAGTAAGACTATTTGAATAATAGAGTTACAAAAATAAAAAAATAATATTTACAAATATAACTTACATGCTCAAAAATACTTCAATTACATTCACATTCAGAAGCAGAACAACAAAGGCTAAGGATACGTATAGCAATGCGCTTAAGATCTGGTGCATCATTGCCCCACAACACCCACCATTCAACTAAGATAAAGAAAAATATGTTTGATGCTAAAGAGAAAAAAATATTAGAAGATTTTTCATATAGAACTAAACTATACATAGTTAGTTAGTTATTAACGTGGACTTTTTGTTTTTCTTTGATGAACTGCTATTGGCTTTCCAAAAGATTCTAAGGCTCTAGTGTGAAGTTTCAGTTAATTGGTAATTCTATCTTGAACCTCATCATCTATGATCATCTTCTCTAAGCATTCCATAAACCCCCTTTGATAAGTTAACATGCTATCTTCATTTTTCTCCCTTTCAACATAATAAACACTATGGTTTAAAAAATAACTAGCATTATGCAAATGATGATTCATGTGATCTTTCCACCTATCATCAACAACATGAAGAATTGGCTAATACTCCCTCATTGTATTTGAAGTTTTTCTTTATTTTCTCACGTGCTTCTATCATCTCATGATAAATATGACCTATAGGCCGTTCATCTTCTCTTTCTACTCTTTTCAATACACAAACAATGAGTTGAGATGCTAAGTGGATTTTGCAACTCCTCTCCAAAAAACACTAGAGAAAACAACATTTGCTACTCTCTTGCCATCTACCTTCTTTGGCCATGCACTGTTCTTCCATTCAGAGGATAAAAATAATTGTCTCAAACTGTCCCTATGTTTATACAAGTTCTGTAGAGTTAGGAAAGATGTTGCAAATCTTGTAACACTAGCTCTTATCAAGTCTTTATTCCCAGTGTGCTTCCTCATCATGCTAAGCAATAACTTGTGCTTGTAAATAAAATTTGTGATTGACCGACCCTTTGCCACAGTGGATTTAATGAATTCCATCTTCCTAATGTACTCTAACATAAGATCTAAATAATGTGCAGCACAAGGTGTCCAATAGATGTATGGGCGTTTGTCCATCAAAAGTCGCCCTGCTGCTACATTGACACTTGCATCGTCTGTCACAACCTGAATTTAAAAAAAAAAAACTATTGTGAATTATGATGAGATACTCTAATGTAAGTTATGTAACATATATAGTGCAATACTCAACTTGGATGACATGTTCTGCATCAATTTCTTCAATTACATCATCAATTTGCTTCAACAAGAATTCTACGATATGTTGTTTATCAGATGCATCTATGCTTTTTAAGAACATTGTACCGCTTGGACAATTAACAAGAAAATTTATTAAACTACTTGTCCTTTTATCTGTCCATCCGTCAGTCATGATCGTACATTCATATATCTTCCATGAACTTTTGTAAATTTTCATCATTTGAGTTGTCCTTCTCACCTAAAAATTATTATTTATCAAATATTATATATATTTTGCATAAAATACTAGATAAAATATATTAAAGGCTTTAATAGTTACCTCCTCCTTGAGAATGGGCTCCCTTAACTGATAATAAGAGGGAGGCTTAAAACCTGGTCAAAATTGTCCAATTTCCTCACACATGTCCTTAAAATTTTTCAATCTTATGGCATTCAATGAAATACCTACCTAATGAAGCCAACGTCCAATGGCTTGATCTACTTATTTCTTATGTTTGGTATTCACACAATTCTCCAGTGTAATTTGTTTGTACCAATTAATGGTCTTTTATAAAATGAATCCATCGGACCAAATACTCGAGGCTTCTTTCTACGAGTAGTAAACTCTGATTCTTGCTGCACTCTAGGATCGCGTGATAGATCACCTCCATTTGGTTCATTTACTTCATTGTCCTCATCTTCATTTTCAATTTCCACATCCCATGGATTTTTCTCTAATTGTTCTTGTTTGTGAGATTAAGCTTTCGAATTTCTTTCCAAAAACTCCAAAACTTCCTGTTTGGCAGTTTCCCGGACTTTTTGACATAGTGCAGTGCTTCCCCTTATGCCTACAATATGTTGCTTGAATCTATAAATTCCTCTAGCAATCACTTTTTGACAAAAATCGCATTTGATCTGATCTCTATTGTTTATATTTGCAAATGTTCCATATTTCCAACCTACGTCATTAGATCTAAGTCGCAAATGTTGCTCATTTTGACAGTACTGGTCGAGTACGTGGAGAAGGAGGCTCACAGCCATGTACTTTTTGAACATCAGCATCATCATCAGATGCAGTCACCTTCTTCTTCATATCAATATGCTCCTTCTTGTCTGTCTCTTCTGAAGGCGATACAATGGAACATTCTCCTTTCTCCTATGATAGTTGTGCTGAAGGCAGAGTGCAAATGATTGGCGAAGGGGACACAGAGCCTTCTACTTCTTATTCATCAACAGATGGGATCGTCAGGCGCTACTAGAGACGCTCTACTTCCTCAAGGGAATTTTGAAAATATGATGGATCCATCACTATCATGTTAGAATTAGAGGGGCTGCAAATTTCTTCATCCTCTTCCCTAGAACTATCAAACTTCACTTCTAAGTACGGTTGTGAATCAGCTTCAGTTGGCAACAAGTTGATCACATTTACCGCATAATGGTGTAAGGGTTCTCCTCGACGGCCATATCCCAATCCTCTTTTATCTTGTTGATATGAAGGAAGCTACCCCCAAACCTTGGGTGGATTCCACAACTCTGGAAATATTTTCTTCTTGCAATATTTTGCTGATAGGGAATGTTCTGCTTCTTGCACATTTCCTTAATATGCTCGGGCATATCCTTCATTCTTGGATGTCTTCTATGAGGTTCTCATTAGCATCCTACCTCTAAAAATCATCTTTTGGAATTCCGGAGATTGAGTATCCTTTAGTACTATGTTCCCTTTCTTCTTATGAGGCACAATGAAGGTTAGTGGCTCCATAGTGTACACCTCCCTTCGAGTAATTTCTCGACTATATTATGTGGGGACACAGATACTCGAGCTTATGACTTGATTTATGACATTTACTTGTTCATCAATACTCAACTCAGCCTCTGGGTGCTTTTTGGGCTGATCTTCGTTCCAAAGATAGTGACTGATCCTTGTGCCAATACAAGGTTTCAACTAATTCTTCTGGCGGTAAGCTCTAGCCTTAATCTCATCAAAAGCGATCTCACCATCCTCATCTGAAGGTGTCTCCACTTTTTTGTTTTCTTCTGTCAACAAACCTGTTTGACAAGGTCTTAACATCGTTATTGACAGTGATCTCACTCTCTGAAGAAAATCTCGCTTTTGCTTCTTTTTGCTTGCCAACTTCGTTGAAGCTACTGATATTTTAGGTTCATGATATAGATGAGCTTCAGTCAAATGACACTCATATACCTTGAATGGATCTACATCAGCAAAAACTCGAAATTGCTCTCTATTTTTGGTATACTTGATGCAGTGATATAGTTTGGAGGGCACCACCCAATTTTCATGAATCCAGGGTCTCCCTAAGAGTGCCTGGAAGGAAGTATTACCTTCTACAATGAAAAAGGCTACCCTGGTCATGAAGTCATCCATGGTCAAGTCAACCTCAACTCGGCCTATGGCTTCTTCACAATCTTGGTTAAAACAAGAGATTCTCACTCCTCGAACCTTCTGCATGTAAGGCATGATATGTAAATTGTGAAAGGTTTTAAGAGGCATGATATTGAGTGTCGAACCTACATTTATTAGTGTAGAGCAACATATCTTCATCTGTAAATGTCTTTGAAGCAGCATAGACTTCATAGACTTTGGCTCTGAATTCTGCTATGTGCACCTCATAAATTGTAGGCTTTTTGAGAATTGTGATGAGTGCTTCTCTTAATTCTTTGCTCAATGTCAGGGAATCCCATGTATCAATGCCAGGGCATCCCATATACTAAGGGAAGTAGGGAATCCCTTCAAATTTTGAAGGATCTTTTGGTCTGCCCTTGCATGAGCTTTTACTTAGTGATGACATCATGTTTATAATGCCTTTCAAAGCTTGAGAGAGATTCTCCTGGGGGTTTTCCTTCTCCTATGCCTCCGACGCTTTTGGAACATCATCCTCATTTTCCTGATATTCTTGCTTTTTGAGCTGCAATCCTTCATGAACAGAATGACGAGACACTCTTCTTCTCCTTCGGATCGTGGTGGATCTGTGGGAATGATAAATATAAAAAAATATTGATGAACAAATAAATGTCATAAACCAAGTAATAAGCTCAAGTATACGTGCCTCCCTCCTGCCGGAATATAATTGAGCAATTACTCGAAGAGAGGTGTACACTGTGGAGCCACTGAAGATGTTCATTTTGCCTCGCAAGAAGAAAGGAAAGATAGTGTTCTATAAAGGAGACTCAATCTCCAGAATTTCAAAAGTTCATTTTTGGAGGAAGGATGCTAATGAGAACCTCATGGAACATGTTCCAAGAATGAAGGATATGCCGAGCATATTAAGGAAATGTGCAAGACGCAGAACATTCTCCATCAACAAAATGTTGCAAGAAGAAAATATTTCCAAGAGTTGTGGAGTCTGCCTAAGGTTTGGGGGTAGCTTCCTTCATATCAACAAGATAAAAGAGGATTGGAATATAGCCGTCGAGGAGAGCCCTCACTCCATTATGTGGTAAATGTAATCAGCTTGTTGTCAGCTGAAGCTGATTCACAACTGTGCTCTGAAGTGAAGTTTGATAGTTTTGGAGACGAAGATGAAAAAAATTGTTGCCCCTCCAAGCCCAACATGACAGTAGTGGATCCATCTTGTTCTTAGAATCCCCTTGAATACTAGGGCTTAAGGGGTGTTCATCAAATATATCGGCTTCTTCCAAGTTTTTTGCGGTGTTTATCAAATAACTCAGGATCTTAAGGGGTTGTAAATTAGTGGTACGAACGTGAGGACTTTTCTGAGTTTTGACTATTGTAGGGGTTGAAAACTAAAAAAGGAAAAAAAATACCTTTCTTTCCCTCTCCCTTTTAGTTTGGGTGAATGTTGGTGTTGGCTGCTTTTGTGTTCTGGGGTTGCATTTGAGATGCTATGGTGGAATAAAATGTGCGGTTTTGACGATTGGCCGTTCTTCAGGTAGGTGCCAATGAATGACTGTGTTGTTCGATCTTGCCAGTTTTTAAGAATATGTGACTCGTATATTCCTATGCTTCTTCTTTAGGATTGTTTGTTTTAGCGTAAAATAACGTAATTTGAAATAATTATTTCATTTTACAGTGTTTTCAGTTATTTGGAATGATGTAAAACAATATAAAGTAAAATCCTGTATGGACTTTGTCTGCCCACTTGACTGTCCAACTCTCTTGTTTTGATTTACAACGAAGACCCACTGTAAACTAAAACAAAAAAATTGAAGCATTCATCTTATTTTATTTTACAAATAGCCAAACAGACATTTCTTAATTCTAAAACAAGAAAATTTCACTTGTTTTGAAACCATTAATTTTGAAACCAGTGATTTACAAAGTTTTACATTAAAACAAACAATCCTTTTGTGTGAACTATTTCCAAAATTCCCTTTCATCAGGGTGGTGTGAGCAAATGCAAATTCTCTAGTTGTATAATGACATTGTTCCAATTGTGAGCTTGAGTGAGTTGTTGACATACCATTACTACACATATAACAATTGTACTATTGAATCAGGGGAAAATGTGCATAGATCAGCACAGAATTCGTAGTTCAGGCTAAGAAACAGGTAGCCACCAATATCTGGAGGTACCAATTACCTGACATATATCAATTGTGATACTAAAGCGTGGGAACATGTACATAGATTAGCACAAAGTTTGTGGTTTCAGACTGAAAAACTAGTAGCCATCGATATCTCAGCTGTGCTACAACTTGATATGTGTGATAACATGCAAGTTTGTATGGGTTCAGGCCAAATAGGTGGATATTGGTGGCATACAGAGGATGAAGTTCAATGGATGCTCCTATGTGTAACTTTTGATCAATCTGGGCCAAGAGGAATGGTCATGCTTTTCCGACGGTGGCCAAGAATGCTTAGGGATTGGTTTATTCGATTAGGTGCCTTGCAGTATTACTGGCTGATTTTAGCTCCACTTTTGTATGGATGGACCCACAGGACGTCTGTTTGCGTTTGCACTCTCTCTCTCTCTCTCTATATATATATATATATGTAAAGAGAGAGAGAGAGAGAGAGAGAGGGGGAGAGAGAGAGGAGCACTGCAATGCGGTGGGGACGGTTGGTGTGACCCCATCGCATGGTAGTGAAAAGAACAATAAACCCTCCCCCCCTCCCGTTCTGCCACGTGCGAACGAGTTCTGTGCATGGGAAATGTCCGTGTGTTCCGCACTAAACACGCAGAGGTTTGCTCTCGACGGAACCAGGTCTGCGTGGGGGGAAACCCATGTCGTCCGATCTTATGATTGGACGGCTAATCTTTTTTTTTATTTCTTATTTTTTAATTTTGGCGTCGAAGGCGCCACAACAAGATTATTTATATTATTTATTTTTTTTACTACCATTATATTAAGATCTAACGGTTTAGTGTTTTCGTGTGACGCAGTACCATCTCTGTCGCACTCCTTTCTCTCTCTCTCTAGAGAAATGTTAGAATGTGAATTGTTACAGTGCGTGCGGGTTAAATCGCATGCACTGTTTTGAGCCCCATTCTTATATTTAAAAAAAGTAATTTTTTTCATAAAACTTTAAATACTCAATAAACCTCCTTAGGACTGTTTTCGTCTCTTGGGAGCTTATTTTGATCGTCTGATGTAGTTCGATCTTGAAACTCGATTTTAGGCGTCCATCGGACACAAGCAAATTCTGATTTTTAAAAATTATAAAAAATAGTTAAAAAATAAAAAATTTGTCAAATTAATTTTTAGGGTTGTTCCCATTCCTTGAAGCCTTAATATTCATCACTAATTTACGAATGAAAAATCGGACAATTATGTTGAAAGCTTTACAATTCATCGGTGAAACTTGAGCCAAAATAAATGAAATTTATTTTAGAAGGAGAGTTGAATATTTAGATATTTATCATAATTTTATTAAACATGGGAAAGAGTCGAAACAGTGCATGCAGTTTACAGTCGGGCACTTTGGCATTCTTTCTCTATTCCTTTTGTTCTCATTTACAAACTATTTTCATCCTTGGAACTCTGGAACATGTCTATTTTTGGAACCCTTGGGCCTTGTTTTGGTGTCAGGATCAGATGGGATGAACTTAAGTTATCCCTAACCTCCTTTTTTATGCTAAAAAAACAGGAGATTATCCTCACTTAAAGTTATTCCTATTTCCGACTTAATTTTGGGAACGAAGAACTCCATTTGATATCGGGATATATCTGGGTTAAGGTAAGCTTAGGTTATCCCCATTTTTGGGGTTAAAGTGGGGATAATTTATTCCACCTATTAGGTGGAATAAGTTATCCTCGTGCTAGTTATCCTCGTGCTCTATTAGCCACCTTCTCCCTGCTTAAATTATCCCGCTCCCAAACAACACCAGATTAAGGAAGTTGGAATGACTTATGCCTATCCCCCTAGGATTATCTATCCCATACCGAATGGGACCTTACACTGTTCCAAATGAATTCATGCCTAATCACCAAGTTTTTTGGCTGCATGGGATCATTCGGTACTTATCTTTGTATTTTACTGTATGTTAGTTGTGAACTGTCTGTGCTTTACGTCTTGAGAAAATTGCATTCATACTCCAGCTATTTGCTGGGTTCCACCACTCCTACATTAGGCATGCTTTCAGGACAAAGTAGTGAGATTTTTGAACTAAAGTGGACAGTGACTCGCATGATGTGGAGGTCATCTTTTTGCTGCAATAGAAGGGATGGGGTTCACCCTTCATGTGAGAAATCTTTTCAAGGACGGATTTGCAAGACCTCAGGCCAAAGTTGGCAACAGTGCCTCATGTTCTGTATCGACTGCTTTGGCCTAGCCCAGTGAGGCATAACAGTTGTCTTTGAAAAGGCATTTCATATGGGAGGGATGGACTATGGGAGGGCTGCACACTGCCTTATCTTACAAGCATCGAAAACCCCTTCACAGACAGCTAAGGCTCCCCCCCCCCCCCCCCACACACACACACACCATTCAGTTGCCACAAATGGTTGGCTTGTGGCTGTATTATTTGCTTTGGCCTGCGGACTTTTGTTTTTTAACCTTTGAAAAAGTGTCTCACATGAGAGGGATGATTTTTTTTTTTTTTTTTTGAAATGTGAGTCAAACGGCAAGCTAACCTACCCTTAAGACCCGAGATCGATCCCGGGCCCTCCCCCAACCCTAGACCTTCCTCCCGATTATACACGTCCGAAAAGGAGCGGAAATCCATGCAGGAGGGGAAAGCACGAATCGAACTCCCGATAGTCCATGCGCAAGCACAGAGGATGCGCCACTACACCACAGGCGTACCCACAGAACAACTGAAGTGGAAGGATTATCTTGGTCTCCCTACATATGGAGCATGAGTCTGCACACTATGAGGGGTTTCCATGGATAGCACCGTTCTGTTGCAGAGAAGGGGTGACTTCTTATGCATGAGAGGTATTGTCCGCTTTAGTCCAGGAGTCTCAAAATTTTGTTCTTGAAAAGACACCTCATGTGGGACAGATAGACCCTCCCTTACAAGCACTACACAAATCAAGATGATGGGACTACTTTGGCCTTTCTGTAACATGGAACCGTATTCCGTCTGCTACTTTATTTCATACATCTGACTTCAATTATCGACCCAGCCTTTACAAGTTGACATAATGTCATGCTATTATTTTGTAGAAGCCATGGACAGGATTTTAGAGCTGAGAAGTGATCAGCTGGTTTGATGGCTTATGTTTCTATTCTGATGGGAAGTGAGAAGTAGTTTGAGGCTTACAGCATTTCAGTTTCGGATATGGCTATATCATCATAATCAAACACTTTGGCTTGTCAAGAGATTGATATGCCTGTGCCAAGAAAGGGAATATGGTTGAAGTCTATCAGCTGGTGCTTGTTGAAGCAGAACAACCGTCATTAGTGTCAATATCGATTCGTGACTCAGCCTCATTTTGTTTGCAGAATTAGAGAAGAATAAAATTCCTTATTCTTAGAATAAGACTAATTCTAATTTGATGGGTGGAATGACTTATACTGCGTTAGAATTACTTATATTAGAATAAAAAAAATAAGCAATTCGACTCTAGACCTAAGAATTGTTTATCCTTCCTATTCCGCTAATGGGTCCTAGAGAACTATCAAAGTTAATTCTAATATATGCTATTCCGGATAAGTAATTCTAGATAACTCATTCTGTAAACAAATTGGGACTTATAAGGAGTTAGATAAATATCATGGCTCATATCATGAATCATAGGATACTTGAAGTTTTTTTTTTAAATAAGATGTAGAGTCAACCTTCATTTTTTATAAAGTGTGGTATAGGATCAAGTTTCTCTATGATCATATCAATAGAATCTTGGATCCTTTAGCCCTTGTGTCAGACGGGTCTCACATCTTGGATCATATATACGAAAATATTGACAACAATGAGAACAAGCAGAATTTTTGCCTTGTTTCTTTCTTTCATGCTCCAGCATACATGTGCATTATGTGTTTTAGATGTTAACCTTCAGTTTTCTATTCCAAGGCCATTAAAATAATCTGGCTTCTTTTGACTTTCGAAATGACTTCCAGTTTGTGCATCTTGTTTCCTGGGTTGTTTGTTAAGATAATTTCTGTTAGGACTTTCTGTTGTATAATTTAAATTGCTACTTTGTCAGCTAATTGGGTTTAATATAGGACCGTACCATCATTTGTTTATTTATAAGACATTTGCATTGCATCGTTGAGACTCATTTTTCTTTCGTCGATGGAATCATTCATGTAGAGGGATAAAGTGACAAGCCCCAATATTGGCCCACCAGGAGAGCCCAAAAAAAGTCCAGTTTCAGTTGCTAGGCCTAGAGCTCACTTTGTTAGAGGAATAGGACCAGAAATAACTAGTATAAGGTTTTAAATCCAGCCCCACTTTGATTACGGAATACAGCCGAATAAGGGACGAATAGCAGGAGAATAAGCTTATTTTCACTTTGACACGAGGAATGGCTTAAACCGCCCGGAATGAGGTATTCGGCGAATAAGGCGAATAAGCCATCCTGGCTTACCCCCACGAATTGCGTATTCCGCTGATATTTTGCAGGGGCAAGCATACGACAAGCTCCATCGTCGCCCTTGCCCACTGCAAAACCCACCCTCCCTCCCTGTCGCCCTCCTGCGCTCGCCCCTCTCGCCCTGCCTGCGCGTGCCCCTGCCGAAATGGTCACCTGCTCCGCCGAGTCGTACATCTGCTCCGCCACCCGCACGCTGCGCATGTCACTGGTTTCTTCCACCGACGCTAGCCATGGCGACAGGTCAGGCTGTTTCTAGGGTTTCTTCTGCCATCCATACGGTCCTTTCCCTCTTCCCGAAAGGGTCACGGGATTGTAGAGCAGCGATCGTTCCCATCCACGGGTCGCTTTTGCATTCATCCTTCCCATCAGTTTGACCCTCCCTTCTCCCGTTCAAACGCAATAGTTCTGTCCCTCCTTCGCCTATTTATACACCTTGAGGCGAAGACCTCACTTGGTGGCGATGCACAGCTTGGACAACAGCTACACATTCGGTCGTGCTGTTCGCGAGCGTTCTTCCTCTGTGGCTTCCTCATCGGCTTCCAACCGTGAGCCATCACCGGCGGCAATTTCAGCTTGGATTAACCGGTTTTTCTGAACTTCTCCCCTGTGTTTGTCTTCGTCCTTCCCTGTGATGTGGTTTTCCTCTTTGTGTGGGATCATGCTTTGTTTAAGATCATGTTGTTCGATTTTTTCCTCATGCCATCCCCTGTTCTTGTATTGGTCCCCCACGAACTAGTGATGTGGAATATTTTCCACAGAAGTTGGTGGGATATATGGACATAGTACCTTAACGCAGAAGAAATTGGCTTCACCTTTGATGCAGTGGAATAGGATTCAACTTGTTTGTTTTCACTTTCGTATATATGGTGACACCAATTTTTCCTGCCTTTCCTTGGCCCAATTTGTGCTGAGCATTAAGATGCAAAAAGGATCAAACAAATCCTGGAAATCACTACCTTTGATGGCCCCTTTTGAACGTAGATGATTTATTTAAACTATTGTATATAGTTTTAAGATTTATTAACCTAAGGAGGCAAATAAACTAATATGTTGTTTGAGCACATATAGGTATATAAGTCATATGGGTAACTCTCTCTTTCTTGCCCATCCTAGCTAATCCCCTGTTTATGTAGCTATATAAGTCATATAAGTCACAATAAGCATTAACAAGCAAGATCATGAAGTAGAAGATAGTGCATATTCTGAACGATTGCTTTGCTTCTAGCCGCATGCATGGAGACTTGAGATTGCAAATTAATTTTGTACCACTGAATTAAAGAACCATTGTGCTGGATTTAAAGGGCATCCTTGGCAGCACTTACATGTCATTTTAGGTCTTCCAACATGAAAAACATTGAATGGAAGTGGGCACAGTTAATTTTGGATGATTAGACTAGACAACTCTAATGTTATAACTCTGGCTTTTCTTTCAATTTAGAAAGTTTTCATTTATAAGGTCTCTCCTGGTCAACTCAAGTTACTTTCACCTGTTGTTGGGGCTGCAAATTAAAACGGATAATCTATATCTACTCCAATTACAACTACGGATATCAACTTATAGATACTCTGTAGAAGGTGATGCTTCCTTCTTGTCCTGGAGGTGGCTACTTCACTCCAAACTCCTTCCATTGTGTAAGGTGATGCTCAGGCTATTGTTTTGGTATTGTGCTAGACTGCAAAAACCTTCTTATTGCTCATCCTCTTATCTCTGTGGCCTATACCCCCAGAATTTGTAATCAAGTGGCTCATTATTTGGCTCACTATGCTCTGAAAACCAAATTAGATGCCACTTGATGCTTCTTATTTAATATATCCCCTTTTAAATTCCAAAAAAAAACAACAACGAGATACGAGATCTGCTGGCGGGAGATTTAATAAAAGAAATGGCAGAAACAAGATACTTGCTGCACGCCAAGGGTGTGTGGTAAGTTTGTGTACCTCCATGCCACCCTTAAATTCCCGCACACTCGTTAGGTATGCGCGACACCCAGCAGCTGCACATCCCATGAGAGTGTGGGGAAGGCTTGTATGTGGTGACACAGATCTGCTGCTGTATGTAATGGAACAAATCTCCTTTTATGTGATGGAACATTATCTTCCTCTCCAGTTTTGTTATTCAGAAAATCTATTGCAAATCAGTAACAAGGCTTTTTGCTTTTGATATGCAAAATTAATCTTTGCTTTGCACACTTCAATTTCCTCTCATCCAAAAGGAAAGAGGATAGTAGGGGCTGTCTTAACTATGTAATTGTCAATGCTAATCTGTGCTGCATCTCTTTGGCTGTACATCACCCCTATAGTTTTGAATCAGAAGTGTAATGTGCATATGAATCTTTGTAAGTGCAGTTCTAACTCCACTTACACTTGAAGCTTTAGTTCGTTTTGTTCTTGCACCATCCTGTTCCACTTTATCTGTATGCACTCTTCCTTAGGAAAAATTTAAAGATTGGAATTGGTAATTGGCCAAGGAATCACAGGATCACTATCTTTATATCCCTTGTCTAGCTAGCAATACAATTTTTAGAGATTGGATTAGGAAACTGGTTTAGGAGACACTAGGTCATGTGATAGCATAAATGGAAAACCAGTTTCTGATTTTCCAATCTGTTTCTAACTCATATAAGTCATATGGTTAGTACCCTGTATTCTAAATTAACTGGTTTAATGCCTAGCTGAGGTGGTGAGAATATGTGAAGTATGGCAGACCTGAAATTAATAAAAGTTAATTGATGATCTCTTTTCACTATTTCACATATCTTTATATCCAATTTCAGAACCTTGTGCTACTAACAAGTGTTTCCATGTTAATTCTTGATAAAACAACATTTTCAGTCTACTTATGGCCAGGTTGTTTATTTTCTTCTTTTGTTTGTAAAATTCCCAACAACTTCCAAACATGTCTAGAGTATTTCTAAGTATTGTATGTTAATGTTTTCCCTACTTTTAATGACTAACTAGCAAAATAAGAAATAGATAAATTAGTCCTCACTTCGCGTCACTTATGTTTTGTTCTTTCTTATCATTAGGAATCGTAGAAAGCGCAAACATACTATGTCCACCTCCGGTGAGTCTATGCTTACTTCTTATATTTTATTTTATTTTTTAATGTTCATTTTTGTTTACTTGATGAGAACAATATTTGGTATATCGTATACAAATTTAATAGTGGATTACATTTCTGTCTAGATTTTTAAGTAGATGCTTTTTTTTTGAAAATTTATCCTCGTCCTCCACTTTGGTGGGATGTTTCTCTTCATTAAAAGGGAACAAAGGTAAATGTCCAATTACAACTGAGGGCACTGCTACGACCCGTGCCCCAAACTGGGCCGTCGACCATGACAAAATCCTCATTCAGCTTCTGATGGAGGAATATGACAAAGGAAATCATATCGAGGGGACATTCAAAACGCAAGTTTGGCACCAGATCGCGCCCAGCTTCAATGCTGCAAGTCATCTAAATTACAACAAGGACCAACTACAAAATCGATGGAAGGTCCTCAAAGGGATTTATGTCAAACTTGATGCGTTATTTAAAAGAAGTGGGTGGGGTTGGGATGATGAAGCAAAAAGGCCTGTGCCTGGAGTTGAATCATGGGAGCAAGCCATTGAAGCAAGAACAATCTGCTATGATAATAACACCTTTTCTTGCTATTACTAATGACTAACACAAATGTAATCACATGTCCATTAATTTTTCAGGCAAATAGTGCCCTTCGTACATTAAAAGGTAAAACGTTTCAGTTCTTGAAAGAGATGGTTCACATGACAGCCAATAATATGGCGAATGGGGGAGATGCGGAAGGGTCTATGCATGCGTCACAACATGTGAATAGACGTGGACGCAGGGTTGCAAACCGCAACAATTTGCCACATTCCGTGGACCCCCCACCGCAGCCACAACAGCGAGTGGATCAACTGCAAGCCCCGCCACCGTCTGTGCAGCCCAATGAAGACTATGTCGAAGGTCATATAGCTATTGGTGATTACGTTAATGCCCTTCACTATGCCAATGCTGGTTCTATAACAGGTGACGATCTTATGTCAATATCCCAGCAACTTCATAGCTCATCCTACGGTGGATATGAACAACATTACAGTGTCGGTTCTGTCCCTGCCCAATCTCATTACTCCACTCGGACATCTTCCCCGCCGGCACATAGGCCAAATGAGGACGAAGTCATTTCTCCTCAGAAGAGGGGAGCATCATCCTCAAAGCGTCGGGGTAAAAGAAGCATTGGGGACGAAGCAATACTCTCTTTCTCCAGTGCATTGCGTGATCGCACTGAAGTTATGAGGGACCTGAGAGCATATAAGGCTTCATCAAGGGGTTCTAGTGGTGGCACCAATGTGTCCGATACACCGGCAGATGTACAAGATAGGATCCCGACGGTCAAAGAGTGTATGGACGATCTACGACGTATCCCGAACCTCCCGCGTACTTTGTACTTCAAGGGTGTGAACCTGTTTGGTACACCGGGCATTCGGTCCGTCTACATGGCTCTGCCGGAGGAGGAGAAGCTTGACTGGGTTATAGCTTGGACTAGTTGACTTTAGTTGCTACATGCCGTGTACTTTGTACTTCAAGGGTGTGAACCTGCTTGGTACACCGGGCATTTGGTCCGTCTACATGGCTCTGCCGAAGGAGGAGAAGCTTGATTGGGTTATAGCTTGGACTAGTTGACTTTAGTTGTTTTGTATGGTCCTAATCTTTTGCTTGTTTCTTTCCTTTTATCATGCTTGCACCAGTTGCACTTGAATGTTACTCTTATGTTCTTGATAATGCTTTTCTTATCGCGCGTCATGTTTGTTGTGGTCACAACCTATTTCAATTAAATGTGTTTGGTTATGTCTATTATGTTACTATAAATTGCAATTTCTACTTGTACGTCCTCTGCAGGTATATGACTCTAACTAAGAATGGGACGTTTTAAGTGTTACGTTGTGTGGGTTGGTCGTGAGCCTGGTTTGTACCTTACTTGGGGAGAATGTTATGCCCAAGTAAACGGTTTTCCAGGAGCTCGATATAAAGGGTTCTACTCAATTGAGGAGGGAGAGGCTGCACTGTACAGTGTTGTGGAGCATTGTCGACCGACACCAAGAATGAGTCGTCAAGAATATGCAATGGGCACTCCAAGTACTGTACGAGCCATGACCGACCCCCCTACATCACACGTGTCAACACAGTTGTCATGGCAATATTATCTCACGATAGTACTTTTGTTTCTAGTTGTCCTCTTACTTTTTTTTATTTTGCTTGGTGTACTTTTTATGTCCCTGAGGAGCCATTGATGTACCCTTCTTTTGAACTATGTACCGTTTTGAATTTAAATGACAAGTAATGGTGGTTTATGTAGACATCAATGAATTAATAATGGAGTTCATTCATGAGGACGACGAGATGATTGAAGAAATTGAAGAAGTCATAATTGAAGCAATATCATATCAGTATGCCACAAATGTGCCTAGACAAAAGATGTTTACTTCGACACATACTGGTCATGTGTGGATACAAGAAGTGCTACAAGGGCATGAGCGGAGGGCCTATTGGGCATTCAGGCTTAGCCCTAGCATGTTTATTGCACTGAGGGACATGTTCGTGGACAGGGGCTTACTATTTGACTCACGACATGTCACTGCCTATGAGCAACTAGCGACGTTCTTACATGCTGCTGGCCATGGTGTTGCGATTGGGACATTGTGTAAGTACTTCCAACACTCTTCACAAACAATCAGCTATTATGTCAATAACGTTGAGATGGCATTGACATCTCTGAAGACGGAATTTATTCAGCTTCCTTCTAATGTGGGTGAATGTCACCCTCATATTCGAGGGAAGACATATTTCTATCCTTACTTCAAGGTATTTGATTTCTAATGGTCTAGCATTTCATTTTTAATGGTCTAAACAAAATCTTATGCATGGTCTTATATTTTCATTGCACTATGTAGGATGCGATTGGGGCGATTGATGGAACACATATAATAGCTCATATTCCACGAAAAGACTATGGTCGCTTTCGTAACCGCAAGGGTTACATAAGCCAAAATGTAATGGGGGTTGTCTCTTTCGACCTCACTTTTCTATACATTGCTGTTGGTTGGGAAGGTTCTGCAGCAGATATGAGAGTATTGAAGTGGGCATTGGATCATGGCGGGTTTCGGGTGCCTCGCGGCAAGTACTATCTTGTCGACTCTGGATACGCAAACACGCGTAGTTTCTTAGCTCCTTATCGAGGACAACGGTACCACATTGGTTGCTTTAGAGGTCGTGGTCGACATTATGCTAATAAAAGAGAGAAGTTCAATCATAGACATGCACAACTGAGGAATTGTGTAGAGCGCGCGTTCGGTGTGCTCAAGAATCGTTTTCAAATCTTAAGAGAGGGTTGTATGTACCCATGGGAAACACAACGAAAGATAGTGCTAGCATGTTATGTCGTCCACAACTTCGTTCGTCGAAGGGAGGGACATGATGTATATTTTAACATGGCAAATGAACGTGGATTTGCAGAAGATGATGGAGATATTGACTACCCCGTTGACATTGCGCCTAGCCAAGCTGAGCTAGTTGTAGGGGACCATGTCAGAGAGGAAATTACAGACTAACTCTGGGAGGAGAATAATTAGCTTTGGTAGATGTTTCCTTTGTTTGCTCTTTTCCATTTTATCTTGCTTAGTTGTTATGCCATGTATGATTTATTTTTATTTCTATTTGGTAGACATTTGTATCATTCACTATATGGCATGTAACTTTAATTCATATCTGCATTTTGTTTCTTTTCATTCATATGCACTGAAAACTGATATTCATCTATATTTTGGATACCATGGTGTTTTTATTTCCTCTCATTTGTTCTTACAGGTGGTGCGCATACATGGTTGGAGTGCTTCTTTCTTAGACATACACTCAAATAGCAGGAGGCATGATTGCAGCCCTATACCGATTGCACGTTTGGGTAGTAGAAAGGCATACATGCAACCCTACCCAAGCATGTCTTCGGATATTAGCACGGCATGATTGCAGCCATATCTGAGTGTTGTAATGTATGGACAATGATGAAGGAAGAAGCAGTGAGTCTATTAGTTGGATGGCTTTTAAGCAACCCCAATAGATGATGAAACTCCTTTTTCTGAGTCCATCTTTAATATTTTGATGAAGCATTCGTTTCATTTCATTATTTTAATCTTCAGTTATTATGGGGGTTGCATGAGCCTCGTTTGATTTCATGTTATTTTTATAAACTTATTATGGGGGTTGCATGAGCCTCGCTTGATTTCATGCTATTTTTATAAACTTATTATGGGGGTTACATGAGCCTCGCTTGATTTCATGCTATTTTTATAAACTTATTATGGGGGTTGCATGAGCCTCGCTTGATTTCATGCTATTTTTATAAACTTATTATTAGGGTTGCATGAGTCTCACTTGATTTCATGCTATGTAGTATTAATTTTCATTCCTAATTGTGGAAGATGCATGAGCCTCCCTTATATTACAGTTGAATGGTATGAGCCTACCATGAATCTTGGGTATGTTTTCAACTGTGATTTCACTCATCTTGGGTAAGAGCCTACTATGAACACATGTGCACAAAACCAGCACTTTATTATTAATACAAGCTTCAAAAAGAGGAAGAACACAGGCATGGCATGTCATCAATGATCTCTGTGGTCCTATTAGGACAGCAATGGTTCAACGGCGACGGGCCTCTCCTTGATCAAAACGAGCATAATATAATATGTTTGTTATTAAATAGGGCCTCATCATAAACAAACAGCTATGACCTTTTGAGTAAGTGACGTGGTCCAAGAGTTTTATAACAAGGACTGTTGAATCCAAATGAATCCTACACTTGAATTGAGAAAAGAGGACAAATTGGGCCAAGTCTCTATATATATATATATATATATATATATCTCTACCCCTCTCTCTCTCTAGGCATCTCTATCTTTCTCTCTCTAAATTCCCCTTGTGCAGCTAGTTGTTTCATCAATAGGGGAGTTTGAGAAGCAGGTGAAGGAGAGGGCCAAGGAGCTGAAGCACCTGCTCCAGAAGGGCATGAGGATCGTAGGCCACACCTGCAAGAAGAGCTGGTACAAGGTCAGGAACATGAGGCGAGGCTAACCCACGCGTGTGGTGACGTCTCCGGAAGAGAAAAGATCCAGTTTTTTCTCTGTCTTCTTCTTTTTTTTTTTTTTTTTTTGGATGTGTTTGAGGGTATGATCTAAATACTAAATAGCATGCAGCTGTGGAGTCTTGTTTATCCCGTGTAAATTTGCAGTATGGGACCTGACCCTTTTAATTTAATGTCATTTTGAATGGGTAGAATATTTGATCTCATGCAGTTTTTTTTAATTTTATCAATTTTTATTAAGTAAAAATAATCAAAACAATTTTTTCTTCATTGAAATATAATGTTTGATCCTTACTGGTGGTAGAATCCCACTCCACATTCCCACAAACATGCACCCTTTGCTCTTGTTAAATTAGATATGTCACCATGTGATAAGAGATAATAAGCACTTTTCTTTTTTTATTTTTGGAAGTGTATTTTTTTCTATTTAGTTACAAGCACATTTTATTAGTGTAAAAAAAAATACAAGAAGGAATCTACTCATAAGCTTTCGATGACTTTGTTACTCTAACATAGATTAAGTGCAAGATTAACAGGGTCTTTCCATATCAATAGGGACTTTCTGTACAGAACTAAGAGAAAGTTGTGGATATGGCAGCAAACTTCTCCCTCTGTTCAGCATCTTCTTCACTTGCGTAGGGCATAGAGAAGGTTATTTATAAAACGCATGAAGAATGTGGCCCTTAAAGTGGAAAAATATATACAGCCATAGATCACTGCATAATTCATTTTATTGAGAAGCATATTCTTTCTCCTTGATGCTCTAGATGATGCACCTTGAATGACAGGATGGAGAATTCTTCAACATCTGTAAATTGGTTTATCTCTTAAATTTGTGTACGAAAAGAGAGGATAAGACACATGCGGAACTGGTTGCCCCAAAGACTCTGGAACTATGCCTCCTACTTGTAATAGAATAACAGGATTATCCAAGGTTATGATTGTGAAAAATTCTACCATAGCGGGGGTGGTCTAAAGGATATCAGTTTTTTTTTTTTTTTTTTTTGAATACCAGGAGTAAACCAGGGAGTATTTATACCACTTCTCTCGTACATCAATACCCTGAGCTTAGTTGCTCTGTTTCCAGCTTTTTTGACACAGTAAATGAAAGTTAGCACTAGTTTTCAAGAGAAAGAGGAGATTACATGTGGAAGGTGGCAGATTACTAACAGGGGACAGACTTAATAGGTCTATAACTGCAGACAAAGTTAGATGCATTTTTTGTGGAATGTTTATAGAGACTATGAACCACTTATTTCTCACTTGTGGTATTATCGATGCAGTCTGGAAGGTTTTTCTCAGAACTGTGGGGTTTATGTCATGGCAGTATCAAACAGTGTACAATCTCATGGAAAAGTGGAGGGCTATTTGTCCACTTAATCAGGAGATGGAGTTGTGGAAGATTGTGCTACCTGCTATGTTATGGGCCATCTGGAGAGAGAGGAATCTTATTGATGGGTGCTCGACATCAAGGGGAAAAAAAGGAAAAAGTGATTCATGAATGATGGGCTTTTAGTTGTTGCTTATTTTAATTTATGTTTTGCTTCACCACTTTTACTGCTTCTTGAATTTTCAAGCCAGGCCAGGTCAGTTAATTAATTGATATGTGCTTGAGGCTTTTGCATTCTCATCTGTTTTATGATACCAAACCAATTCAGTCATTGACTTGGTATTATTCACTTGAATGGAAGAACCTGGCAGAGGACCAGGAAAAAGAGATAAGTCATATGTGAGTTCCGGAAAAACTGAGTTTTATTTTACCATGAATTATTATTAAGCAATAATGTTAAGATCCCGACAGTTACTTCCATTCCTCTACATTGGCTTACTCTTTTCATAATTTTATTTATTTCTTTTGTCCGTAATACATCTCACGGTTAGTTGTTTTAAAATAGATGTCTATGCTAGGTTTTGAAAGATATTTGCTCTTGAAGAAGGAAATAATCAAAACTATTTTACTCATATCTTAACTTCTATTACGTTGACCTGCATTAATGTGCATAGCAAGAAAAAGATAAAAAAAAATTAACAAAAAATAATCTCTGAAAATAGGTAATGAAGCGTAAGGAATTTATGATTTTAATTAATAAAAATATCACATATGTAAAATTACTTATAAAAAATGAAAAACCAACTTTTCTGGAATGAATTTTTATTTTATTTTATCAAATTCGAAGGATGGGAAACAAACAATGCTACAATGTCACATGGGAGTGTGATGGTGGTGAGGTGAAATGTTCGTGTACAAAGTAACAACTAATAACGGTGAGTGTGCATAATTTCGTTTAAACTAAAAAAATTCAATTAAGTCATGCGGTTCAGTTCAGTTCAATTTGATTAAAAATTGTATTTGATTTAATTCGATTTCACACATTTTTAAATTGAACATCTAGTTATAATTATTATATTTTAGTATTTCAAAATTATATTAACATTATTTTTTATGAACACATGTATAATCAATAGTATTACATATTAATATATATGTTATATTGTCTATGAATGAAGGTCAAAGTATAGCATAGAATAGTATTTTCAATTTCTTATTCTACCAAATCGGAATTAGTAGGTAGTAGGATAAGAAAGGTAATTTGGACAAAAAAAGTGCTTATTCTCCTTCTTATTCCCTCCTTCGTAATCAAAGCAATTAGAATAACTTCTTATTCTATCTTCAATTCATATCCGCTGCCAAATCAAAAGACTTCTTATTCTAGAATAAGCCATCCGGCATAACTTATTCTAGAATAAGAAATCCGGGAAACAAAGTGGGGCTAAATTCTTCCAATTCTCCAAATCTATATGAAATCTTCAATCCCCCAATTCTTCCAATTCCACCTTTTATTTCACTCTTTATTCCACTCCTTATCAAATCATTTGGAATAGTACAGTATAATTCTCCTTATTCTGAGTTAGAATACAATCAAAATATTTCTTATTTTAATTTAAAAAATTCTCAAAATTTTATTATGATATAAACAATTCTACAAACAAAGTCACACTAATCATAGTCCTGGGGGAAGAGCCTTCTTATGGCTAGCGGTCAGGACACCTCCCTTGACTCGGCTAGTTATTGAGGACTGGGAAATGGTCAGGAACATGCTTCGTTCGATCCACCCAATCACCGAAGACCGCCTAGTGGTCGGGTATATGCTTCCCTCAATCCTAGCCTCATGCAAGCGACTTCCACGTGTCGTCGTTCCATCCATTGTGTGCCTCAGGTCCAGCTTAGCTTGGTGCAGGACCATCATTAAATTTGTCGCCATTGGATCCACCTCTAACACTCTCATTACCATGGGAGATTTGTCACCTTTACCAACTTCCAGGTGGGTTACTCATGTTTCTCCCGTGGCATTTCACGAAAGACACAGGTCCATACTATGTAGCTCCTTCGAGAGACATATACCCTTTTCTTTCGACCGATAAACTAGTATAAAAATTTAAAACCCTCTGCTCTAAAATAGTGGTAGATGTAAAAATTTTGTTCAGTGAAATCATTCGGACACAAGTTATAAATATGGTTGGGTCAGTGAGATTTTGGGTTGGATTATACAGGATCTTGGATTAGACTAGTGGAGTCTTGAGCTAGGTCAATGAGATCCCAAATTAGACTGCATTATACTCGGCCAATGGACTTGACAAAATCTAATGAAATCTCAAGATCCTACTGAATTAACGTTGGATCCACCATTGCCTCAAAAAACGTACGCCCTTTAACTAGAGAAAATCCTACTGTTGCTTCCTTCCTCCTATAAAAAGAAGTGACTAAAGCATAGCAGGATTACTCAGGGAAACACCCAGGGTCCCCTAATGATTTTTGCTCTTGGTGCCCACATGGATGTCGGAAGAGTGGCATGCCATATGCATCCGACGTCGTAAAAGGTAAACAATGGGCATGGGTCTTGTTTATGGCAGATGTTGACATACCGGATAATGCTGAAATTGCTGTGAAATCGGTATATGGTTGCTGCAACTTTTCAAGTAATAGATAGTAAATAATTTATGTGATTTTCACATATATGCTCTCCTTTTGAAGTTGATTAACGGCATTGTCACTTTTATGTTCGGATTATTTTCAATAACCTCCTGAAGTTGAAATAGCTTCGAAGATATTTCTACAGTTAACCTCCATTCAATATGTAGGGAATATTTTTCTCAGCTATGAAGTTTACTATTTGAATGCTCTCTCTCCCCCCTCCAAGTAGGAGTATTTCAAACTTTTTAAATTCGAGGGTTAGATATGATACTTTGATGGAACGCTGATAGATGCTTGGGTATTGTTACATGTATTGTGATATAGTGAGGCTATTAAAAATAATATGAAGATAAGACTAAAAATGTCACAAATCTACTTTTAAGGAGGATATATTTGCAAGAATCCCGTAACATGTTATATTTAGGCATGATCATCCCTTTCCAAACATGTGAAATGTAGGTAACAAACTTTAGAAGCAGCATCCATGGATGATTGAGCTTTACTCTGCAGGCTCTTTGATTTTACAAGGAATTTTACTGTCTATGGATGCCCCCATCCTGTTGGACTTTTAAAAAATAAAAAACGAAAAATGTCACCTAGCATTGTAGCCTTCCGAATGAACCTGATTGGATGGCTAACATTATTTTTTTTAAAAAAACTCCAACATCTAAGATTATGGATTTCCTATAAAATCATAACCTATAGTCAGTGGATAGCCGTCCCATCGGGACTTAGGCATCCACACGAACAAGGTCGGACGCCATTTTCCTTAATTTTTCCTCTCGACTTAACGTGCCTTTTCCTTCCAAAAAAAAGTGTCAAATTGAATTAGGAACCCTAATATTAAAGCTATTTAATTGAGGGCCCTACTATTCATTCTACTTAAGATTATGTCCATCTACACTCGTGTCCTTAAGCCCGTCTGGCAAGTGGGTAGAATAGGTTAATCTACTTAAGCCATCTGTTAAAATATCATTTGACAATTGAAATATTCAGGGGTCAAATATTCTGTCAAATGGTAGATTAACTTAATGATTTCTATTTGGGCCTCCCCTCGAATAAAATAAAACAAAATAGAGGGAATATGCCATCCTCTCATTAAGAGAATTATTTATTCTCTTTATTTTTTGTTAAACAGAAAATTGACAAATAAAAGAATAATAAAAGTCAAAGCATATATAATTTTTCAAGGAAACAAACAACTGAAATGATTTACAGGACAATGTTTTCACATAAAAGTTTTTTCTTGAAAAGTCTTTTCCAGCTGATCAGATTTTTCACACATCCAAACGGACCCTTAACCTCTTTTTTTTGGGGCTAATATAATATATGCCTTTCGTTCAACCTTTAAAGTGTACACCAAAGACTTCTTACGATACCACTCATGCTAACCTATATCTCACATAAAAGTTTCGTACAAGACCATGCCCCAAAGGAAAACTAATTCCATGCGTTGATTCGCCTCCATGATTATTGTAATAAACCTTCAATATTTTTTCTCTCCAGATAAAATTTGAAATGATGACTTCGTCCTTCACATCCGATGTCTAATCATCTCCTGAATCCTGATATGGGGGTTGATTCAGTTGCGAACGTCCAACCAGCGACTGTTGAGGAAATATAGGGATGAGAACCACCAGCTACATAGTCAGGGGTTATTACTTTTTTATGGTGATATTTTTGTTTAAAAAAATTAAAAAAAATTTATCAGTTTCATAAGATTCTATATGGTTGTACAGTCCGATCTTTGATAGAACTATATAAAAAAAGATGAAAAATAAAAAGATAACCTCAAATATATTTTTACTATCATTTGAAGTCGATTTTTTATTTTTTATTTTTTTTAAGTCGTCCGATCAAAGATCGGACTGTACAATCAAATAAGATGGATTGGGGCTGAAAGAAAAAAAAAAATTAATAAAAATACTGTCAGACGGCATAATAACTCTTAACAGCGCAACAAGGTTTTCTCTATAGAGATATTGGGGACGCCTCATATATCTGAAGACGCAGAGAAGTCTAGAAGACATCGTTTTCAAATTTGTAATCCGAGGGAAATTCTGAACGCGTCCTGATACATATGGTATCCGTATCAGAAACGGCTCAAAACCAAACGCATCAGAAATGCCTCAAAACTCCCACATTTCCATCTCTATAAACGCCCAAACTTCCAAAACTCTTATGAGGAATTGTACCCCTGGGACTGCACTGCGGAGGGTGAGGATGGCCAAGTTAGTAGAAGAATCAAGGACAACAAGGAGAGGAGGAGAAATTGTTTCTTGGAAACCTTGTGTTCCTGTTTTGCATCTGGTACTTTTTAAAATGCCATTATTCATTATTAAGAATCTTCTGCATTTATAATCTTGTTAAAATTAATGTGTAATGTTTGCCGTACTAGATTGACTCATGCCGATTCGGATGACTTAAACCGTATCATGACGAATTCGAGTTGATGCGACTCGATCGAATCTATACGATTTGACCATACAACTCATACGAGATAACACGAGTCGGCAATAGTCAATCCGACTCGTACCGGACCATGAGAGATCCGAGTCGGTCCAACTCGTCGAATCGGAGAACCTTAAATCACCACTACAACTAACGTATTGGGTTAGTGCATGATAGTATGTGTGGACAACCCTGTTTTAACGTGACGTTATTGAAATGACCAAGATGCTCGGGTGTGTTTGCGAAAATCCAGATATGAATAGGCTTTTTGAAAGAATATTTTGGTGACGCTTAGTTTGACATAAAATCATTTAAAAATATTATAAAGTTTTATATTTTGTTTCTCACAATTAATATTTTACTCTTTTATAATATTTATTGTCAAACTAGACAGGAAGGGTTAAAACAGTTAACACTTGTTGAGCGTTAGAAGAGATGCTCTCGGCAGTATTCCACTTAGGGGTGTCAGTCGGGTTCCATGGTTCAGTCCAACTCAGTTTATATTAAAAAAAATAGGTTGACCTAAATTATATAAATTAGGTTGAACTAAATTTAGATTGACATTAGTTAAATTTAAATTGGGTTGGACTTAAAATGGACTGGTCTAGTTTAATATATTAACTTTTATAATAATTCATACAAAAAGTAAAACACTTCTAATAAATTATTTATAAACAGAACCAGTCCAATCCAATCTAACCCACTCACTATTGTACTGGGACTGAATTTGGATTGAATTTGGATTAACTTTGGACTAAATTTAAATTAGACTAAAATTAAATTAATTATTTTAAATTTGAGTTAGACCCAAATTATCACGTAACCCGTCAAATTTGCATCCTTAATTCCACCTCATAATACAGGTCAGATGGTGCTAATCAAGAGCGTACGTATACATAAGTTGTATGAGTGCTACTAATGGTCGGGCCCTTCCGTTGGCTTTGACCGTAGTGTCAAAATCATCTAATCAACGATCAAATGACATTGGTAGAGACAATGTATTTTTGATCGGATCAATTATAACTTTGTCCTTAGGGTCGGAAGATCTGATCGCATCATTATATATGTGGGACCTTGTTACAGTCCTCTGCTAGGTTAGCAGTAGATTGAACAAGATCTCATAAAATTCCTCTCATCCTTTGTTTTTTAAAAAATAAATTTGTTCATAAAATTTTAAATATTTAATTATGTTTCTTAAAATTATTTTTATTTTTGAGACTTAATTTTTACCGTCTGATTATAAATTTCACGGTAAACTATCCGATCGAACACGCATAAAAAGTACTTTTTAAAAAATAAAAAATTCTCTAATAACCTTTGAAATTGTTCCTACCTTTTGAAGTTTTAATTTTAATCACTAATTAGGGGGTTTAACACCCCCCCTCCCCCAAAAAAAGAAAACAAAAAAACAAATGTTAGAAACGCTGTGTAATGTAGTGCGCATGTGAAGCCCAAAAAGGTTTGTGGGAAAATGGTGCGCATGTGAATCTCAGAAAGGTTTCACCCTTCACTGTATCCTTCGATTGTCTTGTTCTCCATGGTGGAAGACAGAGTAGTGCTGGGCACGTTGGTCTTTTCCTTTTCTGAGTGAGATCCAAGGTAGAATACTGTGGAATATGAGTTGCGAGGAACTTAATCACACAGGTGCACCTGTATTCCCCTATCTAGTGGCGACACAAGATCTCCTGTGCAAGCATGTGTTTTCTTATTTACAAGATGTCATATAAGGTGTTCAGGGTTGTCCGTAGGCCCGTAGCGTAATGGCACGCTAGGCAGGACACTTTCTCTTGGTCGGAAGGCGTGATCACGGATTCGATCCCGCGAATTTCTACTTTATTTAGGGAGATTTTTACGGTACTCCGTAGAAATTTATACTTTCGGCAACGTATCTCTCATCGAATGGAGAAAAAAATTATCTTTCCTTTAGAAGATAAAATCTTAGGCTTTTGGCTGGTTCAATCCCAACTCCTCTGAGTTGCGGACCAAGTCCCAGTACCACTAGACTACTGACCAAAAAAAAGAAACATAAGGTGTTCAAGGTTGTGAGAGTCATTTATTGGTGACGTATAATGTCCCACCATTGCAAGGCTCACTAAGTCACTGGTGCCTACGAAAGGCTTCCTTTTAAGTTTCGTGTGATACAGCATCTCACTGTGCTACCTGCCCTCGGTGACATCTGACCCAGGTGCCCATGGGGAGTGGTGCAAAGATTCTGGTCGAGTCCAAGGGTCTATCAAGTCACTGTCCTTAAAATTGGAGTCATCTCTTGCACACAGCATGACTGGTTGAGTATATGCCTCAAAGTGGGTTCATATGTCATGCCGATTTGACTACACCTTTGACTTGCGATACTGCAGGCCTCCGTCTTTGTCTTAACGTGGATGTTAGAATAAAATAGAGATTCTTGTTTGGTGGGCCTGCAAATAGATTGGATTAATCCGTAAACCAATTTGCCTCAGATCTGTGAAATCTGATCTAAATCACAAAATTATAAATTGGATTAGTGTGTGAGTCAAAAGTGCTTACCCCCACCGTCTATGGATCTGGGTTATAGAATGAACTCAAAGTAATCTGCCCTGATCTGCTCCGATCCGCAAGTCCTTATGAATTGGATTGGATTTTTCAATTACAAATATGCGGTTATCCGCTCCAATATGCATGTTATAAAGAAATTACATTTAAATTATTGAGCGTTGATGGACAAAATCTTATCCACTACGATCAGGATCTTTCGTCTCCGATTAGAAAGTTATTGTGCTAAGGTTCTTGCGAAAGAGAATACCGTTAGAAGGCCCCCGACAATAGAGAGGGATCCTCCTCTGATGCCTAAGTTAGATGGCTTGAAAAACAGGGGAAAGCCAAGAGAGTTTGGACTCTAGAAAGTTTACCTGCACCGGTTGGACGAGGAGTCCTTATATAGCAGTCGGGTTCATAGAAAAGGTCGATTCTAGTTGAGAAAGCCATACCCAGAGAGGACTCCTGGACTCGATTCCGTTCTAGCGTGTCTACAGCTTGGGGGGAACGAGCTCCTAGTTTTGGTTGAAATTGGGAGTCTCAGCTCCCGCAAGAGGGGAGGTGGAATCTGGGTTGAAATCCGAACTTACCCTTGGTTCCATCTGGGGTCTCTTGTCCTGGGCCGGGCTCATGTGGGCCTTGGGGTACATTCGACTAGCACAACGAGTTCTAGGCCTAAAGTAGGAAGGATTAATGGGCCGGCCCATCTACGCTTTCGGGCCGAGCGATGTTTTCCTCCTTCACTTTCCTCCTCACTCCTTGTCATACCTGCATGAGAAGGAGTGAAGAGACACCTGACAAGATACCTTCTATAGGCACCCCTTGGCAGTAGTGCTTCTTTCCTCCCCATAGTGACCCTCCTAGAAAATCCGGTTGACGATCACGTTCATCAAGGTAATCAATATGCGACGCCTCACCTTCTGGCGGAGACTTTATAACCATCAGGGGGTGTAATGTCCACCCCCTGAAGGTTTATTATGGATTACGCTTGAAAAGTTGCCAAAGATAGCAGCGCACGTGTGATGCCGGAACTTCTAGCTGGGTTCCAGACGACCTACCGTGTTCTAGGAAAATAGCGCCTTGTGGCCCTGTCACCTCAAGACCGCCTCTTCTCGAAGAGGCCTAGTGGGTTCGCCGCCATGTTCTATCTACCAGTGTCGGCCTTCATCGCCCAACTGTTGTTCTATGAGATTGCCCCTGCCCAGGTGATGCCGAACTCCTAGAGAGTGATCCTGGGTTTGTCATACTGATCTGGAACCTGTACCACCCTGGCGTAACGGTCGACATTTTCTACCACATCTTCTACGCCTGGTGTTGTTCAATTTAGGACGTACGGGGCTTTATTCAGTTTGAGGCCAGGGGCGTAATGCCATTGGTGCTAGGCCTTGGCTTTCCTTGACCGGGGTCAAAAGACCTCTTCTTTTGGGTTGAACGGTCCCCGCAAGAGGAGTGGCCCTTTCCGGCATCCTGCTGAGACCTATCTGTGGGTCCTCCTCTCGAGCGGTGGGTCAAGGATCTGCCGTTTGAGAAGGCGCACACCCTCTCCCTCCCCCGGTATGGCCCCCTGGTGGCGGTTGGGTTGTAGCTTTCGAAGGGGGCGCTACAGTGTGTGGGTCTATCCACTCCGGGGTCACCTAGGTGGGAGGAGCAGGATTCGGGTGAAGGTTTGACCATTGCGTCCCCCTGCATGGCATTAGTGGCGCGGCAGAGAGGATAGCGGTTGTAGGTGTGAACAGAGCCACTGGCATGGAGTGCAGGCATGCCACCATTTATTATTATTATTATTTTGTAACACTGCGGCACTTATCATCAATGCGCATCTCTTTTTCTTAAAGACTTCGAACGTACCTTGCCATTTGGTTCGAACGGGTCCGGTCCCTCCCTGGGAGCTGGTGATTAACCAACCAGTCGGCCAGGGTAGGTCCGCAGGCGTGTTAGGCCATCATCACTTGCCATATGTCGGGGTGTGTCCAATGGTGTTATAGAGTTTCCATCGGACCCACAGTACTGCCGGTCCCACTCGCTCCGGGCCATTTTTCGCTAGGGGCCTACATTGGCGTGCCGCTTGACCAGTCAATGCTAACCCCAAGTGTCCTGTCAATCCTAAGTTGATTCCTCGTGACCACTGGGTCTCCTCGGTCGCTCCAAATTCCTGCAAGGTAATTTTGTCGGTCATAATAAGGGGGCTTGTATGTGCCTCCTCTGGCTTGGTGGCTTTTGAGGCCATAACCCGTCCTTCACGATCGGCTCCATCAATCTTCTACTTTTTACGTTGTCGCCTGTGACTGCTCGAGCAAGACGAATCTCCAAGTAGTCTCTTCAAATCTTCTTTGGGAGAAGTAAGTTTTCCTCTTTAAAGAGGGAAAAGCTTCGCCATCGTGCTCCTCATTCGAGAGCATGAAGGATCTTACCACTCGCCTTCTAGGAGGCACCATCCCTGCGAAGGATGGAGCTTTCTCTCCGAAGGGGGGCTTGATGGAGGTATTCGTCCCTTGTGAGGTGGGGCTTGACAGGAGCTTCCAAAGTTGGATTAGGGGTCACCAAGGGCCACGGGTGAGGTTTTCCCTCCTCTGATCTGGGGGGTCACCTAGTCTTCTTCCACGGCTCCAGCCAAGAGACACTATTATCATCATTCTACTCCATTTATAACATGGGCTTGTTGTACTCGAAGCTTCGAGTTGGTATCCAGCCTTAGATTCCTTCTTGCCATTTTGGGCTGGCTATTTTGGGTCGGTCCGTCATAATCGTACGGCCCGTCCTGGGGCCTTCTTTTGGTCCTGAGCTTAGGAGGGTTCAGGATAGACTTTCTTTTTGTCAAAAGTTGTCGATGACTCCTTCTGAACGATGGGATCGGTCAGGCGGCTGGTCGATAGAGTTGGAGAGGCTGTGGATATGCCGCGGTGTTGCGTTCTGGCCATCCCATGGTCGACGGATTCCTGGTGCCACTGTTAAGGCATCGCTTTCTAGCCAGGTGCCCCCACTTCCCGTCGAACTCGAAGGTCGGGTGCTCCATGCCTGTGGGCAACAGTTGTGGAGGCCGAGGAAGCTACTGCCAGCGGCCAAACTACAAAGTGGCTTGATTTTCGACAACAACTAGGACTAGAAGCTTTTCCCAATTTCACAGTCCATCATGGCTTAATCAGAGGCTTCGACATTGTCACTTTGTAAATTATGAAGAAATTGTTATTTTTTTGCACAACGTACCTTCCCCTTCTTCCCCCGAACTAAACATGCTAAGTTGGCGCGGCGACCTAGGTTGAGTGTAGGTCTGTATATTGTGTGATGAGTGGATCCCCTTTCCTACGAGGCGAGGCTCATCAGGGGTATCGCCGATCGAGTTTAATCCCATATAAAGGTGAAGAGCCCCTTCCCTGCGAGGCTTGGCTTGGTAAGGGTATCGCCTATCGAGTTTGCTCTCATTTGAGGGTGGGAGCCCCCTCCCTACGAGGGTCGACTCGGCAAGGATATCGTTGATCGAGTTCAGTCCCATCTGAGGGTGGGGAGTCCTTGGTATCCCATCTAAGGGTGGGGATCAAAGAGGGAATCCTGCCTGATGAGCAAAGCGGGAATCCTTCGCTTTTGGGGACTTACGGAGGTCTCAACACAAACAACTATCTGACCGAGAGGGACCGACCCCGATCAAAGAGAGTTAAGAGTGTCAAGAAGGGTGTAGTTCCTAAAAAAAGGAGGAGTGAACTCCTGATGCATATGACCTGTGTCTGGTTAGAACGACTTGGTTCCTGAATCACATCGGTCTGGGTCGACGTGATTCAGACAATTAAACCTCTAAACATATACTCTTCGGGCAGCAAACTGACCAACTGAAAGACGTCGGCGATGGACGACGTGAATTAAAATACGTCGCTCTGAGTCGACGCGATTTGGAACCCGTACCACAAATCAACAAGGGGCATTCTCCTTTAGCCAAACAAAATATGAAGGAAAAAATAGCAGATAGTCCAAAATACTCCAATTCGTGAATAACATGCAATTTTAATCAAATCCAATCAAGCACTAACCATTCGCAACACAACTTCAAAGATGATTGATTATGTAAGGATTGAGATTTCGGATCCGGTTATCGGGTCAGTTTCAGAGTCAGATCCCTTAGTTTGGGCCCTTGTGGGGCTGAGACTTAGTTTCTTTTTCGCGTCGAGCAAGCTCGACGCGATTCAAACGGCGTCCAGCAATGTGGACGTGTTTTAGGCTGTGCCACGTGGGCGCCACATAGGCTGGCCTTGGGGCGCGAGAGTACGGCCCCGGTCATATCGTCTAAATGGCATCGTGGATGGACGACGCCATTTAGAGTACGACTCTGGTTTGTCAGTGTACGGCCTGGTCTTGTCATCTAAATGACGGCGGGCTTGCACGACGCGTTTTACCCAACTTCTGTTTGACCCCGCGAACCCTCTCTCCTTTCCCTCATTCTCTCCTTTCTCTTCTCTCTCCTCTCTTCCCTCCGATCTCCGGTGACCCCTCCCCCTCTCCTTACTTTCCTCCCTCCATTCCATCTCTCCCTCCACTCCATCAATCTCCTAACTCCCACCACTACCACCACCATCTCCTCCGCGGCGTTTTTCTCTCTGGACGACGGCCGACGTTCCGGTAGAGTAACGGCGTCCTCGGCGATACCGGCGGTGGCATGTTGCGAGGCAGGTTGGCGGCTTGGAACTAGGAGAAGTTCGAGTAACCGGTAGGGTGACGATCCCCGTTGTATTTCGTTTAAAAACCATGTTTTTCCCGCTTCGAGCATGTTTAGGGGTTCTCTTAGGGAGAAAATATTAAATGCATGTAATGAGAATTAGGTGTTTTAATGGGTATTTAGGTTCTTCTCCTCCTTCTCCACTCTGTTTGTATTTTTACACAATTTGGGAGAGGAAATTCCACTACGTGGATTGGGGGAAGGCGGAGGGAGAACCTGTCTGTGAAGATTGAATGGCGTCGGGGGACAGTGACGCCTTTTAGAAAGGTGGCTTCCACCCACGACGCGATTTGATCCAGATAACAGACTCTGTCTCTGGAACTGAATGGCGTCCAGAGACAGCGACACCATTTGAATGGCGTCATCCGTGAACGACGCGTTTTAGGCCATCTTCTGAGACCATATTTCACATGAACCAGTTTAGGGGTCTTGAATGACGTCGGCCTTGGGCAACGCAATTCAAGCAAGAATTCCATTAATCCATGTAATTAACACATGTTTACACTGTTAGATAGTTTAGTTAATTGCATATGTAGAAATGTACTCGATGACATTGGATTTTATGTGATCGGATCGCACCGTGTTGTGTTTTGTGCGATCGTGGGCCTAGAGTGACAATTGTTAGCGCTTAGGCACCCTGTGTCGGTGTGGGAGTGTCACGGCGCCGGTGTTGGAGTGGTGGGGTGATGCCTAGAGAGAGGGTCACCTGGTGTACCCCGGGGTATAGCTAGTACCGGTGTGGGAGTGGTACATTCGGAGTGTCACTCGTGCTGGGGGAAGCAGAAACCACCTGGAGCCTGTCGGGCCGGAGTAGCCAGCGCACTATTCGAGTGGTTGCTATTTGGTCTCAGCAGGTCGGTGTTTTCCGCGTTCGGCCATGTGACTTGTGTGTTTCGCCGAGACGCGGGTTGTGGACTTGTGATGGAGTGGTTTTTTTAGAATTGTGCATGTTACCGTTTGAATGCATGCATTTCATAACGAAATTGAAAAATGTATTTACTGCTTTAATTGCTTAAATTGTCTATATTTGTGTGGTTATACTTGTGAGTGCGTGAGTGGGCGGTGGGGATCGAAGGATCTCTACAAAGTCTTTTCGATGAGACTCACCCTTGTGGTTTTCAGGTGAGGGTTCCAGGCAGGCGTAGCGAGGAGAGTGTGACTTTAGGTCGCGCGCCAGCAGCCGTTGTTCCGGGGTATGTCCCGATGTAGTTGTCATTTTATTTTCTAGCCTGTATGCTTAGTTATTTCCTTTCTGTTGGAATATGTAATTATTTGCTGAGTCGAGTCGCATTGTAATAATTTTTAATTCCTGCATTTCCTTTCTAATTCAATGCGATGTGAATGTTTAGCTTAGTTTATTATTTATTTCCCAGACTTATCAAGATCATGGTTTGTCTCCAAATTAATGATTCGGTACCTATTTAGTAATCGGATCCCCGATTATAGGGTGGCGGGTCGTTACAGATTAGGGAACTAAGACTTGTTGCTAAGGGTGTGCACGAGGGGCACAATGGGTGAAAGTAACCAATCAATCAAAGGTGCTCGAGAAGCACGAAGGAGGGCATACGAAGGTGCCAAAGGGTGCACACGAGGGTGCTAAAGGGTGCACACGAGGGTGATAAATATTAAAGAGAGTGAATGGAAAGAAAACGGCAAGCATAGGTCCCACCGTGATCACGGAAAAGTTGTGAGTACTCAATTGTGTGCTATCATATCATGAATTAAATGTTAACATGAACAACATTAATTTGTGATCGTCAGAGATCGAGAATCTCAAATGAAATAAAAAGGGTCTATTTACCTTTTCTAAGATGAAGAGTTTATGGATCCTTCTATTTCCTCCTCTTTAGCCGACTGAAGAAGAAGAGTCTTTCTTTATGGTTCACTCTCTTTTGATCAAACTTCAAGTGATGCTTCTCTTCAAATACCTTGCAAAAAAGACAATATAGAAAACAAAGAAGAACTAATTAGAACTATGAGAGGTGTAGTATCTATTCTAATAAAAATGAAATCATGCAACTCTAACACTAAATCACTCACTTGATTGGTTCTTTCAAAAACCACTATGCAATAGGTGGATTCTAAATGAGCAATATATGGATTCTAAATGAAGTGATTATGTGTGTGAAAGAAAGTGATGAATGATCTAATGAACTTATGAAAAATAGTGAAAATCAATGAAAACTAATAGAGAAAACTAGTAAGGAAAAGAGAAGATTGGCCCCTCTAAAGCCACCGATCTTCTGAACTCCAAAGGGAAGCTTGAAAGGAAGAAGACAACACTCCAAGATGCTACCCACGTTTTGCACTATGAACTCCTCTTTTCACCTTGAGAAGGGTTTCAAATGAAGCTATGGCCAACCTCTTTGAAGGCTTAAAGAAATAACATATATATGGAGAGCTCTTTTTGGGAGTTTAAGCCATAAAAGCCTCTTCCTCGGCTACCGCAATGCCGTAGATAATTACCGTCAAAATAGAAACATTTCATCTATAGAAACAAAATAATCTCGGCCAAATCATACAGATCATTACGCTATTGAATCGGGTCGATCATAGGCGACGCCTATTGGAAAGGCGTCGGCCTATCCGGACGTCTTTTAGAGGGGCCAAATAAGACAGCTAATCTCGAAATAAGACAAGATAATCACAAAATGTCTAAAACACATCGACCATGAAAGACGCGATTTAGATAAATAGGAAATTGATTGAGATTCAAATTAGCAATCGGCCAGAATTAAGAAGTTAAACTACGTCGACCGTGAACGACACCATTCAACTTAATCCTTATCTGATTAATAAATTTAAGTCAAAATCAATTTCGTGTAGAAATCTAAATGACGTCAATCATCAACGACGCGAATTAGAAAATATTCTCAAAAAAATAGTAAAAATCAACCAATGATTAAAAATCAGACCATTTCGGGGCATCATAAATATGACATAAAATTTACTTAATATGAAATCAAAATTAGTATGTCTACAGGGATGTGGAGGATCTCAACCCCTCGAGGGAGGAGATTAACTGAAGAACCACATCCTTATATTTCTTCATAGAGGGTTCCTTCACCTCATACTCCCCTTTGACTTGCTTCACTAGGAGTTGGGAGTCTAAGTGTGCCTGAATCTGTGTTGCTCCTAACCGTTTGGCCATTCGAATTATGGAGATGTGGGCCTTGTATTCTGCTTCATTATTAGTGGCTAAGAACTGGAATCTCAACAAAAAACTGAAGGTTGTCCTTCTCCTAAGAACCGGGAGGTATTAAAATGAGTCTGGCCCCACAGCCTACATCTCAGGCCGACCTGTCTGTGAAGATCTACCAGGGAGGTCTTTCGCCTAATTTGACCACATGTTCTTCTGTGTTAGTATTAGATGGTCTCAAAGTCAATCTGATACTATGTACTTATTCAAATTATTAATAAATGACAATAATTCATTATGTGTAATTAATTCGATCTATGTTTATCGTATCACAATGAAGTCCATGAACATGTGCAACAGTCTTCGAATTATGATGAGATCATAATTACGGGACCGAAGACTTATAAACACATGTTCTTAATTGTTCCTAGTCATAAGATGTTTGAGATAGGACATCGAATATCCGGATAGACTAGTATAGGTTACTTCAGCTCATATGATGAGGGTGACTGATCCTATAAGTCACTTGTGTGGAGACACTATGCTGGACCTGTAGGTGCTCATTGGCGAATGAGTTCACTGAACTGATCCGACTATGAATCGCTGGATGGTAAACACCTCACTGTTAACCAGCTCGATTCTTTTGTCACGGTTGCGTGGATGATCTTTGGACCTGAGACACCAAAGATATCTTGTTGGTAGGTTTCTGAGTTTTGACCTTGACTAACGAATCCCTAACCATGGGTTATCAATAAGTCAAGCGATCGGGTTCAAGGAAATCCCTCAAAGGTAATTGTGTGTTCAATACGAGATCATCCGCTCTTGGTAGTTTGAGAGAGAATGTTCCGGGAATGATGCGCTTAAAGTCCCTCACCAGGGCGGACTCTGTATTCAATAAGGAGTTATCGGATTCAGATTAGCTGCATCTGATTCAAGTGAATCGACCGAATAGGGTTTAATAGTAAACCATACCCTAGGTCGATTCGGGAACATTGCACGGGTGAAAGATTATATCCGCGCGCTAACCGATGACAGAAAGATTCCAATAGAGGGTTGCGATAATCCCAGTGCCATCTAGGATCACGCGATGTTGCTTGGCATCCAACGTGATCGGAAGTCTGTCCGAATTTATTGTGGGACAATAAATTCGACTGATTAATTGAATATAAGGATATTAATTAATTCAGTGGGTCAGTAAAAGGTTATTGGGCTTAATGGGCTATTAACTGGACTGATATTTGGGCCTAGAGGGTCACACGCAAATGGTTTTCAAGTCGATGGATAATCCGACAGGATTTCAGATAAGTCTGAGTTTTTACGAAAAAACACAAACATACTTATTATAAAAGAACGGATACTACGTCGGGGGCCAGCAACCCAAACCTAGCCGTCGTTCTTTCTCTCTCTCTCCTCTCTACTGGGCGTGCAACACGAGGCGACCATCTGGAGGCTCCGCTTCGATTCCCGACTGCTCCTCCTTCCGTCCGATGGGAGATTCCGAATCTGCATGTCGCGGTGGATTACGCGCGGCCAGACGGGATCCACGAACGCTGCATCGAGCGAGGAGGCGAGGAAGATCCATCGCGAGGAGAACCGTGTGGATACCGCTAGAGGTCGGGCATCTGCGCGACTTGCGGCATCGCTCCAACAGAACTGGAAAACAAACGCGGATTCGTATCCGTGCAAGGTAAATCCGATTTACTCCGGTTTTGTTTTGTTGATCAAAACGGGATGGATCTGATCCCGAAATTAAATTTATTCCGCTGCGTTTTCGGTCAGATCCCGACACAGCGATCCCAATAGTAGTATCAGAGCCAGGTTCCACTGTGTTTTCGCCGTTTCGGTCTCTAAAATTATGATTTTCAAATTTATTCCATGCTTAAATTTATTTTCTTACAAGATTTATATTCATTAGATGATTACTGCGATGAGATCATGATTTAAATCTGAAGAAAATATTCTTTTTTTGGGTTATTTCGCCGTGTTCTTCAATGGACGAAGAACGCCTTGTTCTTGGTGTTATAAACGGATCTAAAGGGTGTTTCCCCAAGATCTTAGATCTTCCACTCATTAGCAAAAGGTTGCTATAGATGATTTGGAGTTTTTGGATCGCCGGCCATGGATATTTCTTCTTTGTTTTGGGTTTTTGAAACCTGAAATTTGGGGAGAATAGAGGGGCATAAAAATCAGATTTTGATCCCTTCTCGAGCCACCGTCGGTGGCCAGTCGTTGCCGGTGAGGTCTTCATGCCGGCGGCCGGGGTCCGGTGGCCGTCCGCCACCGGGACCGGCACCAGAGAAGAACCCCAAAAGGGGGAGGCGCCGTCGGGTTCCCTACAACACAGGGAACCCACAGGCTGCCCGGCCGAGCGGCTAGGGAAACCCTAGCCGCTGACTGGGCCCGGCCCGGCCCGGCAGGACCCTGGCACGGTCCGAGCCACGGTCAGCTAGAGGCCGGACCAGGCCCGCGGGCCTAGATCTGGGCCCCTGGCTGAGCCCTTTATGTTTCGAAACGATAATTAATGCGATTTACACATAATGAATATTATGCCATTATATTAATAAATGAACGAGATTTACATAGTCAGATTGACTTGTAGGCCACCTAAACTTAACAATCTCCCACTTGGACTAAAGCCAATCACCTTTATACAATAAGTTTATAGACTCTAGGTGACGCTCAAACACAATTTGAGCCAACGGCTTTGTCAGTGGATCTGCTACATTGTCGACAGATAGAACTCTTTCCACTACTACATCTCCTCTGGATATGATCTCTCTGATAAGATGAAAGCGTCTCAGAATATGCTTCGATTTATGATGAGACCGCGGCTCTTTCGCTTGCGCAATTACTCCATTGTTGTCGCACAACAGCGGAACTGGTTCAGAGATACTAGGAACTACGCCGAGGTCGGTGATGAATTTCTTCAACCACATTGCTTCCTTGGCGGCTTCAACTGCAGCGATGTACTCAGCTTCAGTCGTCGAATCTGTAGTGGTTACTTGCTTGGAACTCTTCCAGCACACTGCGCCTCCATTCAAAGAAAGTTCGAATCTAAATGTAGACTTGCTATCATCTGGATCTGACTAGAAACTCGACTCAGTGTAACCTCGCAGTTTCAAGTCACCTCCTCCATAGACAAGAAACATATCCTTAGTTCTTCGCAAGTACTTAAGGATATATTTCACTGCCTTCCAGTGCTCTTCGCCTGGATCTGCTTGAAATATGCTCGTAACACTTAGAGCAAATGCAACATCAGGCCGCGTACATAGCATGGCATATATGACAGATCCTATGGCAGAGGCATAGGGTATTCTATCCGTAAATGCCCTCTCATTAGGAATCTTAGGAGACTGTTCCTTTGATAGATTAATTCCATGTCTCATCGGTATGAGACCTCTCTTAGAATTTTCCATATCAAACATTTTGACTATGGTATCTATGTACAAGGATTGGGTCATTCCAAGCATCCTCTTTGATCCATCTCTATAGATCCGTATTCCTAATACGTAGGATGCTTTTCCCAAATCCTTCATGGAGAAGTTTTTCGACAACCAGATCTTTACTGATGATATCATAGCTACATCATTCCCGATGAGTAGTATGTCATCTACGTAAAGAACTAAGAAAGTGACTGCGCTCCCACTGGTCCTTTTGTACACACAAGGCTCATCTTCATTCTTAATGAAGTCATAAGACTTGACAGCCTCGTCAAATCTTATGTTCCAGCTCCGGGAAGCTTGCTTCAGTCCATAAATGGACCTCTGAAGCTTGCACACTTTATCTGGAGATTCTTTGGATGTGAAACATTCTTGTTGTATCATATACACCTCTTCCTCAAGGTTACCATTGAGGAAGACAGTCATTACATCCATCTGCCAGATTTCATAATCAAAATGTGCAGCAATAGCGAGTAGAACTCTGATCGACTTTATCATGGCAACTGGTGAGAAAGTCTCGTCAAAGTCAATTCCTTGCCCTTGACGATATCCCTTTGCCACCAACCTTGCCTTATAAGTGTCGACCCGTCCATCAGCACCGATCTTTCTCTTAAAGATCCACTTGCAACCGATGGGTACAATACCCTCGGGCAAGTCCTCCAAGTTCCAAACTTGGTTGGTGTACATGGACTGGATTTCTAAGTTCATGGCTTCTCGCCATTTCCCGGCTTTTGGGCCTTCTATGGCCTCCTGGTAGATTTTATGATCATCATCCTCATTATATTCTACCTTAGACTAACCTTCAGCGATATGTCTCACATATCGTTCGGGTAGTCTAGGTAATTTACCAGATCTACGAGGCTCATGTGTGTGTACCTAAACAAATTCAAGAACTGATATCTCATCTGATGATAATGCAGCTGTTTGGGGATCTGGAACCTCTTCCAGTACTATTTTACTCCCACTGTTCTCCTGGAGAAGGTATTCCTCTTCCAAGAAGACAGCTTTCCTGGCGACAAACACCTTTTGTTCACCAGGATGGTAAAAATAGTATCCCACAAACCTGTATTTATCAGTTCGTGATTCCAGCTTGTCTGAATCATGTCTCTTTACATGAGCAGGGCAACCCCATACTTTAATATATTTAAATTCTGGTTTCCTGCCTTTACATATCTCATATGGAGTAGAGGCCACAGACTTGCTGGGTATTCTGTTCAGTAGGTATGCTGCTGACTCTAGAGCATACCCCCAGAGGGACACTGGTAATCCCGAAAAGCTCATTATGGATCGCATCATGTCCAACAAGGTGCGATTCCTCCTTTCTGATACAATATTCATCTGTGGTGTATATGGAGGGGTTAGCTGAGAAAGGATACCATTATCCTTTAAGAATTGTGTGAAATTAGTACTCAAGTATTCTCCTCCTCGATCTGATCGAAGAACTTTAATACTCTTTCCTAATTGCTTCTCTACCTCATTCTTGAACTCCTTAAACTTCTCAAATGCTTCCGATTTGTACTTCATCAAGTACACATAGCCGAATCTTGAGAAGTCATCGGTGAACGTGATGAAGTATGAGTAGCCACCTTTGGCTTAGGTGGACATAGGACCACATACATCCGAATATATTAGTTCCAGAATGTCCTTGGCACGTTCTCCATGTTCAGTAAATGGAGATCTTGCCATCTTTCCCATAAGGCAGGATTCACATGTTGCAAACGATTCGTAATCGAATGCAGTTAAGTAACCATGCTTGTGCAACTTTTGCAACTTGCTTTCGCCAATGTGCCCAAGTCTACAATGTCACATGTAGGCTTGGTTCACACAATTCTTGCTCTTCTTAAGAACATTATTAATTTGAAGATTGTAATAAGAAACATCTAAGAGATATAAACCGTTGACTAAAGATGCGGAAGCTATTGATTTATTACCATAATAAATCGAACAACTTCTATTTTCAATAGTTAACCTATATCCTATCTTGTCCAAACAAGATATTGATATGATGTTCTTTATTATGTTAGGAACATAATAACAATATTCTAATAGTAAGGCGTCTCCTGATGGAAGCCTGAGGTTTGTTGTCCCAACAGCAATTGCCGCAACTTTTGCGCCGTTTCCTAGCCTCAATTCCACCTCGCCTTGTCTCAGCTTGCGCTTACTTGTCAGCATCTGCACATCATGGCAGATATGAGAAGCACATCCGATATCTAATACCCAAGATGTGGAATCTCTTACTGACAAGTTGATATCTATCATATAGATATCTGAAGCTTCAGACAGCTTCACCTTTCTATGAGCTTTATCGTTGAGGAACTCCTTGCAGTTCCTCTTCCAGTGACCATACTGCTTATAGTAGAAACAGTCACCCTTCATTATTCTTTTGCCTTTGTCCTTCGATCTTTTATTGTTAGTTGTCATCTCTGCTTCAGGGGCATCCAATGCCGATTCAGCAGGAGGATCAGCTCCAGGGACAAAGTCAGTGTACTCAAATCTGAAGACATTCTTCAGGTATCTGAACCAATCCGAGTAGATCAAGTAAGTCAAAAGGGCATCAAGTATGCCGCGGAGTGGGTTATTCGACAACATAATTCCCTACAGGAGATAAGTAAAATCTATTTAGCAGATGTTCAATTATTAAAATTTAAAACAAGACATGGTCTTTTGTTTAAGTTTAACTCCCACTAATTTTCGACGGATTGTATAACCCTCAGTTATACAGAACGGGAGACGCGGACAGTCTCCTAGTGGGTATCAGAATCTCAATGACTTGCACTACAGTCTTGTGGATAGCACAACAAACTGTAATACAATCAAAGAGCATCCAACTCATGGGACTTGCAACTCCTTGCAATATCTGATCATAGCTTCGGTCCCCAGAGATTTAATGGCCTTGTGGATAGCACAACAAACCACTAATTCTGGTCTAAGCTAACCATCGTTACGCGACGAGCATAGATTTGCATGCAGCCCTTGTGGATAGCATAACAAAACTACATGGTTCCTCTACCCCAATCATATAGGCATCTAATGCCATAGCCACAGTTTCTCCTCCTAATTAAGCAGGTCTTGTGGATAGCACAACAAACCTGCCTAAAGTGATTCGAATCCTATGACTATAACGATGGTGGACCACGCGGTAAGTTCTTAACTACTCGCGTTACGGCTTAGAGTTTATCTGAAGGTATTTAGATAACTTTTATCTTGGTCTCTCCTAGGTGATAGTATATAAATATATTGTATATATTTACTAAATACTATACCTGCTTTGATTCATAATCAAAAGAAAACAATACATCACATACATGTCTAGTGTGGTCATGGATAGCACAGTGGGTTTGACTGGAGCCAATAGTCAAATGCACACACAATCTAACACAACAATTATATTAAATAACCTGCAAACACATAGGCAAGAGATCTCCATCTTTTCGCCTTCCTAGTTGCAGCTGTGGATCGTCTTTGCTCCTTCTTCGGTTGCCTCGATCAGATTACAATAATTTTAGAATTACATGTAATTAGAAGAGAGCCTTATGGCGAGTACAAGAGAGAGGGAGGTAGAAATACATCGAAAAATGAGAGAGGGAGAGATACGCAGATCTCTATTTATTAACAATTTAATAAACATCCATCATTCATCCACGATCCACACAAACACATCATTCATCACATGAATAATTAAATAAGTGCATATCCATGACTACGGTATGTTTTAAACATCCCACACATGATTCAACGCATCACATGGCTAAAATAAAAGAGTTTTCAAAAATACATAACATTTGCTTTCAAAAAGTTGGGATCCAATCAAAATTGGTATTTGAATTTCGAAAATACTTTTAATTAACTTATCATGCAATCAAATCTAATTTAAAAGTATCAAAATACACATCACATGTGCACACACTTCAAATTAATAATTCCATATTATTCCATGCAAATTAGAACAATTCTAATAATCTAACACTTAGATTAAACCCCATTAATAATCTAACAATTAGACTATTAAAGATTAATCTAACTCTTAGATTAATCCAACAAAGTTAATTAATAATTTAACACTTAAACTAATAATCAACCAAATTAATTATTAACTACTAACCTAACATTTAGATTAGTCAATTAATGTTAATTATTAATTTAACTTTTAAACTAATAATTAACACCAAGTAATTAATAATTAATTAATCTAACTCTTAGATTAAATAATTAAAGTTATCATTAATTTAACTATTAAATTAATGACTAACAATAATTAATTAAGGACTACCAATTTAAAATTTAAATCAGTCATTTAAGTTAATTATTAATTTAATAATTAAATTAATAACTAACTCAAATATTAATTATCAATTGGTTGAGATAATAGCTAATAATCTAACAATTAAACTAATAACTATTAATAACTAATTTAACATTTAAATTAGTTAAATCAAAATTAATCATTAGATTAACATTTAATCAAATAATTAACTTTAATTGATTAAAGCTAATTGTTAATTAACATGATTTAATATCATTATGCCCAAATAATAATAATAATAAAAAGATTAATAAATTTAAATATCAAAACATTTTTGAATTTTAAATTAAAATCAGATATTAATATTATTAATTGGGCATGGGGTTTAAATGGGTTTAAAGGGAAAATAGAATGGAAAATGGGCCTGGTGCGGGTCAGGGCCAGCCCGCCTAGGTCCTGGTCCGGCCGGGTCTGACATACGGGATCGGTCGGACCGTTCCACCCCCCGAACCGCTCGTCCCCTTCCTCCATCAGCCACCCGAACTCTAGAAGTTGTAGAAAAAAAGGAGGCCGGCGGCGGGGCGTGTGCAGTGGCGGCCGACGGCCAGCAGTACGGCGTTGTCCGTACCCACCGGTACCCCTTCCGGCGTCGGTGGGATCGCCAGAGAGGCCCCACACTCACAGCCCGAGCCCTAAAAAAAACCCAGAAAATCTGATTTTCTATTTCTAAAACTGATTTACGGCTTGTTTTTGTAGCCCTCCAAGGGCACTTTAACACCGACAATGATACCCGGTGGGCAGTGGTGACTATCACCAAGAGATCCGGAGATCCGGCCCGCCATCCCAACGCTTGGGAAGCATGTACAAAGCCGTCGAAATGTAAGGATCGAGACTTTCGGATCCGGTTTTCGGGTCGGACCCGGTAGTTCTAGCCCTTGTGAGGGGCGGGAGTTCTGAGTCGAATCGCGTCAGGACCTCGAGACGCGTTTTGAATGGCGTCCACCATGGCAGACGCGTTTCAGGTTCTGCCACGTGGGTGCAACGTGGGCTGGCCTTGGGCCGCGTGTGTACGGCCCTGTCTTGTCGTCTGAACGGCGTCCGCGTGGGACGACGCCTTTTAGACTGCGACTCGGGGTGTGTCAGAGTACGGCCCTGACAAGTTGTCTGAATGGCGTCTGTGTAGGACGACGCGTTTCAGAATCTTGTCAGAGCGGCTGTCATGTCACCTGATAGGCGTCTGTGCATGTCGACGCGTTTTAGCCAGTTTCTGGTTAACCCCGCAAGCCCTCCTTCTTTCCCTCATTTTTCTCCTACTCTCCTTCTCCTCCGGCGACGGCGGCGACCCCCCTCCTCCTCCCTCTTTTCCTCATACCATTTCGCCTCTCCCTCCACTCCATCCTCTACCTGGCTCCTACCCCTACCACCTCCACTTCCACTGCGGCGTTCTACTCTCCGGACGGCGGCCGACGTCACGGTGGGGCTAGGACGACCTCGGCGGTACCGGCGGCGGCGTGGGGCGAGACAGGTGGACGGCTTGAAGCTCGGAGGCGTTCGAGTGTCCGGTAGGGTGACGGTTCCCACGGCTTTGGGTTTAAACCATGTTTTCCCCCGTTTATGCATGTTGTGGATCCTTGGTTTTGGGGGGGGGTAGAATGAGCATGTTTAGGAGTTCTTTTGATGATATGGGGGATTTGCTATGATTGAGATTTACTATGGATTGTGTGCCCCTCTTTCTCCTCCGTTTTTGGGTATTTTGGGGCTGTTTGGGTTGAAAAGGGGAGCCCTCAGGCTCATGGCAACTCTGGTTCCTGGGGTTGAAAGACGTCGTGCATGGACGACGCCTTTTCAAAGGACGTCGGGCCATCACGACGCCTTTTAGACAGGAATCGCCTGACTGAGAGTCTGCCAGTTTGGGATTCTGGGACTAAAAGACGTCATGGGTGGTCGACGCGTTTTGAATAGCGTCGGGTAGCCATGACGCCTTTTAAGGCAGAAATCCCCTGTTTAAAGATTTCGGAAAATCCTGGTTTTCTGTGCTGAATGGCGTCTGAGGATGTCGACGCGTTTTAAACGGCGTCCTCTGGTGTCGACGCCTTTTAAGGCCAGATTCTGAAGACTGATTTATATGAACCTATACATGGAGCTTGAATGGCGTCAACCTCGGTCGACGCGATTCAAGACAGAATTCCACAAATTCATGCCAGTAAAACGTGTTCATACTGCTAGATAGTTGGTTAGCACATGTTTTAATGCACCCGATAGAGATGGATTCCTCATGATCGGATGGTTCTATGTGTGTTATGCGATCGCAGGCTTTTCACGTGACCGGATCGCACTGTGTTGGGTTTTCAGTTACTGTGGACCTGGAGTGACATTGTAGCACTTTATCACTCTGTGCTGGTGGGGGCGTGAGCACAGCGCCGGTGGGGGCGTGGGCGGGGTGACGCCTAGTGAGAGAGGGTCACCTGGTGAACCCCGGGGTCAGCTAGTACCGGTGTCGGAGTGGTACATTCGGAGAGTCACTCATGCTGAGGGAAGGGGTAGTCACCTGAGCCAGTTGGGCCGGAGTAGCGAGCGTGCTATCCGAGGGGCTGCTCCTTGGTCTCAGCGGGTCGAGGTTTTTCTCACAGTTGTTTGTACGGTTGGCGAGTTCTATCAAGACGGCAGTTGTGGGTTTTTTAACGGTTGGCTTAGAATGTGCATGATTATTATATTTCGACTGCATGTGTTCTCACGTAGAGAATTAGATATCGTACCTGCCACTACACTTGTTACTTTACTGTTAGCTGTACTTTACACTTGTGGGTGTGTGCGTGGGCAGTGGGGATCGAAGGATCCCTACTGAGTCTTGTCCTGAGACTCACCCCTGCGGCTTTCAGGTGAGGACTCGCAGCAGACTTAGAGCTGCGTGTGCGGCCGGGTGTGGTGTGCCTTCAGCGGTTGTTCCGGGGTATGCCCCGATGTAGTTGTTATTTATCTTTGGCCTGTATGTTTAATTATTTCCTTCTGTTGGAGAATGTAATTATTTGCTGTATCGAGTCGCATTGTAATAATTTTAATTCCTGCACTTTTATTTCAAGTCAATGCGATGTGAATGTTTAGCTTAGTTTATTATTTATTTCCCAGACTTACTAGATCCTGGTTTGGTCCCAAATTAATGATTCGGTACCCATTTAGTAATCGGATCCCCGATTATAGGGTGGCGGGTCGTTACAGTTGGTATCAGAGCATACGGTCTGGCAAATAAATAAATAACTAGGTTAAATGTTGTAATTCGGCAAATAAATACATTATCCCGTACAGGCACGGCGGTAGCATAGGTTTTAGGACTCTAATTAGAACTTTTGATTTTGTAATTGTAGGCGAGTAGATGGCTCCCAGGAAGAGGATGCCAGTTATTCGAGAGCGGGGAGATGCCCCAAGTGGGTCCGAGGCAGGGAGGCCGAGTGTTGAGCAGTTTATGGAGGCCATGATGGATACTATGGCTCGATATCAGACACGAGATCCTAGCGAGGGTTCTAGTACTCGGGGAGGGACCACAGCTACACTTGAGAGGTTCTTGAAGCTGAGGCCACCTCACTTCACCGGCCGTCCCGACCCTGACGAGGCCATTCATTGGCTTAGAGAGATTGAGAAGACTTTTGATACTATGGACTGTGCAGCAGTAGAGAGGACCCTACTGGCTACCTTCATGCTGAAGGATAGCGCCTATGACTGGTGGACCACACTGAAGAGTTTGTCTTATGGGGACAGGAGTCTTAGGGAAATTTCTTGGGAGACCTTTGTCAAGGAATTCAATGCACAATATTTCCCTAGACATGTCCAGCGAGCCAAGGAGAGGGAGTTTATGGATCTGACGCAGGGGAGTATGACGGTACTTGAGTACGAGGCGAAGTTTGTTTCGCTGGGACGGTTCGTGCCTTTTATATCTGAGGACGAGGTGCGTCGCACGGAGAGGTTTGTGGATGGGCTTAGGCTCAGTTTGAGGAACTTCGTGGCGTCCCATTGTTGTACTGACTTGGCGTCAGCAGTTAGGCGTGCAGCAGCTGTAGAGGCTCAGCAGATCCAGTCGGCCCGGGAGAGAGGGCAGACTGTTCAGGGGCCAGCGCGAGGTAGGGGTAAGGCAGCGGCACCGGCTCCTTCTGTCGGATCGGGATCGTCTTCTCTCGGCTCCCGATTCAGGAGATTCTTCAGGGGTGGTGGCAGCAGTAGTGGCAGCAGCGGCAGCAGCAGGCCCAGGCAGGGTCAGCAGAGTCAGACTGTGTCCAGTGCACAGCAGGAGCCAGCTCAGAGGCTCCCGGCAGTTTGTCAACAGTGTGGTGGTGCCCATGGCGGGGCTCAGTGTCCCACTCTTCCCAGGAGGTGTTTTACTTGCGGCCAACAGGGCCATCTGGCGAGGCAGTGCCCGCAGGGGCATAGTCAGGGGCAGGGTCATGGCGATCAGAAGAAGCCGAGGACTCAGGGGAGAGTGCTGGCTATCACCAGGAGGGAGGCTCGCACGTCCAATTTGGTGGAAGGTACACTCTCTGTCCTTGGGAACCCTGCGCATGTGTTGATCGATTCAGGTGCTTCGCATTCTTTTATTTCTGAGCAGTTCCTAGACATTCTTTCTGCACCCGTTGTTGAGTTGTCTGATGGTCTGATGGTTGAGGTTCCTTATGGAGACTTCATGATATCTTATAATTGTTTGAGGGATGTTCCCTTGACCATTGAGGGTCATGTGCTACCTGCCCAGTTGGTCGTACTTGCTATTCGTGATTTCGATATCATCCTGGGTATGGATTGGTTGGAAGCCTTTTATGCGGAGGTAGACTGCCACAGGAAGAGGGTGCGCTTCTCTATTCCGGACATCCCGACCTTCTTCTTCCAAGGTATTAGGCTTTCTTCTCGAGGTATTCTCATTTCTGCCTTTAAGGCACGGAGGTTGCTTGCTGGTGGCTGCGAGGCTTTCTTAGCCTCTGTTGTTGTTTCTGATGTTCGTGCTTGTCCCAGTCCTTGGGAGGTGCCGGTTGTTTGTGAGTTCGTAGATGTTTTTCCTGAGGAGCTGCCTGGCCTTCCTCCTCAGCGAGAGGTCGAGTTTACCATCGAGCTTGCACCAGGTACGGCGCCCTTGTCTAAGGCCCCGTATCGGATGGCGCCAGCCGAACTCGCTGAGTTGAAGGCGCAATTGCAGGAGTTGTTGGAGAAGGGTTTCATTCGTCCCAGTACGTCTCCTTGGGGTGCTCCAGTTCTGTTTGTCAGGAAGAAGGATGGTTCCTTGAGATTGTGCATCGATTATAGGCAGTTGAACCAAGTAACAATAAAGAATAAGTACCCGCTTCCTAGGATCGACGATTTGATGGATCAGTTGCAGACAGCGAGGGTGTTTTCCAAGATCGATCTGAGATCTGGATATTATCAAATGAGAATCAGGGATGTGGATGTTAGTAAGACGGCTTTCAAGACTCGGTATGGGCATTATGAGTTCTTGGTTATGCCCTTCGGCTTAACCAATGCTCCGGCGGCCTTTATGGATCTGATGAACCGAGTCTTCAGGACCTACCTGGACCAGTTTGTGGTTGTGTTTGTTGATGACATTCTGATCTATTCTTCTTCTGAGGAAGAGCACGCTGCTCATCTTCGGGCAGTGTTGCAGGTTCTGAGAGAACACCAACTTTACGCCAAGTTCAGCAAATGTGAATTTTGGCTGAACGAGGTGCACTTCCTTGGGCACGTTATTTCTGGTGAAGGCATCGCAGTGGATCCAGCCAAGATAGAGGCAGTGATGGACTGGAGCAGGCCGACTTCAGTGACTGAGATTAGGAGTTTTCTGGGGCTTGCCGGTTATTACAGGCGGTTTGTTCAGGGATTCTCTTCGATAGCGGCCCCCTTGTCGAGGTTGACTCGAAAGGGAGTTCGTTTCGTATGGACTGAGGATTGTGAGCAGAGTTTTATTGAGCTAAAAACTCGTCTCACGTCAGCCCCAGTGTTGGTGCTTCCATCTGGGTCAGGTGGATTTGTGGTTTACTCAGATGCGTCCCGTCGAGGTTTGGGAGCAGTCCTTATGCAGCATGGCAGGGTAGTTGCTTATGTTTCTCGGCAGCTGAAGAGGCATGAAGAGAACTATCCTACTCATGATTTGGAGCTTGCAGCTGTGGTGTTTGCACTGAAGATCTGGAGGCATTACTTATACGGAGAAAAATTCCAAGTTTTTATAGATCACAAGAGCTTGAAATATGTGTTCACTCAGAGAGACCTGAATCTGAGGCAGCGGAGGTGGATGGAGTTTATTAAGGATTATGACTCCGACCTTTCTTACCATCCGGGCAAGGCGAATGTGGTGGCAGACGCTTTGAGTCGGAAGACGGTCATGTCATACCTCATGATTCGGGAATGGAAATTATTTGAGCAGGTGGTGGAATCCTCCTTTAGGGTTCCACGTGAAGAGGATAGAGCAGTGCTTGTCAGCCTGACTATGAGACCGGCTGTGTACCATGCTGTGATTGAGGCTCAGAGAGCAGATGCTGAGTTACCGCAGATTCTCCAGAGGCCTGAGGTTGAGTTGTGGGATGATGGTACCGTCAGATTCAGAGGCAGACTCTATGTCCCGACTGAGGAAGACGTGCGCAGATGTGTTCTTGATGAGGCGCACCGTTCGAGGTATGCAGTGCATCCCGGGACAACAAAGATGTATCATTGTTTGAGGAGGCACTTCTGGTGGCCCGGTATGAAAAGAGATGTGGCTGAGTATGTGGCTAGATGTATGACATGCCAGCAGGTTAAAGCCGAGCATCAGAGACCAGGAGGGTTGCTGCAGCCCTTACCGATTCCTGAGTGGAAATGGGAGCATGTGACGATGGACTTTGTGATGGGATTGCCTGCATCCCCTAGCAGGAGAGACGCTATCTGGGTCATCGTTGATCGGCTGACCAAGTCGGCACACTTCCTAGCCATTAGGAAGGACTGGTCGGTCGGTAAGCTGGCTAAGTTGTTTGTGGACCGGATTATCTCTCTGCACGGGGTACCCTTGTCCATTGTATCAGATCGAGATCCGAGGTTTACTTCCAAATTCTGGAAGAGCTTTCAGCAGGCGTTGGGAACTCAGTTGGCTTTCAGCTCGGCCTACCATCCAGAGACTGACGGGCAGTCGGAGAGGACTATTCAGACCTTGGAGGATATGCTCAGGGCGTGTTGCCTAGACTGGGGAGGTTCGTAGGAACAACACTTGTCCACCGTGGAATTTGCCTACAACAACAGCTATCATTCTAGCATCGGCATGGCGCCTTATGAGGCTTTGTATGGGCGGCCGTGTCGATCTCCGGTGTGTTGGTCCGAGATCGGTGAGAGGCAGATAGCAGGACCTGAGTTAGTGCAGCAGTGTGCTGAGATTGCCAGGATGGTTCGGCAGAGGTTGACCGCAACTCAGAACAGACAGAAGAGTTATGCTGATATCCGACGGAGACCACTTGAATTTGAGGTTGGGGACCACGTGTTTCTCCGAGTCTCACCCTCCAAGGGTGTGATGAGATTCGGGAAGCGAGGCAAGCTGAGTCCGCGATATATTGGACCTTTTCCCATTCTTGCTCGAATTGGGGAAACCGCGTATCAGCTGGCCTTGCCGCCCAGTCTTGCAGGAGTGCACGATGTGTTCCACGTGTCCTTGCTGAGGAAGTACGTTCAGGATCCGTCCCATGTGTTGGATTTTTCAGAGTTGGAGGTCACTGAGGATTTGTCATTTCCAGAGTATCCTGTTCGAATTGAAGATCGCAGAGATCAGGTCTTGCGGAACAAGGTCGTACCGTTGGTCAAGGTAATTTGGCAGTACCGCTCCGGAGGTGAGGCAACCTGGGAGCGAGAGGATGAGATGCGGGAGCAATTTCCTTATCTCTTTTCGTAAGTATCCCTGTGAACTTTTATCCCTGTTGTGACCTTGTTATTCCTAGCAGTCAATTTCGAGGGCGAAATTTCTTTTAAGGGGGGAAGAATGTAAGGATCGAGACTTTCGGATCCGGTTTTCGGGTCGGACCTGGTAGTTCTAGCCCTTGTGAGGAGCGGGAGTTCTGAGTCGAATCGCGTCAGGACCTCGAGACGCGTTTTGAATGGCGTCCACCATGGCAGACGCGTTTCAGGTTCTGCCACGTGGGTGCCACGTGGGCTGGCCTTGGGCCGCGTGTGTACGGCCCTGTCTTGTCGTCTGAACGGCGTCCGCGTGGGACGACGCCTTTTAGACTGCAACTCTGGGTGTGTCAGAGTACGGCCCTGACAAGTTGTCTGAATGGCGTCTGTGTAGGACGACGCGTTTCAGAATCTTGTCAGAGCGGCTATCATGTCACCTGATAGGCGTCCGTGCATGTCGACGCGTTTTAGCCAGTTTCTGGTTAACCCCGCAAGCCCTCCTTCTTTCCCTCATTTTTCTCCTACTCTCCTTCTCCTCCGGCGACGGCGGCGACCCCCCTCCTCCTCCCTCTTTTCCTCATACCATTTCGCCTCTCCCTCCACTCCATCCTCTACCTGGCTCCTACCCCTACCACCTCCACTTCCACTGCGGCGTTCTACTCTCCGGACGGCGGCCGACGTCACGGTGGGGCTAGGACGACCTCGGCGGTACCGGCGGCGGCGTGGGGCGAGACAGGCGGACGGCTTGAAGCTCGGAGGCGTTCGAGTGTCCGGTAGGGTGACGGTTCCCACGGCTTTGGGTTTAAACCATGTTTTCCCCCGTTTATGCATGTTGTGGATCCTTGGTTTTGGGGGGGGGTAGAATGAGCATGTTTAGGAGTTCTTTTGATGATATGGGGGATTTGCTATGATTGAGATTTACTATGGATTGTGTGCCCCTCTTTCTCCTCCGTTTTTGGGTATTTTGGGGCTGTTTGGGTTGAAAAGGGGAGCCCTCGGGCTCATGGCAACTCTGGTTCCTGGGGTTGAAAGACGTCGTGCATGGACGACGCCTTTTCAAAGGACGTCGGGCCATCACGACGCCTTTTAGACAGGAATCGCCTGACTGAGAGTCTGCCAGTTTGGGATTCTGGGACTAAAAGACGTCATGGGTGGTCGACGCGTTTTGAATAGCGTCGGGTAGCCATGACGCCTTTTAAGGCAGAAATCCCCTGTTTAAAGATTTCGGAAAATCCTGGTTTTCTGTGCTGAATGGCGTCTGAGGATGTCGACGCGTTTTAAACGGCGTCCTCTGGTGTCGACGCCTTTTAAGGCCAGATTCTGAAGACTGATTTATATGAACCTATACATGGAGCTTGAATGGCGTCGACCTCGGTCGACGCGATTCAAGACAGAATTCCACAAATTCATGCCAGTAAAACGTGTTCATACTGCTAGATAGTTGGCTAGCACATGTTTTAATGCACCCGATAGAGATGGATTCCTCATGATCGGATGGTTCTATGTGTGTTATGCGATCGCGGGCTTTTCACGTGACCGGATCGCACTGTGTTGGGTTTTCAGTTACTGTGGACCTGGAGTGACATTGTAGCACTTTATCACCCTGTGCTGGTGGGGGCGTGAGCACAGCGCCGGTGGGGGCGTGGGCGGGGTGACGCCTAGTGAGAGAGGGTCACCTGGTGAACCCCGGGGTCAGCTAGTACCGGTGTCGGAGTGGTACATTCGGAGAGTCACTCATGCTGAGGGAAGGGGTAGTCACCTGAGCCAGTTGGGCCGGAGTAGCGAGCGTGCTATCCGAGGGGCTGCTCCTTGGTCTCAGCGGGTCGAGGTTTTTCTCACCGTTGTTTGTACGGTTGGCGAGTTCTATCAAGACGGCAGTTGTGGGTTTTCTAACGGTTGGCTTAGAATGTGCATGATTATTATATTTCGACTGCATGTGTTCTCACGTAGAGAATTAGATATCGTACCTGCCACTACACTTGTTACTTTACTGTTAGCTGTACTTTACACTTGTGGGTGTGTGCGTGGGCAGTGGGGATCGAAGGATCCCTACTGAGTCTTGTCCTGAGACTCACCCCTGCGGCTTTCAGGTGAGGACTCGCAGCAGACTTAGAGCGGCGTGTGCGGCCGGGTGTGGTGTGCCTTCAGCGGTTGTTCCGGGGTATGCCCCGATGTAGTTGTTATTTATCTTTGGCCTGTATGTTTAATTATTTCCTTCTATTGGAGAATGTAATTATTTGCTGTATCGAGTCGCATTGTAATAATTTTAATTCCTGTACTTTTATTTCAAGTCAATGCGATGTGAATGTTTAGCTTAGTTTATTATTTATTTCCCAGACTTACTAGATCCTGGTTTGGTCCCAAATTAATGATTCGGTACCCATTTAGTAATCGGATCCCCGATTATAGGGTGGCGGGTCGTTACAGTCGAAAAGCCCCGGTTCATCATCTCATGAAGAACTCCGAAAAACCCAAAATTAATTTTGAAAATTGCAGAATATTAATCAAATTAACCGTGTTCATCACATGAACACAAATCCAACAATTAATCGAAGTTAAAGCATGGAATAACTCATGAAAAAATTAATTTAGGAGATCGAAACGGGACGAGAAACAGTGGAACCTGGCTCTGATACCACTGTTGGGTTCTTGGGTTTCTCCGGATCTCATGCGCAGCGGAAAATAAAATAAAAACGTAGATCCGTTCCCGTTTCAAAAAACTAAAAATCACGATAATTGGATTATCGATTCTCACTGTGTGCGGATTCGAATCCGCAACCGTTCAGTTCCGTCGGTGCGACACCACAAGCCGTGCAAGCGCCCGGCCTCTAGCGAGGTCCACGTGATCCTCCTTGCGACGGGTATCCTCACATTCCTCGTTCTTCGCAGCCTACGAACCTCTGCCAGTTGCCGCAACGATCGCCGCAACGCACGGACGATTTCCCGTCGAACGGGATTCGGAGAAGCGGCGGAGCGGATCTGGATCTGTCTGGACGCCAGAGAGAGAGAGAAACAGAGGAGGGGCGGCTAGGGTTAGCAGCAGCTTGGCATGCTCAGCCCGTTCGCTATGTTTTATACTAACAACATAATTTTTCATAAAAACCCTCGGTTTATATAAAACCCACTTATTTATCCATCGCCTTGAGAATCATTTGCGTGTGACCCTCTAGGCCCAATTACCAGTCCAGTTAATGGCTCAACAAGCCTAGTGACTCCTCAATGGCTTTATTAATCAATTAATAACCCTTTATTAATTAATTAATCAATCGAATTGATGTCGCACATCGAATTCGACCGGGCCTCCGATCACGTTAGGTGCCAAGCAACACCGCGTGAATCCGGAAGGTATCGGAGTTAACTAACCCACTCTTGGAACCTTTCCACCAACAGTTACCGCGTGGATATAATATTTCATTCGTACAATGCTCTCGAGTCAACTCAAGGTATGGCGTGCTGTTAAACCTTAACTGGTCGACTCACTTGGATTGGATGCCGCTGATAAATATCAGAAAACTCCTTTCCCGATATTATCGTCCGCCCTGGCCAGGGACTTCCGCGCATCCTTCCTAGAGCATTCTCTCTCTAAGTACCGAGAGCGAATGATTCCTTATTGACACACAATTCCCTTTGACGGTATTCCGTTGTTCCCAATCCTTGGCGTTTTAGAATCCCGTGGCTAGAGATTCGTAAACCAAGGTCAAAGCACTGAAGTCCACCGACAAGGTGTCCTTGGTGTCTCAGGTCCGAGGACCATCCACGCAACTGCGACAATAGAATCAAGCTGGTTGACAGTGAGGTACAATACCATCCAACGATTCAGTCGGATCAGTTCAGTGAACTCATTCTCCAATAAGCACCTATAGATTCGCCTTAGTGTCTCCATACAAGTGACTTATGAGATCAGTCACCCTCATCATATGAGCATGAGTAATTTGTACTAGTCTAACCGGATATCCGATGTCCTTCTCGGATATCCTCCGACTATGAATGATTAAGAATATGTGTGTTTAAGTGACCAGTCTCATTAGTATGATCTCATCACAATCTGATCACTATAGCACACATTCACGGACTTCATTATGAAACGATAATTAATGCGATTTACACATAATGAATATTATGCCATTATATTAATAAATGAACGAGATTTACATAGTCAGATTGGCTTGTAGGCCACCTAAACCTAACAAATCGTGGATGAATGATGGATGTTTATTAAATTGTTAATAAATAAAGATCTGCATATCTCTCCCTCTCTCATTCTCCGATTTATTTCTACCTCCCTCTCTCTTGTACTCGCCATAAGGCTCTCTTCTAATTACATGTAATTCTAGAATTATTGTAATCTGATCGAGGCAACCGAGGAAGGAGCAAGGACGATCCACAGATGCAACCAGGAAGGCGATATGATGGAGATCTCTTGCCTACGTGTTTGCAGGTTTATCTAATGTAAATGTTATATTAGATTGTATGTGCGTTTGGTTGTTGGCTCCAGTCAAACCCATTGTGTTATCCATGACCACACTAGATATGTATGTGATGCATTGTTTTTCTTTTGATTATGAATCAAAGCAGGTATAGTATTTAGTAAATATATACGATATATTTATATACTATCACCTAGGAGAGACCAAGATAAAAGTTATCTAAATACCCTTAGACAAACTCTAAGCCGTAACGATGGTTAGCTTAGACTAGAATTAGTGGTTTGTTGTGCTATCCACAAGGCTATTAAATCTCTGGGCACTGAAGCTATGATCAGATATTGCAAGGAGTTGCAAGTCCCATGAGTTAGATGCTCTTTGATTGTATTACAGTTTGTTGTGCTATCCACAAGGCTGTACTGCAAGTCATTGAGATTTTGTTCCCCACTAGGAGACTGTCGGCGTCTCCCGTTCTGTATAACTGAAGGTTATACAGTCCGTCGAAAATTAGTGGGAGTTAAAACTTGAACAAAAGACCATGTCTTGTTTTAAAAGTTAATAATTGAACATCTGCTAAATAGATTTTATTCATCTCCTATAGAGAATTATGTCGTCGTATAACCCACTCCATGGCATACTTAATGCCTTTTTGACTAGCATGTACTACTCAGATTCGTTCATAAACCTGAAGAATGTCTTCAGATCTGAACATATTGACTGTGTCCTTGGAGCTGATCCTCCTGTTGAACCGGCATTAGATGCCATTGACGCAGATATGATTGCTAATGATAAAAGATCGAAGGACAAAGGCAAAAGAGTAGTAAAAGATGAATGCTTCTACTGTAAGCAGAATGGTCATTGGAAGAGGAACTGCAAGGAGTTCCTCAACGATAAAGCTCATAGAAAGGTGAAGTTGTCTGAAGCTTCAGATATCTATATGATAGATATCAACTTCTCAGTAAGAGATTCCACATCTTGGGTATTAGATACCGGATGTGCCTCTCATATCTACCATGATGTGCAGATGCTGACAAGTAAGCGCAAGCTGAGAAAAGGCGATGTGGAATTGAGGCTAGGAAACGGCGCAAAAGTGGCGGCGATTGCTATTCGGACAGCAAACCTCAAGCTTCCATCATGAGACGCCTTATTATTAGAAGATTGTTATTATGTTCCTAGCATAATAAAGAATATCATATCAGTATCTTGTTTGGACAAGATAGGATACAAGTTGACTATTGAAAATAGAAGTTGATTGATTTATTATGGTAATAAATCAATAGCTTCGGCATCTTTAGTCAACGATCTATATCTTTTAGATGTTTCTTATTATAAGCTTCATATTGACAATGCTCTTAAGAAGAACAAGAATTGTGTGAACCAAGCCTACATGTGGCATTGTAGACTTGGGCACATTGGTGAAAGCAAGTTGCAAAAGTTGCACAAGCATGGTTATTTAACAGCATTCGATTATAAATTGTTTGCGACATGTGAATCCTGCCTTATAGGAAAGATGGCAAAATCTCCGTTTACTAGACATGGAAAACGTGCCAAGGACATTCTGGAACTAATACATTCGGATGTATGTGGTCCAATGTCCACCCAAGCCAAAGGTGGCTTTTCATACTTCATCACATTCACTGATGACTTCTCAAGATTCGGCTATGTGTACTTAATGAAGTACAAGTCAGAAGCATTTGAGAAGTTCAAAGAGTTCAAGAATGAGGTAGAGAGGCAGTTAGGAAAGAGTATTAATGTTCTTCGATCAGATCGAGGAGGAGAATACTTGAGTACTAATTTTACACAATGCTTAAAGGATAATGGTATCCTTTCTCAGCTAAACCCTCTATATACACCACAGATGAATGGTGTATCGGAAAGGAGGAATCGCACCTTGTTGGATATGGTGCGATCCATGATGAGCTTTTCGGGATTACCAGTGTCCCTCTGGGGGTATGCTCTAGAGTTAGCAGCATACCTACTGAACAGAATACCCAGCAAGTCTGTGGCCTCTACTCCATATGAGATATGGAAAGGCAGGAAACCAGAATTTAAATATATTAAAGTCTGGGGTTGCCCTGCTCATGTAAAGAGGCATGATCCAGACAAGCTGGAATTACGAACTGATAAATGCAGGTTTGTGGGATATCTAAAGGAAACCTTTGGATACTATTTTTACCATCCTGGTGAACAAAAGGTATTTGTCGTCAGGAAAGCTGTCTTCTTGGAAGAGGAATACCTTCTCCAAGAGAACAGTGGGAGTAAAATAGTACTGGAAGAGGTTCCAGATCCCCAAACAACTGTATTATCATCAGATGAGATATCAGTTCTTGAATCTGTTCAGGTACACACACATGAGCCTCGTAGATCTGGTAAATTACCTAGACTACCCGAACGATATGTGGGACATATCGCTTAAGGTGAGTCTAAGGTAGAATATAATGAGGATGATGATCCTAAAACCTACCAAGAGGACATAGAAAGCCCAGAAGCCGGGAAATGGCGAGAAGCCATGAACTCGGAAATCTAGTCCATGTACACCAACCAAGTTTGGAACTTGGAGGACTTGTCCGAGGGTATCGTACCCATCGGTTGCAAGTGGATCTTTAAAAGAAAGATCGGTGCTGATGGACAAATCGACACTTATAAGGCAAGGTTGGTGGCAAAGGGATATCGTCAAAGGCAAGGAATTGACTATGACGAGACTTTCTCACCAGTTGTCATGATAAAGTCGATCAGAGTTCTACTCGTCATTGCTGCACATTTTGATTATGAGATCTGGCAGATGGATGTGAAGACTGCCTTCCTCAACGGTAACCTTGAGGAAGAGGTGTATATGATACAACCGGAAGGCTTCACATCCAAAGAATCTCCAGATAAAGTGTGCAAGCTTCAGAGGTCCATTTATGGACTGAAGCAAGCTTCCCGGAGGTGGAACATAAGATTTGACGAAGCTGTCAAGTCTTATAACTTCATTAAGAATGAAGATGAACCTTGTATGTACAAGAAAACCAGTGGGAGTGCAGTCACCTTCTTAGTTCTTTACGTAGATGACATACTACTCATTATGAATGATGTAGCTATGATGTCATCAGTAAAGATCTAGCTGTCGAGAAACTTCTTCATGAAGGATTTGGGAGAAGCATCCTACGTATTGGGAATACGGATCTATAGAGGTAGATCAAAGAGGATGTTTGGAATGACCCAATCCTTGTACATAGATACCATAGTCAAAAGGTTTGGCATAAAAAATTCTAAGAGAGGTCTCATACCGATGAAACATGGAATTAATCTCTCAAAAGAACAGTCTCCTAAGACTCCTAATGAGAGGGCATTCATGGATAGAATACCCTATGCCTCTGCCATAGGATATGTCATGTATGCCATGCTATGTACACGGCCTAATGTTGCATTTACTCTAAGTGTTACGAGAAGATTTCAGGCTGATCCAGGCGATGAGCACTGGAAGGCAGTGAAATGTATCATTAAGTACTTGCGAAAAACTAAGGATATGTTTCTTGTCCATGGAGGAGGTGACTTGAAACTGCGAGACTTTACTGACTCTAGTTTCCAGTCAGATCCGGATGATAGCAAGTCTACATCTAGATTTGAGCTTTCATTGAATGGAGGTGCAGTGTGCTGGAAGAGTTCCAAGCAAGTAACCACTGCAGATTCGACGACTAAAGCTGAGTACATCGTTGCAGCTGAAGCCGCCAAGGAAGCAGTGTGGTTGAAGAAATTCATCACCGACCTCGGCGTAGTTCCCAGCATCTTTGAGCCTGTTCCGCTGTTGTGCGACAACAATGGAGCGATTGCGTAAGCGAAAGAGTCGAGGTCTCATAAGAAATCGAAGTATATTCTGAGGTGCTTTCATCTTATCAGAGAGATCATATCCAGAGGAGATGTAGTAGTGGAAAGAATTCCATCCGTTGACAATGTAGCAGATCCACTGACAAAGCCGTTGGCTCAAATTGTGTTTGAGTGTCGCCTAGAGTCTATAGGCTTATTGTATAAAAGTGATTGTCTTTAGTCCAAGTGGGAGATTGTTAGTTTTAGGTGGCCTACAAGCCAATCTGACTATGTAAATCTCGTTCATTTATTAATATAATGGCATAATATTCATTATATGTAAATCGCATTAATTATCGTTTCATAATGAAGTCCGTGAATATGTGCTATAGTGATCAGATTATGATGAGATCATACTAGTGAGACTGATCACTTAAACACTCATATTCTTAATCGTTCCTAGTCGGAGGATATCCGAGAAGGACATCGGATATCCGGTTAAACTAGTACAAATTACTCCTACTCATATGATGAGGGTGACTGATCTCATAAGTCACTTGTGTGGAGACACTAAGGCGAATCTGTAGGTGCTCATTGGAGAATGAGTTCACTGAACTGATCCGACTGAATCGCTGGATGGTATTGTACCTCACTGTCAACCAGCTTGATTCTATTGTCACAATTGAGTGGATGGTCCTCGGACCTGAGACACCAAGGACACCTTATCAGTGGACTTCTGTGCTTTGACCTTGGTTTACGAATCTCTAGCCACAGAATTCTAAAACGCCAAGGATTGGATACAGCGGAATACCTTCGAAGGGAATTGTGTGTCAATAAGGAATCATTCACTCTCGGTACTTAGAGAGAGAATGCTCTAGGAAGGATGCGCGGAAGTCCCTGGCCAGGGCGGACGATAATATCGAGAAAGGAGTTTTCCGATATTCATCAACGGCATCCAATCCAAATGAGTTAACCGGTTAGGATTTGACAGCACGCCATACCCTGAGTTGACTCGAGAGCATTGTACGAATGAAGGATTATATCCACGCGGTAACTGTCGGCGGAAAGGTTCCAAGAGTTGGTTACTTAACCCCGATACCTTCCAGGTTCACGCGGTGTTGCTTGGCACCCAACGTGATCGGTGGCCCGGTCGAATTCGATGTGCGACATCAATTCAATTGATTAATTAATAAGAGTTATTAATTGATTAATAAAGCCAGTAAGGAGTTACTGGGCTTATTAGGTGTAGGTGCTTAGAATGACCGTGTGATTAACATGAAATATCTATGTTGTTTAGTGTAAACTAACCTATTAAAAACAGCAACTAAAGTGCAGTGATCGCCAGAAACTTTTAACTTAAAAGTTTCAAAAGAGATATGATCGCCTACCTTTCAAACGCGGAAGATTGAGTCCTTGGTTCCCCTTCCTCAGCCGGCTGAAGAAAGAGAGCCCTTTCTTTGCTTTTTGTTCTTGCTGTTGAATTTGAGGTTGAGGATCGTCCAGAAGTTGTGCTTGATTTCCCTTTTTAATCTCTTGTTGTTGTTGAGTGCAGCAGAGACAGAGACAAAAAAACGAAGAATGATGATGAGAATTTAAGTAGAAGCAATATCTGAACTAATCATGATGTTAAGTATATTTAAAACAGCAAACTCACTTGTTTAATGGCTTTGAAACCCCTTTAGTCAAGTAGGTTTTGAAAGATTATGCTGTGGTGTGTGTTTGCATGAAGTGAATGAAGAATGAAACTAATGAAGATGAAAAATGAAAAACTTATGCTCAATCGGTTGAAGCTTTGAAAGGATGAAGATCTTGAAAGGAACGCCGACTTCTGGAAATGGCAGCGCTCCGGCGTTACGACGTTGTTGCTTCGATCTTCAACTCGCTATAACGCTATGGCTCAACTCAATTCAATTCTCTTCTCTTTTTTTTTTTTTTTTTTTTTTCAACATGCAGGATATTTATAGGCATTTCTTGCGTTCAAGATTAACATAGAAAAATCCCGAATTTATCCATCTTAACCGACAGATAAATACTAATTAATTCATCTTTATCTGTAATTATCTAAAACGCGTCCACCATGGCTGACGCCTTTCAGATTAATTAAGATAAGGATAAATATCCGGGAAAACTTATCTTTATCTTTATTAGGTAAAACGCGTCCATATATGTAGACGTCTTTTACACTAATTAAGATAAGGATAAACATCCGGAGGGGAAGTTAAAACAGCTTAGGAAACCTAAAACGCGTCGACCTTCACAGACGCCTTTTAGTTAATTAATTAATTAATTAAAATTCAAATTTAATCGTTAAAACAGGAATAAACTCTAAATCGCGTCCACACAGGTTGACGCGTTTTAGAATTCTGCATCTTTTAACTGAAATTTGAGCTAAAATCAATTTAATTGATTAACTTAAACATGTCTGTTAAACCCGACACTCAAAAATATTAATAAAAATTAATCAATGATTAATTATCAGACCATTCTGAGGCATTATTGTATGATATGAAATTTACTCGAAATGACGTCAAAATTAGCGTCTCTACAGCTGCCTCACCTTGGCATCGTCTTTGCAAGGGAGTGAAATGAAATGGAATGTACTGAAAAGGTGATGCCAAGGTGTGATGAGACACGCTCTTAACATCACATGATTAGAATTTTTCTCGAAATCATCAAGGAAGATAGCTCAAAGAAATCAATGGAATTAATCCTGTCTGGATGAAGTAGACAAGAAAATAAAATAAAGTCGATCAACCTCCTCGGAGTGGGAAGTACCCCAGGTCGTAGACACTGTAGGTTTCATCATGGGGAGCGTTTGCCAGCCAATGTGGACGTGCTACAGCCATGATGGATCTTAAAAGAAAACAAGAAATATTGGATAAAGAGTCCAATCAAGGATAGAATTCCAAGGATATCTTCAAGCGAACCTCAAAGATAATCAAGATACTCAATTCAGAATAGAATATTTCATATCATGTTGGAGATTATTTGATTTAATGGTCTGAAACTTAATCAGTAATTAATTCTTATTACAATAATTTCAAAGTCCTACATGATGCATGCTGGGCTAAAAGGAAAATATAAAGTTAAATAAAATATAAATTAATCAAGGATAATATTGTTAAATTGTTATTAATGAGTCAAGATACCAATTCTTGTAATTCAGTGCTAAGCCAAAGCTCGTTTATCCACGCACCGTTTCACAAAAGTGGAACCATCGTCCCCACTAATTAACAATCCAACGGCCTATCCGTGCGATTAAGAATCCTCTGGAATTATCACTGTTTTTGTTGTAGGGGAACTCAAATTCCAGTTTCATCAAAACCACAAGGTCCTTGATATAATCATATAAATATTTATCATATAGTAATGCAAATGCTAAATAATTACATGGAATAAGGGTAGAAATAACCGTCTTTTTAGCCACGGTCGGGACTTCTTGAATTCCATAGTGAGATCTTCTTGACATTTCCAGCTTTACTCAGGCTTTCTTGAACTTTCTGCAATCAAAATTATTAGTAATTCCAAACAAATATTCAATTTAAACATTAAAATCACAGGATTTCGGGGAAAATAGCATATAAAAGCTAAAACGCGTCGTGTCGCGCAGACGCCATTCAACTTTGAAACGCGTCAGGTATCCTAGACGCCTTTTACTCACAGAAACATGTTTCTGGTTGTTTTCTACCCGAACTCCAACTCTATCATGCCTTGTGTCCTGTATATGACTTGAACAAACAGGTTAAGCATCTATTCAGGCTTAGCCCCTTGCCTGGTTAAGTAACCGACTACTTGATCCTATCCTTGGTAGAAGGGTCAAAGGGCATAGCCTTTATTAACAAAGGTAATTGAACTACAAGCAAATTTAAGCAAAATGCAACACGCAAGCAAACAGATGCTCACTGAAAATAAAAGGAGTGAAACACATTAAATGCAAAAAGCAAATGCTAATTGAAATATTTTTTGTGGTTTTGAAATATTCATTTTTGTTTGGGTTTTGAAATATGTATTTTTTTTAGATTTTGACAAATGTACATTTTTTTGAATTTTTGAAATATGTAATTTTTTTGAATTTTTGACTATGCAATTTTTTTTGAATTTTTGACATATGCAATTTTTTTGAATTTTTGACATATGCAATTTTTTTGAATTTTTGACATATGCAATTTTTTTTTGAATTTTGACATATGCAATTTTTTTGAATTTTTGACTATGCAATTTTTTTGAATTTTTGACATATGCAATTTTTTTGAATTTTTGACATATGTAATTTTTTTTGAATTTTGACATATGCAATTTCTTGATTTTTGACATATGTAATTTTTTTGATTTTTGACTATGTAATTTTTTTTTTGAATTTTTGACTAAAAGACCAGTATGGTACTTAGATCAAAAGATTATATTCATTTATTAACTTAATTTCCAAATTATTCTTTAACAACTTAACTTAAAACCCATCGTGTTTGAACTTGTGTTTCCATTCGTGATCCCATTTGATGATTTGACCCTTAGTCAATCTAAGCCATTCTTTAAGTTTGGAGTACATCTCTTTAGAAAGAAAAGAAGAATAGATTTAGAAAGCCCATGAGAAGGTTCCGGAGACCTAAAAAGATGTCCCTTTCCAACCCTAATATCTGTTGGGGTTCGGTCATTTTCTTTCCGGGGTATTTATCGACCTTGCGTTCCCTTTTGTCTCATTTCATGGCCTTGATGTAACGTTTGTAGTGTATTGGCCTTTTGATTTTTCCCTTTTTTTTTTTTCATTCTTTTCTTTCTTTGCTTTGCTTTGGAACGGATCTCCCCCATTTTTTTATGACGGCCTCCTACTAAGATGGCGGGTATTCTTGGTAGTCTATTCTAAGCCTCGTTCCGACATCATGGGCCGAGTGTAAAACAGAATTTTACTTTAAAACGAATGATTTGTACTTTACACTCTTAGTCAAGCTTTTGATATTCTTCAGGACTTGGCATCTCTTGTTACTCACGAATCAAACGTGTCAGTGTGTGCAGTAATGGGTTTGAAGTTAAATTATTCAGACTAACAAAGAAATTTGAGTTTATAAACTTTCTGATTCCATTGGTCTTTGTACCATACTGACCAACTCTTTAACCTAAGGATAGTATTTCTTAAGATGTAGACCATTCCAAGGATGATTTAGCTCTTCTCCTTTTGCATTAACAAGACGATAAGCATTACCAGGAAAAGCGTGCGATACAACATAAGGTCCTTCCCAATTGGGTTGGAGCTTAGAACGCGGACCACCAGGTTTTACAAAAATTCTTTTAACGACCATTTCACCGACTTTGAACTTTCGTTCAATGACTTTCTTTTGATAAAAACGTGCTAATCTGTTTTGATAGGCTTTTGCATGATTAGCAGCTGACCACCTTTTCTCGTCTAAAAGTTCCAATTGGGCAAGGAGTGTTGAACGATGTTCATCAATGGAAAATTCCTTGTTCAATTGTACTCTTAATGACGGTATAAGGATCTCATATGGAACTACCGCCTCCATTCCAAATGTTAAGGAATAAGGAGTTTATCCAGTGGGCGTGCGGATTGAAGTTCGGTAGGCCCATAGAGCCTCAACCAATTTTTCTGGCCAATCTGCGAATTTGTTAGATTTACACGTCTTTTTGATAATTTTTATCAAAGTCTTATTAGTTGCCTCTGCTTGGCCATTGCCTTGCGGATAATAAGGAGATGAATGATGCAATGTAATTTTATACCTGTTGCAGAGGTCCTTCAATTCCTGTGACACGAACTGCGGTCCGTTGTCGGTGACGATGGTACTTGGAATTCCGAATCTTGTGATGATGTTCTTCATGATGAATTTGCAGACGGTTGATGCTTTGATTTCCACGTATGCTTCAGCTTCTGCCCACTTGGTGAAGTATTCCGTTGCCGTGAGAATGAAAGATTTTTGCTTGATGCCGGAATCTGGGTTACCAAGAGGTCCAATAATGTCGAAAGCCCACATGGAGAAAGGCCATGGGGAAGAAACAGGATGGAGTGAAGATGCAGGATAATGAATTTTGTCGGCGTGAAGTTGACACTTAGCACACCTACGGACATATCCTACACAATCTTCTTCCATGGTTGGCCAATAAAATCCTTGTCTAAGGATCTTCTTTGCTAGCATCTGTCCATTGACATGGCCACCACAAACTCCACTATGAGCTCCTTCCATAACCTTCCAAAGCTCATCTTCGTCTAGACATCTCAGAAGAACTCCATCAAAACCTCTCTTGTATAATGCTCCCCCAACTAAGGTGTATCGTTGAGCAACTCTTCTGATAGCTCTTTTTTCCTCAGTTGTAGCTTCTTCAGGATACGATTGATCTTCACAATATTTTGCAATTTCATAATACCATGGCTTCTGTTCATCATCCATCTCTTCTAACAGCTCCATCAACATGATTTCTCTTTTCTCCACAATACTTCCATCTTTGAATTTCTTCAGCAACTTCTCCTTAGTTCTAAGAAATGAAGGATCTTTCACGGCGGGTGAAAGACGCCTATGAACTATGATTGATTCAGATTGCTTGCTGATAGGAAAATCAAGAGAAGATGCAAGTGAAGCTAGAGCGTCAGCTAAGATGTTTTGATTTCTAGGGACATGGACAAAGATCAATTTTGTGAAAAGTTTTGAATAAGCAGAAGTAAGTTCTTGATATGGCTTAAGCTTGGGATCAAGAGTTCGATACTTGGTCAGCACTTGGCGAAGAATTAATTGGCTATCACCCACAATCCTGAGTTTGGTTGCACCATGGAAATGAGCGGCCTCGAGACCAGCAAGAAGCGCCTCGTATTCAGCTATATTGTTGGTGACTGGAAAATCAAGCTGAAAGGCTTGTGGAATGGTGACACCTTCAGGTGATAACAGAACGATTCCGATCCCCTTTCCATGAGAATTCAGAGCTCCGTCAAAATGCAGAGTCTACATATCATCTCTGATTTGATTTACGGACATCAGTTCCTCATCCGGAAACTCTGATCGCACTGGATCAAATCGAGGAAGGGGATGATGAGCGAGATGTTCTGCTATGGCATAGCCCTTGATTGCTTTCTGTTGAATGTAAATGATATCGAATTGAGATAGAAAGCTTTGCCATCGCGCTAACCTATCAGTAAGAACAGATTTCTCCAGAAGGAACTTGATCGGATTCATCCTAGCGATGAGATGGACTTCATGGGCCAGAAAATAATGCTTCAATTTCTGAACAACCCAAACTAATGCTGCACATGTTTTCTCCATCGCCGTGTATCTCTGTTCAGCGGGGTTGAGAAGTTTAGAGAGATAGTAGGCTGCCCTCTCCTTTCCTTCTTCATCTTCTTGTGCTAGGACAGCTCCCACTGCATCATCCAGGACAGAAATATAAAGTATCAATGGTTTGCCTGGAGATGGTGGTCTCAAAACAGGAGGACTTGCCAAATAGTCCTTTAATATATCAAATGCCTCCTGACACTTATCGTCCCAATCGAATTTGACTCCTAGCTTGGTAAGCTCGTAAAACAGCTTACACCTTTGTGAGTGTTGGGAGACAAAACGGCGAATAAATTGTAACCTCCCGATTAATCCTCTCAATTCTTTCAAGTTTTTGGGAGGTGGCATTTCTCTGATAGCCTTCGCCTTATTGGGATCGATCTCAATTCCCCGTTTGCTGACAATGAATCCAAGTAATTTCCCTGAAGATACCCCGAATACACATTTCTTGGGGTTCATCTTCAACTGATATTCTCTCGATCTCTCTAATACCCTTGCCAAAACTTTGGCATGCTCAGCCTTCGTTTTAGACTTAACCAATAAGTCATCCACATACACTTCCAAATCTATATGCATCATGTCATGAAATATTGCCATCATAGCCCTTTGATAAGTGGCTCCAGCGTTCTTTAATCCAAATGGCATGACGACATAACAATATGTTCCCCAAGGTGTAGTGAATGAAGTCTTCTCTTGATCCTCTTCTGCCAGCTTAATCTGGTTGTATCCTGAAAATCCATCCATAAACGATAATGTCTCATAGCCAACAGTGTTATCGATGAGTACATCAATATGAGGCAATGGAAAATCATCTTTAGGACATGCCCGGTTTAGATCGCGGAAGTCAATGCAAATTCTGACCTTCCCGTCCTTTTTCATAACCGGGACTATATTGGCCACCCATTGTGGATAAAGGACAACTCTAATGAATTTGGCTTTGTGTAATTTATCGACCTCTTCCTTCATCTTTAAAGCCATTTGTGGGTGGAATCGCCTTAATTTTTGCTTGACCGGACTAGCTCCATCCTTTAATGTTAACCTGTGTTCAACTAAAGATGAGTCTAACCCCGGCATATCCTCATAACTCCAGGCGAAAGTGTCCCTATAATCCTTAAGCACTTGTACCATTGCCTTCTCATCCTCTGTAGAAAGATTTTTACTAACGAGGACAACCTTAGGTTCGTCTTCAGTCCCTAAGTTTATTTCTTTTGTGGGCTCTTCTACGGCAGCTGAAGGTTCATCAAATCTCTTAACTCCACTGGCATACGCCTCAGCTGCGTCCTCATCATCTTCCTCATCTTCAACAATAGGGTCCTTTTCATGCACTAACTCATATACCCCGTACCCATCATTGACTGACTCATCATCTGTACAATCTTCTGGCATCTGAATTGGATCTTTTAAAAGCTGAGGGATTAAAGAGCAAAAGGAACATTTATCAGCCAAATCCTGGAGGTATCTTTCTGGAATTTGCTTACCCTTAGGCTTCCTAGACTTCCTAACCTGCCTTAAACTAGACTTCCTAACTTCACTAAACTGCCTATCATAACCTAAGGAAGATGAAGCAGGATGAAAATCCTGGGATACAGGTGGAAATACAGGGGAATCCTCCTGTGGGGAGGGACAGAGTAGATCTAGGAGAGAATCTTGACCGACGGACCCGCGCGATGGGGTGTAATCGGACAAGTAAGATGTTTCCTCGATAATGATTTGGGAAGAATTTGTTGTAAAATTGGCGTTTTTTTTTGGATATCGGAGGAATTATACATGAAGCAGGAGTGAATACAAATGGAAGGGGAATCAGACGAAGGAAGCGGCACCAAGGCCAGAGGATTAGGGGGATCATATAGCAATATGTCCCAGATTAGATCATACATCCTCTCTAGGTCGAGAGGAGGTTGTGGAATAAGGTCCCGAAGGGACAGAGTAATTATAACGGGCGGAGCCCGTGGAATATCTTCAATTATGACCCGCGACCAAGTCGGGGTCAAGAGTAGTGTACGGAAAAGAGTATGGAGCATTAGGACATGTGAAGGATATGTCCCCCTCCAGAGCAGATCTGCTGTATAACCAGCTTCATAGGGGTCATCTGGCTCCCCTTCATCAGTTTGTTCGGACAGCAGTATCCGCTTATCAAAGATTGCGCCAGGGCTCTCAATTAGCTCGTCAATCTGCGGTGGCCACTTGGGTTCTGCAGGATCCAGAAATAGTCTGTTCAGTGCTATGTATAGGTCCCTCAGGTCGAACCACCTGTACCATTCGCATTCAGGGTCATAGAATTTTCTCCTCTTCATAGGCCGCAGAGCCTCCAAGGATTGGTACGTAAGTAGTTCAGAGCAATGTCTGGCCAAATCCCTCCCATATATATCATGGAAGTCAAAACAGGAAGTAATGACCACCGTATTGTCGTGGCTAAGTATGGGCCCTTTCACGAAGTGCGTACACAGGGTCCATGTTAGGGGATCTAGGCCTTCTTTAGGTGGTGTAGTCATTGCCTCCCAGATCTTCGGACCTTCTTCGATCTCTGCTTTCTGAACCGGATCTTGCTTCAGTTTTATTGGCCTATAGCCCAGACCGCTTCCAGGTGCTGCCCGATGATTTTTAACAGGAGTGGTCCTGCCTTGCAACTGTGTGCCCAGACCTTTCCCAGGCTCGTAGCCGTTCCTCATCATAATCCTCCATCCTGGGGTACTCATGCACTTCCCCCTTTTGATAGCATTTAATGGGTATGGAGAAATGGTAGCGGCTTTCAAAGGATCAGCCACTGGACGGTAGACCTGTAATACCGACAGAAAAGGTTGTCGGCCAGGTAAAACAGCAGATTTAATATTCAATGTATGAGCAGCAGCAAGGATCGGCATGCTCGTCACTTTAATAATTCGTCCTTTGTAAGGGAATTTGAGGCATTGGTGATTCGTAGAAGGAATCGCCTCAAGAGTTTTAATATAAGGACGTCCCAGAATGGCATTTATGGAAGGGTCGATTTCTAGAATATGAAATTCGACCTCTGCATGACTTACTGGACCTAGCTCCACCTTTAAATAAACCATTCCCAGAAGGGAACGGGTAGAGTTGTCATATGCTGTAACTGAGATGGGGCTAGGCAGCCATTTCTCCTTGGGCACACCACATAGCTCCAGGGTCTTCGGAGGTAAAACGTTAATTGAAGCCCCTGTATCAACCAGGCATGCATCCACGGCCTTCTTGCAGATATTGACCGTGATGCTCAGAGCCATGCTTCTAGCGGCTGGCGGTGCTAGTTCCGATATGTGGAATGTAATTGAGGGCTGATCCCCCTGAGGAACTAGTAGTGCTGCAATTTTCTCTACCGGCACGTCTTCGTTGACCATCACCTTCTGTAGGTATTCCATTAAGGCTTCTTGGTGAATCTTGGACCTCTTAATCAATTCAAGCACAGTGATCCGTGCCGGTGTTCTGTCCAGATGTTTCAACAAGTCATATTGAGTGCCTGGTGCACTCTCTTCATTATGGGCTTCCTCAGTCGGCTGTGATGGGCCGTCTCTGACTGTGGACTGAGGAAAGACCTTGTTGAAAATCCTTCCACTCCGGAGCGCGTGTTCCTCGACCGTGGAGGATCCGGGTGACACCTTGAGTACCGCAGAATCGGGTGGCGTAAGTGATGCAGAGGGTTGATGCGTAGGTGGTGGCGTTGGGTTAGGTGGTGATGGCGTGGGGTTAGGTGGTGATGGCGCAGGGTTAGGTGGTGATGGCGCGGTGCGGATTAAAGGCCTAGAGGGTTGGATGGTAGATGGGTAAGTGGTTGGCGAAGTGGGGAATGGGACGCGTAATAGCGGTCTGGATGGTTGGAGCATATCTGGGTAGGTGGTAGTGGTAATGGGTGAAGTAGGAAATGGTACGCGTAATAGTGGCGTAGATGGTAAAAGGGGCGCGTTATTGGTTTGCGGAGGGGTATATGATGGAGGCGTAGGAGTGCAGGGCGTAATGGGTCTAAGGAAGGTGGGTAATGGTAGTGGGTTATTGGGTGAGGGCGAGTGATATGTGGGTGTGGGTAGAGGGGTGATGGTGACGGGTTGTGGTCTGGGTATGTGGATGGTGCGGCGTGGTGGTTGTTCTGCGGTACTTTGAATGTGACCCGTTGAATAGAGAGAGGAAGAGTCCTCTATCCTCCATTGTTGCCCACGACCAGCCTCAGACTGGCTGTTCGTTAGAATGGGAGCAACCTGGTTCTGGTTCTGGTGCTCCGGGAGTGGATTCTGCACTATGCCCATGTTGGGTGGTGCTGCTGCTTGTGCCGGTGGTCTTGCTTGCTGTTGCTGCTGCTGTTGCGGTCTTCTCGCCTTCAGGGCTGATATGTACTTTTTCATTTCCTCCTAGTCTATGCCGCCCTGCTCGTTGAGATCATGAATATAATCTCTGAATTGGAAGCAGGTGTCAATGGTATGCCCAGGTTGCCTATGGAAGTAGCAATACCTGGACGTATCGGCATTTTGAGGCCAGACGGCCTTTTCCCTTGGCAAAACTAAGGCATTAGCCGCCATTAAAGCACTGAAGATATCGGCCAAGGATTCTGGGAGTGCCGGATATTCTGCCCTTTTCGGGCCTGGAGGTCTCCTCTGCTGGTTGTAGTCACCAGGAGGAGGGACATTGTGGTACGCCGGCGGTGCGCGCGGCTGGTACTGTGGCTGTTGCTGCTGCTGATACTGCTGTTGCCGTTGCGGCTATTGGTGTAGCTGTTGCTGGTTCTGATTCTGATTTGGCTGCTGGGGCCGCTGATACTGTTGTTGGTACTGGGGGTTCTGCTGCTGTCTGTATCCTTGCTGCTGTGGCCTCTGGTACTGCTGCTGACTCCGCACGAACTGGGGCCAGTTATTGTTCATGGTACTCACTTGCTCATGAGAGAGCGTGCCCTCGGTAGTCGGACCTATGCTGGAAGAGTTCGGCACTGCAGGCTTCCGAGGCGGAGGCCTGCTAGGTCTATGAGGATCAAAGACGCTAGAGAATGTAGCGTCCTTGAAAGCATTCTGGCAGTACCGTGCTCTTTCATAGAGCTCTGCCATGTTAGTCAAATTGTTCAAGGAGAGGACGAGCTTGAACTGGGGCGTGGCATTGGAAATTAACATCTTCACTTGTTCGGACACGGACAAGTGATCCTTCACCTTTTCAGCCAGACCCCGCCACCTGTCAGCAAAACTGACAAACTCCTCATCAGGTTTCATCTTTTCTGCAATGAGGTCCGTGATAGACAAGGAGGGTGCAACTCTGTCCTGGTACCGTTGAATGAATTTGCGTGAAACGATACCGTAATCTTCTACTTCTGAGAGTTCCAGGGAAAAGAACCACTCGAGGGCTGGTCCCTCTAGAGATCTCCTGAACAAGAAGGCCAACGACCTCTTATCATTCTGCCAGAAAGAGGATTCATACATGAACTCCTTCAGGTGTGTGAAGGGGTTACCAGTACCGTTGTACTTTCGGTACACTGGCATCTCAGAGGGTGGCAGATGGAATACTGGCAGGCTCGGTAGACTGATCTCTGGCACAGCTTTGACCCCCTTCATTTTCTGGAGGTTATTAAATTGCTCATCCATACGCTCCATTTTGGCCAGCAGTGTTTGTGTGGTCAGATCTGCCTGGGGAGGAGGAGGAGGAGGAGGTACTTGGTAGGCCTGCTGCCTAGAGTATGTTGGGCAGGGTGGACAATAGAGGGGAGGTCCGGCAGAGCTTCCGCCATGCCCGAGGTCATTTTGATAAGCAGGCGTTTGTGGTCTAGCCGGTTGCCTAGATGATGAAAGCTGCGGCCCAGCTGGCCGAGAAGTAATATGAAGGCCCTCCACGGCCTGATGGATATAAGGAGGAGGAAAAGAAGGTTGCTGAGGAACAGTAGGGGGAGCCACAGGGTTCGGCTCGGCAGGCTGCATGGGTGCCTTCCCCTTCAAAATAGATTGGATCGCCTCAAACTGCTGAGGGTCCAGTCGGGAGGTAAGAACTCCCAGAGCATTGATGAGATCCGTAGGATCAGAGGATGAGGGATCATTCTGATTCATGTCCCCCTCAAGATCAGGATTAGGGATCGCATATTCATGCGGAGGAGGATCAGGATATTGATCACGTGGATGCAAAAGAGGTGTCCGAACATTCCCATTTAGACGATATGGAATGGGGATAGAACTACGGGAGGCATCAGCATCTCTCCCACTCTCATAGTTGTATTCAGAATCCCGAGGGGCATTAGCATCTCCCTCGTAATTAACCATGGCGTCTGGAGCCACACTCAAGTCCCTACCTGATCGTAGCAACATGATGTTAGATTCTTTTTCTTCAAAGATTTGACAAACAAGTTGCACAGAGATTAATCAAACAAGTGGATGCTTAACGTGATTTTAAGATTCCTTTTTTGAGTTATTTGGATTCAATTAAACCTCAAATTCGCTCAGGGAAAGGATCCTAGTGTCAGTTCAATTTCCACCGTTATTCTCTAAGGCTTTCTCTCACAACGCTTTCAGAATCTAACCAGGACTTCAATTGGTACAACCAGCCCGATGATCAAGGAGGAATACCTTGATTTTGGGGACTTATGGAGGTCTCAACGTCAACTTCTCTAGTCTGATCAAGGGACCAACCCAATCAGAGAGAGTTGCTGACGTCGAGTAATGTGTTCCTAAGAAGAGGAGGGTATTAGCCTCAATGCGTATGTCCTGTGGCCTGGATGGCCTCTAATGCTTAGTAAGTAATGGGTAGCTAGCACTCAAAACACAGAAATCTGGAAACTGAAAAAAATTAAGAAACTGTCTGAATCGCGTCGATGGTAGTCGACGCTATTCAAAACAGAACTTAATTTTTCGCAGAAGCAGATGCAGACAGCAGAGAAACTGTGAAGCCTGAAAGGCGTCTAGGGGTGTTGACGCGGTTTGAAACGCGTCAGCGATCCTGGACGCTTTTCAGTTCGCAGAAACAGTTTTCCAGGAGGATTTTCTGGGTTGAATCCTCCTTAAACAAGATAAAAAGCAGTAAACAATCGACTCATGCAAAAATTTTTAGTTCCAGATTTTAAACAGGATGATTTACTAACTAACAACTAGAAAAACAATCAATCACACATCATTTTTATCACAAAAACAGCTTTTTGAGTTAATCAAGGGGGGGGCAAGATCTTGCCACTGGGGTGTGCACGTGGTGCACGAGGGAAATTAATTAAACTAAACACTCACCAATTGGTGAGGATGTGTCCAGAGACACAAATGGTGCACCGTGGGTGCCCGATACGATGATAGCAAGAACAAAAAGAAACTAAAAGATGGCGAGACCAAGTCCCACCGTGATCGCCAAAAAAGCTGTAGGTGCTTAGAATGACCGTGTGATTAACATGAAATATCTATGTTGTTTAGTGTAAACTAACCTATTAAAAACAGCAACTAAAGTGCAATGATCGTCAGAAACTTTTAACTTAAAAGTTTCAAAAGAGATATGATCGCCTACCTTTCAAACGCGGAAGATTGAGTCCTTGGTTCCCCTTCCTCAGCCGGCTGAAGAAAGAGAGCCATTTCTTTGCTTTTTGTTCTTGCTGTTGAATTTGAGGTTGAGGATCGTCCAGAAGTTGTGCTTGATTTCCCTTTTTAATCTCTTGTTGTTGTTGAGTGCAGCAGAGACAGAGACAAAAAAACGAAGAATGATGATGAGAATTTAAGTAGAAGCAATATATGAACTAATCATGATGTTAAGCATATTTAAAACAGCAAACTCACTTGTTTAATGGCTTTAAAACCCCTTTAGTCAAGTAGGTTTTGAAAGATTATGCTGTGGTGTGTGTTTGCATGAAGTGAATGAAGAATGAAACTAATGAAGATGAAAAATGAAAAACTTATGCCCAATCGGTTGAAGCTTTGAAAGGATGAAGATCTTGAAAGGAACGCCGACTTCTGGAAATGGCAGCGCTCCGGCGTTACGACGTTGTTGCTTCGATTTTCAACTCGCTATAACGCTATGGCTCAAGTCAATTCAATTCTCTTCTCTTTTTTTTTTTTTTTTTTTTTTTCAACATGCAGGGTATTTATAGGCATTTCTTGCGTTCAAGATTAACATAGAAAAATCCCGAATTTATCCATCTTAACCGACAGATAAATACTAATTAATTCATCTTTATCTGTAATTATCTAAAACGCGTCCACCATGGCTGACGCCTTTCAGATTAATTAAGATAAGGATAAATATCCGGGAAAACTTATCTTTATCTTTATTAGGTAAAACGCGTCCATATATGTAGACGTCTTTTACACTAATTAAGATAAGGATAAACATCCGGAGGGGAAGTTAAAACAGCTTAGGAAACCTAAAACGCGTCGACCTTCACAGACGCCTTTTAGTTAATTAATTAATTAATTAAAATTCAAATTTAATCGTTAAAACAGGAATAAACTCTAAATCGCGTCCACACAGGTTGACGCGTTTTAGAATTCTGCATCTTTTAACTGAAATTTGAGCTAAAATCAATTTAATTGATTAACTTAAACATGTCTGTTAAACCCGACACTCAAAAATATTAATAAAAATTAATCAATGATTAATTATCAGACCATTCTGAGGCATTATTGTATGATATGAAATTTACTCGAAATGATGTCAAAATTAGCGTGTCTACATTAGGCTGTTAACTAGATTGGTAATTGGGCCTAGAGGGTCACACGCAAATGATTCTCAAGGCGATGGATAAATAAGTGGGTTTTATATAAACCAGAGGTTTTTATGAAAAACCGCACGGTTAGTATAAAACATAACGAACGGGCTGAGCAGGCAAGCTGTTGTTAACGCTAGCCGCCCCTCCTCAGTTTCTCTCTCTCTCTCTGACGTCCCAGACAGATCCGGATCTGCTCCACCGCTTCTCCGACTCCCGTTTGACGGGAAATCGTTCGCGCGTTGCGGCGACCGGCGGAGTTTTCGTGGGCTGCGAAGAACGAGGAACGTAAGGATATCTATCGCGAGGAGGATCGCGTGGACTTCGCTAGCAGCCGGGCACTTGCGCGGCTTGCGGTGTCGTACCGACGGAACCAAACGGTTGCGGATTCGAATCCGCACTTGGTAAGAACCGATAATCTGATTTTCGTGTTTTTAGATTATTCGAAACGGGAAAAACGGATTGCAGTTTTATTTTATTTTCCGCTACGTGAGCGATCCGGAGAAACTCGAGAACCCAACAGTTCTACCTCTCTCTCTATGTATTTGCCATAAGGCTTCCTCTTTTAAATTAATGATGTAATTTGATCGAAGCGGCAGTGCACGGAGCGAGGATGATCCACAACTACCGACCAGATAAAATGAAGGAGTTCATTGAATCCATGGGTTTGCAGACTCATGATATAAGTTGTTATATTGTGTATGTGTGTGCGTTTGACTGTCTGGCTCAAGTCAAACCACAGTGCCATCCATGACCACACTAATGACATGTATGCGATGCGTGTGTTTTAAACTTGCTAGGTTATTATTATTAATAATATATTCGATATATTTAATACTATCACCTTGGATGAGATCAAACTAAATAAGTAAAACTTTCGTAACAAATTCTAAGCCGCAGCGCGAGTCATTGAGAATGCACCGCGTGGCTCTCCATCAATAAGATTAATAGAACTTAATTCAGTGGTGGCAAATACTATGTGTTTACCCAAAGTTTGCCATTGACTGATGAGAGGACTATTGATCATGGCATTAGATCCCTTTGGATAAGAGTAGATGAACGATATAGTCATCCACGTGTTTACCCGGGAACTATATTTCTACTTTACTTTATCACGTATTGATGGTAAAGCTTAGACCAGGGATAATGGTCTACTGTGTTTATCCGGGACCATTAATATCCTAGGAGCCGAAATATGATCGGATATTGCAAGGACTTGCAATTATCATGAGATGATTGCTCTGAGATAGCGATATGATACTACGTGTTTACCCGAGATCATACCGTGATGCTTGGAGATTCTGATCCCCACTAGGAGACAGTCGGCGTCTCCCGTTCTATATATCTGAAGGTTATACAGTCCTTCGAAAATTAGTGGGAGTAAAACTAGATAATAAAAGACTATATCTTGTTTTAGTTAATCTGAATACCTGCTAATTATGATTTGATTATCTCTTGTAGGCTAGAATGTCGCACCATAACCTGTTGCGAGGCATACTCGATGCCAACCGTTTGACCGGCACCAACTACTCAGATTGGCTCAGAAACCTGAAGATTGTCCTCAGGTCTGAGCAGATTGCCTACATCTTAGATAATGAACCTCCTACTGAACCAGCATTAGATGCCCCAGAGGAGGAAATGATAGCGTATGAAAAATGGAAGGAAGATTCCACTATGGCCCAATGCTACATGTTAGACTCTATGAGCAATGAGTTGCAGAGGCAACATAAAGAGATGGATGCTAGATCCATCATGCTCCATTTGAAGGAGCTATTTGGTGAGCAAAGCATAATTGAATGATATGAGATATCGAAGAATCTGTTCAAGGCTCATATGGCAGAGGGAATTTCAGTACAGAATCACGTGATGAAGATGATTAAGTAGGTGGAGAGGCTAGATGCTCTTGGGATTACACTTCCCAAGGAGATGCACACAAACCTCGTGTTATCTTCACTTCCACAGTTATATGCTCAGTTCATCGTTAACTTTAACATGAACAAAATTCAGACTACCTTAGCTGAACTACTGAACATGTTAAAAACTGCAGAAGGGAACCTTGTGAAGGATAAACCCCAAGTCCTCATGGTTGGTAAGACCAACAGAAAAAGACTTGCAGTCCAAGCTTTTCGGAAAGGTAAGAACACGGTTCAGAGGAAGGCGAAGGTTGTCAAGAAAGATAAAAGTAAAAGTGCTGAGAAAGGTGATTGCTTCTACTGTCACCAAAAGGGCCATTGGAAGAGGAATTGCAAAGAATACCTCAAGGACAAGACTCAAGGAACTGTGAAGCAGCAGGACGCTTCAGGTATCTATATGATATATGTAAATTTGTCAATAAGAGATTGTACATCATGGGTATTAGATACTGGATGTGTATCTCATATCTGCAATTCTATGCAGGTACTGACAAGAAGACGTAAGCTGAGGACCGGCGAGGTGGAGCTGAGGCTAGGTAACGGCGTAAGAGTTGCGGAGATCGCTGTGGGGACAGTGAAGCTCAAGCTACCATCCGGAGACACATTTTCATTAGATGAATGTTATTATGTACCTAGCATAATAAGAAACATTATTTCTATTTCATGTTTAGATAGAATTGGATACAATTTATATTTTGGGAACAATAGTTGTTCAATTTATTTTGGAAATAAATTAATAGTTTCTGCTATATTATCTAATGGTTTGTATCTATTAAATGTGTCTCATGAAAATTTACATATCGGTTTTTCAATTAAAAGAAGTAAGTATGAAATGAACAAAGCCTACTTATGGCATTGTAGGCTTGGACACATTGGTGAAAACAGACTCCAAAAGATGCATAAAGATGAATACTTTGATCCATTTGATTATGAATCATATGCAACATGTGAGTCATGTTTAATGGGTAAAATGGCTAAGTCTCCATTTAGTGGAACTGGAGAACGAGCCAAAGACATATTAGAACTCATACATTCAGATGTATGTGGTCCTATGTCAACCCAAGCTATTGGTAGTTTTTCATGCTTCATTACATTCAATGATGATTACTCAAGGTTTGGATATATATACTTATTGAAGTATAAATCTAAAGCCTTTGAGAAATTCAGAGAATTTAAGAATGAAGTAGAAAAACAAACAGGAAAGAGTATAAAAACTATCCGATCTGATCGGGGTGGTGAATAATTGAGTACTGAGTTCACTAAATACTTAAAGGATAATGGTATCATTTCTTAACTTACACCTCCTTATACACCTCAGATGAATGGTGTATCAGAAAGGAGAAATCGCATATTAATGGAAATGGTGTGATCCATGATGAGCATGTCCAAATTACCAGCGTCCTTATGGGGATATGCACTTAGCTCGGCTATGTATATTTTGAACAAGGTACCCAGCAAATTTGTTGAAACCATTCCATATAAGATATGGAATAGGAGGAAACTAAACCTTAAACATGTTAAAATATGGGGATATCTTGCTCATGTTAAAAGACATGACGTAGATAAGCTGGAATCCAGAACTGACGAATGCAGATTTGTGAGATATCTAAAGGAAACTTATAGATATTACTTTTATCATCCTGGCGAACAAAAGGTGTTTGTGGCTAGGAGAGCTGTCTTTCTAGAAGAAGATTATATTCTCCAGAAGGACAGTGGGAGTAAAGTAATTCTTGAAGAAATTCCATACCCACAAATTGATAATAGTTCATCAAATGAACCGTTAGTTTCTGAACCTGTTCAAAATGATACACAGGAACCTCATAGGTCTAAAAGAGTACCTAAACCACCAGAAAGATATGTGGGACATATTAATTTGGATTGTTCAAGGATACCCTATAATGAGGATGATGATCCTAAGACTTACCAGGAGGTCATTGAAAGTCCAGAGACCGAGAAATGGCGGGAAGCTATGAATTCTGAAATACAGTCTATATACATCAACCAAGTTTGGAACTTGAAAGATTTACCCGATGGTATAGTACCTATTGGATGCAAATGGATCTTTAAAAGAAAGATCGGTGCAGATGGACGTATTAAAACTTATAAAGCAAGATTAGTGACGAAAGGCTATCGTCAAAGACAAGATGTTGACTATGACGAAACCTTTTCACCCGTTGCTATGATTAAGTCTATCAGAATTCTTCTAGCCATTGCTGCCTACCATGATTATGAAATTTGACAAATAGATGTGAAGACTACCTTCCTCAATGGAAACCTTGAGGAGGATGTGTATATGATACAACTAGAAGGATTCACATCTAAAGAATCTCCAGACATGGTATGCAAGTTGCATAGGTCTATTTATGGATTGAAGCAAGCTTCCCGAAGCTGGAACATAAGATTTGATGAGGCGATCAAATATTATGGCTTCATTAAGAATGAAGATGAACCCTGTGTATACAAGAAAAACAGTAGGAGCGCAATCATATTTCTAATTCTTTACGTTGACGACATCCTACCTATTGGGAATGATGTAGAAATGATGTCATCAATAAAGATATGGCTGTCAAAGAATTTCTCCGTGAAAGATTTGGGAGAAGCATCTTACGTATTAGGAATACGGATCTATAGAGATAGATCAAATAAGATGCTTGCTTTAACCCAATCCATGTACATAGAAACTATTGTCAAAAGGTTTGGCATGGAAAATTCCAAGAGAGGTTTCATACTGATGAGACATGAAATTTCACTGTCTAAAGGTCAGTCTCCCAAGACACCTGAAGAGAGGGCTCTGATGGATAAAGTCCCCTATGCTTCTGCCATAGGGTCCATCATGTATGCCATGCTATGTACCAGACCTGATGTAGCATATACTCTAAGTGTTACGAGCAGACATCAGGTAGATCCAGGTGATGAACACTAGAAGGCTGTGAAATGTATCCTTAACTACTTGAGAAAGACTAAGGATCTATTTCTAGTCTATGGAGGAGGAGACTTAAAGCTACAAGGATACACTGACTCGAGTTTTCAGTCTGATCCTGATGACAACAAGTCAACATCAGATTTTGTTTTCACACTCAACGGGGGAGCAGTGAGCTGAAAAAGTTCCAAGCAGGAAACCACTGCTGATTTGACAATGGAAGTCGAGTATATTGCTGCTGCTGAAGCCGCCAAAAAAGATGTATGGATGAAGAAATTCATCGGCGATCTTAGTGTGGTGGAAAGCATATCTAGTCCCGTCCCACTGCTGTGTGACAACAATGGGGCGATTGCTCAAGTGAAAGAGCAGAGGTCTCATCAGAAGGCGAAGCACATTCTGCGGCGCTTTCATCTGATCAGAGAGATTATAGCTCGAAGAGATGTCGTGGTGGAAAGAGTTCCTTCAGCCGACAACATAGCAGATCCACTTACAAAGCCTTTGTCTCAAAATGTCTTTGAGCGTCACTTAGAGAATATGGGTATTCTGTATAAAAGTGATTGACTTTAGTCCAAGTGGGAGATTGTTAGTATTAGATGGTCTCAAAGCCAATCCGATACTATGTACTGATTCAGATTATTAATAAATGGCAATAATTCATTGTGTGTAATTAATTCGATCTATGTTTATCGTATCACGATGAAGTCCATGAACATGTGCAACAGTCTTCGGATTATGATGAGATCATAATTACGGGACCGAAGACTTATAAACACATGTTCTTAATTGTTCTTAGTTATAGGATGTTTGAGATAGGACATCGAACATCCGGATAGACTAGTATAGGTTACTTCAGCTCATATGATGAGGGTGACTGATCCTATAAGTCGCTTGTGTGGAGACACTATGCTGGACCTGTAGGTGCTCATTGGCGAATGAGTTCACTGAACTTATCCGACTATGAATCGCTGGATGGTAAACACCTCACTGTTAACCAACTCGATTCTTTTGTCACGGTTGCGTGGATGATCCTTGGACCTGAGACGCCAAAGATATCTTGTTGGTAGGTTTCTAAGCTTTGCCTTGACTAACGAATCCCTAACCATGGATTATCAATAAGTCAAGCGATCGGGTTCAGGGAAATGCCCTCGAAGGTAATTGTGTGTTCAATACGGGATCATCCGCTCTTGGTAGTTTGAGAGATAATGTTCCGGGAATGATGCGCTTAAAGTCCCTGGCCAGGGTGGACTCTGTATTCGATAAGGAGTTATCGGATTCAGATTAGCTGCATCTGATTCAAGTGAATCGACCGAATAGGGTTTAATAGTAAACCATACCCTAGGTCGATTCGGGAACATTGTACGGGTGAAAGATTATATCCGCGCGCTAACCGATGACAGAAAGATTCCAATAGAGGGTTGCGATAACCCCAGTGCCATCTAGGATCACACGATGTTGCTTGGCATCCAACGTGATCGGAAGTCCGTCCGAATTTATTGTGAGACAATAAATTCGGCTGATTAATTAAATATAAGGATATTAATTAATTCAGTGGGTCAGTAAAAGGTTACTGAGCTTAATGGGCTATTAACTGGACTGGTATTTGGGCCTAGAGGGTCACACGCAAATGGTTTTCAAGTCGATGGATAATCCGACAGGATTTCGGATAAGTCTGGGTTTTTACGAAAAACTACAAACAGACTTATTATAAAAGAACGGATACTACGTCGGGGGCTAGCAACCATAACCTAACCGTCGTTCTTTCTCTCTCTCTCCTCTCTACTGGGCGTGCAACATGAGGCGGCCATCTGGAGGCTCCACTTCGATTCCTGACTGCTCTGCCTTTTGTCCGACAGGAGATTCCGAATCCGCATGTCGCGGCGGATTACGTGCAACCAGACGGGATCCACGAACGCTGCATCGAGCGAGGAGGCGAGGATGATCCATCGCGAGGAGAACCGCGTGGATACCGCTAGAGGTCGGGCATCTGCGCGACTTGCGGCATCACTCCGACAGAACTGAAAAACGAACGCGGATTTGAATCCGCGCAAGGTAAATCCGATTTACTCCGGTCTTGTTTTGTTGATCGAAACGGGATGGATCTGATCCCGAAATTAAATTTATTCCGCTGCGTTTTCGGTCGGATCCCGACACAGCGATCCCAACATTCTGTTGGCAGTGTACACTAGGATACAAAGTCGGCGAGGGCCTGTGCTTTGATAGCTATCCTCGGTCGATATGTGATCTCGAACTCTGACAGTTCGATCGCACACTTAATCATGCGACCGGAAGCATCCGGTCGCTGCAGTAGTTGTCGAAGGGGGTGATCGGTTACCACCTCGATAGGATGGACTTGAAAATAAGGCCACAATTTCCTTCCCGCCGTGACCAAGGCAAGGGCAAGGCCAGTTTTCTCCACCGCCTGATATCGCGCCTCCGGTCCTAAGAGAACCCTACTAACATAGTAGATCGGCTTTTGTTTTCCACCGTCCTCCCAGACACGAACGGAGCTAATGGTGGAAGGCGTTACTGATAAGTAAACCAGAAGTTGTTCACTTGTGGTCGGCTTGGAGAGCACCGAAGGACACCTGAGGTATTCTTTGAGCTCCTCAAATGCCTTCTGGCACTCTGGCAACCATGTAATATTGCCCTGCTTATCCGGAGGGTTCTCCCTCACCCTCAGTAGCTTGAAGAAGGGGAAGCAGTGTTCAGCTGCCCTGGACAGGAATTTGCTCAGCGCCGCCAGTCTTCTTGTAAGCCTCTGAACGTCGTTGAGGCGGGTTGGCGGGTGCATGGAAAGGATGGCAGATATTTTGTCGAGGTTGGCTTCAATTCCCCTCTGAGTCACATAAAACCCAAAAACTTCCCTGTCGTAACCCCGAAAGCACACTTAATTGTGTTCAGCTTCATATTATACCTTCTCAGTGTGTCGAAGGTCTCTATAAGGTCTTCCAGATGGTCAGACGCCTTAGTGGACTTCACTAGCATGTCATCCACATACACCTCCATATTACATCCGATCAGCCAATCAAACATTTGATTCACCAGTCTTTGATACATTGCCCTGCATTTTTCAACCCGAAGGGCATCCGGTATAACAGTATAGCTCGGCCTCTGTGACAAACACAGTGTGTTCTTCATCGGCCTTATTCATCTGGATCTGGTGATAGCCGGGGACGGCATCGAGGAAGCTTAGGCATTTGTAACTGGCGGTGGCATCGATCATTTGGTCTATGTTTAGCAAGGGGACGCAGTCCTTCAGAGTGGCTTTGTTGAGGTCGGTGAACTCCATGCATATGCGCCACTTTCCGCTAGCTTTCTTCACCAGTACCACATTGGCGACCCAAACATGGTATTGGGCGTGTCTGATCACGACCGTCTCCAAGAGCTGACTGACCTACTCCTTAACCACCTTTTGTCGATCAGAAGCGAGACACCTCTTCTTCTACTGTACGATTGAGGGAGTGCACATCAACCCCTGGAGGTACCCCTGGCAGAGGGGTGCCCTCCCAGACAAATACATCTAGTTTCCGAGATAGGAACTCTTGATATTCAAGCTTTTGTTGTTCGGGCAAAGAACCCCTACCTTCAGCTCTTGGTCAATCGTTGGCCCTACTTTGATAGTGGCCAGCTCTTCAGAGGGTTTGCATTCCCTTATGAGTCTTCAGTGACCTCTCTAACAAGCATCATGGCTTCTTCAGTTGAGCATTGATGGAGGCCAGGTATGTCTACCTAGAGATGTTCTGATTCCCTCGCTCCTCTCCGACTTCGTCAGGAGTGGGAAACTTAAGCATCTAGGGCAGGGACGATGGCACGAAAAAAACTTGCCCAGGGACTCTCTCCATAATATGTCGTTGTAAGCCGAGGGTACATCGACCACCGTAAATTCAATCTCTCGAGTGAGAGACATCGGCGACGTCTCCAGAGTCAAGGGGAGAGTAATGACACTCTCGGCCATAACAGGTTGACTGCTAAAGCCATATATGGGCGTTCGAACCCTCCTTAATCTTTTCATCTCCGGGTCGATCTGTTTAAAGTAATCAAGCAAGATAATGTCAAGAGTGATGCCATTGTCAATAAATACTTTCTTTACCTTCAAGTTGGCAATGTTGGGCTCTATCACTAAAGCGTCATCATGAGGCAATACTAGCCCCTCAAGATCTGCTTTCGTGAATGAGATAGGCTCCTTGGTCAGGGGCCGGTGGGAGGTTGTCTCCCAAGCAGCTCTTTGAGTCTTAGAGGTGTAACTCCGCCTCCTCTTGTTGCTATCTCCTCCACTGGCTAACCCTCCATATATGATATGAATTACGCGCTCGGCCTGGGCCAGAGGAGCGCTTTCCACGATACGGGGAGACCGATCACAATTCCATTGGTCGGGCTCAGGGTTGGCGATGTACCTCTTCAGGTGTCCCCTCTTAATAAGGTTCTCGATCTCCCTTTTGAGATCATGACATTATGAGGTGTAGTGTCCATATTCATGGTGATAGGCACAGAACTTCTTAGACTTCTCTGCCCCTAGGGCAGGCTTGATCTTCCTAGGCCACCTAAGGTAGCCTTCATTTTTGATGTCCTGGAGGATCTGGTCAATCGACATATTGAGAGGGGTATAGTTTTCTTCTCTTCTAAAACTAAGGTGCGCACACCGGTCCTCGCGATGCTCCCGATGTTGCCCCTTCAGGGGTCGATCATCGATGTTGCAGTTGAAGTGTCTCTTCCCCATGGTCGGTTCTTGATTCTTCCTCCTATCTTCATCGGACTCAATCGGTCGGTGGGCAGGATAGGCTCGCAGAAGCTCCTTGTTGTTGATGCATTGGTTCACCCTCCAGACTAGGTCTGGAAGGTCTACCGGGAGTTGCTTGCTCAGTTTAAATCGGACCTACTCGTTCTGGATCTCGGCAATGAAATATTGCACGGCGTTTGGCACGTCTAGACTGGGGATTTTGAGGGCTGCTTCATGAAAATGGGTTCAGAATTTGCGCAGAGTCTCATCTTTTCCCTGCCTCATGGATGACAACATAGCAGTCGTGGCAGGCGTACGCCGACTAGCCGTAAAGTTGTTTCTGAAGGCTCTCCTCAACTCGGAGAAGTTGTCGATGGAGTCTGGCTTGAGTTGAACGAACTACCGTCGGGCGAGCCCTTCTAGGGTCGTGGGAAAGGCACGACACCGGATCACATCAGGCTCATCCAGCAGATCGAAGGTGCTCTCAAAAGACTGCAGGTGATCGTCTGGTTCTCGAGTGTCATCATATCTCTTCAGCGATGGCATCCGGAAGCAATGCGGTAGGGGCGCCTTCAATACACGCCTGGTGAAGCATGACCGGGCACCATCTCCGTCATCCAACCCAGCATTATAATCATGTTGGAGCAATCTTTCTACGCGCTCCTCCAACTTCCGAATGCAATCTTCACTAGAAGGACGCCCGGTGCGTTGACGACCATGTTGGATTTTCTCGGTTTCTCCGGATCGCTCACGCAGCGGAAAACAAAAATATTTACAGCGATCCGTTCCCGTTTCGAAATCTAAAATACAAGATAATCATATTATCTTTTCTCACCGTGTGCGGATTCGAATCCGAAGCCGTTCGGTTCCGTCGGTGCGACACCGCAAGCCGCGCAAGCGCCCGGCCTCTAGCGAAGTCCACGCGATCCTCCCCGCGACGGATATCCTCGAGTTCGTCGTTCTTCGCAGCCCATGAAGCCTCCGCCGGTCGCCGCAATGATCGCCGCAGCGCGCGGATGATTTCCCGTCGAACAGGATTCGGAGAAGCGGCGGAGCAGATCTGGATCTGCCTGGACGCCAGAGAAGGACAGAAACTGAGGAGGGGCGGCTAGGGTTAGCAGCAGCTTGGCCTGCTCAGCCCGTTCGCTATATTTTATACTAACCGCGCGGTTTTTCATAAAAACCCCCGGTTTATATAAAACCCACTTATTTATCCATCGCCTTGAGAATCATTTGCGTGTGACCCTCTAGGCCCAAGTACCAGTCCAGTTAATGGCCCAACAAGCCCAGTGACTCCTCACTGGCTTTATTAATCAATTAATAACCCTTTATTAATTAATTAATCAATCGAATTGATGTCGCACATCGAATTCGACCGGGCCTCCGATTACGTTGGATGCCAAGCAACATCGCGTTAACCCGGAAGGTATTTGGGGTTAAGTAACCCACTCTTGGAACCTTTCCGCCGACAGTTACCGCGTGGATATAATCCTTCATTCGTACAATGCTCTCGAGTCAACTCAGTGTATGACGAGCTGTCAAACCCTAACCTGTCGACTCACTTGGATTGGATGCCGCTGATGAATATCGGAAAACTCCTTTCCCGATATTATCGTCCGCCCTGGCCAGGGACTTTCGTGCATCCTTCCTAGAGCATTCTCTCTCTAAGTACCGAGAGCGAATGATTCCTTATTGACACACAACTCCCTTCGACGATATTCCGTTGTACCCAATCCTTGGCGTATTAGAATCCCATGGCTAGAGATTCGTAAACCAAGGTCAAAGCACAGAAGTCCACCGCCAAGGTGTCCTTAGTGTCTCAGGTCCGAGGACCATCCATGCAACTGCGACAATAGAATCAAACTGGTTGACAGTGAGGTACAATACCATCCAGCGATTCAGTCGGATCAGTTCAGTGAACTCATTCTCCAATGAGCACCTACAGATTCGCCTTAGTGTCTCCATACAAGTGACTTATGAGATCAGTCACCCTCATCATATGAGTAGGAGTAATCTGTACTAGTCTAACCGGATATCCGATGTCCTTCTCGGATATCCTCCGACTATGAACGATTAAGAATATGTGTGTTTAAGTGATCAGTCTCATTAGTATGATCTCATCATAATCTGATCACTATAGCACATATTCAAGGACTTCATTATGAAACGATAATTAATGCGATTTACACATAATGAATATTATGCCATTTTATTAATAAATGAACGAGATTTACATTGTCAGATTGGCTTGTAGGCCACCTTAAACTAACAATCTCCCACTTGGACTAAAGCCAATCACCTCTATACATTAAGCCCATAGACTCTAGGTGACGCTCAAACACACTTTGAGCCAACGGCTTTGTCAGTGGATCTGGTATATTGTCGACGGATGGAACTCTTTCTACTACTACATCTCCTCTAGATATGATCTCTCTGATAAGGTGAAAGCGCCTCAGAATATGCTTTGATTTCTGATGAGACCGGGGCTCTTTCGCTTGCGCAATTGCTCCATTGTTGTCGCACAACAGTGGAACAGGCTCAGAGATGTTGGAAACAACGCCGAGGTCGGTGATGAATTTCTTCAAGCACACTGCTTCCTTGGCGGCTTCAGCTGCAGCGATGTACTCAGCTTCAGTCGTCGAATCTGCAGTGGTTACTTGCTTGGAACTCTTCCAGCACACTGCACCTCCGTTCAAAGTAAACACGAATCCAGATGTAGACTTGCTATCATCTAGATCCGACTGGAAACTCGAGTCAGTATAGCCTCGCAGTTTCAAGTCACCTCCTCCATAGACAAAAAACATATCCTTAGTTCTTCTCAAGTACTTAAGGATACATTTCACTGCCTTCCAGTGCTCTTCGCCTGGATCGGCCTGAAATCTGCTCGTAACACTTAGAGCAAATGCAACATCAGGCCGTGTACATAGTATGGCATACATGATAGATCCTATGGCAGAGGCATAGGGTATTCTATCCATGAATGCCCTCTCATCAGGAGTCTTAGGAGACTGCTCCTTTGAGAGATTAATTCCATGTCTCATCGGTATGAAACCTCTTTTGGAATTTTTCATGCCAAACCTTTTGACTATGGTATATATGTACAAGGATTGGGTCATGCCAAGCATCCTCTTTGATCTATCTCTATAGATCCGTATTCCCAATACGTAGGATGCTTCTCCCAAATCCTTCATGGAGAAGTGTTTCGACAGCCAGATCTTTACTGATGACATCATAGCTACATCATTCCCAATGAGTAGTATGTCATCTACGTAAAGAACTAGAAAAGTGACTGCACTCCCACTGGTCTTCTTGTACACACAAGGCTCATCTTCATTCTTAATGAAGTCATAAGACTTGACAGCCTCGTCAAATCTTATGTTCCAGCTCCGGGAAGCTTGCTTCAGTCCATAAATGGACCTCTAAAGCTTGCACACTTTATCTGGAGATTCTTTGGATGTGAAACCTTCTGGTTGTATCATATACACCTCCTCCTAAAGGTTACCATTGAGGAAGGTTGTCTTCACATCCATCTGCCATATTTCATAATCAAAATGTGCAGCAATAGCGAGCAGAACTCTGATCGACTTTATCATGGCAACTGGTGAGAAAGTCTCGTCATAGTCAATTCCTTGCCTTTGACGATATCCCTTTGCCACCAACCTTGCCTTATAAGTGTCGATTCGTCCATCAGCACCGATTTTTCTCTTAAAGATCCACTTGCAACCAATGGGTACAATACCCTTGGACAAGTATTCCAAGTTCCAAACTTGGTTGGTGTACATGGACTGGATTTCTGAGTTCATGGCATCTCGCCATTTCCCGGCTTTTGGGCCTTCTATGGCCTCCTGGTAGGTTTTCAGATCATCATCCTCATTATATTGTACCTTAGACTTACCTTCAGCAATATGTCCCACATATCGTTCGGGTAGTCTATGTACTCTACCAGATCTACGAGGCTCATCTGTGTGTACCTGAACAGATTCAGGAACTGATATCTCATCTGATGATAATGTAGCTGTTTGGGGATCTGGAACCTCTTCCAGTACTATTTTACTCCCACTGTTCTCCTGGATAAGGTATTCATCTTCCAGGAAGACAGCTTTCCTGGCGTCAAACACCTTTTGTTCACTATGATGGTAAAAATAGTATCCAAAGGTTTCCTTTGGATATCCCACAAACCTGCATTTATCAGTTCGTGATTCCAGCTTGTCTGGATCATGCCTCTTTACATGAGCATGACAACTCCAGACTTTAACATGTTTAAATTCTGGTTTCCTGTCTTTCCATATCTCATATGGAGTAGAGGTCACAGACTTGCTGGGAACTCTGTTCAGTAGGTATGCTGCTGACTCTAGAGCATACCCCCAGAGGGACACTGGTAATCCCGAAAAGTTCATCATGGATCGCACCATGTCCACCAAGATGTGATTCCTACTTTCTGATACACCATTCATCTGTGGTGTATATGGAGGGGTCAGCTGAGAAAGGATACCATTATCCTTTAAGAATTGTGTGACATTAGTACTCAAGTATTCTCTTCCTCAATCTGATCGAAGAGCTTTAATACTCTTTCCTAATTGCTTCTATACCTCATTCTTGAACTCCTTGAACTTCTCAAATGCTTCCGACTTGTACTTCATTAAGTACACATAGCCGAATCTTGAGAAGTCATCGGTGAACGTGATGAAGTATGAAAAGCCACTTTTGGCTTGGGTGGACATGGGACCACATACATCTGAATGTATTAGTTCCAAAATGTCCTTGGCACGTTCTCCATGTCCACTAAATGGAGATTTTGCCATCTTTCCCATAAGGTAGGATTCGCATGTTGCAAACGATTCATAATCGAATGATGTTAAGTAACCATACTTGTGCAACTTTTGCAACTTGCTTTCGCCAATGTGCCCAAGTCTACAATGCCACATGTAGACCTGGTTCACACAATTCTTACTCTTCTTAAGAGCTTTGTCAATCTGAAGATTGTAATGAGAAACATCTAATAGATATAGACCGTTGACTAAAGATGCTGAAGCTATTGATTTATTACCATAATAAATCGAACAACTTCTATTCTCAATAGTCAACCTATATCCTATCTTGTCCAAACAAGATATTGATATGATGTTCTTTATTATGCTAGGAACATAATAACAATCTTCTAAAAGTAAGGCGTCTCATGATGGAAGCCTGAGGTTTGCTGTCCCAACAGCAATCGCCGCAACTTTTGCGCCGTTTCCTAGCCTCAATTCCACCTCACCTTGTCTCAGCTTGCGCTTACTTGTCAGCATTTGCACATCATGGCAGATATGAGAAGTACATCCGGTATCCAATACCCAAGATGTGGAATCTCTAACTGACAAGTTGATATCTATCATATAGATATCTGAAGCTTCAGACAGCTTCACTCTTCCATGAGCTTTATCATTAAGGAATTCCTTACAGTTCCTCTTCCAGTGACCATACTGCTTATAGTAGAAGCGGTCACCCTTCACTACTCTATTGCCTTTGTCTTTCGATCTATTATCGTTAGCTATCATCTTTGCTTCAGGGGCATCCAATGCCGATTCAGCAGGAGGATCAGCTCCAGGGACGAAGTCAATGCGCTCAAATCTGAAGACATTCTTCAGGTTTCTGAACCAATCTGAGTAGATCAGGTAAGTCAAAAGGGCATCAAGTATGCCACGGAATGGGTTATTCGACGACATGATTCCCTATAGGAGATAAGTAAAATCTATTTAGCAGATGTTCAATTATTAAAGTTTAAAACAAGACATGGTCTTTTGTTCAAGTTTAACTCCCACTAATTTTCGACAGACTGTATAACCCCCAGTTATACAGAACGGGAGACGCCGATAGTCTCCTAGTGGGGATCAGAATCTCAATGACTTGCACTACAGCCTTGTGGATAGCACAACAAACTGTAATGCAATCAGAGAGCACCCAACTTATGGGACTTGCAACTCCTTGCAATATCTGATCATAGCTTCGGTCCCCAGAGATTTAATGGCCTTGTGGATAGCACAACAAACCACTAATTCTGGTCTAAGCTAACCATCATTACGCGACGAGTATAGATTTGCATGCAGTCCTTGTGGATAGCACAACAAAGCTACATGGTTCCTCTACCCCGATCATATAGGCATCTAATGCCATAGCCACATTTTCTCCTCCCAATTAAGCAAGCCTTGTGGATAGCACAACAAACCTGCCTAAAGTGATTCGAATCCTATGACTATAATGATGGTGGACCACGCGGTAAGTTCTCAACTACTCGCGTTACGGCTTAGAGTTTATCTAAGGGTATTTAGATAACTTTTATCTTGGTCTCTTCCTAGGTGATAGTATATAAATACATCGTATATATTTACTAAATACTATAACCTGCTTTGATCATAATCAAAAGAACAACAATGCATCTCATACATGTCATTAGTGTGGTCATGGATAGCACAGTGGGTTTGACTGGAGCCAACAGTCAAACGCACACACAATCTAATCATAACATTTACATTAGATATCCTGCAATCACATAGGTAAGAGATCTCCATCTTTTCGCCTTCCTGGTTGCAGCTGTGGATCGTCATCGCTCCTTCCTCGGTTGCCTCGATCATATTACATTTAAATTCTATAATTTATAAGTAAATTGAAGAAGGCCTTATGGCGAGTACAAGAGAGAGAGGGAGGTAGAAACACATCGGAGTACGAGAGAGAGAGGTGCGCAGACCTCTATTTATTAACAATTAATAATCAAACATACATCCACGATCCACACAATCCATTCATCACATGAATAATATAATTAAATAAGTGCATATCCATGACTACGGTGTGTTTTAAACATTCCACACATGATTCAGCGCATCACATGGCTAAAACAAATGAGTTTTCAAAATTAGATTAGTTTTGGCTTTCAAAAAGCTGGGATCCAATCAAAATTGATATTTGAATTTCGAAAAACTCATTTATTATCTTAACATGCAATTAAATCAAATTTAAAAGCAATAAACACACATCACATGCGCACACACTCCGAATTAATAATTCCAGATTATTCCATGCAAATTAGAACATTTCTAATAATCTAACACTTAGATTAAACCCCCTTAATAATCTAACAATTAGATTATTTAAAGACTAATCTAACTCTTAGATTAATCTATCAAAGTTAATTAACAATTTAACACTTAAATTATTAATTAACTCTAATTATTAATTAACTACTAATCTAACTCTTAGATTAGTTAATTAATGTTAATTAGTAATTTAACATTTAAATTATTAATCAACACTAATTAATTAATAATTTTCATCAAACACTTAGATTAGTTAACTTAAAATTAATCATTAATCTTAACACTTAAAATTAACAATTAACTCTAAGTAACTGATAAGTACTAATTTAACATTTAAATTAGCTAATTAAAGTTAACTATCAATTTAACACTTAAATTAATAACTAACTTTAATCGACTAACAACAATTGTTAATTATAATGATTCTAAAATCATTAAAGCCCAATTTAATAAAACTGAATAATAATTAATAAATTTCAAAACATATTTTGAATTAAATTAAAATCCAATTTTAATTTGATTAAATGGGCTAACAATGAATAAAGGGGTTTAATATGATTCAAAATCATATTAAGTCCATTTAAATAAAATAATTGAATAATAAATTTTAAATTTCAAAACAGTTTTTGAATTTTAAAACTTATTTCCAATTTTATTTTATATGGGCATTGGGGTTTTAATTGGGGTTTAATTTAAAAATTGAGGGCAAATGGGCTCAGCCCAATAGAGCCAACTGGCTCGGCCCAATAACAGGCCCTGGGCTCGGCAGAGACCCAAGCCAGGGTCCCTGGGTTCGAGCCAGGGCTCGGGCCCTGGCCCAGGCGGCCCTGGCTCGCCCAGCCGGCCGGTCCAGCCGGTCCGGTCCGGCCTTGGACCGGTCGCCCCCCCCCCCCAAACCTGAAACCCTAACCTGCGTTTGCAGGTGAAGGCCGGCGGCTGGAGGGGCGGCAAGCCGCCGCCGGCGAGCGCCCAGGCCCCGGCCGTCGCCGCCAGCGACGCCCCCGGCGCCGGCGACCTGCCCGGCGCCGGTGGGGCATGGGTTCGATTAGGCCGAGTCCTAAAAACCCCAAAATTCTGAATTTTTTCAGGTTTCAAAAACCCGAGTTTGGGCTCGTTTTTCATGACCTCCAAGGGCACTCCGGCGCCGATCTTGGTGACCGGTGGATAGAGGTGACTATCCTCTATGGATCCGGAGTCTCGGCCGGCCATCCCAACGCTTGGGAAGCCGATTGAAGCCGCCGAAAACACCCCATTCATCGTCCCACGAAGAACTCTGAAAACTCTAAAATAAAATCCGAAAAATCACAGAAAAATAATCAAATTATTTGTGTTCATCTTATGAACACTATTCCGTCATTTTAATCGGATTAAACGCATGGAATAACTCAAGAAAAATTAATTTCGGAAACCGAAACGGGACGAGAAACAGTAGAACCTGGCTCTGATACCACTGTTGGATTTTCTCGGTTTCTCCGGATCGCTCACGCAGCGGAAAACAAAAATATTTACAGCGATCCGTTCGCGTTTCGAAATCTAAAATACAAGATAATCGGATTATCTTTTCTCACCGTGTGCGGATTCGAATCCGCAGCCGTTCGGTTCCGTCGGTGTGACACCGCAAGCCGCGCAAGCGCCCGGCCTCTAGCGAAGTCCACGCGATCCTCCCCGCGACGGATATCCTCGAGTTCGTCGTTCTTCGCAGCCCATGAAGCCTCCGCCGGTCGCCGCAATGATCGCCGCAGCGCGCGGACAATTTCCCGTCGAACGGGATTCGGAGAAGCGGCAGAGCAGATCTGGATATGTCTGGACGCCAGAGAAGGATGGAAACTGAGGAGGGGCGGCTAGGGTTAGCAGCAGCTTGACCTGCTCAGCCCGTTCGCTATATTTTATACTAACCGCGTGGTTTTTCATAAAAACCCCCGGTTTATATAAAACTCACTTATTTATCCATCGCCTTGAGAATCATTTGCGTATGACCCTCTAGGCCCAAGTACCAGTCCAGTTAATGGCCCAACAAGTCTAGTGACTCCTTACTAGCTTTATTAATCAATTAATAACCCTTTATTAATTAATTAATCAATCGAATTGATGTCGCACATCGAATTCGACCTGGCCTCCGATCACGTTGGGTGCCAAGCAACACCGCGTGAACCCGGAAGGTATTTGGGGTTAAGTAACCCACTCTTGGAACCTTTCTGCCGACAGTTACCGCGTGGATATAATCCTTCATTCGTACAATGCTCTCGAGTCAACTCAGGGTATGGCGAGCTGTCAAACCCCAACCGGTCGACTCACTTGGATTGGATGCCGCTGATGAATATCGGAAAACTCCTTTCCCGATATTATCGTCCGCCCTGGCCAGGAATTTTCGTGCATCCTTCCTAGAGCATTCTCTCTCTAAGTACCGAGAGCGAATGATTCCTTATTGACACACAACTCCCTTCGACGGTATTCCGCTGTACCTAATCCTTGGCGTATTAGAATCCCATGGCTAGAGGTTCGTAAACCAAGGTCAAAGCACAGAAGTCCACCGCCAAGGTGTCCTTGGTGTCTCAGGTCCGAGGACCATCCACGCAACTGCGACAATAGAATCAAGCTGGTTGGCAGTAAGGTACAATACCATCCAGCGATTCAGTCGGATCAGTTCAGTGAACTCATTCTCCAATGAGCACCTACAGATTCGCCTTAGTGTCTCCATACAAGTGACTTATGAGATCAGTCACCCTCATCATATGAGTAGGAGTAATCTGTACTAGTCTAACCGGATATCCGATGTCCTTCTCGGATATCCTCCGACTAGGAACGATTAAGAATATGTGTGTTTAAGTGATCAGTCTCATTAGTATGATCTCATCATAATCTGATCACTATAACACATATTCAAGGACTTCATTATGAAACGATAATTAACGCGATTTACACATAATGAATATTATGCCATTTTATTAATAAATGAACGAGATTTACATAGTCAGATTGGCTTGTAGGCCACCTTAAACTAACAGACCACTCCTAGAAGTTTGCCGACTTTGGAGGTAGAGGACTCTGACGAGCGATCATATGACCTCCTCCGGGAAGAGCCTCTCCCCTAACCGCGATGAGAGCGGCGCTCCGAAGACGCCATAGTAGAACCATTGGAAGAAGTCGAGGATCGTTGGCACTGGCGCCGATCCTTCTCCGACCGTCGCTATGATCGTCCTCAGTTGGTCTGGTGGGTCGGCTAGCACTTCTTTGGCTACTAGTCTTCTTGATGAGGTCCTCGGGGTGCCCGTGAAGTCTAGGAATTGGGAGGGGCAGCTGGTTGGAGTTCTCGTTGTGGATTGGTTAGCGGTCACCTGCTTGGAGACCTTCTACGCGATCGAGCCGCTCCTCCAACCATCGCAGTAGTGCTATCACTATCAGGAGCCCTCCTTACAGAAGATCTCCTGGTGGGACCAAGTGACCGATCCTGATAGGTGCGGTAGCAGGTGCCAGGGGCATGTTGGCTTGGACGGCCAGGGACTGAACAACAAGAACTTAGATAGCTGGAGGAACTGAAGGAAGGACGACATAGGAAGCAACAGGAAGGTCGACCGAGGGGGTCGGCTGGGCAACAACTGGAAGGGCAAGAGGATTGACAGGGAGACCGCGCTGCGAGCGGTTGTTGTTTCTTCTGGCTATGACTTTTTGTTCATTTTCCACAGACGGCGCCAAAAAGATGTTGGGTCAGAGATTCGTCTGATCTGGATCAGACGGCTGAGACTCTCCAAATCACAGAAAGTTCTCCATGACCCTACAAGACAGACACCAGGTCAGAGGAGACCCCGATTGCGATCCAGGAGAACCCCATCTAATGCCTAAGTCAGAGTATGTAAGAGCGAAAATAGAGAGAGTAGAGACTCAGACTGTCGAACATACCTTCTGAGGGTACCGGGAGGTTCTTTTTATAAGGATGGATCTGAGGTGATAGTTGAGTCCAATCAAAGAATGTATAGGGAGAGCCCAATCTGATCCCCAGGTGGGAAGGGACTCTAGCTTCTCTTATGCGACTCTGGTTTCCTTTATTTGAGGTTCAGAAATTGATTCGAATGAGATTTCCTTCGGTAGGAAGTCTTCCTGCGTCTGTAGGGCGTCGGAGTCTATTTCGAATTAGAGGGCTCTCCGTTGGAGCCTGGGTGTACGGACCCGCCGGTTGAAAAGCCCATCCGTCCTAACAAGAGGCTAGAGCGTCTCTTTACGGACCGGCCCACTTGATTAATGGACCAGTGAAACTAGTCCCTCTCACCTAACTAATTATAAATTAATTCTTTAACAGACATAAAATAATCTCGACATGTAAGAAATTTTTGGTGAGGAAGGGGTGACCTTTTGGATGCTATTTATTTAAACTTTTTTTCATTTTAACTTCTTCTACTATCTTAAAACATTTTAATTTTTTATTTACCCCAAACAAACGCTGCTTAAAATAAAAAAAGTTTAATCGTCGGTGTGAAAATATGGTTCACCTTTTAACCCCTCGACTTTTATGTTGCGGTAACATATACCGACACCCCACTTCCTACTAGGGCGCAGCCACGACCAAAGCGGGATAAAGATTTGACCGGTCTGGCGTGTACATAGCGCGGATGAAAGGGGACCTGCGCCCTATCCTTTCTCGCACTCCCACGTGGTCGTGTCGTCACGGCGCCCCCCACCTCGCGCAACCGCACCCCGCCAGCCAACACGACACGACCGACCTGGCAGGGACCTTTGGGCGCCGGAACCGGCTCGGATCCGGATCCTTTGCGCTGCTGGTCCGCGGTCAACGAAATCATCTGTAGGCTGAAAAGGACATGGCCCCCACAACAACGTGGCGACAGGCCATAGGGGGCGGAGCCAACCCCTGCTGTTAACTTTTCCAGGACCAGCACAAGCAGCGACGTGACTTTCTTTTTCCCACATTCGCTCCCCTAGTGGGTCTGCGGCTCCGACCACCCGCTCTTTTCCTTTGGCGAATATTTTAATACCATAAATACCCCTGATCATTATAGCCCATGCCCATCGTCTCCCAGTCTCAACCCTGGCCGTCTGATGACTGGAGCCGCGCAGGATCCACCGTGGCAGACTGGCAGGCGTCCGCCCCACCACCAGCCCGACGGGACCCTTCGGTCAAAGTGGTCAAACACCGGGAGCGACCACGTCAGCCGGCTCCCTCACGCGCGAGAAAAAAGGCGCTCGTGCCCGGGGGACCCCTTAATCATCCCGCATGATTACCGCTACGAACCGCCGCCCCACTTTCGAGCGCACGACGCCCGGATCGGTCGATCGCATCTTCGGACGGCCCTGATCGCCGGATCCGAGCACTCCCCTTCCCCTGTCTGCACGGTTGCCGACCGGAACGTGGGCCCTGCGGCCCCGGCAGATTCGTCATTTGGGGCCGCCGCGAGGGGCTTTTTGGTCATTGCGGCAGTTTAAAAAGGCCAAGGGGCTCTTTGGCACCTCCTGCGGAAAGCCGCGAACAAGACGACGAATACAGTTCTATTTTTTTTTTCTTTTTCTTTTTTTTTCTTGTCTTATAAATCTGTAGTTATGCGTGTGTGCCGCGGACACATATTAGGCCGCCCTCTCCACTGCAGTTGCTACGAGCGGCGTTTCCCCCCTCACCGCCCTTGTGTTGGTCTAGCCGTGGTGGTGCTCGGCGCGGGAGAGCAGATGGGCGTGGAGAGGAACCGGGGGAGCTGCGTGGCCGCAATCCGCCCGCCGCCGGCGCTCACGAGGTGCGCCTACGCGTCGGCCGCCGCCTCAGGTTCTTCCTCTCCCCTCCGGCAACTCCCTTTCTGCCTCTATCGCTCGCTTTGCTCGCCCTTATCGCGCTCCAGATCGCGGCCGGTCCTGCGCTAGATTCCGGGAGGTTCCCGGGGGAGTTCTCTCTTGGATCGGTGCCGGTGGCGATAACATGATGCGCTTGTCAACTTGGTCGCGTTTTGTTGCGCAATGCGTTCGATCTGAGAGCGTTTTTGGCATCGTCCGATTTGATGGAGCAATGTGGTTGATCTGGATGGCATTTTCTTTGCATATTTATCTGTTCCATGGAGATTACAACGGGAAAATGGAAGCCAGCGTGCTCTTCACAAATTTTTTTCTTTTTTTGGTTTCCCACCACCATCCATTTCGTCTGGTTCTGCATTGGATTTGCATGCCGCTCCACTAGATTCTAGATTTCCATATTCGGAGAAAATCCAATGCTAATTTTAAGGGATTTCCTATGCTTTGTGCCGTCGCGTGTTACCTTTCTTAGCGAGCAAGATCGCGTCACGATCGGTCGTCACTATCGGAAGGAAACATGACGCACTATCTTCGTCATTTTTGTGCTCGGCGGATGCCCAAAAAAAAAGAGCGTTAAACTTCAACACCGGGGGGGGGGGGGGGGGGGGGGGGGGAAAGGGGGTTAAATTACTCTTAGAAATTTGTCTTGTCTGGCTTCGGGTTTTACGTCCTCCGTGTGAGGCGCCTAAATTGCCGTCGATAATTGTGGAGAGGATGGGGTTGCAACCACCAACTAGAGATAATTAATAAATGATTATAGTATGATGCGTGGAGTACGGCATGTTGCTTTGCCGCAAGCATCCATGGATTTTTTTTTCCAGAAAATTACCAGAATGCCACGCCGTGCGGCGCTCACGACTGTGGAGGGACCGGCGATGGTGGGTCGGCTTTTGGGGTGAGAAGGATGAGAAGGGTGCCTGTTGAGTTTGATGTTTTGGTGGTTCTTTTTTCTTCTGTGCTTGGTATTGTCTTGATGTTGTTTGCTATAATTCTGTTGCATTGTGACATTTGTTTGCCTGCAGATGATTTGACATGTGGGTCGCCAAGATGGATCGGAAAGGGTCTTTCTTGTGTGTGCATAAAAAGAAAAGGAGCTTACGAACGGATCTGCGGCAATTTGACGCCGTTGCAGGCAAGTTTCTCTTTGATCTAAAGTCGTTCTTGCAAGCTGAAATATACAGGTCGGTCTGGCGTATGGTGAGGGGTAAAGAGCCACTATGTATTGCTTTTTGCTAGAAGGTTTCTAGAATTACCAAGTTATGGGGCCGCTGCTTGTGGAATTTACTGTCAACAGTTCTATGCATCAAATTCTCATTTTTTTTCTGGATTGTTCTGCATTGATTATACCGATAATTTAAGCCTCTGCACAGGCTTCCAACTCTTAACTTCAGATTATGCATAGGCTACAGGGAGACTGAGCAACTGAGCAACCAAAGGAAAAATCAGTGAACTGTAGCCTCCCTGGCACCATATGGTCAGCCACTCCAGAGGCCAGTTATTTCGTCATGGCCTCCATCAACTCTTACATGGCTTAGTTACCTATGTTGGATGGACCATTTTGATACCGCGAAACAAGAATCACGTCCTCATTAGTGAATAGAAATTTGAAAAGGTGGAGACATTTGCAGAGTGGTTCTGAACTTTGGCTAATTACAGGGTTTTCCACTGGGAAAACTTTGGCTAATTACCATGTATTGTTGGATCAAGATAGTCTTAATGAATTCAACTTTTCTAGGAGATGGATCATAAATGACTACCCTCCTATGGGTTAGTGTCTTCTTTTCTTTCCACTAAAACCATCTGTGCATTTGTAAATAACAAGGGATACTGGTCTTTATGGTTTTCTTGATGATTGTTAATGTCATTCTTGCCTTGATTTGCCTCATAGGAAGAGTGGTCTTTCAGTCTTATTTCTTGTTTTTGGAGTTTCAAGCCATTTTGTGCATGGTATTGAGCTCAGGCCTCTGTTGTTTTCTCTTTATTTTCATAATCCCTTAGTTTGGTATTTCGTCCATGGTATTGAGCAAAGGCCTCCTTTGTTTTCTCTTAAAATACTACAAACTTTGCACATGTATGACGTTCTGGTATGAGAAATACCATGTTTTTTATTACGACATAAAATACTATGTTTTTTTTAGAACAAAGTTTTGGGCTATGAAAGCCAAGTGCATGAGGAAAATATAACCATTGCCGATGAAACCTTTGAAGGAGAAAGGTATATTCTCCTGGACAGCAGCATGCATGCTTTTTAGGCGATATGAACAGGGATAATAAATGAAAGGCAGACAAGATTTTCTCTATTGCACATATATCTGTGATAAATTATTGTTCAACCAATGTACTCTGTGTTCTGCAAGCTGATTTCTACACGAACCAGATACTTTGGATTACGTGTGATTCTGTTTGAAGAATGTAATACACTTGCCTCTTTTATGATTAAAATGCAATTAGATGATATTGATGTACTGCAGGAAGAGAGACTACAACGGTTAAGGCATCGTATGCAGGTCTCATTTGATTCTTCCAGGCGAGACCATCAGGTCATTTCCACCCTACAACTTAACATGCGGTGTATTTGGTATATCTGTTACATAGTATAGGTTCCAACTTCTTTAACATTTTGAGCATTATGCAACTGTTGCTTTAGTGACATGGACCATAAACAGTCCCATTGTCTAGCATAGGCCCTAACATTTGTCAGTAAGCTGTAAATAACTGTTATCTTAATTAAATGGGCCACAGGGACACATAGACATTGACCTTTTACTGAGTCTAGAATCCCAAATCACAATGATTCAGCACTTGTAAAGCAAATATTTATCAGAGCTGTTCATGCTAACAGGAGGCATTGAAAGCCCTTTGGTATGCGACATATCCAGATCAAGAGCTTCATGGCTTGATATCTGATCAATGGAAGGAGATGGGTTGGCAAGGAAGAGATCCTTCAACTGATTTCAGGTTTTGACTTTGATGCTTTTAGTCAGAATTGCTTCCACTTCTAAATTGAGTAGATTTTTCTTGGTCTAACCATGTGAACTTCTCTTATCTGCTAGGGGAGCTGGATTCATTTCACTAGAGAATTTACTTTTCTTTGCAAAGACATTTTCTGTAAGATCTCCTCACTTGTGCCTGTCTATTATGTTTCCCTTTTATGGCAATATGGTTTTACTCTAGAGGCAACTACATCATACAGAACCTTGCATCTTAAGTTTTCTTTTATTGAAAGAGAGTGAAAACAGATTTTGCTTTTGCTTCTTTGTTGAATGGTGCATATAATGATCTTCCTTGCAGAGCCTAGATTTATAAGTTTCTGTAACTTCTGCTTTCCAGTTTAATGGTTGATATTTGATATTGCAGACATCATTTCAAAGGCTTTTGAATAAAAAAGGGGGTAAGAGAGCTGCTTGGGAGTATCCATTTGCTGTCGCTGGTATAAATATAACATTCATGATTATGCAAATGCTGGATCTGCACTCTTGTAAGATCCTCTCTCTCTCTCTCTCTCCCTGAGTGTACAAAAGAAAACTTATGAAAGATCTGCACTCTTGTAAGATCCTCTCTTTCTCTCTTTCTCTTTCTCTCTCTCCCTGAGTGTACAAAAGAAAACTTATAAAATAGTTGTGGCAAAGTAGAATCAGACTTTGTACCAACAAAAAAAGAAGGCAAAAGGCTATTTCAAATTCAAATCAACAGATTTTAGTTTGTGTGAAGTATATAGCTCCTTGGTTTTGAATGTTTATGTCACTCTCAAAAATAAAAATAAAAAGTGGAATACACGCTGGTCCAGTGATGGATTTCAGCAAAAAGCATAGAAAGTTTTTTTCCGGAAATACCTGGCTTCATGATTTTTAGCTTCAGCTGCATTTTATTTTGGATGATACTTGGAACCACAGAGGAGATTTTCGAGATTTCAATGAGGCATTGAAAATTTTGTTGTTTCATTGTGATACGAATGGAGATTGTATTCTGATCATCTCCAAGTTTAAATGCATCTAACAAAACCAGGCACATATAATCTGCATGAACTTCATCCATGGTATTCTATCACCTGTGCTAGCACTCTGTTTAGAACTGATAGTGTCATACCTTACTAACATATAATGTATACGTGCAGCAAAACCAAGGACATTTGTTAGATCAGTTTTCATTCAGATGTTATCAGGTAGGCCTGTTTTCTGATATGGAATATTCAACAATTCTGCTATAAAAAGCTAAATTTACTTTGTTAATGGAACTGCTTGTTCGTTTTTGGCATGCTCCCAGAGGATGAATGGGCATTTGACGTGCTTTATTGTGTCGCCTTCATGGTTATGGACAAGCAATGGCTCGAAAAGAATGCTTCTTACATGGAATTCAATGTAAATTGCCAATCACCAACTATTAGAACCCTTTTGTACTCACTTTGGGTTATTGTTAAATGCTTGAGTGATGGTATTTGTAGGATGTTCTTAAATCAACTAGGGCACAGCTAGAGAGAGAACTGCTACTGGATGATGTCTTGCGGATCGAAGACATGCCATCATATAGCCTTCTTACTTAGCCATGGCCAGCAGTGAAGATGCTGTTTTCCTTTTTTGATTTAAATGTGTATAGTCTTGCTCGCTGACACATTTTTATTGTTTTATCTTCTAATCCAGTGGCACAAAATTTAGGCTGTACATTCAGTTCTTGTTAGGATTGGGATGTGGTTGCTGTTTTATTCCCTCACGAAGAAAATGCAGCATCCATGGATTCTAGGCCGTCATTTTGCAACGGATGGTTTTGATCATGTTATCACGAAACTTAGAAAGCATGTCTAGTAAGACGAACCAATGGTTGGCTTCACCCCTCGGCTTCTCTTTGGGAGGTTTTGGGTTCAAGTCAATCGATAGCTAAAAAACTCTCCCTATCATTCAAGCCTTGATATACTGTAGGATTATTTCTCGTTGTCTATGAGATAACTTTTTTGGAGATTGGTTTGGGTCCGAAATAATCGTCTTATTAGGTAGAATTATTAGAGTTGCATATAATATTCTTCTTTTGAGAGGAATCATGAGATGTGCTCGAGAGCATGTTGAAGCTATCGAATGCATGATGCCTAGATGTGCTTGAGAGTTTTAGCATGCTCTCAAACACTTTATGATGTTCTCAAAAAGTAATTTGACGTGTAATTTTTTTTTGTTATTTTTAAATTTGGTGCTCCTCATGTGCGCTGACGTGCAGATAATGTTGGAGCACATTTAATGAGAGAGGATAAATGCCATGTGGAATTTCTAGATTGCAAGAAGAGATGGGGGATTTGTTCCAGCTCAACTTACTGTGGTGCAGCAAAGTATTACTTTTTGTCCAATATCGAATCATGATCTCGTCTGTGCACATGGCTAGCCAATGAAGTTATCCTTTCAAAACAAATGTGTCTCAAGTAGGACATTTAATATAGAAAAGTAAATCGAGTAATTAAGCTAGATAGTAGATGCACATGATAATTATGTAGGTAAAACATATCTGATATGTCTGCAATTGCCTAGAGAGAGAGAGAGAGAGTCACACATGAAATGGGATGCAGTTAGTGAGAGAAGAGAGAGGGAGACTTTTGTCTTTAACTAATTTTTAAAATGAATTATTTTAATATTTTTTTCTTAGTTCATAATTTGTGAAATGAGTTATTTAATAGTCTAGTAAATCACTTATTAGAGTAATGAACTTCACTCAAAGATCTTAACATGGGTGATAGGGCTGTCAACGGCCGGGCTTGGGTATACCCATACCCAAAATGAATGTACCCAGATCCAGTTCATACCCAATAAGAGTCATGGGTAAATGGGTAAATGGGTCGGGTCTTGGGTCTACTTCTTATTTTTTTGATGTTGAAAGATAAATGGGCCTGATATATAATTTATTTCTTAAATATGTATGTGCCAGATAATTGGGTTTGATTTTAGGTCCAAACTCTACGGCTCATAAGTTTTTGCAGTGTATGACAATAGAAGGCTTAATGGGTAAACGGGTATACTCAAACCCATAACTAACGGGTCCAAACGGATCTGTTAACGGGCCTAGGCCCATTTTGACAACCTTACGTTTGTTCACGGCAAAAAGACGCTAAGAAGAAAGAGAATGATGTCAACCAAATCATGGCCAAAGGACGCTGAGAAAAAGGAAAAAAATGTTAACTAAACTATGCCAACATAAGTTGTTGGATGAGAAACGAAATTGAATTAACGCAATAGCTGATTTCGTATATATATAATCTACTCACTTTACTGCATGGATAAGCAACTCAATGAGATCCTTTTATGCATGCTGCCTGGCATGTTAGCCCTAAATTGAGGCTTTTAGTTTTCAGTCCTTGTAATCTTCCAATAATTCTTTGCAAGTCCTCGCAATCTTCTTGTTTTTTTAACCTCCAAAATCTCTGAACCACCTTGAAAAAGTCGCTCCAAAGTAGAATTTTGAATTTTTACGAATATTTTAAATGATTATAGGGAATAAGTCACCCCGCGTGTTGTTTTCATGCTTTCCTCTTTGCTTGAGCCCTTCCGGAAGTCTCCCTCCCCACATCTTCTTTACCTCCATGGCTGGTGGCCAGTGGCGTGAATCAACAGAAAAAGGAGAAAGAAAAGATCACAAACTCGGGCAAGTTCAAGTTTGATTCTAGCTCAAATATTTTCAGTCGAGCCAAACTCAAATGGGAAGATGTTGGAGTCAACTTGGTTCATATGCACCCCTAGTTTACTGGGGATGTATGTGCACAAATCTCTATTTTCTTTTATATCAATTAATTGGTATAGTTCTTACTACATTAAACCACCAAATTGTAAGCCCACAGTCCCAAATCTATCGAGAGATAGTCATCTGTTTGCCTCTAGATCACTCATCCTGTCATCCATTCATGTAAAATATAAACCTTTCCTTTCACAAAGAGGCTCTGTAAATGCCTTAGCAAATGCAGTGACTCTTATTCCAAATGCACACATGATTCATTATGAAAGTTAGGAATTTCTATGGTGCTGGAAGAAAGGGGAACCTAAGAAAATCTACCGGTATACGTAGGCAGTCACTTTCCAACTTGCCAAATTCTTGCTCAAAATTTGACTCAATTGCTCTTCAGAAAACATGTATACAAAGTCGTATTCGAGGCATCCCAGTAGCTTGAAGAAATTAGAACGTTATAACATCTAACAATGATATCCTCCAATCACCCAGCACCAAGCAAGAGATTTTCCGTTGATGAGAATGAGCTACGTCATCGTTGGTATGCTCATAAACTGTAAACGGACTTTTCGGTCCCTACAATCTTTTATTATTCAAGATTAATCCCTACAATCTTCATATTTCTCTTAAACCCCTTACTATCTTAAAAATATGGTACATGGAAAGAATATTCTGTAAATATTACTTTTTTAATGGATGTTAACAGGAGGAAATTTTTTAGGGAGAGTTCAAAGATTGAAGGGGGTTTGAGAGAAATATGAAGATTGCAAGGGTTAATAGAGAATATCAAAAACTGTAGGGACTGAAACATAAAAAATCCATTATAAAAACCCAGTCTTATTGGCAAGATGACATGTTTGAATCAACTTGGCAATTTCGCTATTGAAAAACTTGGCATTATTCACATGAATCCTGGAGAAGTTGATCACCAAGCACTAACTAGCTAGTTCATACCTTTGTTTTCTTATCATAAACAACTCGCTCTTGTCATCATCTACGCAGCTCCACGCGGGAACTTTCTTCAAACCCCCGTCTCTCATGGCCCTCCTCATCAGGGCAACATCCTCCCATCTCCCTGCCTCTGCATACATATTAGACAAAACAACGTAGACCCCATGATTGTGGGGCTCCAGATCAAGAATCCTGTTAACCACCTTCTCTGCAATCTCAATATTCTTGTGATGCTTGCAAGCTGTGAGCAATGCTCCCAAAACCACAATGTCAGGTTTCCATTTCATCCCACTCATCAAATCCTCGGCCTCGGTTAACCTCCCGCAGCGACCAAGAAGGTCAACCATGCACCCATAGTGCTCGACCTTAGGTTCGACGCCGTAGTCTCTTTGCATCGAATAAAAGATGTCGCGGCCTGCCTCAAGTAACCCACTATGGCAGCAAGCAGATAAGACTCCCACAAAAGTGACATCGTTCGGCACCACCGCCTCCTTCTCCAACTCCCAGAACAGCCCAAGAGCTTCATTGGCATGGCCATGGTGAGCCAACCCGCATATCATCGCATTCCATGTCGCAATGTTCCTCTCTGGCATCCCTCGAAACAACTCTCGAGCCCGTGAAATAGCACCATTCTTGGCATACATGTCCACCAACGCGGTGCCCAGAATAACACCTAATTCAATACCCTTCTCCCTCATGAACAAGTGGATTCTCTCACCCAAATCCAGACTGCCGGACCTGGCGCACGCCGACAGCACGGAGGCCAGGGTGGCATCGTTTGGTTCGAGACCACCCCGGATCATATGATCAAACAACAGCAGCGCTTCACTGGCCTGGAAATTCTGTGCATACGCACTAACCATGGTGGTCCAGAGAATTATACTTCTCTCGGGCGCTTCGTCGAACAGTTTCCGAGCATCAAGAAGGAGGCCACCGGAGCCGTAGCACCGTATCAGGCCATTTACAACATACAAATCTGCATCCAACCCATGCTTCAAGACATGGGAATGAACCTGCCCACAAGTCGACAGCGCATGGCAGTTAGTGCAGCCCTTGAGCAAGAAAGGGAACGTGTGCTTCCCAGGGGGGACCCCCATCCTCTGCATCCACACATAGACATGGATGGCGTCCGACGGCACCGGGCCATCCGCGAGACCTCGGATGACCGAGTTCCACATGAAGGAGTTTGGCTCCCTTGTTTGCTCGAAAAGCTGCAAGGCGTAGCGGAAGTCGCCGGAGGGCGAGAGGGCGGCAAAGGCGATGAGGCGGCTGGCAGCGTAGTTGTCGCCGATGCGGTCCCGGACGACCATCTGGGCGTGTACCTGCTTGAGCTGCCGCATGGAGGCGCATCGGTCGGCCAGGAGGGAGAGGGGCGGGCTTCCGCCGGGTCTCGAGTCGGCGGCGGCGGGGGGATGGGGGAGGCGGCCTGTGGCGAGAGAATGGATGGAGCGTCTGAAGAGAAAGAGCGGGCTCGGCGTGCGCATTGGTGAGGGCCTCCCGGTGGCCGGAAGCCATGAAAGGGTTCTGGAAGGACTAGCGACCGTTAAAATGGAGTTTAAAAAGCCGTTGGTGGGCTCATTTGGCGGCAGCCAAGTTGTGTGGCGAAGTGAGAAGGGCTCAAGTGACACTTGCAGTTTTGCCCTGGCACGGATTATGTTGTGACAAGACTCGGATGCATCGATGGATGAAGTGATTAAGTGATGAAACCATTAGATTTTTAGTTATCATATGTATTTAGCTTAAAAAAGATTTAGATTTGTTATGTATATTCTTTTCAAGTACTATCTTTTAATTAACCTATAAGTCAATAATAAAGAAAAACAGTACAGAAACATTATTTCATAATACTACTATTTGACACGTCTAAATAGCAATCACATATTGGAAGAAAATGTTATTGCTCTACACTTTTGACACTATTGCCTTCTAATGTATGATTAACACTTACGAATGTCAAAAAATAGTGTTATAAAATAGTACTATTATATCGTTTCTCATAATTAATTATATATTGAATCCCATTAAGAGAGAAAAAAAAGAAAGTCTTTTCGACAAGTGCACATAGTGATGCGCATCAAGGTACTTAGGTGATCATTTCAAAATTATCGTCCCAAGTAAACTTCTGATCTTAAAACGGAATCGGACAACCTACGCTGAACCACTACATCTGCACTGTGATTGGTGCATGATAAGATTCTTCTTCTCAAAGATATGTTCATCTAGCTACCTTAGGGTAGACGTTGAATCTTTTTCACATCATTTTTGTGTAATATTAGTGTGGATTGGGATGGATAGGTGATCAGTGCTCCTTCAAAATATATCTGAATAAGAAAGAGTCGAGTTTGGGTCTGATGGATCAAAATTTCAATCACCATAATCAAGGTCTTCTATCTCCGACCAGAAAGACGTCATGGGGTAGTTCCTGCAAAATAGAATACCGTCAGAGGATCTCCGACGGTAGTCCGAGAGAATCCCTTATAATACTTAAGTCAGAAGGTTCGAGATGGAGGGAAGATCAAAGAAGTTTGTGCGCTAAAGAACATGCCTATGTCCGTAAGGGTATGAGACCTTATATAGTAATTGGATAGAGAGTCCCTCTGAAGGGTGGTTCCTAGTTTGATCGGGAAAAATAGATCTCAGAGAATTCGTCAAGTCATGTTCTTATCAGGAAAGGAGGATCACCTTGATGTTTGAAAACGAGAGAGATTCTTCTCAAATATGGCATAGCCGATTTAGGGTTCCGTATAAGAGATGGACTCTAATTGGACTGTTATGTGGCTACGGTATTCTGCAGCTTTCGGACTCCCTCCCCCTCAGAAGGGCTGATATGGATCCGAAGACTCCACTTGTTAGGTCAATCCATTGGTATTTTTGTCGTGCCAAATTTCCACCTATTAGGGTCAAATCATTTTTTGTTTAAAGTTTTTAATCAAGTCAAGAATGAAGTTTCAACGTAAACCTCATTTGAAAGCAACCCCATTCGTACTCTTTTTGTCGCTAACCTTTTCTAACTTATCTTGATCTTTCTTAGGTCACATTTAAGGATGCAAGTTGGGAAAAAACTATCATGCAGCTTCAAAGTCAAAATTAAATAACAATCTTAAAGTTTTAATTGTTATTTTTATATGTAAACAAAATTTTAACTATAATCATTATAATTATTAACCTGTTTACAGTGCCCCGATCCTTCCAGAACAATACAACTCAAATTCTTAACGAAGCAGAGTACAGGGCCCTCGCGGATGCCACGTCCTCGTCCTCGCCCACCGCGACCACGGGTAGAATTGGATCGTGGTTCTGAAGGAGTAGGGAGGGGAGGCGGGGCAGAGGTATTTGAACAACGGCTGGTCTGAGTAGTCGTGTTGGCGGATGGGAATGCTGGCGCCTCAAGCTTTTGATTGGCTTGTCGGGCGAGCCACCCTTTACGAGCTAAAGGATGGCCGTGAAGTTCTTCAAGCAAAAAGGGAGGATAACGAGTGGTGGCAGCAAAGACAAATGCCTCCTTAGGTCTGCAAATGAACTGACATACTTTATGAACAACCCGTAAGACAACTTGATAAGAATTTGATTCGACTCGTTTGATAACTTAAATAAATAAATTTGAACAAAAATTTGAATTCGATTCATTAAACACAATTGTAGTCGACTCGAATATGTTCGTGAACAAACTCGTTTAAGTACTCATTAAGAGATCATTTTAATACTTGTTAATAGTTCATTTAAATATTCATTAATATCTCTTTTAAGTATTTGTTTAATTATTTTAATAATAAATAATCTTAATGAATAAAATATTCTAATATCTTGTAGAGTTTTCTATTAAATAGTTAGGACACAAACAACTTGCTATTTACTATAGTTTATTTTGAGTTTATATATTTAAAATAAAAAAATTGAATTAAATATGTCATAGATTTATTAAACTTGCAAGCTACTCGATATTCGACTCGAACTCGTTAAATATCTAAATGAACCAAGTTTGAACAATTATTATAAAAAACTCGACTAGAATTCGAATTCAATTAAAATTAATCAAATCAAATTTGAATAAAGTACAACTTGGTTAAACTCAGATCATTTGCAGCCTGCACCTCATACGGTGGGCCGAGGTCACCAAGGACATGACATGAAGAAGTATCTCTGGTTCAGGAACAGGTTCACCGATGGCCACAAGATTATCACCGGTGCTCTTAATTTTCTGGAGAAAGTCGGCGATGGAAAGGGACCCTTTGGTGGTTGTCCCAAGTTCCGAGGGTAGTTGAAGTGCACGAGCTTGTGCATAAGGGGCGAAGTTGGCAGCAAGGCCATCCCAAGCTTGCTTGGAAGTTTTGAGATGAGCATTAATGAGGGTAAGAACATCAACAGCGGTGAAAGTAAAGATCCAACTTAGGACAAGTTGATTTTTACGGACCCAATCGTAGTTTTCTAGGTTAAGAGTGGGGGCGTCTGCCGTTGAAGAGGAAGGAAGAACTTGGGACGGGTAAAGAATCGACTCATTAACAAAGTCCATCAAATCTTGACTCAGGAGTAAGGGAATGAACTAGGTTTTCCAAAGAAAATAGTTGTCATTAGAAAGTTTAATGGGAAGGGCATAAGTAATGTTTGGGAATGTAAAAGATGAAGGGAAAGTGCAGCCTGATACCCCGCTACCAGCAGGCCAGCCTCCTGCTCCAGCACCGTCAAGTGAGACCTCTCGCAGCTCAGGCAGGACTCTGGCATCTACAGTACAGGTGCCGCTGGAGCTGTAGTTACGGTCAGAGTCAAGGCCGGCGTCGAGGCTGTAGCTTGGGCCGTTGTAGATGGTGGCGGAGCAAAACCAGTGGGGACACGAGAGGAGGTCCTCTTAGTACATGTTTAGATCGAAGTTCAGTAATAGTGAGAAGGAGAGAGGGTTAAATATTATAAAATAATTTTCGTATGATCTCTAAAGTTAGCAAATACTTGAATGTTTCCCTTCTTAATACTGCTGGACTCTGATCTAAACGTATATTGAGAGAATTTTTTCTCGTGGGGACATGAAGACACTTTAACCCCTATGAGAGGTGCTGTAGCTCAAAACGACACACTTGAGAGCGAGGTTGAAGCTTGTTTGTGGAGTAGGGGCCAAGAAGTGGCTAACATGCACACCCAAAGACTTTGAGAAGGCCACACAGTCAGATGGGGTCTGGAACAAGACGTTAAAAGGGGGGGGGGGGGGGGGGGGGAGTGTAGCAAACTCCGGGTTTCGGTTGGTAATTATTCTAGTAGTTCGTGGGTTCAATCTTTGCTATCCCTGTGAGTTGAACAGAAAAGTCGTGCCTTAACCCTTCACACGGTATTAACTTTTTCGGAGTTTACCAGGCAATCGGATTTTTCTCGTCATCTAAAAATAATAATAATAATAATAATAAAAGACTTTAAAAGGGCATTGATTCTTCAGCAGTGTCGTAGGCATGCGGTTGGTGAGGGAGACTGCGGTTTGGACGGTGTCAGCCCAATAAGCGAGTGGGTGTGCGTGTCTAGATGTCCAGATCATGGGCCCTCTTTGAATGTAATTTAAGAAAATAGGAATAAATTTATCATACATTATTATCATAAAGCTGTTTTTTTAAACTCATGTTTGATTGTTTTGTATAAATTTAAGTGAGTGTATGATAAATTTGAGAGAGAATTCAAAGTAAACCAACTCTAAATTTGTTTATGAAAAATATGTTTATAAGACTATTTTGAGTTTATAATAAATTTAACTCAATTTATGATAAACATATTTTTTATTATCTGAAATAACGTTACGATAGAAAATACTTTCCAAACAGGGCCGGGCCGGTCATGCCGTGGACCATCATGTGTTGGTGGACGTCGTCATCCCGTTAAGCGGTGTTGCAGCAGTGGACCATTATACATGGTGGGCGTCGTGGCCGGAGTTATCTACGGCGCCGCCGTAACAGCCAATGGCCGTTGCCGCCATCTCCGCCTCTCCTTCTTCCCTTCGCATCTCCGGCCATTTCCCCATCACTGCCGCGCACCGCCGTGCCAACCCACGGCGTGGGGCGCTCGCCACCACTAATGGGTCGTCGTCTACGCCCGCCCCTTCCTTCACCGTCCGCATCCGCAGCCATGGCTCCTCCGCACCCAGCCACGAGGTTGACCCGTTCCCGGATGAGGGGAAAGAGGTGGGTGGCCTGTCCTATGCGCCCTTGAGCTGCTGTTTCTGCGGGCACTGCGGGAGGAGGCGCTTGCTGGGTGGGCTGTCTTCGTCCTCACTTGCGGCGCTTCTCGGCGAATCGTCGGCCGAGGCTGGCGATGGAGGCAACCCCATCCTTCCCCCGGAAGAGCGTAAAGCGGTGGCGCGCGGTTCTAGGCCGGGATGGTACAAGGAGTTGTACGCCAGGGTCATGGAGGAGGGCATGAGGTCCTACGAGGCGGAGGTCGGTTTTCCCCTTTGTCTTGCTTTTACATTTTATGACCCACTAGATGTTTGATAGAATGCGCAGCAATAAACCCCCCGTGGAAACTAATGGGAATTGAACCATTTTGATGTGAGGAAGTTAGTGGGATTTAGAAGTGGACTGCTAAATGAGCAGGTAATAGATGTGATAGGAGAGAATCCAGTTAGACCCAACACTTGGAGGGCCGGCCCGACAGGCGAAAGGGCCGAAGCATACTCGGCCCACTAAGTCAATTAAATAGGAGCGGCCCAAGCGTTGGACTCAATAAGCGACCATATTCGGCCCCATCATAGCGAATAATGAGCCGAAGTAGGCCCGGCCCATTCCAGAACTGCTATCCAGCCATCAGCCTGTTAACGGAGTATTTCGGCAATTTTTTGTCAAACCTCTAAATAGTCCTACATCGGCCGCAATCAAAAAAGAACCATCATCCCCTGCTATAAAAAGAACGTTGTTCACTACGAAAAAGATACACCATAAACACTCAAGCTTATTCTCTCCTTATAATTAGTCTGTTACTGAGACTGACTTTACCATCGGAGGGGGTTCTCCTGGACCGAAATCCAAGACCCTCACTGACTGGTATCTTCCTCTCGCATGGGTTTTGGCTTCGCTCTCGGCCAATCTCTCCGTCCGGATCCCTCTCGGCAACTGGTCTCTCGGCTGGTATTCGGATTCTGCTCTCGGAATCCGTCAGTGATAGCTTCGGCAACATCACTTGGCGTCGTCTGTGGGAAAGAAGCATTATAGCCATGTCTCATCAACCAGTGACAAGACGATCTGGCCAAGATGAGGCAGAGACGTGAGCGGCTCCGGCGCAATCATTCCATGCTGAAGGTGCTCCGTCTATCCTTCCGCAAGGTCCCGTCCTCCTAACAATACCGGAGCCTCTCGCTCTCAGAGACGACCGAGTGGAAGAACTCCAACAGCAGGTAGCTACGCTGGCCGCTACCGTTATTTCTTTTGCACCTCTGCGCGATATGGGTTCTGTCATCGCCCAGCATATGACTGTTAAATCAGCCCGCACAGCAAATGCCCCCCTTTCCGCAACATTGCCCAACTACTCAACTTGCAAGGAGGCAACCGACGCCCTCGCAGGCGTTCCACAATGAAGCGGTATCGGCGCACAGCGAATCATTCAGGCCACAAGGCTGAATTCCTCGCGCCAGCCATCTTATGACGGAGCAAAACAATGCTTCCTCCTGAATCCATCCAATTGAGGTCGATGGACGTTCGGCCGCTACTACAACGACTCCGGAGCTGGACCGGAGATTAACTGAGATGAGGAAGGAAATGCAGCAGATGGTCTCCCGGCCATATGGAACACCTCTCGCCAGCACTATCCTGGAACAAACTCCTTTCTCTCCGGAGCTTCTGGCCACCGAGGTACCTTCTAATTTCAAGCTACCGAAAGATCCTCTATGTGATGGCATGACAGATCCAGTATGCAATTTCCAGAGATTTAACTCATATCTCTATGTCTAAGGGGTTTCTGAGGCAATCCGCTGCCGTCTCTTCCCCCTCACTTTTGAAAAAATAGCCTCTACTTGATTTGAAACATTGGCTCCTAATTTCATTCATTCATTAGTATAATTAGGCCAATTGTTCATCGACCAATTCTATAATGCCATTCGGCAATGCAAAACCTCGGCCAGTCTGCTCGCCATTTGGCAAGGACCGACCGAGACTCTCCAGGAGTATTTCACTAGGTTTCGAAACGAAGCAGCCCAAATTCTGAACCTGGATAGTTCAATTGTTGTCTCGGCCATAATCAGTGGATGCACTGACGAGGAGCTTCTTAGGTCCATCGGGAAGCGTCGTCTTCCTACCTTCCAATATCTAGTGGCCCGGGCCTATAAGTATATCAACTGGGAGGCCCTAATAATGTCCAGGGGTAAGAGCGCCGCCGAAACAGTCTCTGCCATTACCCCTCCAGTACGCCCTCGCTCCGAAGACTATGAACCCTCTCGCAAGAAGTACCGGAGAGAAGAATGGGGCCGAGACAAGCGCCGAGATCCGCAACAGCGGTACCTGCCACTACTAGCTCCTCCCTCTCAGATGCTTATGAAGGTGAAAGACATGCTTCAGCAGCATGAGCGCATTAAGACTGATCATCGTCAGAGAGACTCCTAGAAATACTGTGAATATCATCGGAAAACTGGGCATTCAACAGACGAATGCCGACACCTTCGGTAGGAGATTGATCGCCTCATCCGGGAAGGCCGCCTGCCGCAATACCGAAGAGTGCAGCCTCAACAGAGGCAAGGCCGAGACGCCCCCGCAGCGCTAAGGCAACCTCAACTCCTGGACAAGGAAGCGCCACCTCAGCCGAAAGCTGCTTCGACCACGGCGGAAGCATCGCATCAGCGACCTAGCGCCAGGTCAATCATGGTGATATCTGGAGGACCGAGAGAGGGAGCGCGGTGTCGTCGTGCTGAAGCATCATCGGATGTAGCAGCAATCAATGCTGATCCGAAGCGATTTCGTCAAGAAGACATCGTCTTCGGCCAGGAGGATCTGACTGACGTTCAGGTCCTTCATGATGATGCTCTCGTAGTAAATGTTGTATTAAAAAATAATAATGTTCATTATATCTTTGTTGATAATGGGAGTGCACCTAATGTGCTTTTTTATGATTGTTTCTTAAAAATGGGTTTGATCGAAACTGATATAAAGGCTCACCGGGGGCCCTTGTTCAGTTTCAATGGTGCACCATGCCGAGTGGAAGGTATCGTCTGGCTACCTGTGACCTTCGGTACAGCGCCGAAGTAACTAACCATCGAGACCGATTTTGTAGTTGTGAAAATCGACTCGGCCTACAATGCCATTTTCGGATGAAGGCTGATCGGAGGAATCGGAGTTGTGCTTTCGTCCTACCATCAAAAGCTGAAGTTCCATACCAGTCATGAGATCGGCGAGGCGAAAAGAAATCAAGAAGCTGCTAGATAATACTACATGATCTCGGTCAAAGGGAAGTCTGCGGCCGAATCCCTTTCGATTGAATCTTCGGCCGAAGCATCTCCAGGAGAAGAGCTTGCAACTATTCCAGTCCCAGGAAGAGAAGACCGAACACTTATGATAGACTCTGACCTTGAGAAAGTCGAAGCCGAAAGACTTACTAGCTTCCTGAAAGAAAACCTCGATGTCTTCGCCTGGTCTCCTTCGGACATGTCAGGAGTCGACCCGGAGGTAGCAGAGCACCGGCTGCATGTCAATCCGGATCAACCTCCGATCAAGCAGAAGCGACGCATCTTCAATCAGGAGAGGAGAATGGCCATCCAAGCCGAAGTACAAAAGGGGCTGAATGCGGGACATCTCTGAGAAGTACATTATCCGGAATGGATTGCCAACGTAGTAATGGTACCTAAAAAAGACGGTAAGTGGCGAATGTGTGTTGATTTCACTAACTTCAATAAGGCTTGTCCGATGGACAGTTTCCCGCTGCCTTGGATAGACCAGATGGTAGACGTCACTTCCGGCCACGAACTACTCAGCTTCCTCGATGCCTATTTGGGCTACCACCAAATCCGAATGCATCCTATGGACGAGGACAAAACAAGCTTTACAATAGACCTCGGCTTATATTGCTACACCCGGATGTCCTTCGGCCTGAAAAATGCTGGAGCAACTTATCAGCGTCTCGTCAATAAAATGTTCGCTCCACAGCTCGGCCGGAACATGGAGGTCTTCATCGACGATATGTTGGTAAAAAGCCGTGTCGCCAGTGATCATTTGATCGATTTGGCGGAGACATTCTCTACCTTGCACAGGTATAAAATAAAGCTGAACCCTGCCAAATGTGCCTTCAGTGTAGCCTCCGAAAAGTTCCTCAGTTATATGGTCACTCGCCAAGGGATAGAGGCAAATCCCGCAAAGGTTACGACCATCCTTCAAATGCGCCTTCCGGCGAACATCCGGGAAGTTCAAAGGCTAAGCGGACGAATTGCCGCGCTAAGCCGCTTCATGTCAAGGGCGGCAGACCATTGTTTCCCTTTCTTCAAGCTACTGAAGAAGATTAGCAACTTCTCTTGGACAAACGAATGTCAGTCGGCCTTTAATCATCTGAAGGCATATCTCTCTAATGTTCTCGTTCTGTCTAAACTGGTCGAAGGAGAACAACTGTTCATTTATCTTGCCACTTTAGAAGCTGCTCTCAGTGCTGTCCTTATCCGAGAAGAAGATGGTATTCAAAGGTCGGTTTACTACATAAGTCGAGCGCTTCATGGAGCGGAGCTTTGGTATCCATCTCTTGAGAAACTAGCGTTGGCCCTCGTCGCCTCTGCAAGAAGACTTCGCCCATATTTCTTCGCGCATTCAATAAAGGTCCTCAAAGATCAGCCTTTAAGGCAGGTCCTCTCTCGGCCGGAAGTATCCGGGAGATTGGCTAAATGGGCAATCGAATTAGGAGAATTCAACATCTCCTATAAACCTCGGACTGCAATAAAAGCTCAAGCTTTAGCCGATTTCATCGCTGAGCTAACTCCCGAGTCATCTTCGGCCCCGCAATCAGAGGTAATCGGAATAAATCCTGAAGACGAAGTCACTTCGGTTCCAGTATCTTCAAATAATAAATGACAACTATTTGTTGACGGATCTGCATGCTTTTCGGGCAGTGGCGCTAGGTGGATCCTGGCATCTCCAGAAGGAGTCGTCACCGAGTATGCCCTGCGCTTCGCCTTCCCGGCCACTAACAATGCCGCCGAGTACGAAGCCCTTATATCAGGCCTTTGGACCGCTAAGAGGCTCGGTGCCCAAAAAATAAAAGTGTTCAACGACTCTCAGCTTATAGTCAGTTAGATCACCGGAGAGTACGAGGTCCGAGACGCTTTGATGGCGTCTTACCTCCAGGTAACCCAACAAATCATTGTTGAATTCATTTCTTTCGAGATTGTACGGATCCCTCGGGCCGAGAATATTCGAGCCGATGCCCTCTCTCGGCTGGCATCGACGTATAGTGGGGGAGGAAGACGAATAGTCCTGGTGGAAGAGCTATCTGAGCCAAGTCTTCAAGAATCCAAAGTTATGCAAGTAAATGATTCCGAAGGGGAAACCTGGATGACTCCATTAATCGTTTTTATCATCTGAGAAGAGCTCCCGTCCGAACCAGAAGAAGCAAGACGCATCCGGCGGCGCTCCTCTTATTTCTTAATTCTAGAAGATGTGTTGTACAAGAAGTCCTTTGGCCGGCCACTCCTCCAATGTCTCGGCCCGACCGAAGTCAATTATGCCCTTCGGGAAATACATGAATGAATCTGCGGAGCGCACGCAGGAGGTAGGACTTTGACCCATAAACTCCTGAGGCAAGGGTACCGGTGGCCGACACTGCGAGAGGACGCAGCTAATCTCGTCCGCCGCTGCGACCAGTGTTAGAGGTTCAATTCTCTCATTCACTAATCGGCAACCATTTTATCACTTCTATCAGATCCCTGGCCTTTCGTCCAATGGGGGATTGATATTCTGGGTCCATTTCCCATGACCATTGGCTAGAGGAAGTTCCTTATAGTAGCAGTGGATTATTTCACAAAATGAGTTGAAACTGAACCCATTGCGTCTATCACTGATAATAATGCATGGAACTTCGTATGGAAGTCTATTATTTGCCGCTATGGCATCCCTTGGATGATTATATCAGATAATGACAAGTAATTTGACAGGAACCGGTTCAGAGACAACTGTTCAAGCTTCGGTATTCTGCACAAGTTCACTTCGGTAGCTCACCCTCAGACGAATGGTCAAGCCGAAGTTACTAACCGAAGCATTTTACGAGGACTGAAAACTCGTCTCGGCGAGACTAAAGGCCGCTGGATAGAAGAGTTGCCGAGTGCACTATGGGCTTATCGAACAACAAGCCGAGCCCCTATCGGAGAAACTCCGTTTCGAATGGCTTACGGAGTAGAAGCAGTTATTCCGGTTGAAATCGGCATGCCTTCACCAAGGGTTCTCGCTTATGATCCGAAAAGTAATGATGAAGCCTTAAGGGATCACCTTGACTTAACAGAAGAAACTAGGGATCAGGCTCGCATTCAGTTGGCAGTATATCAACAACGCATGGCGAGATATCACAATGCTAGAGTGAAGCCTCGAAGTTTTGAAGTCGGAGATCTAGTGTTGCGAAACGTCTATACTTCAAAGCCGGCCGAAGCTGTGGGAAAATTATCTCCAAACTAGGAAGGCCCCTATCGGGTGAAAGAAATAATCCGACGAGGGGCCTATCGGCTGGAGAGCCTCTCGGGCCAGCCTCTCTCTCGTACCTGGAATGTAGAGCGCTTTCGACGCTATTTTATGTAAAATGTTTTCCCGGGCTTCAATCGGATATATTGAAAGAATACATTGTTCTGAAATATTGTGTTCGGCATTATTCTAAGTTCGTATAAACCGTACCGAGAGTGGCTTCGGCCATGCAAACCGTATCGGGAGCGGCATTATTCTAAGACCGTGTAAACCGTATCGGGAGTGGCTTCGGTCATGCAAACCGTATCGGAAGCGGCATTATTCTAAGTTTGTGTAAACCGTACCGGGAGTGGTTTCGGCTATGCAAACCGTATCGGGAGCGGCATTATTCTAAGTCCGTGTAAATCGTACCGGGAGTGGTTTCGGCCATGAAAACCGTATCGAGAACGGCAGTACGACGGAAACAGCCTCGGCCGTATACAAGACCGAACCCGATTTTTTAAATTATCCAGAAGGGCGTACTACGATTAATCCGCCTCGGCGTACTCCGTTTCGAATGGCTTACGGAGTAGAAGCAGTTATTCCGGTTGAAATCAGCATGCCTTCACCAAGGGTTCTCGTTTATGATCCGAAAAGTAATGATGAAGCCCTAAGGGATCACCTTGACCTAACAGAAGAAACTAGGGATCAGACTCGCATTCAGTTGGCAGTATATCAACAACGCATGGCGAGATATCACAATGCTAGAGTGAAGCCTCGAAGTTTTGAAGTCGGAGATCTAGTGTTGCGAAACGTCTATGCTTCAAAGCCGGCCGAAGCTGTGGGAAAATTATCTCCAAACTAGGAAGGCCCCTATCGGGTGAAAGAAATAATCCGACGAGGAGCTTATCGGCTGGAGAGCCTCTCGGGCCAGCCTCTCTCTCGTACCTGGAATGTAGAGCGCCTTCGACGCTATTTTATGTAAAATATTTTCCCGGGCTTCAACCGGATATATTGAAAGAATACATTGTTCTGAAATATTGTGTTCGGCATTATTCTAAGTTCGTATAAACCGTACCGAGAGTGGCTTCGGCCATGCAAACCGTATCGGGAGCGGCATTATTCTAAGACCGTGTAAACCGTATCGGGAGTGGCTTCGGTCATGCAAACCGTATCGGAAGTGGCATTATTCTAAGTCCGTGTAAACCGTACCGGGAGTGGCTTCGGCTATGCAAACCGTATCGGGAGCGGCATTATTCTAAGTCCGTGTAAATCGTACCGGGAGTGGTTTCGGCCATGAAAACCGTATCGAGAACGGCAGCACGACGGAAATAGCCTCGGCCATATACAAGACCGAACCCGATTTTTTAAATTATCTAGAAGGGCGTACTACGATTAATCCGCCCGAAGGGTAACGTTCTTGAAAATACTCAGACGAAACCAAATGCTTAAGATAGAAATTCAAGTCATTTTTATACATGCGGAGGTACAAAAGTCGGCCTTATACTCGGCCCCATGATGCAGGATACGAAGCAAAGGATCCCTCTCCCATTTCCTTGTGCTTTTATTAGGCCAATTTATGGCCCATTATATCTTTGTTAATTTTAGGAGTTATAGAAATATGAATAAGGGTAGTCCAAGAGTCGGATGGGGAATGGGAAGGGACGGGAGTTACAGATCTCTTTATATATGTATGATGTTAACAGAATAAAGGGGAGATGATGAATGATTGAAAAGAAAAATACCTGTGTGCGTGTTGTTCTCTGTGAGAGAGAGACCCCTCCACCCCCCTCTTCCTCGGTGTGACGCCGAAGGACTCCCCTGCTCCGGTGTGACTCTGGAGTACAGCCCGCCGGTGCGACGCCGGCCGGTTTCCCCTTCCCCAGACCCCGCTCTTTTTCTCGCTTCCCCTCTCGTTCCGTATCAGTTTTTGGTATCAGAGCCAGGTTGCATCCCGCTGCCGGCGCCGGCGCCCACCGGTGCAGTCGCCGACGTCGCCAGGCCCTGCCGGAGCACCGCCGCTGCCACCCGAGCCCGTCACCACCGGCTCTTCCCGCTGTTGTCGCCAACTTCTGCCGCCGCCATTGCCAGATTCCGCCGACCGTGACACCACAGGCCCCCTCACCGCCGTTCACCGGCGCTGCTGTCGCAGTCCGCCCGAACCTCCTTCCCTCCGCCGCCTTCGTGCCCCACCCCTCCTTCTCTGGTTCGTGAGTGTTGAAGAAAAAGAAGAAGAGGGGAGGGGCGAAGCTGTGCCGCACTTCACCGCCACCGCCAGTCTCACGCCGCTGCCATCGGAAAGCTCCGAAGCCGCCGTCGTCCCCGTCCAACGCTTGCTCCGCACCCCGCCATCACCGCCTTGCCCCGCCGACGCCACGGCTCCACGGTCCCATCGCCGTCGTTGCGCCTGCATGCCGTCGCCGTCGCCGCCTGCACCGCCGCCTGCCACCGCGGGCTCCGTCGCCTGCGAACCCACGCCCAAGCCCTAAACCCCTCTCGGGTCGTGCAGGTGAGAAGAAGAAGAAGAAGAGTGGAAGGAGGGGGTCGAACCCCTATTTAACTGAACCGGACCAAACCGGCCCGGTCCGTTCCGGTCCGGTCTAGACCTCTCCTCCTCTTTACTATTTAAACCTGGTCCAGCCAGGTTGGTTTGAGGTTAGGTCCGGACCAGTTTCAAGGTGGTCCGAGCCACCTGACTCAACCCTGGTTCGAGTCAGGGTGTCACTTGGTCCGAGCCAGGGTGCAACCTGGTCCGAACCCGATCCGAGGTGGTTAGTCGAGTGGTGCAATTGGAGCCGTTATCGCACCTCCCTCATGCAGAGCTCGTTCGTGCTCCGATTTGTGTGCCGTCTGCTTCGTTGAGTTCGTCTTGACGAGGCCATCCCAGATCCAAAGTGCTGCGTCTCCGACTTGCCTCGTTTTGCGTGCCACCTCAACACACATATCGAGGACCTTGATCGCACATCTCGAGACCCACGTCAGCCGTCTGGATTTGCGTGCCAGTCTCCCGATGCATTGATTTCACAGCGGCCAGCAGCCAGACTTGCCTTGTTTTGCGTGCCGTACTTGCATGCATTACGAGGACACTTGTGTTCACCGTTTCGAAGTCGTCCCGGACTCCGATTTGAGCACCGTCAGTGACTTTGGATTCGTCTCAGCGAGGCCTATCCAATTTCAGCACACATCAGATCCGATTTGCATAGATTTGCGTGCCACTTCTGCATGTATATCGAGGTGATCTTTTGTGCCCCGTTTTGCGCACCGATCATACCGTTGGCATCCCAGCAGCGAGACGGACCTCGTCAGCTCTTCTTCACCTAGTGGTGCATTGATCTGCACGTCATCTGCTCTATCCGGACCAATTTGTCTTACAAGTCGGAATCCTAGGTACGTTTCCTCACGATGGACTTTACGTTTGAGGTGGACCTACCCGATTCTATGCAAGCCAGGGTGTTTCTTACTGCAAGTCCGTTCGGTAATTTTATTTCGCAATCAATTGTGGATTCTCTATCCCATACGGACTATATAGTTGTCTCTGGAGACAGAGCTTGTGTGCAATTTTCCCATCTTCTAAAGGGCAAAGGCATTTCCCGATCTGTCAGATATTATGATCATGCATGGTGCAAGGTTACACCACAGGGTTCATATATTAGCTTGGGCAAAGAATGGATGGACGTGCGACAAGTTGTGATTGATCCCACAGGGCGGGATTGTCTTTTACGACCCGAGGGATACCATACATCCTTTCGCATTCTCAATTCTACTTATCATACTCAAGAGAAGCTTCAACAGTTATTAGCTTGTTTAGCTAAAATGGCACCCTCATCTATTACTGGTTGGGATCACGATTTATTCATTACTTCTGGACTACATTTGATTGATGATACAGTGTTCGAAGTTGATGCCTCATGGGTGGTTCACAGTTGGGATCACGCATTATTTAGACGGTCAGGATTGGATCGCATCTATGATGATGTGTTTTACACAGATACTGCACCAATTCCTATTATCTCATGGGATCAGGACTTACTTGTTGAGGCAGAGTTACATCTTATTACTGATGATATTTTTGCTGACTCAAAACCTCATCCAACATTTACTGAAGATGTGATGATAGCTACTCTGTACGAGAATATGTATGACTTGCTACAGTCTCCCGTGGATATGATATGGCAGACTTTCTGTGATTCACATACAGCAGACTGGGTGGTGATTCTTGATATGATTATCTACTTGAAGACTCCCATAGATGATCCAATCGTCTGCTTGATTATACTGGCGCATTTCAAAACTCGAGGACGAGTTTTTTCGAACCAGGGGAGATTGATGCAGAATACGAAGCAAAGGATCCCTCTCCCATTCCCTTGTGCTTTTATTAGGCCAATTTATGGCCCATTATATCTTTGTTAATTTTAGGAGTTATAGAAATATGAATAAGGGTAGTCTAAGAGTCGGATGGGGAATGGGAAGAGACGGGAGTTACAGATCTCCCTATATATGTATGATGTTAACAGAATAAAGGGGAGATGATGAATGATTGAAAAGAAAAATACATGTGTGCGTGTTGTTCTCTGTGAGAGAGAGACCCCTCCACCCCCCTCTTCTTCGGTGTGACACCGAAGGACTCCCCTGCTCCGGTGTGACTCCGGAGTACAGCCCGCCGGTGCGACGCCGGCCGGTTTCCCCTTCCCCAGATCCCGCTCTTTTTCTCGCTTCCCCTCTCGTTCCGCATCACCCCAGCAACTCAAAAATAGTATCCGGGACAAGCCCCCGGATTAGCTATACATCGACACCCTTGCCTTCTACATCGACGAGGGAGTTGCCCGGAGTCGTAGGAGGAGAAGAAGCATGGTCCGAATCTGTCGCCGCATTTTCTGGAGAAGCCGGGATTCTTTCGGCCTTAAGCTGCTGCCACCAGTCTAGGAGCCGATTGCCCTCGTCTTCATCGGGGAAGCCGAAACTAGTTAGATCTGTGTCCGGACAAGCCTTTTGGGCAATAGCCATCCCCAGATCAAACATGGTTGCGGCTGCTCTAGCCCCGACATCGAGCATTTCCTCGGCATACTCCGGACCTTCTTTGTAACTCACCACGGCCACGCGAGCCACGTCGTCGGCCTCTTAGGTCTTTGCCTTTAGTTCCGCTTTCAGGGCTGAGACGGTTTCGTCATGCTTGCAGCGTTCTTCGTCCAGTTCCTTCTCCAGCTGAGTTATCCTCCCGGCGGTCTCTTCCTCCTTGTCCTGGATCTGGGCTTTTAAAAATTCGACCTCTGTGCGGGCCCGACCCAGTTGACTCTTGGCCCTTTCCTGGGCCTCGGAGGCTGTCCGAGTTGCCTCCTTCTGACTATCTAGGTCAGACCGCAGCCTAACAGTTGCCCCGATAAGGGCATTAATGTTGGCCTCGAGATCCCGCTGCACCGAGGCCACTTTGCCAGCGGCCAGTTGATCCGCGGCCTCGTCCACATCCATCAGCTTCCGCTGGATGTGAGCCTGACGGTGAGCGAGAGCCTCGCACATGATCGCAGCCTGAAGAAAGAAAAGAGATATAAGACGAAGCAACGAGAAAGAGTAAGAAGTACTGAGGTAATCGAAGTTTACTCACCTAGACGGTGTAACGAACGTACTGCCGGGAGAGACCCTCCGAGGACAACTCCCGTATTTCATCCTCAGCCATTGGGATGGCTATGCCCCGTGCAAGGCGCATGCATGTCCGGGAATCTTCCAGACTGTCGTCCACGAAGACTCTCGTGTCCGGATGCCATGGCTCGTGCCCGTACTCTCGGGACATATGGGTCCCGGCCTCTCCGAACGGATAAGATATTCCCGTATCCGTCACTGCAGTTGCGGCCGGAGGTGAGTCGCCCCTCTGCGGCCGAAGAGGAGACGCTGCAAGCGGCGCCTCTCGACGTGTGGCCATCTTCTTGGCCGCCCGGGCAGACTCCCTCTCGCCGTGATCGCCTCGGCACTTCTTTCTCTCGGAGCACTTACTTCCGTGGGCAACGACTTTGCCTTTCTCTCGGCGCTCCCTCTCAAGAGCAGCTGCGGCCGCCCTTCCTTAGGCAGAGGCAGTCGTCTGTTAGGCCGGGGAGGCATCCAACACCGATATAACGTCGGCCGACTGCCCTTCGACCGGGCGCGAACTGTTGGGAGATCCGGACTATGAGCGATCCGAGGCCAAACATATCTGAAAGTAAGACAGAAGAAGAGTGAGAAGAAATTCAGTGACAATCGTATGACCCAAAGCCGACTTACCCTCGGCTATAGCTTCGGCACCCTCGTTGGGCGGACGATGGGCCCTGGCCAGGGCCCTAGTTGGCGCAGCAGCCCTCGCCGCGGTCTCTCCCGAGACCTGACCAGGAGGAAGATAGGGAGAGGCCCGGACAGGAGAATGCGACAGGTCCGGTCAAGCTCCCATCCCAACAAGTCTGTCCTCGTCTTCTAGAAGCTCAGCTATATTGAAGGGAGCATCATCTTCGAAGAGATGGATGTCGGCGAGCTGCCCGAGGCTGAAGGAAGGGCTATCAAAAATTCCCTCGGCTACGGATCTACATTCGGTGGGGAAGGGTCAGACATTTTTATCCCCCTCCGGGAAAGAGATGAAGAAGAAACCCTATTTCCAATGATGAATGGACGAGGGCTTCCCGGAGAAGATATCCCGGCCGAAGCGGGGAATGAAACAGAATCAGGAATATTTTCCCTGGGGTTTGATTTTAAAAAGATAGCAAAAAATATTTACATAAGGGGAGAGACCGAATATAGAATTAAGGGCCAAGAAAGCATATACAGTCTGCCAAGAGTTCGGAAAAAATTGGGATGGAGCTAGTCCGTATAAGTTCAAAAGATTAATAATAAAAGGATGAAGGGGAAGACGAAATCCAGCCCGAAAGCTGTGTTCGTAGATTGAGAAAGCACCCGGCCGAGGGGAGTTGGCTGTCGTATGCCTCCCAGGCCGGATGGGTGTCATCTAGAAAGGAATCAGATAATAGAGAGTAATTTCCTTCAGCGATTGGGTGCTAAGGGTAGGAGCCACGTCCGAGACTTGCTCAGCCGGACGACGGCCAGAAACGGAAGGCTCGGCGGGAGCAGGGATTGATTCGGTTTCACTCGCCATATCAGAAGGGAAGGAGTTCAAGGAGAAATGAGACGATAGAGAAGGTTGGGGAGCAGACTTAGACGAAGAGCAGGATGAACTGCTCTCGGCCGAAAAGGAACTACTGGACATATCAAAAGTAGAAAAGGCTGGAGTTGATATTTACCCTCAGATTAGGGACTCCAACGATCGACAAGACGTTCTCGTATGACCTCGATGGAACACTCGCGGCCGGAGGAGAAGGGACGTTCGCGGTGCTGCTCGCAGAAACGCTCTGGCGCAAGAGAGTTGGAGAAAGAGAATGCAGGAACAATTCTGAGGCAAACGAAGCCGATATTTATAGGAGAACCTTGAGGGGTCGGTTGGCGGACTAACGGCCGAGATCTTTCGACCCTTTGGCTAATCCCTGCTCGGATGCTTGCCACGTGTCCCGTCCTTCGTTATGATGACGAGTGGGCGGCACGATCGAAGAGAAATAATCAACGGCTAGAAGCGACCCAACATTTCGGTAGCTCTTCCGGATACCTGCCACGTGTCCCATATTCCCGTACCGGGGGTCGGAGCGGTGGTGATTCGGGTAAGTTCTCGGGTAGAGAGCCGAAGCGGCGGCAATCCGAGTGATAACTTCTGATGGTAGAGATCTCTTGACTTTTCAGCTACTCATCCGGATGTTGGCCACGTGTCCCTTGCTCCTTGCGGAGCGAGCCTAGGAGCGGGAGATTCAAGATCATTCCCGCCATAATTTGGCACCCAAAATGTTCTGACAAACTGTTTGCGAAGATTTTTCTAACCTTCGTCGGGACCTGACCTAGACACATCTCTCCTATGTCGGATTATTCGGAAATCCATTTTTTTGTTTATCTAGAGAATTATAGGTCGGTTTTATATTTTATCGGACTATGAGAGCTTGGGATTAGCCCTCAGGGAATCCAGGACTTCGAATCAAGCGAAGATTCGAGTATATGACCTCTCTCCACTGACCTCGGTCAGTGTTAATTACGCTGAGCGACTGTTCGGCAACCCTTGATTAACCATCCGTATGATGCCCTTATAACATGCAACACTACTACTACAGGCAGCACATGCATATGAAGATATATTTTAGGTTAAACTCTTGGCCTCACCCAGGTTTAGGATGTGTTTATATGATTTTGGATTGATTCCAAGCTATCTGGATTAATTCCAAGTATATTGGATTGACTCCAAGTATTCTGGATTGATTCCAAATATTTTAGACCCATAAGGGTATTTTTGTAATTATGCCAACTTGGAGGGTATAGGGAGATTATGGTTATTTTAGTGTATGAAATGAGTTTTAATGATTTAGGAAGGTTTTAAAACCTTAGGAGGTATTTTAGAGTTATTTCAAGCGTGTTTGGATTGTAAGGGTATTTTGGTAATTTTGTCCAAATTGGATTTTTAGACTTAAAGTCTATTTTTATATTTTTCTGAGATTTTTTATTTATTTTTATCATATTTAGGGTATTTTGGTAATTTTACCCATCTTATTAAGGTTTGGAGGGTATTTTAGACATATGAGAGATTTTGATATTTTTAAGAATTTTCTGTGATTTTTACAGATTTTTAACATGTATGAGGGTATTTTGTAATTTGTATTAAGCTCTAGGGGCATTTTAATCATTTCATAGTTTTATATATTTTCATATTTGGTTCTCTGTTTTTTACTGGTTTTTACTGAATTTTACTGATTTTTTTATTAATTTTACTGATTTTTATTAATTAATTAGGTATATGAAGGATATTTAAGTTATATTTTGGATTTATGTAATTTCCAGATTTTGTTTTCTGATTTTTACTGAGTATTACTGATTTTTACAGAATTTTTCTGATTTTTATATTTATTTTATTAATTTTAGATAATTTTTCCTTGATTTTTATTAATTAATTAAGTATGTGGAGTATTTAAGTCATTTTTTTAACTTAAATATATTATTTTATGTCTCAATGTTTCATTATTAAGTTTTAATTTTGAATCTAAGATTAGTTATGTATGGGATGAGGCCAATGATATTTTAGAATATTTAATTATATGTTTTATGTATTTTAATTAGTTATAAAACTAATTATTTTGCATATGAAAATATAGTAACATAGTGTTACTTAAATAGTAGATTCATGAACACACATGCACACACATATGCTTAAAGAACAAATAGTAGCATTCATTCATTATTTCGGCATAATCCCGTCTTATAGGACGGTGATTTTACAACATAAATTTGGCAGAACTTCCCCTTAGGAATAAACCTTAGGAAGAGAGCCCTCCAAGAAAATATCTCCTCCAAATCGCAGCAAACCCGGGCAAGAGCACCGGATTTGGTCTTCAAACTGGCAGAGTTTCCCCTAAGAAATTTTGGGCCAAATGGGCATGTGGCTTCTTCTTACCCCTTGGGGGGTATTTATAGGCTTCAAAGCCTTAACCGATGGGGGTACCCACCGGAATGCTTGAGGTGGGGGGTACCCACCGGTTGGCTTGAGGTGGGGGGTACCCACCGGTTGCCTCTTCCTCCTCTCCCTCTCTTTTTTTAATTTTTTAATCACATGGGTGAGAGGGAGAGAGAGAGAGCATTAAAAAAAGGAGAGAGAGAGAGAGAGGGAGGGGGGACCGGTTGGCACCCCCACCGGTTCCAACCGGTGGAGGGGGTGCCACCGGATGGACCCCCCCCCCCCCCCCCCCCACCGGTTGGGAACCGGTGGGGGGTCTCCCCACCGGTTTTGGGAAACCGGTGTGGGGTTCCCCTCCTCATTTCTTCCTTCTTTTTTTTCTGCTTTTTTTTGGGCTCATTAATGAGCTTGAGTTGCATATTTGGGGGATGGGCCAATGTGAAAAGGGTTTAAACCCCTTAAATCCAGATTTGGCTCAATGTGAAAGGGGTTTGGGTTTGGATTTAAGGAGAGTTCCACATGGATTTCTTAACCCATGTGTGAATGGGATTAAGATCCCCCATTAACCCTCTCATTAAACACCCCCCATTTTTTAAACTTCAAAAATCTGAAAAGTGGAGGGAGAGAGCTCCTCCTCCCCCCCCATCGGTTTCCCTCTTGGAACCGGTGGGGGGTTCCCCAACCGGTGGGGGGGGGGGCTTCTCCCCCTCCCTTTTGCTTTTTTTTTTTTTTTTTTAAAAAAAATGGTTCCTACAAATGCCCCCCACGGGACATGTGCCGAAGGTGAGGACGACGGTGCATGCCCCGTGCCCCTTTTGGCTATAAGAGTCATCATTTTGCACGCTTGAGGAGTTCTCAGCTGCAGTATGCTGGTATTGTCTTGATGAGCTCCCGTGTCTCGCTTTATGTATTCGCGGCTATTGGGGAGGGAAGTCAAGCACTGTTTCATATATGCCAGGCGATACATTGCTTTGGCTTGCTATGCATATGCTCCATCTGAGCTTGTTTGGGTCCCGATGACCCTCAATTTTGGTACTTAGACACCTCAAACTATGCCCAGGAAGTCCTGTTTTCATAACTTTTCGACTTTCCGAATATATTTGAAAGCGTCTACCCCTCTGATCATGGGAATCGTCTTGGCCTTCGCGACTTGGAGGTTCTGCGAGAGTTGATGCCGCTTGAGTCTTTCGACGTTTACTTGGATTCTAGGAGATCTCTTGGCCTTCACGACATGGAGACTCCTTAAGAACACACAGGTGAGTCGTTTAATTCTTCCGGCATTTGCTCTATCTTGGGGTATCAGTACCTTATATTGGCGTTTCCAGGAGCTCCGCATGAAGCGTTCTGGACTGGCCTAATATCTGGTTCATAGCAATTTGACTTTGTCCTATGACTTTATTATGACTTGGTCGATTTTTGCTTTTCGAGACTTTTATTGCAGCTCTCTGGCGCTGATTTTATCTCTCTATCTTCTTGCAGCTTGTTGTCTTTGTCTTCATGGCCCTCATGACAAGGTATGGGGAGGACGATATCCCATTCCTGCTACTTGTCGAGTAACTCTTCGCCAAAGCGAGCCGGGACTGGAACTATCGAGGCAGGCTATGCAGCTCGGGTGGCGAAGACCCCTATGCTCCAATACCAGAAGGATATTGTCCTTTCTGGTACCGCGGACGCTCATATTGCCGCTCATCGTCAGCATGCATATGTTCTTGAAGCTTCACTGGAGGGAGAACTCCCATTTTGTGGCGACCATCGAACATCGCTTCGATTGATATTCCGGAGATGGAGTCGAATTTCTTCAATAGGATTGAAGTTTTCCATTTGCTGAAGAACTCGAACTACCCTGCATGTTCATCTCGAACTCCAACATTGCTCCAGTGTATCGCAAATATTCTCCTGAAGATAAATGCTAAGTTTGAGTGGTACGGACCATTTATTATATGTTGCATGTATTCTCTCTTTCTTTCTCTCCCCCCTTTTTTTCTTTTTTTTATTATTATTTTTTTATAACTAATACTAGCACCTTTTCAGGTTTTCACCAGTATTAGCCCCCTCTTATTTTTGCCTGTGCGCCCTTGCGGGTTTTCACACAGCGGGGTTACCCGATTTTGCCTAAGGTGCCCTTTCGGATTTTCACCTTAGCTGGGTATAAGACATTTTTACCCTTAACCGACCCCTTTGAGGATGAGATCGATTAAGTCCGTCGGAGCACCTCATTTTTAAGCTCCTTTCTTCTTCTTTTTTTTATTTTATTTTATTTAAAACTAATACCAGCGCCTTTTCAGGTTTTCACCAGTATTAGCCCCCTCTTATTTTTGCCTGTGCGCCCTTGCGGGTTTTCACACAGCGGGGTTATCCGATTTTGCCTAAGGTGCCCTTTCGGATTTTCACCTTAGCTGGGTATAAGACATTTTTACCCTTAACCGACCCCTTTGAGGACGAGATCGATTAAGTCCGTCGGGGCACCTCGTTTTTAAGCCCCATTTATTATTATTATTATTATTATTTTTCGGTAGAGAATTACGGTTTCCCTGAGAACCGCTCAGAAATATATGTAGGGAACTAAGTCTTCCCTGAGAACCGATAAGAAGTATATGTAGGGAACTGAGTCTTCCCTGAGAACCGATAAGAATATATATGTAGGGAATTGAGTCTTCCCTGAGAACCGATAAGAATATATATGTAGGGAACTGAGTCTTCCCTGAGAACCGATAAGAAGTATATGTAGGGAACTGAGTCTTCCCTGAGAACCGATAAGAATATATATGTAGGGAACTGAGTCTTCCCTGAGAACCGATAAGAAGTATATGTAGGGAACTGAGTCTTCCCTGAGAACTGATAAGAAGTATATGTAGGGAACTGAGGCTTCCCTGTGAGCCGATAAGAAATATATGTAGGGAATTGAGTCTTCCCTGAGAACCGATAATGAATTATATATGTAGGGAACTGAGTCTTCCTTGAGAACCGATAAGAAGTATATGTAGGGAACTGAGGCCTCCATGTGAGCCGATAAGAAATATATGTAGGGAATTGAGTCTTCCCTGAGAACCGATAAGAATATATATGTAGGGAACTGAGGCCTCCCTGTGAGCCGATAAGAAATATATATGTAGTTTTCGAGAAACGGGGGCTTTAGGTAGCCGTGGATTTGGGATACAACGGCTCCCGAAGACCAAGTATTTTGAGACACAATGCCCCCCAGAGGCGAATTTCGGGGTTTAATGCCTCCCGTAGGCGAATATGAATTCCGAGATTCAAAGCCTCTCGTGGGCGGAATATGAACTCCGAGATTCAAAGCCTCCCGTAGGCGAAATATGAACTCCGAGATTCAAAGCCTCCCGTAGGCGAAATATGAACTCCGAGATTCAAAGCCTCCCGTAGGCGAAATATGAATCCTAGGATTCAAAGCCTCCTGTAGGCGAATATGAATTTCCAAGATATAAAACCTCCTGTAGGCGACTATGAATTTCCAGGATATAAAGCCTCATGTAGGCGAATATGAATTTCCAGGATATAAAGCCTCCTGTAGGGCGAATATGAATTTCCAGGATAAAAAGCCTCCTGTAAGCGAATATGAATTTCAACCTATCACGGCACACCATTGAGACTGGTGTATACTAGGGGCAATTTTAGAATATAATGTCTCCTCGGGGCGAATTCGACCCCTTACGGCACGCCGATGGGACTATAATATATGGGCACGCCGATGGGACTATGATTTATGGGAAAAATTTTGGGATATAACGTTCCCAAGGACGCGAGTAAGTTTTTCGTATTGCCTCCCAGGAGTGAATAGGAAAGCTTTAAGATACATTGCCTCCTCGGGGCGATAAGGAAATTTTCAATCCTTCGCGGCATGCCAGTGGGACTGGAGTATGTCAAGGGAAAATTCAGGATATAACGCCTCCTCGGAGCGGTAGTGAGAAATTTCAAGATACGCCGCTTCCTCGGGGCAAAGGAACTTTTCAACCCTTTTATGGCATGTCGGTGGGACTAGTTTATGCCAAGGGGAGGTTCAGGATACAACGCCTCTTCGGGGCGATAAGAAAATTTTCGATCCTTTTATGGCATGCCAGCGGGACTGGCGTATGCCCAGGAAAGACTTTAGGACACAACGTCTTCTCGGGGCAAATATGAAAATTTTCAGGATATAACGCCTCCTTGGGGCAGATTCCGGAGTTTAACGCCCTCCGTAGGCGAAATATGAATTCCGAGATTCAAAGCCTCCCGTAGGCGAATATGAGTTTCCAGGATATAAAGCATCCTGTAGGCGAATATGAATTTCCAAGATATAAAGCCTCCTGTAGGCGAATATGGATTTCCAGGATATAAAGCCTTCTGTAGGCGAATATGAATTTCCAGTATATAAAGCCTCCTGTAAGCGAATATGAAATATGAATTTCCAGGATATAAAGCCTCCTGTAGGCGAATATGAATTATGAATTTCCAGGATATAAAGCCTCCTGTAGGCGAATATGAATTATGAATTTCCAGGATATAAAGCCTCCTGTAGGCGAATATGAATTATGAATTTCCAGGATATAAAACCTCCTGTAGGCGAATATGAATTTCCAGCATATAAAGCCTCCTGTAGGCGAATATGAATTATGAATTTTCAGGATATAAAGCCTCCTGTAGGCGAATATGAACTTTCAGGCCACCAAGGCACACGAGTGGGACTAGCGTGTATCAGGGTCAATTTTAAGGTATAACATCTCCTTGGAGCGAATTTGACCGCCTACGGCACGCCGATGGGACTATAGCACATGGGACTATATGGTTATGCCGATGGGACCATGATTTAGGGGAGAGATTTTAGAATATGACGCCTCCCCAGGGCGAAGGGAATTTTCAACCTTTTAATGGCATGCCAGTGGGACTGGTGTATGCCCAAGGAAGATTCAGGATACATTGCCTCCTCGGGGCGATAGGAAAATTTTCAACCCTTTTAGGACATGCCAGTGGGACTGGCGTATGCCCAGGGAAGACTTTAGGATACAATGCCTCCTTGGGGCAAAAGAATTTTTCAACCCCCTTATGGCATGCCGGTGGGACTAGCTTAAGCCAAGGGGAAGATTTAGGTATAATGCCTTCTCGGGGCGATAAGAAAATTCTCGACCCCTTTATGGCATGTCAGCGGGGCTGGCATACGCCCAGGAAAGACTTTAGGACACAACGTCTTCTCGGGGCAAATATGAAAATTTTCAGGATATAACGCCCCTCCAGAGCAGATTCCGGAGTTTAACGCCCTCCGTAGGCGGATGCCGGAGTTTAACGCCTTCCGTGGGCGAAATATGAATTTCAGGATTTAAAGCCTGTAGTAAGCGAATATAAATTTTGGGATATATTTGCCTCCCAGGTGGACAAAATTCCGGAGTTTAACGCCTTCCGTGGGCGAATTATGAATTCTGGGATTTAATGCCTTTCGTAGGCAAATTCCGGAGTTTAACGCCTTCCGCGGGCGAATGTCGGAGTTTAACGCCTTCCGTGGGCGAATGCCGGAGTTTAACGCATTCCGTGGGCGAATGCCGGAGTTTAACGCCTTCCGTGGGCGAATGAAAGAATTTTGCATTGCATGATATTCTTGACGGCAAATATTTTCTTTCGAAGTGAATCACCCACCATTATGTGACATCTTTCAAGAATATGCCCGTGTATTTGCCTTGGGTATAACAGGAACGGGCAGAAGAGCGAGTTTTCCCACTTCCTTACCGGGTCGGGAGGTCATCGTCATCATCGCCTCGGTCGTAGCCCTTGATGGGACATTATTGTACCGTCAGTGTGGTACCAAGGGTTTATTCGTCATTGGCGACTCTGATATCCTCCCTGGGTAGGGATGTGGGAAAACTCGATCTCTACCCTCAGCAGGCCGAGAGAGTTCTCCCCCCGTCGGGGAACAAATATGCGGCTTTATGAGCCTATGTATTCGCGCACGAACATTATTGACTTTTCTTGGCGCACATAACTTTTGCGCGTTGTCCCCCGACGGGTTGCAGGATGATGTTTTTTTTTTTTTTTGCTCATGGATTTGCGAATTACACTCAATGTGTAATCGCATGTGGCTGTGGGGGATTTACCAGGTATTTCCCCATATTTATCTTTCCTTCTTGAATCAGCTTTTCTACTTCATCTTTGAACATAAAGCAACGTTCAATTGGATGGGTGATGAAGCGGTGGTATGGGCAGTAGTTGGGTGCATCTACCCGATGTATTTCTTCTTCCCTTTTTGGCTTGGGCAGAATAATTGCTTTTTTGCTCATATATAACTCGAAGAGTTCTTTGGTCTTTTCCATTGGAAAGGAGTATAGTTTCTTTAGCTTTTTTGCCAGGGATTTCGTATCTTTAAAACTTATCACTATTTCTGCACCAGCAACTTGTTTTCCCCGGGAGCTTTGCCTAGCTGCAAAGGTGGCCTCGAGAGTATTGTCGTGACTTTCACAATCTTTGCATTTGAGCACCATTCCCTCTCGGTACTGGGCTTCTGGTGGTTCATTTAAATCTATGATAAGTTTGCCCTTATTCTTTAGAGGACGGCTGCATTTTGGTCCTGGCTCCTCAAAGGAGAAGGGCCTATTGATTATATCCATTGACATGACTTCTGTCCATTGTCTTGCAAGACCTTTCATTACTTGAGTGAGTTCATACTGCTGATGAGAGATTTGTCCCAGACTCACTTGAATCCCCTCCAGTGCTGCCATAATGGACCCCTCGAGAGTGGAAATTGTTGGAGTATATGATGGATTTATCTTCTGCTCCAATGAGATTTGCTGGTGAGAGAGTTGTATCAGAGTCATCTGAATCTTCTCTAATGTTGTCATGATAGACACTTCTGGAGTGGAAGTTGCTGGAACATATGACGGTATTGCCTCCTGCTCCGGCGAAACTTGCTGATGGGAGAGCTGTGACATATTCATCTGAATCTCCTCCAGTGCCGCCACGATAGACCCTTCCGGAGTGGGGGTCACTGGGGGATATGATGATACCACTTCCTGCTCTGGAGGGGCATCTATATTCTTATTTGTAGGCTCTTCTTCTGAGGAGTTTTCATCCATGTGGACGACATTTGTTGTAAATGTTTGTCTGGGCATTCGATGTGGTTGAGGCGGGTCTACCAGGTATTTCCCCATCTCCACGGCCCCTTCTCGGATAAGCATTTCAATTTCTCCTTTGCAGATATAACAATCTTCTATTACATGTCCCAACATACGATGGTACATGCAATAGTTGGGTTCATCTATTTTACCAACTTCTGTTGGTCTTTTTGGTTCGGGTAGCATCAAGAGATTGGCCCGCATGTAGACATTAAATCACTCTCTTGTATGCTCCCTTATGAAAGAGTAAGCCATTTTCCTTCTCTCATTAAGGGTGGCATATGATCCCATTCTATTGAATGTTGAGGCATTTGCATTGTTCTTGTCCCCTGTATTTTCTACAGCTGAGGTGAAGTCTATAGCATTGACCTCTTCTGTATCCATATTTTGCTTCTTTGGGACCGTCCCCCCAATGGAGGCAATGGTTGGATGGTCTGCATAGAATATTTCGACCTCCGTCACAATGTTATTTAGTTGATCAAAGTTCTTGACATTTGCGCCAATCAGCTTTTCACTTATTTCAGGCTTTAAGCCCCTTTTGCACAATCGTACCGCATCCTCGTGGGTCGGCGGATTGTCGCATTTCATGCAGAGGTTCCGCCATTTTTTGATATAGTCGGTGGCGGATTCATTCCTGCCTTGTTTTAGTGTCACCAATTCAGTGATGGTGACCTTTCGTTCCGACACCTTGAAACGGTCGAGGAACTTTTTCTGCATTTCCTCCCAACTGTTGATAGAGTTAGGCTTCAACTTTGCATACCATTGGAATGCAATGCCCGTGAGAGAGGTAGAGAAGAACCTCAGAAGATAGGCCTCATCAGTAGCCAACTCTCCCAAGTCACTCATATAGTGGGCAATATGTTCCTGGGCCGAGCCTTCCCCGTCATACCTGATGAATTTGGGACACTTATTGTGATCCGGCGGGAGCTTCTTGAACATATGACGTACCGGAAATGGCACTTTGTATAAGTCGAATGTGCCTATTCCGTCGTCTTGTTTTGCTATTTTGGCTTCAACAATTTGCTCAATAAGATGCTTCTGCAATACCGTAGCATCATCTGCAAAAGCATGGGATTGCTGAGCATTATGATTGGGCTCCACAACCTGATCTTCTTGTATCTCATCAGGGTTTGAAGTTGACATCTGCAGCTTGCGGTCTTATCACCGTTGGCATAGGCACTGCCCTTGGAGGTGGTGCATTTACTGGGGGGACTTGAGCTGCCCTTTGCTGCTCCTCCATCTTTTGTATTAGGCTATAGAGCAGGGCCATGAGTTGTTGATTTTCTTGCCTCATCTCCTCTATAGTCTGAGGTTGTATTTGATCTTGAGGTTGTTCTGGAGTGGCTTCAATATCTGAAGCATTTGCCCCGTCTTCATCAGCTCCTCCAACAGCATTGATACTGCCAATTTGGGGAGGCTCTGCCCCCTGGCTTCCTCGATTCAGCAAGCACATAGCCTGCTCCATTTGACGGGTTATGGGCCCGACCCGTTGCATCAGATTAATGATATTATTTGGGTCTTCCGGCTGGGAAGGCTGCCGGTTGGTGATATTGGAGGTGTAGCATGTGTAGACCCGTATACTATTCTCTGTCCTTCTGGCAGTTTTCTTCTTTTTGTGAGTCGATCGGACCAATGCGCCCAACCGCTCGAAGACAGATGTCTGTTGCCAGACTTGTTCCTGCGCCTTATAGGCACTTTTTATCTTTTGACCTTGTAGAGAACGAGGCCAGATAGTTGAGCTGGTTATCTGCCCCTTAAGCTTTACGAGCTGTTGAGGTTGTTGTTCTGCTAGGGTATCCCTAGCCTGGCGAATTTTACGGGTTTCCTTTTTGGTTACCCACATTTCCTTTATGCGGAGGCTCCTATCCTCCGATGGATTGCCCCCAGCCCGAGGCATAAATTTGCCCCCATTTTGAGGCATGACAGGCTCTGGTATAATTATTGGCTCCCGACAAGCAGTGTCCTTTGGAGTCCTTTTCTTCTTTTCGAACGTTGCCCCATCTTGGCAAACCTTCAATAGAATTCCGAACCGATTCTGGATAGGAACTGTCGGGATATGATGGATCTTAGGAATGATGGGTTGCCCGCCATCCAGACGAATATGCAGGTTCCCCACTAATATAGTTTTCCCCGTCCTGGACGGGCTTGCGGTTAGAACATTCCGCTTTTGCCTCCCGTTGGACGAGGAGGCCGGAGAGATGCTGATGGTATTCACGGCAAGCACTCGCCCATATCGGCTGCCGTTGTTGCATGTTCTGGCGCGAGAAGCGCACCTCTTCTTCTTCTTTTCCGGAGCAAGCTCCGGTGCCGGAACGACCCCCAAAAAGTATGGAGATCCTATCACTGCGGGGAAGTCCCCAAAGCATGTTGGTGTGGTCAGATATCCACACCGTGTGTGGGTCGCCACCACAAGTGGGCCATACGTGACCCTTGCCGCCATCGTCGTCTTTTAAGCAGAAACTTGGTCACCTGCATAAGACATGACAAAGTTAATAGTAGAGTTGTGGTGAGGGCATCACCGGACGGAGAGATGAACGGAAAGAGAGGTCCCACCGGGCGTGCCATCTCTGTTTGCGAAGATTTTTCTAACCTTCGTCGGGACCTGACCTAGACACATCTCTCCTATGTCGGATTATTCGGAAATCCATTTTTTTGTTTATCTAGAGAATTATAGGTCGGTTTTATATTTTATCGGACTATGAGAGCTTGGGATTAGCCCTCAGGGAATCCAGGACTTCGAATCAAGCGAAGATTCGAGTATATGACCTCTCTCCACTGACTTCGGTCAGTGTTAATTACGTTGAGCGACTGCTCGGCAACCCTTGATTAACCGTCCGTATGATGCCCTTATAACATGCAACACTACTACTACAGGCAGCACATGCATATGAAGATATATTTTAGGTTAAACTCTTGGCCTCACCCAGGTTTAGGATGTGTTTATATGATTTTGGATTGATTCCAAGCTATCTGGATTAATTCCTAGTATATTGGATTGACTCGAAGTATTCTGGATTGATTCTAAGTATTTTAGACCCATAAGGGTATTTTTGTAATTATGCCAAGTTGGAGGGTATAGGGAGATTATGGTTATTTTAGTGTATGAAATGAGTTTTAATGATTTAGGAAGGTTTCAAAACCTTAGGAGGTATTTTAGAGTTATTTCAAGTGTGTTTGGATTGTAAGGGTATTTTGGTAATTTTGTCCAAATTGGTTTTTTAGACTTAAAGTCTATTTTTATATTTTTCTAAGATTTTTTATTTATTTTTATCATATTTAGGGTATTTTGGTAATTTTACCCATCTTATTAAGGTTTGGAGGGTATTTTGGACATACGAGAGATTTTGCTATTTTTAAGAATTTTCTGTGATTTTTACAGATTTTTAACATGTATGAGGGTATTTTGTAATTTGTATTAAGCTCTAGGGGCATTTTAATCATTTCATAATTTTATATATTTTCATATTTGGTTCTCTGTTTTTTACTGGTTTTTACTGAATTTTACTGATTTTTTTATTAATTTTACTAATTTTTATTAATTAATTAGGTATATGAAGGATATTTAAGTTATATTTTGGATTTATGTAATTTCCAGATTTTGTTTTCTGATTTTTACTGAGTATTACTGATTTTTACAGAATTTTTCTGATTTTTATATTTATTTTATTAATTTTAGATAATTTTCGCAGATTTTTATTAATTAATTAAGTATGTGGAGTATTTAAGTCATTTTTTTAACTTAAATATATTATTTTATGTCTCAATGTTTCATTATTAAGTTTTAATTATGAATCTAAGATTAGTTATGTATGGGATGAGACCAATGATATTTTAGAATATTTAATTATATGTTTTATGTATTTTAATTAGTTATAAAACTAATTATTTTGCATATGAAAATATAGTAACATAGTGTTACTTAAATAGTAGATTCATGAACACACATGCACACACATATGCTTAAAGAACAAATAGTAGCATTCATTCATTATTTCGGCATAATCCCGTCTTATAGGACGGTGATTTTACAACATAAATTTGGCAGAACTTCCCCTTAGGAATAAACCTTAGGAAGAGAGCCCTCCAAGAAAATATCTCCTCCAAATCGCAGCAAACCCGGGCAAGAACACCGGATTTGGTCTTCAAACTGGCAGAGTTTCCCCTAAGAAATTTTGGGCCAAATGGGCATGTGGCTTCTTCTTACCCCTTGGGGGGTATTTATAGGCTTCAAAGCCTTAACCGGTGGGGGTACCCACCGGAATGCTTGAGGTGGGGGGTACCCACCGGTTGGCTTGAGGTGGGGGGTACCCACCGATTGCCTCTTCCTCCTCTCCCTCTCTTTTTTTAATTTTTTAATCACATGGGTGAGAGGGAGAGAGAGAGAGAGGGAGGGGGGACCGGTTGGCACCCCCACCGGTTCCAACCGGTGGAGGGGGTGCCACCGGATGGACCCCCCCCCCACCGGTTGGGAACCGGTGGGGGGTCTTCCCACCGGTTTTGGGAAACCGGTGGGGGGTTCCCCTCCTCATTTCTTCCTTCTTTTTTTTCTGCTTTTTTTTGGGCTCATTAATGAGCTTGAGTTGCATATTTGGGGGATGGGCCAATGTGAAAAGGGTTTAAACCCCTTAAATCCAGATTTGGCTCCATGTGAAAGGGGTTTGGGTTTGGATTTAAGGAGAGTTCCACATGGGTTTCTTAACCCATGTGTGAATGGGGTTAAGATCCCCCATTAACCCTCTCATTAAACACCCCCCATTTTTTAAACTTCAAAAATCTGAAAAGTGGAGGGAGAGAGCTCCTCCTCCCCCCCCACCGGTTTCCCTCTTGGAACCGGTGGGGGGTTCCCCAACCGGTGGGGGGGGGGCTTCTCCCCCTCCCTTTTGCTTTTTTTTTTTTTTAAAAAAAAAAATGGTTCCAACACAAACCTATCAACTCTCGGCTTGGGACGAGATTGTTTGTCATCAACTCTCGCCTTGAGACGAGACTGTTTGTCATCAACTCTCGACTTGAGACGAGATTGTTTGTCATCAACTCTCGCCTTGAGACGAGACTGTTTGTCATCAACTCTCGGCTTGAGATGAGGATGTTTATCAACAACTGACAGTTTCATGTGAAGGCTGCCTATTGGATTGAAAGTATCATTCCATAAGGGTTTCGGATCTTACTCTCGGCGTTTCATAAAGTTGAGAACGACGAGGGTAGGGGACCCTGTGATAGGGGAGAATCTAGTTAGACCCAACACTTGGAGGGCCGGCTCGACAGGCGAAAGGGCCGAAGCATATTCGGCCCACTAAGTCAATTAAACAGGAGCGGCCCAAGCGTTGGGCTCAATAAGCGACCATATTCGGCCCCATCATAGCGAATAATGAGCCGAAGTAGGCCCGGCCCATTCCAGAACTGCTATTCAGCCATCAGCCTATTAACGGGGTATTTCGGCAATTTCCTATCAAACCTCTAAATAGTTCTACATCGGCCGCAATCAGAAAAGAACCCTCATCCCCTGCTATAAACAGAACGCTGCTCACTACGAAAAAGGTACACCATAAACACTCAAGCTTCTTCTCTCCTTATAATTAGTCTGTTACTGAGACTGACTTTACCATCGGAAGGGGTTCTCCTGAGCCGAAACCCAGGACCCTCACTGACTAGTATCTTCCTCCTGCAGGGGTTTCGGTTTCGCTCTCGGCCAATCTCTCCGTCCGGATCCTTCTCGGCAACTGGTCTCTCGGCTGGTATTCGGATTCTGCTCTCGGAATCCATCAGTGATAGCTTCAGCAACATCAAGATGTTTCTTGTAGTTTCTTTCTCCTGATTTCTAACGACTTCTGTAAGTGATAACTGGGTAGAAGTGCTAAAGATCATGGACAACAAAATAGTTGTTTCCCTGTCTATCTACATTGATGCAGAATTATGAGCCCAGGTCACATACTATGACAATCTGATTCTTCCATTTTTGGCTGCACATAGTGGAATACTTTTCTGATGATGTCGAAAAGAACGTGGATGTTATGTACAAAATGGGAGATGCTTCTCAGAGTTCATCTTGTAGAGTGCAAAGGGACAACTTTTGTTATTTATGGATTTTAGAGTTTCTATCATTCTGTGCATTCAGTTACCTCTTTTGTCATGTGTTCCACTCGACTTTTGTGGATAAACTTATCTTCTTGTTGTACGTGAAGGTTGCAGGCTACAAGAAAGAACTCTTTGCGCAATTGAAGGGACAGAACAATAAAATACTGGAGCTAGGTGTTGGTACTGGTCCTAACATCAAGTACTATTCCAATGCCACTGGTGTTGATGTCTTTGGTGTAGACCCAAATGAACAGATGGAGAAATATGCTCGGACCACAGCTGTAGCTGCAGGTCTACCATCAACAAACTTTAATTTCATACAAGGGGTATGTAGTATTTAAAAAACCTTTTAGGTTGATAGACAGATATGAAGAATGATATGATGTTTTCCCCAGGTTGCATAAGGAGCAGGCTGTAAAGGCTGACATGAGATTTGATTTGATAAGCTTCTCTTCGATGATGGAATGCATCAGTATGTGTCATGTTTGTTCTGTTAAGTAAATATGATCACTAGGAACCTATCCAGCTGATGCCAAAAAGATCCTAAAGTGAATTACCATAAGGAATCCCAGGCAGATCCTAAAAACTATTCCAAGGTTTTATCAGAGAAAGGATGGAAAATGCTAATAATTGTGGAATTTTAGGAATGTGCCCAGATATTTGAGATTTAATGTAAATTGCTTGCATAATTTCACTATCTCCTAAATTGAATGTCTGGTTTGGTTTAGCTGTCCATTAGACTGTACTGCGATGTTTTCTCTTAAATGTGTAAATCAAAGATCTACCTATAAGCTTTGTTTGTCTAATCTTATCTTACTTTTTAAAGTTTATGCAGATCATACATTGACCATTGAGTTGTATCTACCTTATGATGTAAAAGTTAATTTTTGCCTTGGAAGGTATTTATCCATGAAATTGTTTGCCTTTCTGTTCATCCATTGCTAGCAGTTATCATTAGCTTGTCACCATTCCCTTTCAAAGGTTGGATCAAGGCTTGAGGATATGTCCTCTAGTTGCATAAGCATGAACTACACCAAAATGGTAGTTTCCTGCCTGCTAAAGGTGGTAAATTTGATGGCTTCTCTCCCGTCCAAAGTTAATGTACTTAGCACCACCTTTTGGAGGCTTGACATCATACAGTAAAGCCGCTCAGGATATTGAACCAAATTTTCAGTTCCTTTAAGAGTTGATTGCATAGACACCCTTCTTAGGAACTTGACTGGAAAAATACCCTGCTAAGAAATGTAACTACATATATGCCCTCCTTATCAAAAGTTACAAATGCTTTCTATGTGTTGTTCCACTTTGTTGAAATTTTCTGATGGCATTTGATTCTAATGATAATGTACATATGGAAAAGGAATTAGATGACCAAGTTACCTTATATTGATCAAGCGAACCAAAATGCCTTTTTTAATGGTTGAATGACTTCCTTCCAGCAAAAAGCTTCCCCTTTTTGCTATGAGGGGAAATGCTACCAACACCAATGACAGTTTTTCTATCTAAAACATGATCAAGCCTTAATTCAAGTGTGAATGTTAAATAGACACTAGGTTATGGTGAGGGCACATATGCACATTTTGGCATGTGAGAAGGGTCTATATGCAATTATTTCAGGTATGTTTATGGTTAACACTTAATCTAGCTGAACCCAGATCATTGGGATGAGGCTTACTATATGATGGCAATGACTGGGGCATATATAACATGTTTTGCTTGCATATTTCTTGGTTTTATGTGTATCATAAAGTTGTGTTAAAGTATCATTTGGAGATAGAAATTATATATGAATTTATTTTATTTTCTTATATGTGGAATCCGCTTGTTTTTATGAGATAATATTTTGTTTACTTTGTTCTTTCTGAAAAGAAAATAGACATTTTTCTCGGGTACATATTGACTAAATGCTTCTTATTGCTATTGAAAGAAATATAACTCATGAAATCTAGTTTTTGGTTGGTGGAGTAATCTCCTTTATTACTTTCTCTTGAATCCAAGAATGGGTTGCTGAGATTTGTAGTGATCTCTTTGTAGGTTGCTGAAGCTTTACCAATAAGAGGCAGTTCCATGGATGCGGTAGTTGGAACACTTGTGTTGTGCTCTGTCCATGATGTGGATGCAACATTAAGAGGTATACCTTTTTCTCTTTTGCTCTCCAAATGTATTTATTTCAGTGCTAACCCTTAGATGTTCTTGTGTCAACTTATCTTTTTCTGATGACACTGTTTGCCAATGCATACTTTTCTATTGTTAGGTGGTGTTTCTCTTTAGCAGAAATAAAACAAAGAAGCATTTCCTTGACAAAAAAAAAAGTTTTCTTGGAAGTCATAATAAATGAAATGATATTATGCTTTAAAATGTTCTTGGTGCTTACCAGGAGAATCCCTGGAAAGGTACAATAGTTCTATCTTTGCATCAGCCGTCTCCCATGATTCACCTTCTGGAGGACATGATGCGATGAGCCATTATTAAAAGCCACAAAAATCTAACAAGTCGCTTTACTTTGTATCATCTTAGCGATAAAGACTTGGGGGAACTTATTCTCTATCTAATTATAGCTGCATCCGTGGAGTTAAATGATGTAATGAAGTTACAAAAAGGCATGGAAATGGAATCCCTCTATGGGGACTTTGACAAATTAGCCCCTCTACTGTAATTCTTTATTTATCCTTGTGCTCCAAGTGTTGCATCCGTGGAGTTCAATGATGTAATGAAGTAATTTGGTTAATTGTCTCTTGCCGAAAGGCATGGAAATGGAAACCCTCTATGGGGACTTTGAGAAATTAGCCCCTCTAATGTAATTCTCTATTTATCCTTGTGCTATAAGTGTTATATTACTTTTTCATAACCCTGTGTTGTTCCAAAGTATTCCTTGTCATTAGTTTTCTAATAGTGGAACTACAGAAGCCTAACTTAACTCTAGTTAATATAGATCAAAGACTTGAAATTTCATTTTTACTTTAATCTAATAGTGTGGAGAGAGAGCTCTGTCAGCGGCCCCCCTGTCCACAAGTGTGGTGTGTTGGGGAGAGGCAGAAGTGGGGAAAAGAGAAAACCATCAACAACTTGCCAGGGAATGAGGTAACCAGAAGTGGACCCCCCAGCGGTGCTGTTCAACCACCTTCTCCCCTCCCACCACTGATAGCTGCTACCTTGCCTGGTCCCTCTAGAATGAGCTTGCTGTACATCCCCTCTTGCCTGAGCTCCCATATGTACCTTCTGTCCTTCGGGTGTGCGGCCTACGTCGTGGTCTCTATTTCTATGGGCCTCAGGTTCCACAGGAGTGCACAAGACCACTTCATTCAAGTGGCTCCCTAAGTGTCCACTCAAAATGCAGTAGGGTTAACAGCAACCGCCACTTATTTAATGAAATTCACCACTTGGAATGCCATCCTCTCTGCTTACAGTCATAATTTGGCTGAAGAGGAATGAAACCATCAAGAGGAGACCTAGATCGTTGCTGGAGGCCTCCCGGGTATATCCCTAGTCAAGCTGGCAAGTTTCCTTGTCATCATATGCTGATGGTGAAGGCAGCACCTGTGCCGTCCCCATTTCGGCCTGGCTGCTGCTGATGGGTTGAGGGAGGATGTGGCAATCTCTTAGTCTATTCTTTTCTTGATGTTGGTAGTATTATCAGGTTTTATAGAAGAGACAAAAGAGAAAGGGATATGGCCACAGGGGCGTTGGAACACCAAAACAGAGGATCAACCAGAGCAAACAGACTATCCCCATCTGGTTCTATTTGTACCCTATTTGGGCAAAAGACAACAACATACAAAAGGTCTAGAAAGCCCCTAGTTCTGACTACAACACATATTAGTCACAAGGGTAAAAAGAGAAGACAACAATAATTTCAGAAAAAACCTCAGAAAAAAATCTATTTCTGTCTACACTCCCCCTCAAGCTGAACATAGATATCGATCATACACAACTTGGACAATATGGAGTTGAACTGTTCTCGGGTCAAACCGTTTGTGAATACATCAGAGAGTTAATATGCAAATCGAATATAAGGCAAGCAGAGTTCCCCATAGTCAAGCTTTTCGTAGATGAAATGACGATCGATTTTTTGATCCGATCATACTGAATAGGATTGTTGGCAAGGTGTGTCGGATCGGCCGAGATCAGATCGGATCGGCCAATCTAATCAAAAATCGGCCGGACCGATCCGATCTCAAGCCCTGACCCAGCATGCTGGGACGGGGATTGGCTGCGATTTGTCGGATCATACCAGATCGGCCGAGATTGGCTGATTCAGGCTCCCAATGGCTAGTTTTGAACTAGCGTAAAAACAATCCCCTACCCACCCTTATTCTTCCTCATTCACACACAAACTCTCATTTCTCTCTCTCTCTAAAATCTCGTTCTCTATCTATAATCTCTTTCTCTAAACTCTCATACATACTTTCTCAAACTCCAAGCTCTCTTGCTCTCCAAAGGTCTCTAAGGGATGGACAGATGGAGTACATCATTTTTTCTCTCTAACATTTCTCTCCCTATTATTTTCCTTCAATCTCTAAGATTTTAATCTCTTTTTAACATATCTCTCTCCCTACTTTTTGTCTCTATCATTCTTTCTCATTCTCTCTAACATATTTCTCTCTTAAATTTTTTCATCTCTAAATTTCTCTCTCTAATTTTTTTTTCCCTCTCTATCCTTTTTGGCTCTCTATCTTTCTTTCTCACTCTCTCTCAAGGTATGATATCTCACTCTCTTTTTCTCTATTTTTTTTAATTTCTTACCATCTTTGTCTCTCTATCATTCTCTCTTAATGTTTTATTTTCGTAGTGACCCGGGATGGAACCACTGCACCGTCGTGGACATGGCTCCCTGGAAGGTCAAATGCAACTACTGCGGTCAGATTATTTTTGGGGGAATCTTTCGTCTAAAGTAACATATTGGGGGTGTTAAAGGAGAAGTGAAGACTTGCACTACTGCATCCTTAGAGGTGAAGAATCAATTCAAAATTACCTATGACAAAGAGAGATGGAAAGAAGAGCAGCATTAATGATGAGGGGTCAAATTAGGGAGTAAATGACACATTCATCAGGTCAAGGTATTCATATTTACCCTCTAGGAGACGAACGTCGGGAGGGAGACGTAGACCCTACAAGAAGAAGGTCCACTGTATTTGAAGATTTTTCTCGAGGTAAAACATATACACTTCCTTGATTTCAATTAATTATCTACGCTTCATCTTGGTTAAATTGGTCTCAAATCATCTTTTTTTTTAAAGATGATTTGCATCCAGCCATCGGGGAAAGCAGAAGATCTTTTGCTGAGGAGGAAGTATACAGACGCACCAGCTAACACATTGGGCAAGGAAGTGGGTCCGGACAGGAGTCGAACGAGGAAGGAAATTCATGACCTGATTAAGGACATTGACCATAGAGTGGGTCCTATAAATGCTTTTGTGACAAAGAGGAGGGATAGACAACCATCGATCATGGCTATCATGAAGAATCTAAAGTTTTGCAAGGAGAAGATTGGCCGTGCTATTTCAAGATGGTTTTTCTATAACAATGTACTGGCCAATGCTGCAAAGGCTCTTTATTAGGAGGATATGATTGAGACTATTAGAGTTGTGGATAAAGGTATTCCTAGACCAACCTCTAAGGAGATATACAATACTTCCCTTCATCAAGAAGTAAGTGATCTCAAAGAGTATATCAAGTCATTCAAGCAAAATTAGGATGAAAGAGGTTGTACAATAATGACAAATGGCTGGACAAGTGAGTAACCTTGGATTAGTTTAAGATATTTAAATTAATATATTACATTTTTTAGTTAATCGAGACATTCTCTATAACATTGTTTAAATAGGAATAACGAGAAGAAGTATAATCAACTTTCTTGTATATTGTTAAGCTGGGGATGTATTTTAGAAGTCCGTTGATACTAGTAGAAAGGTAAAGAATGATGAATATCTCTTCAAGTTAATTGATGACATTATGGAGCAAATGGGTGGAGATCGGATAGTACAAGTTGTAACAGATAATGCAACTTCATATAAAGCTACTGACCAAATGTTGATAAAGAAGAGGCCACATCTATATTGCGTTCCTTACTCTGCTCACTCCCTAGATTTAATGCTAGAAGATATTGGGAAGGATGCAAAAGTGACTGAGACTGTGAAGTCAACCTAATTCATCATATCCTGTATCTACAACCACACTACGTGCTCACGTTGATGCGTGAACACACTGGTTAGAGGGAGTTACTATGCCCTGGGGTAACTCGTTTCGCCTCTATGTATATTTTCTTGGAGAGTCTATTATCGCAAAAGTGCTCCTTAATGTAGACAATTTCAAGCAAAGGATGAGAGGATTTGATAACAAGACACGCGAAGCATGATGTTAGAGACAAGGGGAAGCAGGTTGAGGAATTGATTGAAAGCCGAGACTATTGGAAGGATATCAAGATGATTTTGAGCGTAGTTGAACCTCTTGTGCGGGTTCTGAGGATGGTGGATGGTGATAGGAAGGCCACAATGAGATATTTATATGAAGCTATGGACCGTGTGAAAGAGGATATTGTCAGGGTTAACAAAAGTACGTACAGAAAGTAGTGAGATACCATAGATGCAAGATGGGATAGGACGCTCCACCACGACTTGCATGTAGCATGTAACAAATCAAGTCATTCCATATTACTCGGGCAGTCATGCTTGAATTTTTTGTATAAATTATATTTCCTTATTAATTTTATTCTTAATTCCTTAGGACATTTCTTCAACCTAAGATATCAATATAGCACTAGTACTTGCCCAATGATGAAGAAGTCCTCCATGGGACTCAAAATGTGATCCGACGCATGTTACATGACGAAGATCGAGCTATTATAGCATGCAACAAGATGCATGACTAGGGTTACTACATTTTGGTACTTATCGTGCTCAACGGGTAGTCATGTTGCTTTTACCATATATTTACACAGAACTAATACTTTCACTAAGTAACTATCAATTTCATAATTTACAATGCTAATTGTTGGCTAGATCATGGAATTGCAGTTGACCGGTGGATGGATTATAGGAAGGCTCCAACTTATGAAGATCTTGTGTATATTGCCATCCGTGTATTGAGCCAAACCACGTCTGCCTCTAGCTGTGAGAGGAAATGATCTACATTTAGCTTAATACACACCAAATAAAGGAATCGATTAAGCTCATCGAGATTGGAATAATTGGTTTTTGCCACTACAACATGTGCTTGAAACTAAAGAATCTTCAAAGAATTCAAGAGAATCAGGGAGAAGAAGCACGATGGAGAGATAAAGTTGTCGGCCGATCGGTGCAAGCAGAACAATTCGTTGAGGAACCAATCGATCTGGACGAGATATTTGAGGAGAAGAACCCACTTCATGCATAGGTGGATACTAGAAATGTTTTGGGTCCATCGGAGTTTGACCCAAATGATCGCTCATAGGCAGAAGGAGAATTGGAAGGTGTCCCCTTATTTGTAGAGTTCCAACTTTCATCTCCCTCAAAATGGCAAAAGAAAATTACCCCACAAAGTTCAGGTAAGGGTAAGGGTAAGAGACTAACAACTCCTATGGATATTGTAGATTTAGAAACTGTACAAGAGGAGGAATCAGACTAGACATCGGAGCCGAGTGACAAAGTCATTTACCAAACTTCAGACTACTCTACTTTGGCTACGAGTACCCCTGACAATGACGATGATGATTCACATGGAAGTCAAGGTGGATCCCTACAACATCAGTCATCTCAAGGATGTGGATCGACTCAACGAAGTGAAGCTCCTCTAGTTACTTTCACAGAGGAGCAGCAATTTACATATGTTACGCAGGATGAAGACCATCTAGCAAGTTGGCTAAAGGCACATCAACAAGAGATAAGGGCAAAGGGAAGCAGTAACAAGAGTTCTTGAGGAGAGCAAGAGAAACATCAGAAGAATATGTTCAAGAGCATTCATCTAATGCATCCTCTCAACTTTCATTAGAGGGTTATGGTCTTTATGGATATCCAACTAGGTATTATCAATATCCATCACCCTTTGATGCATTGAGTTACTTAGCAGGATATCCCACTTATCCTCCAAACTCATATGCTTCCTCTTATTAATCCTCAGGGAGATCTTATCGTGGGCCAGAGACACAAGGATGGATAATGGTGACAATCATCTATGGTAACACTGATGAGTATAATCGATTTTACAAGAATATCAACAATGGTACCAAGCTTATATTGGGCCAATTATGTGCAACATTTGTATAACATCTATAATGTAATGTTAGGATAAATGTATATCTACAATTTCTCTGTGCTATTTTTTTTTTTACTATCATGTAATACTTAAGGGTGAGCTTTTATGCCCCCCCCCCTCCCATGTATTCAAGCTTTTTTCAAAGTTAATAAAATTCCAAGGGCTTACCCGAGGTCCTAGATAAGTTCAAATAAATATAATTTTTTATTTATTTTTAGACCCTTTTTTCCCTATTTTTTACTATTTTCTCCTATTTTTCTTCTATTTTTCTCTTTTTTTAATTGGCTCAGCCGGACCGGACCGGATCGGCCCGAATTGGTCAGGGATCGAATCAAATCAACCGATCCAGTTGGTGGGGACTGGACCGATCTGCGTCCGATCCCCATGTTGGCCTGCCTTGATTGTCGGCAATATTACTGGTAGCCTTGATGTCACAGTACAACTTCATTGGAAGATGAACTTGAAAATCTAGAGTTGTAAGAAAAGTCTAAGCTACAACATCTCAGAAAGACCATAAACCATGGCTCCATACTCTGCTTCGGCACTTGATCGGGTATATTCAATTAGGGATATAAATGGTACCTAAAAATCCATTTATCCATCCGTTTTCGAAGCTTAAATGTCATAAAAGGATACAATTTAAAGGATAAGAATAAGGACACTATTCGTATCAGAATGTTTAGGATAAGAAAAAGGATACACCTTTTGAGTCTGATTATCCTAGTATTCGTCCGTTTTCTTTCACTTATCTTAACTATTGATTATATCTTATTTAAAATTCTCATTTCTAAATGAAATTTCCAATCATATCTTTATAGTTAGATATCTTATTGTCTATGCCATTGTTTTAATCCCTTCTCTCCCTCATTCACTAGTTTGCAAGGTTTATTTTTACAAATGTCACGTGATTTACAAGTAAACTTATAAGAACTACTTAGGAAGAACTTATATTTATGTATATTTTGAAAGTAGTATTTCTTTGTTTCCTCCAAAAGCAATAGGAGATTTATCTTATGTTGACACGTAGTATTGTCTGATAGACACATAGTATTGTCCAATAATTTATCCGTTTCTGATAATTCTAAAGGATAAGGATAAGGATACACATTTCTTAAAGGATAATGATAAGGATATATATTTCTTAAAGGATAAGGATAAGGAAGAGCCAGTATTTGACCCGATAGGTATCCTTTTACATCCCTACATACAATTTGCCTTTTACTCCGCCAAGCCACTAGGTTTCCACTAAGAAAAGTGCAATAACCACTAGTTGACCGTCTGTCATCACGAGAGCGTGCCCTATTAGCATTAGAAAAGCATTCAATATTCAAATGTGAGGACTTTGTATACAATAGCCCTTTACCCGAAAAAGACTTGACATAGCGCAGGATGTACTCTACAGCTTTCATATAAGGAACCTGAGGAGCATGCATAAATTGACTCACAGCACCGAGTGCATAACCAATGCCAAGTTGTTTAAGTGACAAATAAAGTAATCTCCCCACCAAGCGATGATGCATGCCCTTATCAACCTCTGATAATAGTTCTCCTACAAAGTCAGACAAACCATGATTGGCTTTAATAGGAGTATGCCAGACTTACACCCAATTTCCTAGTCTCCTTCAACAAGTCCAAGGCATACTTCCATTAATATATATAAATGTCACGTTGAGATTTAGCCACCTCAATACCAATGAAGTACTTTAGTTTACCCAGATCTTTGTTTTCAAATTCCCTGCTAAGATTGGCCTTTAATTTCTTGATTTCCTCCTTGTGATCACCTAAATCATATCATCAACATAAATAATAAGCACAACAAGTTGTCCATCAATCCATTTAGTAAATAGAGTGTAATCAGAATTGCCTTGAACATAACCAAAATGACCCATGGCGGTCCGAAGACGGTTAAACCAAGCCCAAGGAGACTGTTTGAGACCATATAAGGTCTTTTTCAGCTTGCAAACTCTCCTCCTAGCAGCAAACCCTGGAGGTGGTTGTATATAAACTTGTTTCTGCAGGTCTCCATTAAGAAATGCATTCTTTACATCCAACTGATGAAGCTCCCAACCAAACTGGATAGCAAGAGATAAAATGAGCCGCAGAGTTCAATTTTGCAAGCGGAGCAAATGTCTCCAAATAATCGATACCACATGTATGGGTAAAACCCTTGGCTACTAATCTGGCCTTGTATCGCTATACAGTACCATCAGAGTTATATTTGATGGTGTACACCCACCGAGACCAACCAAACTCTTCCCCTTTGGCATATCTACTAGCTCCCAAGTGCCTTTTTTATTGAGGGCACGCATTTCTTCGTCCATGGCAGCCACCCACTTTGGATCTTTTATAGCTTCAGAATAAGAGTTAGGAATATGATATGAAGAGATGGTAGCCAGGAAAGAATAATAGGAGGGTGGAAGTGGAGAATAAGAAACAAAGTTGCTGATAGAATGGTGAGTACATGATCGAGTACCTTTTCGATCATCAATAGGAAGGTCAAGGTCGAGTTGGGAGATGATGGATGGGCCAGCACTAGAACCTGGAACTTCAGCAGCTTCATAGGGTGGTGCATCTACGGGAGGCCTATTCTTTTGCCAAGTATGACGAGAGTAAGTAAGAACTTCAGGTATTGTCTCATCAATAGGCACACATGGCGAGGTTTGACCGGCAGATCCAGATGTAGTGTCATTTGCAATCTCACTTCCTGACAGATAAATGGGTAACGGAGGAGAAGAAGGGACAGACTCCTCACGAGGAGAGGTGTCGGAGTGATAGGATTGATGTTCAAAGGACGTAACATCTTTAAGCACGTATCTCTTATCCGTTGAAGGATCAAAACACTTATACCCCTTTTGAGTCAGAGAATACCCCAAGAAGATGCCACGAACAGCTCCAGGGTCCAACTTGTTAGCGCCTGGACCAAGACAATGAATGAAACAAAGACACCCAAACACATGAAGAACAAGGGAGAAAAGAAGGTGTCCAGGGCACGACACCCGCAGAGGGGATAGATTTTCAAGTGTCAGAGATGGGATATGATTAATAATATATGAGGCGGTCAACACTACATCAGCCCATAATTTTTTTTGACAAATTGTGTTGCAAGAAAAGTGTCTGAGAAGTCTCCAATAAATGACAATTTTTTCTTTCAGCTACTTCATTTTGTTATGGAGAGTGGGAATAAGAGGACTCATGAATAATGTCCTCATTCTCCATGAAAATATTGAGAGACTTCTCAAAGTATTCTCTAACATTATTAAACCTAAAATTTTTCATAGATCGCTCAAATTGAGTTTCAACCATCTTGCAGAATACTTGGACAATTCGTGGAACCTTTCATGGGAGCTCATCAGATAAATCCAACAACAATGAGAAAAATCATCAATAAAACCAATGAAGTACCGATGACCATAAATAGAAGGCACAGTGGATGGTCCCCAAACGTCTGAATGAATGAGTTGAAAAGAAATAGAATTTTCATTCATAGAATATTGGAATGTTGTTCTACAATGCTTGGCAAGTTGACAGGCGTGGCATTGCAAAGACTTAATACTTATAGACTGAAAAAGATCAGGAAAAAGAACTCTAAGGGACCAAAAAGACAAATGACCTAAACGACTATGCCACAACTAGTCTGCCTTTATTTTCTAACTCATGTCACCATTGACACTAGACTGGAAGGCTACACTCCCACTAGGCTCGAGATGATAAAGACCACCCACTGTACGGCCATTCCCAATTGTCTGCTTAGGTCGCAAGTCCTAAAAAAATATTATGAGTAGGAAAAAAAATTCCAGAACAATTTAAGGACTTGGTAAGACTACTCACAAAAAGAAGATTTATTGGTAAAGTGGGAAATGAAGAACGTATGGCAGGATGAGGCCACCACTTACTGTTACTATACCCTTCCCTACTACAGTGGCATGGTACCATCGGTAATGGTAACCTTATCCTCTCCAGAAAGGAATAGATGGAAAAATAAGTAGGGATACCGGTCATATGATCCGTGCCCTTGAATCAATGACCTATGGGGTGCAAGGAGAACTGGAGGTGACACTTAAGGTCACCCCGGAAGTACCTGAAGTGGAAGGTGTAGAGAATCCTAGCTATGAAAAATCCGTTATAGGTGGCCAATATTAGCAGAAGATAGTGCTGACACCTGAGAGGTAGAAGGGATGCCATCCAAGGTAGAATTTTCAGTAGGTTGAGCCATAACAACATTGCCTTTTGCAGTCTACTCTCATTTCCTAAACTTTAACAGCTTTTTATCTGGATAGAGATCCCAACACTTCTCTACATTATAATTGTCCTTCCCACAGTGAGTGCAATGTCTGGGAGATTTAATTTTCTCCTTCCTAGAAGGTTGACCACCTTTTTGGGGCTTCATGGTGCTGCTGACCAGCGCTGAATATTCCCCTAAATCGCGAGAAACATCAGACACATTACCACCATTCATGGCCTTTCGACGCCCTTCCTCATTCAAAACCTTATAGTAGATTTGTTCTAAAGTAGGAAGCAGCTCTGTATTGAGTATTTGTGCATGCATGGACTTGTAATCATAGTTTAGACTAGCAAGAAATTTAAAGATGCGATTTTGTTGGATGTGTTGAAGATATTGCCGCTGGTCAGCTGTGCAACTCCATGGATACACAGTATAATAGTCAAGTTCTTGTCACTTAGTCTTTAGGAGGCTGAAGTAGGTTGTGATACACATGCTTCCTTGCTTCATCTCTTGCACATTGGAAATCACTTGATATATGCGAGAGGCATCTTGACGGTGCCCATACATCTGCTCAAGAAGCTCCCATATTGCCTGAGCAGTTGGCTTCATCATAATCAAATGTTGGATCTCAAGGCTGATAGAGTTCAAGATCCAGCCCATCACAAGATTGTTCTCTAGGTCCCACTTGGCATAAGTGGGATCAATGACATGGGGTGTTGTGGTCTTCCTAGTAATATACGCCGTCTTGCCTTGTTCACCAAGAAATATCCGAACGGCAATAGACCAAAGCCTGAAATTTGTCTTTGTTAACTTTATGGTAGTCATCTGTAGAGACATTCTCAATCATCGTGCCGCCCGGTGGCTTCAACAATGGAGAACACACCTCTGTTGCATCCATCCCCGGCGTCGTGGTAGTGTTGGTAGACGAAGACATGGCAGTGAAAGAGGCCTTCTAGGTCAACTGCTGGATAGACCCCCCTCAATGGACCACTGGCGATGGAGGAGAAAGGATGAGACTGGACAGCCCTAATTGGCAGGCCCTGTTCTGTCCACCCAAGGAAACCCTAGAATAGGGTGCCGGACAGAGAGAAGGGACACCAGGCAGGGAGATGATGGCGGCGATGGCCTTGAAGAGCAACCATAGAGTAAAGGAAGGTACCCTTGGTGTCTACTGCTGTTGGAAGAGGGAGGAGAGAGGTTGGGCAGCCCAGCCACGATCCCTTCTTCTGTCCGCACAAAAGAGAAACCCTAAACAAGGCACCGGACAGGAAGGAGGAAATAACGGATGGCTTAGGACACCCAAACAGATGATACTCACCTCCTCCGCTGCTTCCTCTGCTCTGATATCATGTAGAAAAAACTATAGAAGAGACAAGAGAGAGAGGGGATATGACCATAGACTCATTGGAACACCAAAACAGAGGATCGGCCAGAGCAAACAGACCGTCTCCATCAGGTTTTATTTATACCCTATTAGGGCAAAAGACAATAACATACAAAAGGTCTAAAAGGCTCCTAGTTATGACTACAACACATATTAGTCACAAGGGTAAAAAAGAGAAGACAACAATAATTTCAGAAAAAAAACCTATTTCTGTCTACAGGTGGCTAGGTTCAGGCATGCTGGGTCACATCCTCAAGGGCTTCAAACAAAGAGAATATAGAGAGAGGATAAATAGAAGAGAGAGAGAGAGGAGGGATGTTTTGAGTCATCTGAGGATAATTATTTTTTTCACACTTCTGTTGACAAGGGACTAATTTAGAATGCCGACAGATTGTAGATAGTTATTTTATTATATATTAGAATTTCGTGAGTAAACATGAAATCAGAATAAATTATAAGGACTAATTTGTAAAAATCCTTCCATTGGTTTCACTTGGAGAAAATTACTGTCATAGTGAATATCAGTGACTTATGATGAAAATTTCCACCATTACTGGCATATCGCTATGAGAAGGCGACTTAAGTTTTATAGAGTCTATCATTGGTAAATGTGCATACGAGGAGAAACCATGAAATGCCTGTTTCTCCATGGAACTATTGTCCTAGTGCTATGCTTTGCGTTTCTTTGAACATTCATCTGTGGGGATTGCAGAAGAGTCTTACTTCAGTTCAGGGTCACGGTCTCACTTCATTTTGATCCAGACTTGTTGAATTACATTTGAACTCAAATACATCTGTAAGTTTAGATATAACAAAGTAACTCAAGTTTCATAAAGTTCATGCCCAACATGCATATGGCATGAAATCAACAGAACATCTCATTCACCAGAAAACTTCAGATTTTTTTTTATCCTAGGACTGTTCGTTTGTTTTGTACTTTGATCAAAGATTCCTGTTTTTGCACTACACACATTCCTTCAAGGTTACAAGTCTCATTTCATTCTGGTTCATAATTACTGGCTTTTCAATGTGAATGGTATCATGAGGTCTTAACATCCGAGCTCAAGTCTATCTGCAGAAGTGAAGAGAGTTCTGAAGCCTGGGGGACTCTACCTATTCATTGAGCATGTGGCTGCACGAGGTGCTCTTCAACCTCCACTAACACCTCCATACTTGAAGACCCCATCTTCCCTTGCATTTATTGACATGTCTGGATCTTCCCCTGGTTATGCACAGACGGCTCTCTCCTGAGGCTCCTGCAGAGTGTTCTTGATCCCCTACAGCAGCTCGTTTCCGATGGGTGCCATCTCACCAGGGAAACTGGCAAATATATATCTGGGGCCGGCTTCTCCGATGTTCATGTCAACACGGCCTCCATCTCCACTGCTTCCATCACCAGCCCGCACATCTACGGAGTTGCCTGTAAATAACTGAGTAAACAAGGTCAGAATTGTTAACGGATGCATATGCTTGGCTGCCAGCAGATGCTTCCACTGTATAGTTATGCTAGAGGAAACTCTTACCCTACTTGTAGTATCATTTCATTTATCGAATAAGAGTGAATGGAATTATGAAACAGAAGAACTAAAAAAGAGAGTATGCCATTGTCATCATCACATTGGTTTGTTGCTCCGGGCACTATTGTCGCTGGCACCTGTCAACAAGGTCTCTCACCATTGAACCACGATCTACTGAACCGGGTTAAACAATATGTTCGGCTATCTCATCATCCTAATTTCTCTATGTAGAGCCACCATTACCATTGTTTTCTTATTGAGTGAGAGAGGGTTCACAACTTGGAGAACCCTGTTAGAGTGGTGACTTTAATTATCATGGAGAAAATATTCTTTTGGCTTTTTGCAAATAACTCTTTAAAGAATTTTGTATGTGCGGAAAACCCACGTAGTTTACATGCATGCAGAAACCTCCTAAACTTTCTTTCTATTCTGAGATAAGCTTTGATTAATTGATTTATAAGTGATGTGAGTGATGGCAAACTTGGAGTGGATTTCTCTTAAGTATACAATAATTGCGTAAGAGGTTTTTGGTATATACACATTTTACAAGAGGTATTTTGCTTGATCATAATGGGGTTCGTTATTTTATGTACAATGATTATATAGGACGTTTGTGCATATACACACTTAGACGGGTTTCCCGCATTACTTCTTTAGAGAGTTATTTACAGAAAGTCCTATTCTTTTATTTTATGTCTATGCATAATGCTTTTGCTCTGTCTTAGGTACGTGTAGATGGGAAATATGTTTAAGGTTGAAAGGAGTAATATGGGAGTAATATGCAAGTAAACAGGGGGGGGGGGGGGGGGGGGGGGGGTGAGAGAGAGAGAGAGAGATGGATTATATATGAGACAGACATGGGGATACACACAGCAAGAAGTCACTGCAAATATATGGGACAGACATGGGGATACAAATAGCAAGGAGTTGCTGCAAATATTTCACTCAATGCCTTGAAAGTTGAAACTGGAAAAATATTCACTCCAAGGGACCAAGGTCGTCTTATGAGAGGCCTTCAAATCAGCCCTCAACAGATTTAAGGCAACCATTAGCCATGTCTTTTGCAGCTCAGCAGGATAATATGATTTATCATATATTTCAAGCTATATAAATTTAGGATGCAGCTCAGGCCGAACTCCATGGGGACTGGCATGTTTGTATGGCCCGAATTAATTCGGGCTCTAAGAGTAACACTTGCTGCACCTCCCTGTGGATTGCATCGTAGGAGCGCTGCTGTCCCATTTCTTCGATTCGACAGTAGTAAAATAGGCTAAATTTGTTTTATTAAAAAAATTATTAAGTTGGAGAGTCTCAACTCAGCCTCCATACTATCTAATCTTTGATATGATGGAAATGATTAAAAAAAAAAGAAAGATCGTATGTGGATCGCATGTTACGTTGCACTGTGTATGGTACATTTTTAATTTTTTTTTAAGAATAAGGGATGCAGCAAGTGTCTCACGCTCAAATTGTAAACCAGTTGGGCTTAAATTGAATATTAGTTGAGTATTCTGCCTCGATCTTTCAAAGATTTCTGATCTTTCTGTTCTATAATAGTGGCAAATTAGGAAGCTGATTTCTACATATTGATATGGAATCCATGTGCTTCAATTCTTGTTAGGTGGGGAGGATTCAGGGACCTAGGTTTTCCGCGAAGCATTGGAGCATAGGTCTTGATGAGGATCTTTCCCGCCCCCGAGCGGTCCGGATCTCCTAGAATTCGGCCAGGGTTTAATCTCAGGTTCAAGGGCATTGAATGCTCCTAGGAATGGAGAGGGACAGTTGTGTTAGTCCCATACAAGCCACATCATATGCTCTCTCAACTATCTCCTTCTACAAATAAAGGAGGTCCAGCACTGTAAAAAGGTATGGCACAAGGACCACATTTATTACACTTCCTTTCTCATTCCCTCTCTTTTGTCTCATTCTTCTTGTCGCCATCTAACTTGAGTGTCAGAGGGGTCTGTCCAAGAACGTCACCTAGGGCCCCCTTTTAGCGCCATCTCTCTTCGATGCAGTAGACTAAGGCCCTTCCATTCGGCAAGTCCATTGCTTACGACTCCTCTAACAGTCCGACTCTCGGCTCTCCCGGATCGGACTCTACTTTGATCGGCCTCTTGGCTACCCGGTTCAACACCCAGTGTGCCTCCGCAGCGTCACTTGGCACCGTCTATGGGAAAGACATAGACCATGACACACCAAGGTCCGGTCACCAGGAATCGCGTCGGACAATCGGATTTCACACGCAAGGTCTTGACCGTCTCTGCGGTCCAGCTGGGGAATGGCTTAGGCGTTGTCACTTCTTCCGTCCAGCCGCTAGGAGTAGCTCCAATACCTCCTGCTACGCCAGAGACCTCCTCGGTGCAAGCAAGCCGGGTAGAGGAGTTGGCCCAGCAGGTACCCCAGCTCTCTGCCATAGTCGGGACTCTGGCGTCGCTACGTGTTATGGTTACGGCCATTGCACAGCACATGGGGTTGCTAGGTCCGCAGGCCAAACCACCTCAACAACCGCAGCCACCATACCAACCCGCTTACTAATACTATCCTCCAATCGAGCACTACTCGCTAGGCCTATCGGTTTGCCATCAGGGCCACCCCCGAAGGAACCTCAGCACTTGGTGGTTACCTGACCGGAGGGGTGTGTGGCCCATCTTAGCCCCAAGTCGGGCTCGTGGGGGCATCCCAGCAGCTGTAGACAAGAGCCATGGAAGCATACTAGGCGTCGTCCGGTACTCGACCGACCGACGACCGAGGGTACTCGACTGCTTCCGCCACCTCTAACTCCTGACCTAGAGTGCCGCCTAGCCGACCTCCGGAAGGAGATGCAGTGGATGGTCAGTTGTCCCGACGATGTCCCACTTGCCAGCTCTATCTTGGAGAAGACCCTGGCATCGCGGCCATTCAGGTCCCCGACAACGTTAAGTTGCCAAAGGAACCACAGTATGACAGGACAACCGATCATGTCGCCCACTTCGAAAGGTTTAACTTGTACCTCTCGGCCAGGGGGGTGTCTAAATAGGTATGTTGTCTACTATTCCCCCGCACCTTGGAGAAGGCGGCAGTGACTTGGTTCTAGTTGCCAATGAAGGGATCTATCATTTCTTTGGAGCAAGTCAGCCAGCTCTTCATCAACCAGTTCCATGATGCAACTCGTCAGCTCAAGACTTCGGCCAGCCTACTCGCCATCAAGCAGGCACTGGACGAGACATTGAAAGATTACTTTACCTAGTTCAAGGCCGAGGCAGCTCAGATCACGAATCTAGATCATTCCCTCACCGTTTCCATGGTGATCAACAGTTCGACGGATATAAAGCTGCTTAGCTCGCTTGAGAAGAAGCATCCGTCGACCTTTCAGGACCTTGTCACCCACGTCCACAAGTACATCAATCGGGAGGCCCTCTTACTCGCAAACGTTGCCCCCAAGCCGGCCGAAGTCCCCCCGCCTTCCGAGAAGTAGAGGCATGATAACTTCGGGCAGTCGGGCAAGAAGCCCCAGCATGATGAAGATCCTAGGCAGGAGTGAAGGCAGGATAAGCTGCCACCTCATCCACCCATGTTCCTCCCTCTTCCAACTCCACCTTCACAGATACTAATAGAGGTCAAAGGAAGGAACTTGCTTCGTCAGCCACCTAAAATGAAGACTAATCCACGACGCAGGGATCAAAATAAGTACTGCGAAATCCATAAGGAAAGTGGCCATGTGACGGACGAGTGCCAGCACCTCCGTCAGGAGATTGAGCGCTTGATCTGCGAAGTCCACTCCCGTAGTATGCGCCGAAGCATCAGTAGGCTGTGCCGCTTCCCTCCTAGCAATAGCCGAGGCCTGCACAGTCAGCACTAGCTCTACCGAGGCTGCCTCCCACCAGCGGCCGACCGTTGGGTCAAATGATGATGATTTTGGGGGGTCTGGAGAAGGTTGGAGCTACCGAGCGGAATCCATTCAAACGGAGGAAGCCGCTGCGAAGTGACCTCGGCTGAATGAAGCTATCACCTTCTCCGACGAAGATTTTCAAGGAGTTCAAACCCCTCATGTTGATGGACTGGTGATAGAGGCTATCATCCATAATTATGATGTACACTGTATCTTAGTAAATGAGGGAAGAGCTCCCAATGTTATGTTTTATGATTGTTTTGCTAAACTTGGTTTGACTGACTCAGACATGAGGCCTCACTGAGGCCCTCTGTTCAGATTCAGCAGGACGCCGACTAAGGTAGAAGGCATCGTTCGGTTGCCTGTCACCTTAGGAACGGCCCCCAACTAGCTAAGTATGCAGACCGACTTCACAATAGTGAAGGTCGAATTGACCTACAACGCCATACTGGGTCGCCGATTAGTCAGTCGCATCGGCACTGTCCCTTCTGCTTACTACTAGAAAATGAAATTCTTGACTGAGTATGGGGTTGGAGAGGCTCAGGGTGATCAGGAGGTAGCACACTCCTGCTACACAATATCCACTAAGGGTAAGGTAGTGGCTGAGTCCTTAGCAATAGAATCATCTGCTGACCCCTCCTCGAGAGAAGACTTAGTCGAAGTCCAAATGCCCGGAGGAGAAGGATGAGTGTTGATGATTTGGTCCTGTCTCCCGACGCCCGAGGTAGGGATTTCACCAATTTTTTGAAAGCCAATGTGGACGTCTTCGCATGGGCACCTACCGACATGCTAAGAATTGACCTAAGCGTGGCAATCCACCACCTCCATGTTGATCCACTCGGCCTTCGATAAAGCACATGAGATGGGCTTTTAACCTCGAGCGTCGAATGGCTATTTATGCTAAGGTGCAAAAAGGACTTGACACAAGCCATCTCCGGGAGGTTCATCATCCCGAATAGTTGGCCAATGTGGTGCTCGTACCGAAGAAAGATGGCCACTTGAGGATGCGTGTGGACTTCACCGACTTGAACAAAGGCCGTTCGATGAACAACTTTCTGCTGCCCCAAATCGACCAATTGATAGATGCCACGTTTGGCCACGAGCTCATCAGTTTCCTAGATGTATATTCTAGCTACCACTAGATTAAGATGCATTTGGATGATGAGGACAAGATGAGCTTCACCATCGACCTCAGCCTTTACTGCTACACTCGGATACCCTTCAATTTGAAAAATGCCAACGCAACTTACCAACATCTTGTCAACAAGGTCGTTGGGCCCCAACTTGGACGAAATATGGAGGTGGACATGGACGATATGCTAGTAGAAAGCCCTCAAGCTTCTAACAACCTAGCCGATTTGGCCGAGACCTTTGATACTCTGCGCAGGTGCCGGATGAAGCTGAATCTCACTAAGTGTGCCTTCGTAGTGGCTTCTGATAAATTTTTGGGCTACTTGGTGACCAGACGGCACGTGGAGGCAAACTCAAAGAAAGTTGAGGCCATTCGGGGTATGAGTCCGCCGACCACTCTCCAGGAGGTCTAGAAGCTGAGTGGCCGAGTCACAACATTCAGCCGCTTCATGTCTAGGGCGGCCGACTGCTTCACCTTCTTCGAGTTGCTGAAGAGGGCCAAGACCTTCCAGTGGACGGATGAGTGCCAGCACGCCTTCGACGAGTTGAAGGAGTACTTGGCACAAGTACTGGTCCTGTCGAAGCCTTTGAAAGGTGAAGTTTTGCTTCTGTACCTTGCCGCTTCTGACACCGCTGTCAGCTCAGTACTCTTTCGGGAAGAGGGCAGGGCACATAAGCCAATTTATTATACCAATCGGTTGCTGCAAGGTGCAAAGCTTCGCTATCCGACGCTGGAAAAGTTGGCGTTGGCATTGATCAGTGCCACCAGATGCCTTCGCCCCTATTTTCTTACACACTCAATCAGGGTTCTGACGGATCACCCCTTGAGGCAGATCTTGGCGCGGCCCGAGGTGTCCGGCTGGCTAGCCAAGTGGGTGATTGAGCTAGGCGAGTTCAATGTCACCTACGAACCCCGAACTACCATCAAACGGCAAGCACCTGTAGATTTCATAGCTAAGCTCACCGCCTCTGACCCCCCAGTGCTAACCCGGAGACAAGAGTGCCAGGGCCAGAGCCAAGAAAGTCAGATCCAGCCCCCCAGCTCTTTCGAATCTCATTGGGAGCTTCATGTGGATGGCTCTTCGGGTTTGGCGGGGTGCGGAGCAGGGTGGATCCTGGTCTCCCCCAAAGGCCACCGACTAAGTACTCACTATGTTTTGGCTTCTCAATCACCGACAATGAGCAGAATACGAGGTGCTCTTGTCAGGTATTTAGGGCACGCGCCACCTGGGAGCTCGCACATTGCACGTCTTCAACGACTTGCAGCTCGTCGTCAACCAGGTCCTCGGTGAATATGAAGCCCACGACACGACGATCGCAACCTATCTGAAGTTGGTCAAAGTTTCCACTGCAAGGCTGGGTTCTTTCTGAATCATCTGCGTACCCTGCAGAGAACGCACTGGCGGACGCTTGTCTCTCCTCGCTTCCACATCAGGAGACAACCTACCTCAAACGGTGATGGTCAAGGAGCTATCTCAGCCCAGCATCAAAGAGCCAGAACTAGTCATGCAGATCCTTGAGCCCACTGCTTCATCTTGGATGGCGTCGTGTTATTCGTACCTCTTGCAAGGAGGGTTGCCCAAAGATGAGACGGAAGCCTGTGGGATTTGGCTCAAGTTGGCACACCTTACCCTTGTCGGCGGTGTCTTATACAAGCGCTCCTTTGGTCGACCACTGCTTAGGTGCCTCGCAAAGGAAGAAGCCGATTATCCCCTCCAAGAACTCCATGAGGGAGTCTACAGGGGACATGTTGGCAGTCGAGCTCTAGTGCACAAAATCCTCTACCAAGGGTACTGGTGGCCCAAGCTACTCAGGGATGCTTCTGACTTCGTCCGGAGGTGCGACAAGTTCTAGCGCTTTAGCTCTCATATCCATCAATCGGCTATGGAGCTTGTTGAGGAAGAGGTTGCATTTAGGACGGGCGGAGAAGGAGAACCAAGAAGACTTCTCCGATAGATTTATCTTAAAGATATAATGGAAGATAGTTAGGATTGTAATTATTCCTAGCCGGCTACAAAGAATGAGGAAATCGTAGATGGTCTGCCGGGAATTCGGATAAAATTGAGAAGGGGCAAGATCATAAAAGTTGAGGAGTTAGAAGCCAACCAGGAGACATTGTTCATACATTACGAAGTATCCTGCCCGGATGTTGGCCCGGTCCTCAGGGCGAGGCTTCCATAGCCGGGCCCACTGGGGATGATCAAATTAGTCTCAAAACTCCGTGATCCCCGTGGAAAGCGAAGAGGGAACTTCATACACGAACTCGGCTCTCCGCCTTCCCAACTCCATGGATTCAGCCTGCTCTTGGTCAACATGTTCGGCGAAGGCAGAAGGGAGAGCCTCGTCGGCCATGGATGACGTAAAGGAACAGGCAAAAAAATGCGTGGAACAAGTGGCGACGGAATTAGAGAACTCGCAAGACAAGGAACAAGATAACTCAAAGCCGAAGGAAGAGCAAGATGAATTGCTCAAGTCAGAAGGGGAAGAGGAAGAGGACATCCAACGATGCAAAATAGGCCCGAGGCGGAGGCTTACCCTCAAACTGGAGTGAATGTTGTTGGCACCTCGCTTCCCTCATCTACTTGCTCTCTCTCTCTCTCTCTCTCTCTCTCTCTCTCTCTCTCTCTCTCTCTCTCTCTCTCTCTATGCAATTGCGCCAAACGAATATCCTAGCGGGGAACATGCCTCTATTTATAGGGCGCCCCCCCCCCCTGGTGGAGGCGTCCCGGGGCCGACAGCCAAGATTGAGCCACCCCATCAAGCGGCGGCTACAGGATCGCGACGCGTGGCGTGGATCTCGACTCCCGCGCCTGGCACGCGGGCGATTTAAATTCAAGTGGGCGTTTCGAATTAAAAAAGCGCCTTCTCGACGCTTCAGTTCTTGTTACCAGGAAATCCAGCTGATGTGTCCTCACTCGGCTTTGACTAGGCTTGGCTCGACTCAGTTCAACTTTGTGAGCCAGTGCGACCTACGCGCCATCCGTTCGCCTCCATAGGACACGGCCGCACGACACGAATTTCCCTATGACTACAGAACCTGGAGTGGTTGGCACCAACCAAGGATACTCGGACAACCCATGGACGGCTCACTTAGGGTAGGTCCGACTGAGTTGTTTCCGAAAATCAAGTTCCCCTCCTGAGTTGCCTCATCCGATCGCATCCTTTGGCTGCGTCCCCCGAATGCTCCCAGTCATAGCTTGACGAATCAAATGTTACGAACTCGACGGGCAGAGATCATCGACCGAATCATCCTGATTTAGTTACAAGTCCACTCTTGGGTCGTCGTACCTTAGTTGAACTGGGAGTTGGGGGCCGGTGATGAGGATCTTCTCTTCCCCCGGGCGATCTGGATCCCCTAGAATTCAGTCGGGGTTTAATCCCAAGTTCAAGGGCATTGAAGGCCCTAGGGAATGAAGAAGGACCGTTTTAGTCTCACACTGGCCACATCATTTACTCCCCCAACTACCCCCTTCTATAAATAAATGGGGTCCAGCACCATAAAAAGGTATGTCATAAAGACCGCATTTAATACACTTTCTCTCTCATTCCCTCTCTATTGTCCCATTCTTCTTATCGCCATCTAACTTGAGTGTTGAAGGGGCCTGCCCTGGAATGTCACCTGGGCCCCCCTTATAACGTCATGTCTCTTCGGCGCAGCAGACTAAGGCCCTTCCATTCGGCAAGTCCATTGCTTCCAGCTCCTCCGACAGTCCGACTCTCAACTCTCCCGGACCGGACTCTACTTCGACCGGCCTCTTAACCACCTGGTTCAGCACCCCGTGCACCTTGCCAACATTAGGTCCTTTTCAAAACTTTAGAATTCCCCCACTTTTGCACAACTTCTTAAGGTCAGAACTAAATTCATGACTTCTCTAAAGGCCCATCTTTAACTTAGCACTTGCCTACTTAAATCCTTCCACCTTAGCAATGAACGTGTTCTTGCTATTTCTGAGAAATACTTGTTGCACCACTTAAGGTGCAATGAAACCCATGTGGAATGCACCTCCAACTCTAAAACAACACATGGCTCCCTCCCCCCCTCCTCACATGCCCTTCTGCAGTGCTATAATGGTGCCTGACGCATGCTGACGTTAGCGCACATGGGTGCCTTTAAAAGAAAAATATTTACTTTCACCCCAAATTTTGGAGAACACATATGCGTTTTGGGGGACATACACACACTCTGGAGAGCATGTACAAGGTTTGGAGAACATGTGCTCCCTAGTTCATGTACATGCTCTGGAGAGCACATGTTCCTCAAACCTTGAGCTTTCATGTACATGCTCTGGGGAACACATGTTCCCAAAACCTTGTACACGATCCTCAAAGCGTGTATATGTTCCCCAAACGGCGAATATGTTTTCCAAAATCTAGAGCGAAAAGTATTTTTTTTTTCTCTTCAAGAGACACCTACGTAGCTGATGTCAATGCGCGTCAGGCACCATTATGGCACTGCAGAGGGGCGTGTGGAGGGCACAAGATGTTGTTTTGGGATTGGGAGGTGTGTATTCCACATAGGTGCTAGTGCATCATAAGTGGTGCACCGAGTATTTCTCTTCTGACAAATAGAACATTATATACCTTCAATGGCAACAGTGGAATATGATTCAACACAAATGATTGTGGTGGAAAGCTTATGCCTTCACAGCGAACTTTGAAGAAAGGCAATGCCTGGATTTGAATAGAGAAGCCGATGTCAAGAAACCAAGAGAGCAAAATGACAACGTTTCTTATAGCGTTGGAGGCAAGTTTCCATATTTTATCCAGTTGTTAACATACCGGGAGGGCAATACTTTGGTTTTTTTCCTTCAGAGGATGTCTGGATGTGAACCCTGGTCGTCTGTACGTATGAGAAGATAATACTAATATGTCAAATTCTTTTGTACCCTTTTAATGATACATTGACAGCCTTTTATGCAATATTTTGTAAGAGCTTTCTGATCGAATGGTTGGAGGACTTCCAATTAACGTAGTTAAAAATAAAGTGGCAAATTATAATTTAATAGCATTTCTCCTAGCCGAGAGAGAGATGCTAGTTTTAAGTTTACACACTGAATCCTCTGGATACAGGATGTCCGGTGCAGCTTTCAGTATGAAAGCCACCCATGTAAAGTGGTAGCACAATTGAGCTAAAAACTTTTGAACTAAATCAAGGGCTAATAAACCTGAGCAGAAAAAAATGTTTTTTTTCTCTCTTTTTTTAGGCATAAACAACCATACATGCTTGGAAGCTGGGAATCCTTGAGATAATAAGGACCACATTTACATAGGCAACTGTTTCTCTCCATCTTGTCAATAGTGAATGAATATCTACAGAGTGTTTTTTTTTCTTTTTTTCAGGCACAAACAACCACAGATGCTTGGAAACTAAGAATCCTTGTTTAATTTTCAATGTTTGGTATCATTATCTCCCGCAGAGTGGATGGAGCAAGAGAATTGGGATGACTTATATTTGATGTACATGCCTACTAACAGTGGCGGATCCAGCATTCATCTAGTGGGATCCTGAGACACCACTAAATTTTGCCAAATTTATTGGACCAATTCAAATTAGTCTAGTCCGAGACCTCACTGACCCAACTCAGGACCCCACTGACCTAATCCAGGATCTCATATGACTTAACCCAAGACCCCACTAATCTAACCACACTTATGACTTAATGTCCGAATAACCCCACTGGACAAAATTTCTGCATCCGTCACTACCTATTAACCATGTCCTTACCCGATTCTGCACAGAAAGTGAGTTTATCTAAAGTGGCCTTCTAGAGCGTGAGACATCATATATTGAGAGGTATATGACACCTAAGGCATGCATATTCTTCATTTCATCATCTGAGACAAATCTGAGATAGAACTTTGTGCCGAACCAGAGGGGAAAAAGAGAAGTTCCTGAAGCAGACTATCTCAAAGGCAAAATAGGACTAGAATGAGGTTTCGTGTGATGTCAAGCCGCACAGAAAAAGCCTTGGTGGTGGCCATAAGAAAGTGAGATAAGCCATATCTAGTTGATCCAATGATGGGCCATCCCAATACTTGCGACAATATATGGGCACAAGAGTATGGTGTTCTGGCCCCCCCAAATTCACAGCATCCTCCTTATATGCACTGGAGCTAGAAATGCAAGCACAAATTCATCTCGTATACCTGGGGAAAAATGCCATTAGATGAGAAGACTACTGCTTTGCACCAAAAATCACTTTTTTCTTCTTGGTTTAGGGGTGGTCTGGTTTGGTGTGTGGATAGAATGTTGTAAACAGCCGTAAAATGTTTTTTTTTTTTTTTTTTTTTAATGTTCGAATTGTTGTTAAGTTACTTTTATGTATGTTACGAGTGTTATTGTTTTTCAAAATCGGCTGACCTCTAAAATTTTCCTTTTAGCTGATTTCGGCAGTCAAAGTCGGTGATTTTAAAATGGGTGATTTTACAATTAAGAATTTTATTTTCACTAGCTTTAAAATTGGTGATTTTACAACTGAGATTTTACAGTCTTTAGGCGTTTATTTTTCTTGGTTCGTTTGGCGAGGTCACTTAGATTCCACACAAGTCGGTGAAATGTGATTTGTATTTTGCCAGAAAAGAACATGCAACTGGAGCTTGGGTCCTTTGCTCTTCCCTTTGTAATCTTGTTATATTTATGAGAACGGCTTGGTGCACACTCCAAAGGGGTGTGCATGCGCCGCATGTTGGGTGTGTGCGAATTCACGGGGGAGGGGGATTTATGCACACTGTGCGCGAACTTGTTGCACATCCTGGGTCTGCAACAAGTATTTTGCATATTTTATTGGTTGGAGGGGGAATTATTAACAAAAAGCTGTTGGCATGCTGCTGGATAACATCCAGTTGATAGTCATCAGAAGCATTACACGATACTTTCCCATCAATAGGAACAAATTAGTAAAAGGTAAACTACCAGTGCACAATAAATGTACAAATCGTGAACTGAGCAATTCTTCTCAGCACCATAAATCTGAATGGAGTTTTGACCAATAAGAAACAAGAAGTGATAGCTTGATTACAACTGCAAAGTGATTACAAGAATACGCGTATGACATCCTGGCCTGCCCCAAGATACCCAACACCAAGGGGAATAAAGCAGATTTGTTTCTTTTTAAATCGAAATTTTACTTTTCCTTCCTATAATTTACCAATATTCTTTATAGGCCCATGCAATCTTTATATTCCTTATTAGACCCTACAATTATTTAAAATATTCCTAAAGTACACCTCAACCCTCCTCAAGAGCCCTTCTAGAGGAATTTTTAAGGATGATTAGAAGATTGTGAAGAATTTTAAGGAAATATGAAGATTATAAGAGTTTATAAAGAATATTGAAAGATTATAGGGACTAAAAAGTAAAAATCCATTTTAAATTTTGTTATAATTAGCAATAACATATCTGATTCCACTTTTATCCACTCAAAAGAAATCAATATTTCCAACACCCAGCACTGCCTTCGTTAACACCAACTTCTTAAGATAACCTAAAAACCAGAATTGGAATTTATACAGCCATTGTTATCATGTTCTAAAGGTACAAAACTACATATAGTTGCAACTTCCTAATGATATGGCGAAAATCCCCTCCTCCCCCTCAGCACCTGACAAACCGACGGGCCCATCGTAAACCTTGGATTGCTAATATTCATGTATGACTTGCGGTATTACTTCAAATATATCACTAAGAAACCAACTTGAAATATACATAGCAAAAAATGGCTGTGAAGCACCCAAAATGCATTCATAGAGTTAATACAAGAAAACCATACATGTGATTTATAAGAGCATGCAGCATCTTTTCCGCCTGTTGTGCCTCCTATGCCGGCTCCTGAGGCTGTGAATGACCATCTGAAGTATAAAGTTTCTATGCTGTTTCCTGATGCTGTGGATGACCATTTGAGGTATCTGCCTGCAAATTCAAACATCAAGCAGTGGTAAATGAAGCAATGTCATTGAGCCATGAATCAGATATCAACAACTCGGAAGTAAAGCCAACACTTACAACATTAGAGAACTGGTCTCTGATGGAGTACATGGACCTCAGCATCGTTTCCAGAGTATCCTTGGTCAGTTGAAACTTTACCTCAGTGTCTCTCGATAAAGAGTGAGCCTCACCTTGAAGCTGGATTTATAGAGCATGCTGGAGACATATGAGCATCATCTGTGGTGTACCATTATCCACTTAATTGCTGGTACCCTCCTAGGGGTTGTTTTGATTGTCATAAAATATTGTAAAATACTAATTCTAGAATCACCAATTTTAACACTGGCGAGAGCAAAATCACTAATTTCAAAATCACCAGCCTTAACAAATTCTCAGTTCTGATTTTTTTTTCAGTATTTTTTAATTGAAAACAGAAATGAGTAACTGCAATGCCTGTGTGCTGCATGCAGGGGCATTGCAGTGGGTATTACATTTTTTTAGTTTTTTATTTTTTTTCTAGGTCGGCCCTGAAGTGCCCTAACAGTGCAATGCCCGATCGGACGACCTAAAAAAAAAAATCTGAAAATTAAAAAACAGAGCTCCAATGAACAGTGGGTACGTTTTTTTACTGTTCATTGGAGCTCGATTTTTTACTTTCAGATTTTTTTGGATCGTCCGATCGGATATTACACTATACAGACAGTTAGGCCACCTAGGAGCCGACCTAGAAAAAATTTAAAAATATATATATATATATATATATATTTTACTTGCTGCAATGCCCCTGCATGCAGCACGCAGGGGCATTGCATCAAGTATTACTCAACAGAAATAGGAAAAGAGACTGCCACAAATCAACACATTTCTGAAACCGAGTAATTTACGGCACCCCAAGCGTAGGGAGAAAAAAATCCCATAAAACAATTAGCGGCACAAGGGGAAACATCTTGGTTTACGGCATTTTTACAGTACTCTACAATGTTCTACTTCATACCAAAAAAAACTCTCAAACAAAACACAAGAGTCTTGCTTTTCCCTTTTTCCAATACTTCATTTGATGGCATTTGCATAAATTGTTGATCAGAAAAAGCAGCTCATGATATAACAATAGGACTACTAACACAGGTTACACAGCCCCATGGCAAATTTATAACAAGAGAAGCGTTCCATGTGCCCCTAAGGTGTGGTTTCAATCAACATAAAAACACCCAATTCTCCTGCAAAACTTCCACTTTGCGGGATTTTCAAATTTGTTTGGATTGATGTGAAAAGGGGGAAAAAAAAATCAAGAACAACAATTTTACAAGGACTTCCCCGAATTTGGTTCTCATAAAAATGTTCTGTTCAAACAAAAACCAGTGGGTTCTGGTTTCACTCATCCGTGACCCAAGAATCCTTGGATCATCTTATTACTGTGATAATAAGAGCAGGGGAACCCAAACGAGGTGAAAACTAAAGAAGAATATAATTGGGTGAGCTCGATTTGGCACCTTCAGGTTGAGCACGGCGACATGGTCGCCGGCGGCGTCCGCGCTTTGATCCGCCACGTTCCAAGTCATCGCTTTGAGACGGGGAATAGAAACCTAGCCGGATCGGACATAAAGAAACAAAAAAAGATGAGGAATAGAACGGAAGAAGAACAAAGCAGAGAAGGGGTAAGCACCACCACATGCACAGGGCCTATGCGAGGAAGAAGGCGACCTGGTCTCTGTGCGCGTCCTCCCGCCACTCCCTCTGGAACTTGTGCAGCAGGAGGGCGAGCAGGCGCTGCAGCTCCGGCGGGACCTCCTCGGGGAACAGCTTCTGGATCTCGTCCCTGCGGGCGTTGCCGTGGACGCACCTGCGTATCAGCATCCGGAGGCACACCAGGAGCTGCAGGAGGAAGAAGGCGGCCAATGAATCACCAAAAAGAGCTACAAAAACTTTGTTGTCAAGTGGGGAGGGGGGAGCAGAAGGCGGAGGCGGAGGCGGACGGGGTCGAGGTCGGCGTCGGAGGGGAGGTGGAGCATGTCGCGGAGGATGGTGCGGTCGGCGGAGTCGAGGCCGGTCTTGCGGGTGCGCCACAGGGCCTGGAGGATGTACTCCACCGACTCCTTGGAGTTGGCCTGCACCAGTAGCGGCAGGTGCCCCCACATGGCGTGTGACGGCCCCTCCGCGGCGCCGCTGCTGCTGCTCGTGTCGTCGCCGCGGTTCTGCTGCGGCGGCGGCCCCTCCATCTCAGCCGCGAGGGGAGGAGCGGTGCAGCACAGCAGCCAGTATTTTCTGTTTCTATTTACTATTAGGGTTGGTGGAGATGGGGCCGCTTGTGAAACTGAGGGCGGGCTGCATTCGTTTGTCAGGGTAATATTTTAAGTCATTTTGCAAGAAAATGTCATTTGGTCCAATTAGATAGAGGGGTATAGAAGTGGACAATTTTTTAACTGATGAATCACACAAATATTAAATGTGAGTGCTTGACTCTGAATGTGACAAATCGTGTGACAAATATTTCGTGAGTGTAGGAGTCAGAAACTAATCAGACGATGAAGGTCGTTAGTTCAAAACTTCTAACTACTTGATAATATTTGTAGAACTAAAAGCATTCATGATAAAGTCTACAAGAGAAAAAATAGGCGTTAGAAAGAGTCTCTGTCTTTTTCCTCCAATATCTAAGTCAGGTCATAGAAGAAGATAAATTCTCTAAGACTTTTTAGAACTTTTTTACCTAGGAGATAGGAGGGCCTTGATGTCTCTTTTTCTTCTTGCAGCTTCTATCACGAGTATTTCTCAATTCTACAAATACTATCGAGTAGTTATGAGTTTTGATCGGATAGTCTTCTTTGTCGAACCATTTTCTTCTGCTACACAAATCATGTTGTTTATGGAAACTGAACAAATAGTTACTAATTTGTCCGAGCACTCTTAATCGTCTTAATCCGTCTAACAGTTCAAAGGATCCGCACACGCCTATTTTCATTAGGAAACTATGTAGAGACATAAAAATAATAAAATGTTTTAGTATTATATCACATATTTTAAAAATAGATTTATACTTATAATCCCACCTCTGCTCTCTGGAGACAATATCTTGGGGTGGCAAATATTACTCGTCAAAGTGAAGTGGTCTCGTTCTTGTTAAGAACAGAGGCTGACACACTTATCAGACGGCAAATATTCAAAGGCGGTTTTTTCAAATAGATGCTTACATGTAAGTTGTATTTTTTAAAATTATTTACTTAAATCATCATAATCATATTTGTAATCATAAAGATTCTTTTTAACATAAAAATTAATTCGAAGTTAGTCGAGGAATCTTTTCGGGTCATCAAAACTACCATCGCAGTACTGTAAGTTTGCAACTATTATAGCTTCATTCTTTTTCGGGATAATTAAACAAGAATTACCAACATAACTATTCGTCATCCCAACTTATTTGGCGAACAAAAAATTTAGGAACATTTTATTTCAAAATTTTGGAAAAACTACGGTAAAACAAGTTTACCGACGAAGCATGCGGTTGCAGGGGTTTAAAACTAAATATTGACCTTTTGGGAGGATTAATTCCTAATTATCATAATACCTCCGGTGCAAACCAACGCGCCCTTCGAGACTCGTAATTGGGTGAGAACGAGGGCATCTCCTCCTCCTCTGCGGCGTCGGCTGCGATGGCGCCGCACGACCTCCGCCGCCCGTTCAAGCGGCCCGCCATCTCCGACCAGCAGAGGCGGCGGGAGCAGGCGCTGCTCCGCCAGGCGCAACACCGCGCCGACGCCCAGAACCGCGCTCGCTTCCTGGCCTCCTCCATTTTGACCCTGCAGGATCAGCCCGAGCCCCCCCAGTCACCCCCCGATGAGTCCATGCCGGGGCGCGAGGCCGAGCCTGAGGCCGCCCCCACGGAGCTCGACGTGCTCCAGGCGTCGAGGCTGCGGGGCTCCGAGGCGCGGCGGTGGTTCGCCCGCCAGCTTATGCTTCCCGAGTGGATGATCGACGTCCCACCGCGCCTAGAGGAGGACTGGTTCGTCTCTTCTGATTCCCCAGTTTTATATCTTCTGTATATGTGAAATTTGATATCTACGAATCTGTGGCTTATTAACGTTTGTTATGTATTCTTTGGGGTTCGAAATTGAAACGTAGGATCGTGTGCTCATAGCTGCAAATTTGATGTTCGTAGTCCTTTTTTTCTTAATTCCTGGTTTACTATGATCGACATATGAATTCTGCCAAAAAGGCAATAAGTAATGAGTACCTGGATATAAATGGCATGGTAATTCCTGCTTATAATTTATATATGGTGTTTGAGTTGTAGAGGTGGCTTATAGCTTGTCGTAAACTTCTAGTCAAATTTGGGATCTTAATGGCTACTCCGTCCATGTTTGGGAGCATTGTTTGTTTTTGGTTGACCAGCGTTTCCATGTTCATTGTTAGCATTTTTGGGAGACTATGAAAGGTGGCTTAGTAACCATGATTGATTTTAGCCGGAGCATCAGCTAGAAAGTGTTTCAGTTCCACATCCTTACTATCGTAAGAACAATTTGAAAAGCTTAACTTATGATAGGCATATTAACTTGCTAAATTAAGGCCGTAAGATTATCAGTAAAGCAGTAGCAACAAGATTAAGTATAATGATCTGAAGGGCTGGTTGCTTAAAATCAAATGACATTCATCAAAGGTAAGCTTGTTAAATAATTCCATGAAAGCGCATAAACTTTTACATCCTAAAACATGAAAAGAATATGTATATCAAGTTGGACTTTGAGGTAGCTTTTGATAGAGTCAACTAAATGTGGTTCCATAGGGTATTGAAACTGTTGGTTTTCCAAGGTCTAGATGGATCGAGTGGACAAAATGTAAACTGTCCTGCATTCATAGAGGATCTAATACCCAGAATTCCATGAATGTGGGTGTACTACCTAGACGAAGTCTGTCTTATCCTTGATCTCTAGTAGACTTCAAAACTCTGAAACAACATGACAGTAAGCAAGTAGATAATAATGGAGAAGTTTCTAGCATGTCTAGTATATAACAATGACAAGAAAAAGAAAAGGAGATGCAAGTGCATATCCCAATGAAAATAACAATTAGCCATACCTGAAGATGAACTCGATCATCTAAAACTGCTCGACTTCATTGTTATTGGAAATTGGGGCCAACAAAGATTTAAAATAAGGGGCATAAGCCATATGTTGTGAGCTCAATAGGGGTCCTCCACATCCTACTTCAAATCCCCCAACACAACGAACATACAGATAATGTTAGTGCAAAATGACTACTATTTCAGGATTAAAAAGTTCTACTGAAACATGCATATATATTTCAAATTCACTCACTTAAAATAAAAGAATAAGTGAATGTGGTCCACTAAACGAGTTCTCCTACCTTTCATGTTTTATTTCAAGATGGAAAACAAAGCCATTATATTGTGTAGCAAACTATGAAGTCATGAAGAAATCGCTAAAAAATGCTAAGAAAGTAGAAGAAATTTTCTAACATCTTTTATAAATAAATCTTAAACTGTCTTCCTTGAGTCTTTTTATGTATAGTTCATGAATCTATTGTATACACCTATAGATATCTATTGTCGTCCTTCATCTCATTATGGTTCATAACATTCTTCATGATCCTTCTTAATTATAGTCACTACATTCTTTGTTTCATGATCAATTGCTTTACATATATCGTATACTTTATTATTATTTTCATAAGAGATAAAGATTGGATCTTAAGTCTTTTATTTGTATTTTGCTCTCAACCATGTTAAACCATATGATAACTTATTACTTATATCAATTCATGTTATGCTTTTAGCCATCTTAGATCATATTACGTGGTCCCTTCTGGCTTAAGAAGTAATAAATAGCTACTCTCTAGTGGTTGTAAAAATCTGCTGAGCAAATCATCCATTGGGTTGAGCTGTCAACCATTTCCTAAACATTCCAAGGTTTCTTGAATATTCTGGTGGGAGCATGGATGGCAGTACTGGTACCGGTACCGATATCAGTGGGTACCGGTACCGGTACCCACTGATAGGTACCGGCCTAGTATTGGCCGATCCCCTTTACAAGTATGGTACCGGTGCCGGCCGATACCGGTATTGCCAACCATGGGTGGGAGAGGCGGCTCGTTAGGCTAACCTAGTACACATAGTCTCCAACTACATCATCTTGGTCTCATGTACAAGTACACTCAAGGGGTCTCCACCCATTGCCTAAGTCGGTCATATTCAGAGTCTCGACTCTAAACCCCATAAAAGAAAGGGGTGCTCCATGCCCCAACTATGGCACTAGTTGAACTTGAAAGAAGCCAACCCGGTGTACCACCCATCCTAAAGGACAGATCCTATGAGCCTATCCCGCTAAGGAAGTGATGTTACTTCATTCTAGTAATCTTAGCCCTTAATTACAAAGGGCTTTCTTTAATCATCTTGTTCCTTGCATCATAACTTCATTAGTCATGTTATCTTTTCATTGTAGTTTTCATTCACCTAAATCCATGTACAACAATTGTAAAATTTCATGCTAAGCATAGAAAAGTCATCATTTGCTTCATAAGAAAACATTTATCATCTAAAATTTCATTCTAATTGCAAGATTTGACATTAGGGATGCAAAAAGTATCATTATCAAATGTTCTAGCATTTCTGAAACTTATGTTTAGTCATACATGTTTTTCCTAGTAATATGCAACTCTAACCTAAAGGTCAATGTAATTTTACAGTCAAACATTTTACTATGATCATTTCACTAAAACTGTCTTTCATTAACTTAAAGTCCTCTTAACACAATCACCTTGGACATGAGATCACAGGAAAACATGCTGTAGTTATAGTCTTTATGCATGTTTTTTCATTCAATCTTATGATGTCTGTCAGACTTAATAGTTTAACAGAATATAGCACAAGGACCCTTGTCATCGATGGAGAGGTTCTAACTTTAATCATAGGATTATAATCCTCGTTTGCTCTTAATCAGAATTTTCCTCAAATACATGTGGTCCTCCATCATAATCATTTAGTCATTATATTCCCATTCTACTTTATCTTAATGCATTTCTTGATCATAACAGAACAATGATCACCTCCTTCTTTTCTTCAACTCCTAATGTCTCTTCTCAATCACTTTCTTGAACTTCTAGGTCCAGGGTTCTCTTATAGTCCCAAACATGGTTAGCAACTCCCCATGTTAAGTTAACACGATCAAAGACATCATGCCTATTTATCCCGACTTAAATACATTTCTTTAAAAGCTAGTCTTAAGCATGTTCCATGGTTGCATGCTGAACCTGGCTAATGTTACATGCATATCTAATTATATGGCTACATAATTTTAACATGCATAATTTGGAAAGAGAATGCTTTTTCTTGGTGCAGCATGACAGCCTCATTCATATTTTAAGACAAGCTAAGCAACATGTGAGAATCATAAATCAGGTGGAATCACTGAACTATGCATGTGCATTCTTACACTCAAGTATACATACTAGTTAATGAGACATGGTTTGCGTGAGTATTTACTTAAAAATATTTAATTTAAAATAAATATTTTCTTAATTGATTATATTTTGACATTTTAGACTGTACATTAAAATAAATAATAAAATATTTAATTTATTATTAATGTGTGAGCAGTGTAACATAAATCTACGATTTTTTTAAAAATTCATGATTTAATCATATTTTTCATCTCAACGTATTTTTCATGAACAATTCCCGATTTATTAAAAGAATCTTTAAAATATTCATGAATTCAAAATGTGGCGATTTAATCACGATTTAATAACATATTTTTCAATAAAAGTATACTTTATAAAATGAACTAATTCATGTTTATAATATATATTTATAATTTTTATATTATATTTTAATTATAATTTATATATTAAAAAATTAACATGTCTTTCAGGATTTTTTTGCGAAGTTTTCAGATTTTTTGCCGACTTGAGATTTTTTCTCCAAATTCTGACTTGGTGACATTGTGTGTGAGGGAAGAGTATGTATGAAAACATATTTCTCATAATTAATGGCAATTCTATTAGTTTCATTTATTCCTTCAATTTTTAATGCGACTTCTTATAATAGGGTTTTTTAAATATAAGCCCCTATAATATTTTGAATTTACAAAAAGCCCCTTAATCTGACTATTTGTTAAAACACCCCCACAATCTTCACAACTTTATAAAAAGGCCCACACGGTTAAGGATGTTTGAAATGGAGGATATACTAAGGATTATTCCTTCCTCCGTTACCATTAAAAACTTGCAGACGAGAATACCCTTGTCTCAGTTCCATCCTCCATGGCGCCGTCCGCCCAGCTACCTCCTCCGCCGGTCTCCCTGCACGTCGGCCCAGCTCCCTCCTTTGCTATCCCGGAGATGGCTTCTGGCTAGCCTGTGGACAAGAACACCTTGCTGCAGTTGGGATCCAACTGAGACTCGGCGATTACTGCCTCTCCTACACCCTCATCACCTCCTCTCCGCATCCCCGAGCACAACAACACTCCCCCTCCGCCTCGCTCATCACCACTAGGTCCGGCCCCATCCCCCTGATGGCTACCAGCGCAGGCGCCTGCTAGCGTCCTTGACATCATGGTGCAATTGTTGCAGCCGGAACTGTGCGCAGATCACCACTACCGTCTCCCTCCTTCTTGTGACCTCGACAGTCACCAAAGAGTCCAAGTCCAACCCCAGGACATGGTCGATCTTGAGGTTGAGGTTGATGGACTTGGCGTAAGAGGTGTTAAGAGTAGTCGTATCCCGACGGCGCTGCGATGAAGGGGGCGGGTGCGTTGTCGTCACCGGGGGTGACGGTGGTGATGCGGACGAACGGGGGTGTTCTCTCGGGCTGCCGCACTAGGGCCTCAAGCAACGTCGGCCATTGCATGCCGTGGGGGACGGGGACGTCGTTCAACCCTCTACGTCTCTACCACATGGCAGCAGGCCGTCCACACCTCCCTTTGTTGTGCCGCCTGCTCCAAGCCCTGGCTCCTCCTCCACGCCCAGAGCCGCCGCCACCTGTTCGCTACGTTCCTATCCATGGTGGCCTCCTACAGCAACGCCTACGTAATGGACAGGAACACCAGCCAGCTCAGCGCCTTTGACGTGGAGATGGGGAGGCGGGGGAGGCCCACAGTGCTACGCCCGGACTCCTCCCTCTTCTCTTCCGCCATTGCCTTCTCTAGCAGCTCTCTAGTCCTGGCCAGGCTTGGACGGCATGGGGAGAGCACGGTGGGCTTGAGACTAGCTCATGGTCACTGAACGGGCATCTACTCCTCCATTCTCTACTTCTACTCACATCACTCACCCACACTGTGTTCGGGTCCCCTTCGGCTACACTACGCTGAGGATATCGTCGCCACGCCGGTTACCCCACTGCGCTTCTCAACACTTCGTGCGTGAACCGTGACTAGGGGGTCCCAGCAGCGGCTTCAAATACAATGACGATTCCATCTTGAGGCCCCTGCTCCTCTAGGGGAGCTCCGCCCATCCTTGGCTTGCGGTTTCTTCTGTAGAGGCTCCTGCAATGCCACCCTCTTCTCCGTCTTCTTGGTCATCACAAACAACAGCTTGTCCATCGAGAACAACTCTTTTGGAATTCCCACAAGTGGTGTGGTTGGTCAAGCGCAACAACCCTGTGGGAGAGGGTGCGCGCATGGAGCTAACGTTGGGAGGAGTCCTCGTCTTGACGGACTCCGACAGCGCTGAGGTCTGGTCTACGAGCACTGTCGGGAGAAAAGTCTCGGGCACGGAGCTGATGGAGGTGGGCAACCTAGTGCTCCACAACTCTAATGGTGACACCATGTGGCAGTCCTTTGACCACGCGACAGACACAGTGCTGCAAGGGCAGTCGGTGACGGAGCAGAGGCTGGTGACCAATGCCTCCGACACGAATTCTATGGAGGGCAGGTTCTACATTAGCGTGACAAATGACTCCTTTCATGCTTACATCAAATCGGAGATGTACTATTTGCAGCCCCAAATGCTCAGCGGCGGCGTACTGTTTCCTCCTTCTAGATCAGCAGGCGAGGAAGTGGCAAGGGGGCACACTGCCAACATCGTCAACTCGGCTTTCCAATTCATGAGGTTGGAGTGTGACGGTCATTTGAAGCTGTACAGTTGGTATGTGGGTGATCGATTGCGACACGCTCGAGGCCATGCCAGCGGGGTTGCTTTGGTGAGGGTGGGGTAGAGCCGGTAGAGTGGTACGTAGTGTGCGGTCTCGCTAGAGGCTGCTGCTCTGATGCGGTTTCATTGCCGGCGGAGGGTTTGGAGGTGATCTTGGTGGGGCTAGGGGATCAAACCATGGCGGTGACTCGGCGGAGCAAACGAGGAAAGGAGGGGTTTCTAGGAGGTGCTCAATGCATCTGATAACCAAGTGGTAAAAGGGTAATTTCAGATGTAAGGTTAAAGTTAACCCAACCAGGGTTCATCCTTACTTGACGTCCTTCCTATGAATTAGACAGTAGGGACTTTTTAATATAACGGAGAAGATTGTGGGGGTTTTCTAACAAATAGTTAGATTAAGGGGGCTTTTTTGTAAATTCAAAAGATTATAGGGGCTTATATTTAAAAAACCCTTTATAATAATGTAAGCTCGACCTTATTTTTAATTCCAAATAATGATATAAGTACCAGGTTATTTTTTAATAATCAAAATAAAATATCAAATCTAATATCAATGTATATGCAAATATGCAAGGATATTTAAGTAAGAAAATATACATATTGGTGTTTGGCCACAAGAAGCATGATGATTACGCTTGTTAAAACCAGGATCTATCTTACAGATTTACAATTAGTAAGAAAGAGACGTACTGACCCAAGAGTCTTGTGCTAAACCAATCCCACGGGCAAGCTGCAGGTGACAGGAGTAGGGATGGACGGATAACGTTGAGGGCAAAAGAATGGTAGACTGGATGGACAAAAAGGTAAAAAAGAATAAACCCGGGTGAACTTGTAAACCGAAAGATATAACACGAACAAACCGTGTATCATGTACGACGAAGAACTGTGAAATTCTTTTCAGTATTATAGGTTATAGATTATAGATTTATGTTTTTGGTGGTGAAACACTAGCTTTAACATGGTGATTTATTCTTCCCTATTCATTTCAAAGGCTTGCTCGTGAAGAAGAACATGCTGGAAAACTTAATTTCATATACCCAATTTAAGAAAATAGCTGAATAGAATTTCCTCCTAGAGGAATGCTATCATACCAGACTTTTATCACCCTCTTTATCACACTCATTGGAACCATTTGATCACTTGATCAAAGAGCGCTCATTAACTGCATTACTTGCACAAACAGTTGTGTCAAAAGTAACTTTAATGAGAACCATCTGATCAAGAGATCGAATGATTCTTAGTGAGTGTGGCAAAGAAGGTGGTAAAAAGTGTGGTTTAACAGCATTCCTCTTCCTCCTAGGGATTCATGAATTTTTAATCCCAACACCTCAAGAGAACCCAAAAGCTGGAAGAGAGGAATATGGAAGCTCACCCTGCCTGAAAAGCACCCAACAGGGCCTTTGCCATCAGTCATAACAAAGAAGCCTTGCTTTACTACTCCCAAGCTGAAGATGCCGCCCAAGTGCTGCTTCTTTACTGGGCTACAGGTAGAAGATTGCCTTTTTTCTTTATAGAGCTTCTTGCTTTGTTAGGACATGAAGCTTTCTCAAAGCACACTTGGAAAGGTTAGGTTAATTCTTTATTTTATAAGAAGTGGTAAAACTATCCCTTTTCAAGATATCCAATATAGGACTAAACTTTCTCTTGACCTTTTTTCCTGCAAGCCATGTGTCAGCTTCTTTCAAGGACATGTGTCAACCATGCACCCTGACATTTACTACCGGTCATCATGCACCCAATCACTTGCTAACATGTGTCATGTATATCCAATCATTTCTGGACATGTATCATCACCATTACTTGATATATGTCAACTGAATTTCAGTTGGGCCACGTCTGAAATTCTTGGAGTCCAGGTTAACTTGGTTTGACTCATCATGATCCTCCTAGCTCTTGACCCTTGTGCATCTCTGAAGTTTGGTAATCTTTATATGCTTTCACCACTTACTTGTACATTCACTTTAGCTTGCTGATTGCCTGGCAGAAGGAATCCGGCAGTCAAATGAATCCAGAAAGCAAATGATTCCCGTCTAGGTTCCAATTCCTGAAGAATCATCAAACTATAATCCACCTCAACCCACAAATCAGGGAAATTTTAAGTTCTTCCACTAAAACTGTGTCCTTATCAACGAACTTTAATATACGAAAAGAAGCTATAATTGCTTTGAACAACTTCATGTTTCAGAGGCAGTATGGGATACTGCAAGCATGGTGCTAGGAAGTCCTACTTTTGTCTGTTGCTTGCGTACCTATCCCGTCTTCCCACTTCTACCATTGAACTGCACAACCACTAAATGAGAAGATCTTATGGTTTGCCATCTCTTCCGAGATCTCTCAAGAATCTCTATCCTCCAAGGGTCCCGAGACGAATCTCGATGGAGGTCAAGAATAAGAGGGATATGGGGGAAGATTAATGCAAAGGACTTAGGATGAAAGAGGAGGCGAAGAGGGGAAGGAGGAAATGAGAAGTCCAATGGAGGAGGGGATAAGGATGATGACTGATTAGGAGTTTTCCAACACATCTAGATGGCATTGAAATTCAAGAGAGCAATCCTTGTATATGTGTAAACATGTTCTTTGCATTCTTCTTGCTTTTATTATGTTAATTCAATCATATTGAATGGCGACATGTATAAAATTTTAAAAGTTTTCTTTGAAAAATATAAGATCACCTGACATGGCTCTCACTCGAGATCCAATATAGCATTCCTTGCATTTATGAGTATATCATATATACGTATATATGACATATATGTATATATAGTGTTGTTATCATACATACATGTCTCGAGATTTTGTCCCTAATTCTCGCGGTTTTATCAAGATCCAAGTATATCATATATATGTATATACTGTGTTGTTATCATACATACATGTCTCGAGATTTTGTCCTGATCTCCCGAGATTTTATCAAGATCTCCCCAACATGTCTTCTCTCCGACACCTTCGAAATGAAGACATGATCCGAGATGGCCAACGTTCATGATCTTATCAGTCATACCTTGATTCTTATTTACCTCTGGGCGCAAAAACACAGGTGCTCTTCTGCTGTCCAGCCTGCTGATCCTTTTAGTCTTCTAATGGCAAAAATACGTTGCGAAACTCAGCAGGATTACCACATTCATCTCCCTTCTTGAACTGTGGCAACTAGGGCATGCCCACAGAGATGTCCAGCGAGAGGACCTTCTTACCCAGATTACCATTAAGCTTTACCAGTTCTTCTACCAGTCTTCTCTAAGCAAATGGAGCTTGTATGATCCACCTTGCAACTGGTGGGTCGTTGCATGGTGACCTTTTCCATGACATCTAAATGGCCATTCTTGATATGTGGTCCGAAATGAACCGGTCTGTCCCTTGCCACCAAGTACTCTTGTTTCCTTGTTCTTCTATTATATTATTGGCAACATTAAACCATCGGTTGTCTCCATTAACCCTTTCATCAAAATTCGATGAGAAGAAAGACCTGTATGCCAGTTCCTCTGTTATTTCCTTTACAGTCTGCTTCCCTATCACCTCCCTTCTGGTATTCTTGCCATTCTCTGTTGTCTCCTCGGTCATTGCATGGTGACCTTTTCAGTTAAACTCGTTTAATCTTGATGCAAATGAAGTTGATGGAGTCTAGAAGATGAACATATGGCAGAAGATGGGGAGCAGATCTTGTTAGGATTTTTTTTAAGATCTTTTCTTGGATTGCAGTTCTATTCATTGTAGACTAATGAACATATTTTGTTATTGTCATTATTTTCCCTTATTATTTTGGTTCATCAAATTGTTATGGAGCAGCAAGATATGCAGTTTCTTTTACCATAGACGTGAAGACTGGAGTAAGTTGGCTAAAAATCTCTCTGGGCCTACAGGAAGCAGAATTAGACTAATGATAGTAAGATGAGAATGGACATTTAATAGAAGCACTATTATGCATATTGTGCTCTTAATTCAACGCCTCTGAATTGCATAACAAAGCATGATGGGAACACGATAGTTTCTTGAATATGTATATGTCTATGAAGGAGAAAGGAGATAGCTAGAACCAAGATCCAGAGGGCATGTCTGATTTCCGTAATTATTTGCTTGGAAAGTTTTCATGCCCATGATTCCATTGGACTACTAAATTTATTCTCAATGCCAGCATACCTTCTTAAATGGCAGGGAGATATTTATGTGAAACCCTGACTGATCCCATATAATTAGTACCATAGGCCAACTAATGGCAGGGAGATATTTATGTGAAACCCTGACCGATCCCATATGATTAGTACCATAGGCCAACTAATTTCTTCTGGTAAATCTGATTTCATCGTTTGGAATATGCTGAAAACGATTCTGGTACATTTCTCTCTGTGCTCATGTTTGGCCGTAATATTTGTTTTTATTTACATCATGGGGATAACTTGTTTGGGCATCATTTTGCATTCAATTCCTTTATGAACATGATACATTTTGCTTTCCACTATGATGTAAGACATGGTCTAGAAGTTATTTCTAGAAGGTCCCAGATGTTATTTTAATATTTCAGTTTGAACACTCTTTGTTTTGCACTGTGTTCTAGGTACGTCTTCCCACGTCCTGAAGGGAAACGGTGTTTTGTGGTGTCTTCTAATGGAACTACAATAAGTAGGTGCCGCAATGGCTCTGTGTTGCATCGGTTTCCATCTAATTTACCCTGTGGTGCAAGGACAAAGGATGGCTCAGGCCCCAGCCATTCATATTGTATCTTAGATTGCATTTTTCACGAGGTGACATTTCTTACTTGATTTCTAACTTTTCTGGTATCTGCATTTAGGTTTCAAGATTTTCTTTATTATTAGTATTGTTTCTCTATTTACCTGATGATGGAACTGACAGTGATCATTTGCAGCCTGATCAAACTTATTATGTCATTGATATGGTTTGTTGGCGAGGCTATTCTTTATATGACTGTACTGCTGAGTTCAGATTCTTCTGGTTAAACTCAAAGCTTGCTGAAACAGGAGCATGTGACCCACCATCAATGTACCACAAGTACAGATTTAGCAGTATCGCCATTTATGATTGTAACCAGATGGGTCTACATGCAGCATATGGAGGTGGTGTGCCTTATGGTAAAGATGGGCTATTGTTTTATAACAAGTGAGTATAAATTGGTTCAATTACCTCTTTAGGTGGCAGCTTTTCCACGATTACTCTGCATTTTTTGTAACTGTACTCAGATTCATCTTCCCTGATCTTCTTGCTATGTGCATTTGAGGATTGATGCTAATTAACTTTTAAGGTCTTTCGCCTGTACTATTCTTCTGAATGTTGCATACTTGACCCCATACCCCCATGGTCATCATACTTGCCTCCGTATCCCTAAAATCCATGTGTTTTAACTTGTATGGCCTACCGTCAAATAGCTGTCTACTTAACCACAGTTTGGTAAGCACTTACCCCAATTGTTAAATGCCTTTTTCATCCCTAAAGCCTGTCAGCAGCACCTTGGCCCCACTATGTTAGAGAGACCCAACTAGGCTAGGGGGAGAGAGTGACGGGGGGAGGGAGGGAGGGGTAAGGTGACTTCACCCTCTTAGCATTAGGGATCATGTGTCGCAGAGTAGAGAGATTCCTGTTGGGCTTTTCCCTTTGCCTCTTCTCTACCAGGCTGTAGATCTTGGATGCTGCCATGGGCTTTGCCACCTACTTACTCTATCATGAGGGCCTGTGAACCAAAAATGCTTAAAGATGATTCTTTTTTTTTTGTTGGGGGGGGGAGGGGGAGGTTTAGGGACAGCAGCTAAGCATAAGGGTATAATTATACTCATATTTTATTGGAATTTTAAGGGTATAGCTGCTAAAGCAATAATTGCAGGGGTACAAAAAATGCAGGATTTTAAGTGTATAGCAAAAAATCCGAACTTTTGTTGAATCAAATAGCTTCAGTACAACTTGTTGGATTTATATATGTTTCATGTGTTCATTCCATGTTCAATTCCTGTATCAGTCATTTCAGTGATATCCTATGTTGTCAAAGGCGTTCATCTCACTCACCTAAACCACCCAACACACACACACACACACACACACACACACACATCGTGTGGTCCTATTATTTTGTGTATTCCCGATGATTCCTAAGACACCCACTGCTTAAATGGCTGCTTTTTACAAGCTAATTAATGTTTTTGTATTGCCCCTGATTCATAATTGCTAGAAGCTTTTGTTTCCTTCGCAATGGTTTTTTTCGGGGGGGGGGGGGGGGGGGGGGGTTGTTTACAGGGGACCTCAAATGCTTGGGCCCTTGCCCGGGCATTTGGGGCTAAGGAGAGCCTCTGGTCACCTCTCACCCTTCACTATATAGGTGATATCTACTTGCAAAATTAATAAGGGCAGCCTAATGCCAAGAGGCTCCCACAACTGCAGTGTCCGGGGAGGGTCAATTGCATCCAGCCTTCCCCCTATTTTTGCCTGAGAGGCTGTTTCTGGTTTTAAACCTCCTCTGTGTCACAAGGGACCACCTTATCTGTTTGCAAAACATATGCCTTTAATTTCTCAAGTCTTAATGTCTTAACACAGTTGAAGTTTCACAATAAAAACTTTATGGAAGCATGGGATAAGCTGGTAATCACATCTGTATCTCTTAATGCACACTAGAAAAAGAAGGCTCAACTTAATTACCTTACTTTCTTCACAGTGCTAATAGTGTAAGTGTTGAGACTTGGGCCTATAGTGATCATGGAATTCCGGCACGGATCTGGACCCGCCGATCCCGATCCGTATCGGGATCGGATCGGCCGATTCTGGCTGAAATCGGCCGGAATCGCCGAGGATCGGCCGATTCTGGCTGGATCGGGACTTGCCGATCCCGATCCGAATCGGGATCGGCCGATTCTGCTTTCCATGACAGTGATGGAACCTGATAAATACACCAACCCCAATCATTTCTCAAAAAACAACAAAAAGAACCTCCTTTAGGAAGACAGATGAATCAAAGTGTAGACCCGTTGCAATTTGTCTCCAGTACAGTTTACTTTTTACCTAAAAGTGGGGATGCATGACCTGACACACGGACAACAATTGGGATCTTGGAATCGTCAATGCTATGAAAGATTGGTTGCCTTTTTTTTTCCTCCAATTTTCTTGCTAGACAAGTGGAGATGCATGGACCTGGCACGTGGGCAAGAGATTGGATCTTGGATTCATTTTAGGGTGTTAATCTAGATCAGGGAAGGTTGCTCCATTGTGACCCAAAGGTCACGAGCTCAAAACTAGACACACCATCTTTGCAAAAGCAAGGGCAAGGTTGCATACAATTAGGCCTTCCTAGACTCTACACTGGTGGGTGCATCAGGGCACTCTAGTGCCCATTACTCTCTCATTGGGTCATTGGCAAAGGGTTATCTAAACTCTTAGAAGGAAAATTCAGAAGTGTTATTCATTCATATAAATTTCATGTATGCAGTCATGGGGTTAAATGATGCCTGATTTAGTGTTTGGGTCTAGACCCTAGAGTGTGTAAAAAGATTTCTGCACCAGTATTTTGAAACATGGATGGTACCCATAGTTGTCAAAGCGGTAAGGCGAGCTTGGGGTTCTGGACCGCCTAAGCGCTTAGGCGCCTACCTAGGCGTCAACTTCATAATATAATATTTTAATAATATATATATGTATATATATATATATATATACATACATATGTATGTATGTATGTATGTAATATGTGTATGTCTAACTGTATAATATATACATACATATATATACACACACATATCTAAATGTATGTATGTTTGTATATATAAATCTAAATATATGTAATATGTATATATATATATGTATTAGTATGTATTTGTATAATTATATGTGTATATCTATACATATGTGTATATATACAAAGAGAGAGGGGTAGAGACCTTGGGTTTCAACAATGTGGGCGCCGTGGACGCCTAGGCAGGCGCCTTGGGCGCCTTTTCACCTGTTGGAAAGGCGCCCCAGCGCCTGGGCACCTAGGTAACGCCTAGGTAGGCGCCTTGACAACAGAGATGGTACCCTATGGTGTGCAAAATTGAAAAGCGATGAATGTACAAGGAGTATAAGACAAAAACCCTCATAAATTCCCTTTATACAAAAGGCACTGAAGTGGTGCAACCCATAGTTGTCAAGGCGCCCACCAAGGTGCCGCGGTTTTCTAGCAGCAAGGTGCTGGGCTGCCTTTCCAACAGCCTAAAAGGCACCTAAGGCACCCGCTAAGGTGCCCACATTGCATGAAACCCAAGGTACCCTGTCCCTCTCTCCTTGTATATATACATATATGTATATGTATATAATTCATGACTACTTGGAGTCTTTATCCCCTTAAGAACCAAAAGTTATGGCTACTTGGGACCTTTACTCCTCGAAGACCAAAAGTTCTTGACCCTTGGGAGCCATTGTATTCCTTAAGAACCAAAAGTCATGGCTACCTAGAGCCTATACCCCCTCAGAGACCAAAAGTTTTCGGCTCCTTGGAGCCTTTGTATCCATGAAGCCCTAAAGTCCTTAGCCCCTAGGAGCCGTTGTATCCTTGAGGCCCTAAAATTCTTGGCCCCTGGAAGCTGTTATATCCTTGAAGTCTTTGGCCCCTAGGAGCCATTATATCCTTGAAGTCTGTGGTATCCTGAAGGAGAATGCCGAGCATCTTTTCATGCATTGTCTTATAGAGATCCATTGGACTTTTATTCTCTTTCCAATGGAAGGACTTCCAAGATTTATCAAGCCTCCTCAAAGAATGGAATGGGATTTGCCCAATCCCATCCAATCTCAAGATTTGGTCTTTACTTTTACTAGCCATGTTGTGGTCTATCTGGTTTGAAAGAAATTCAAGAATTTTCAGTCAATCATTCAATTGGATTGATCACATCTTGGCTAGAGTTGTGTTGGACTCTTTTTTTAAAGAAAAGGGGGGAGGAGAAGCCCCCCCACCGGTTCCCAAACCGGTGGGGGTCCAACCGGTGGCACCCCCCATCGGTTGGGAACCGGCGGGGGTGCCCACCGCCCCCCCCCCCCCTCTCTAATCTCTCTCTCACTATCTCTCTTGGATAACCAGTAGGTACCCCCCACCTCCAAAACAAACAGTGGGTACCCCCCCACCTTAGAAATTTCCGGTGGGTACCCCCACCGGTTAAGGCCTCCAAGGCCTATAAATACCCTCCCAAGGGGGAGGAAGACTCCATGTCCGTTTAGCCCAAAATTTCCTAGGGGAAATTCTGCCCATTTGAAGATCAAATCCGGTGCTCTTGCCCGGGTTTGCTGCGTTTGGAGGATATTTTTCGTCTCCGAGGACTCTCTTCCAAAGGTTTGTTCCTAAGGGGAAGTTTTGCCAAATTTATATTGTAAAATTGCCGTTTTATAAGACGGGATTATGTCGAAATAATGAAGAAACCAAATATGAAAATTACATAAACCCAAAGATATGACTTAAATATCCTTCATATATCTAATTAATTAATAAAAATCAATAAAATTAATAAAAAAAATCAGTAAAATTCAGTAAAAAACAGTAAAAAATAGAAAACCAAATCTGAAAACATATAAAATTCCCAAAATGACCAAAATGCCCCCTAGAACTTAATGAAATTACAAAAATACCTTCACCCATGATAAAAATCTGTAAAAATTACAGAAAATTCTTAAAAAATATCAAAATCTCTCCTATATCCAAAATACCCTCCAAACCTTAATAAGATAGGTAAAATTACCAAAATACCCTCAGTATGATAAAAATAAATAAAAAATCTCAGAAAAAATATAAAAATAGACTCTAAGTTTAATAAACCTGATTTAAGGCAAAATTACCAAAATACCTCTATAACTTAAATATGTCTAAAATGATCCTAAAATACATCCTAAGGGTTTTCAAGTTTCCCTAAAATGCTAAAAAACTTAATTACAAAAATACTCAAAAAATAGACTTTAAGTCTAGAAATTCAATTCGGGTAAAATTACCAAAATACCCTTACAACTCAAACACTTAAAATAACTCTAAAATATCTCCCAAGGTTTTGAAACCTTCATAAATCATTAAAACTCATTTCACACACTAAAGTGATCATAATACCCTTATATCCTCTAACTTTGCATAATTACAAAAATATCCTTATGGGTCCAAAATACTTGGAATCAATCCGGATAACTCGGAGTCAATCCAAAACCTTTTAAAAAAGTCTCCCAATCAATTATAAACCCATCCTAAACTTGGGCGAGGCCAAGGGCTTAACCTAAGACATATCTTCATATGTATGTGCTGACTGTAGTAGTAGTGCTGCATGTTATAAGGGCATCAACGGACGGTTAATCAAGGGTTGTCGAGCGGTTGCTTGACGTAATTAACACTGACTGAGGTCAGTGGAGAGAGGTCATATATTCGGATCTTCGCCTGATCCGAAGTCTCGGACTCCCTGAGGTCTAATCATAATCTCTCATAGTCTAAAAAATAAGATAAATAAAATCGACCAATATTTCTCCAGATAAAAATAACAAAGACCCGAAACGTCACGGATTTTTAAATGATCCGATATGAGAGACAGCTAGGTTAGGTTCCAAACAGATGGCACGTCCGGTAGGACCTCTCTTTCCCTTCATCTCTCCGTCCGGTGATGCCCTCACCATAACTCTACTACTAACTTTGTCATGTCTTATGCAGGTGATTGAGTTTCTGCTTAAAAGACGACAATGGCGGCAAGTGTCACGTATGGCCCACTTGTGGTGGCGACCCACGCACGGTGTGGATATCTAACCACGCCAACATGCTTCGGGGACTTCCTCGCGGTGATTGGATCTCCATACTTTCTGGGGGTCGTTTCGGCACAGGAACTTGCTCTGGAAAAGAAGAAGATGTGCGCTTCTCGTGTCAGAAGAAGCAACAACGGCGGCCAACGTAGGCGAGTGCCCGCCATCAATACCATCAGCATCTCTCCAGCCTTCTCGTCCAACATGAAGCAAAAGCGAAAGGTTCTAACTGCAAGCCCGTCAAGGACGGGGAAAATTATATTAGTGAGGAACTTGCATATTCGTCTGGATGGCGGGTAACCCATCATTCCTAAGATCTATCATATCCCGACAGTTCCTGTCCAGAATCGGTTCGGGATTCTACCGGAAGTTTGCCAAGATGGGGTAACGCTCAAAAAGAAGAAAAGGACTCCAAAGGTCCTTACTCGTCGGGAGCCAATAATTATACCAGAGCATGCCATGCCTTGAGCAGGGGGCAACTCCATGTCTCAGAATGGGGACAAATCTATGTCTCGGGTTGGGGGCAATCCATCGGAGGATAGGAGCCTCCGCATAAAGGAAATGTGGGTAACTAAAGAGGAAGCCTGCAAAATTCGCCAGGCTAGGGTCACCCTAGTAGAACAACAGCCTCAACAACTCCTAGAGCCTGAGGGGCAGATAACCAACTCAGCTATCCAACCTTGTTCCCTGCGAGGTCAAAAGGGAAAAGGTGCCTATAAAGCACATGAGCAAGTCTGACAACGGACATCTGTTCTCGAGCGATTGGGCGCATTGGTCCGATCGACTCACAAAAGAAGAGAACTGCAAGAATGACAAAGAATGGCATACGGGTCTACACATGCTACACCTTTAGTATCATCAACCGGCAACTTTCCCTACTGGAAGACCCAAATGATATTATCAATCTGATGCAACGGGTCGGGCCCATAACCCGTCAAATGGAGCAATGCTGTTGGAGCTATGCATTTGCCGAATAGAGGAAGTCAAGGGACAGAGCCACCCCAAATTGGCAGTAGCAATGCTGTTGGAGGAGCTGATGAAGACAGGGCAAATGCTTCAGATATCGAAGCCGCTCCAGAACAACCTCAAGATCAAATACAGCCTCAGACTATAGAGGAGATGAGGCAAGAAAATCAACAACTCAGGGTCTTGCTCTATGGCCTAATACAAAAGATGGAGGAGCGACAAAGGATAGCTCAAGTCCCCTCAGTAAATGCACCACCTCCAAGGGTAGTACATATGCCAACGATGATAAGACCGCAAGCTGCAGAGGTCAACTTCAACCCTGGTGAGATACAAGAAGATCAGGTTATAGAGCTCAATCATAATGCTCAGCAATCCTATACTTCTGCAGATGATGCTACAGCATTGCAGAAGCATCTTATCGAGCAAATTGTTGAAGTCAAGATGGCAGAACAAGACGACGGAATAAGTATATTCGATTTATACAAAGTGCCATTCTCAGTACGTCATATGTTCAAGAAGCTCCCGCCAGATCACAACAAGTGCCCTAAGTACACCAGGTATGACGGGGAAGACTCGGCTCAAGAACATATTGCCCACTATATGAGTGACTTGGGAGAGCTGGCTACTGATGAGGCCTATCTGCTGAGGTTCTTTTCTACCTCTCTCACGGGCACCGCATTCCAATGGTATGCAAAGTTGAAGTCCAACTCTATCAATAGTTGGGAGGAAATGCAAAAAAAGTTCCTCGACCGCTTCAAGGTGTTGGAACGAAAGGTCACCATCACTGAATTGGTGACACTAAAGTAAGGCATGAATGAATCTGCCACCGACTATATCAAAAAATGGTGGAACCTCTGCATGAAATGCGACAATCCACCGACCTACGAGGATGCGGCACGATTGTGCAAAAGGGACTTAAAGCCTAAAATAAGTGAAAAGCTGATTGGCGCAAATGTCAGGAGTTTTGATCAGCTAAATAACATTGTGACGGAAGTCGAAATATTTTTCGCTGACCATCCAACCATTGCCTCCGTTGGGGGGAAAGTCCCAAAGAAGCAAAATATGGATACAGAAGAGGTCAATGCCGTAGACTTTGCCTCGGCTGTAGAGAATACATGGGACAAGAACAATGCAAATGTCTCAACATCCAATAAAAGGAGATCATATGCCACCCTTAATCAGAGAAGGAAAATGTCTTACTCTTTCATCAGAGAGCATACAAGAGAGTTGTTTAACGTCTGCATACGGGCCAATCTCTTGATGCTACATGAACCAAAAAGGCCAGCAGAAGTTGGTAGAATAGATGAACCCAACTATTGCATGTACCACCGCATGTTGGGACATGTAATAGAGGATTGTTATATCTGCAAAGGGGAAATCGAAATGCTCATCCGAAAGGGGGCCGTTGAGATGGGAAAATACTTGGTAGACCCGCCTCAGCCACACCGAATGCCCAGACAAATATTTGCAGCAAATGTCGTCCCCATGGATGAAAACTCCTTAAAAGAAGAGCCTGTAAATAAGAATGTAGATGTCCCTCCGGAGCAGGAAGTGATACCATCATATCCTCCAGCGACCCCCACTCTAGAAGGGTCTATCGTGACAGCACTGGAGGAGATTCATATGAGTATGTCACAGCTCTCCCATCAGCAAGTTTCGCCGGAGCAGGAGGCAATACCATCATACGCTCCAGCGACTCCCACTCAAGAAAGGTCTATCATGACAATACTAGAGAAGATTCAGATGAGTCTGATACAGCTCTCTCACCAGCAAGTCTCACTGGAGCAAAAAATAACTCCATCATATACTCCAGCAACCACCACTCTAGAGGGGCCCATCATGGCCGCACTGGAGGGGATTCAAGTGAGTCTGGGACAAATCTCTCATCAGCAGTATGAACTCACTCAAGTAATGGAAGGTCTTGCAAGACAATGCATAGAAGTTCTGACAATGGATAGAGTCAATATGCCATTCTCCTTTGAGGAGCCAGGATCAGAATGCGGCCGTCCTCTAAAGAAGAAGGGCAAACTTATCATAGACTTAAATGAAGCACCAGAAGCCCAGTACCGAGAGGGAATGGTGCTCAAATGAAAAGGTTGTGAAAGTCACGACAATATTCCCGAGGCCACCTTTGCAGCTAGACAAAGTTCTCAGGGAAAACAAGTTGCTGATGCAGAAACCGGGATAAGTTTTAAAGATACTGAATCCCTGGCAAAAAAGCTCAAGAGACCATACTCCTTCTCATAGGAAAAGACCCAAGAACTCTTCGAGTTGTGTATGAGCAGAAAAGCAATTATTATGCCCGATCCAAAAAAGGAAGAAGAAATGCAACGGATAGATGCACCCAACTACTGTCCATACCACCGCTTCATCACCCATCCAATTGAACGTTGCTTCATGTTCAAAGATGAAGTAGAAAAGCTGATTCAAGAAGGAAAGATAAATATGGGGAAATACCTGGTGAATCCCCTACAGCCACATACGATTACACATTGAACGTAATTCGCAAAGCCATGAGCAAAAAAAAAAGAAAAAGTGGGGCTTAAAAAATGAGGTGTCCCGACAGACTTGATTGGTCCCGCTCCTGTGATGGGCCAATTAAGGACAAAATAGTCCAAAATTTGGCTGAGGTGAAAACCTGAAATGACGCTTTAGGCAAAAATGGGTGAACCCTGCTGTGTGAAAACCTGCAAGGGCGCGCAGGCAAAAAAATAAAAGGGGTTAGCTTCGGTGAAAACTCGTAAAGGCGTCGATGTTAGTTAAAAATAAATAAATCATCATCATCATACAGCAACTCACTGGGGTATGGCTCACAGAAGCTGTTCGTACTAAGTGTGTTCAAAATATATATATAGCCATACTTCGGTGGGGGGAGAGCTCTCTCGGCCTGTCTCAGGCGGGGATCGAGTTTTCCCACATTCTTATCTTGGGAGGATATCAGAGTCATCAATGACGAGAAAATCCTTGGTGTCATTTTACATTGGATAAGTGGCACATAAATTATCCCATCAAAGGCTACGACTGAGGCGACGATGATGACGTCCTCCCGACTCGGCAAGGAAGTGGAAAACTCGATCTCTCACTTGATAGGGCCAAGAAGAGCATTTCATTGGCTAAAATCATTCGCCCTACCGGAAAATATCTGTCAATAATTCATACCGAAACACCAAAATCCTTGCGTCCCTGGGAGGCGTTGTATCCCAAAATTCAACTAAAATTACTTCGAGCCTTCGGGAGGCATTGTATCTCAAAATTCGATCAAAATTATTTTTCCGCCCCGAGGAGGCGTTGTATCCTAAAATCTCTATTTCCGCCTCGGGAGGCGTTGTATCCTAAAATTTTCCACCATTGCCGCGAGGAGTCATTATATCCAAGGTTAACAAATCCGGTATCGGGTCCCAGATCGGCCGGTCCAAAACCGATTGGGTCGGCCGATTCCGATCCGAGTCGGCCCGATCCTGGCTGAGTCAGGCTCAGCTGGTTCGGATAGTAGAAAAAAATGTGAAAAAATGTGAAAAAAATATAAAACACAAGTCTAATGCATAATTGTGTTGAAATACATTGATTTGAAGTATATAAGATGTTGTTAGACAAAAAAGCCTTGAATAAACTTACATATATGATTATGAACTTACATTTATTCCAAACGTACATTATACTGAATGAACATATGGCTTACATACTCAGTCCATGACATATAGTTCTGGTAGTATTGCTCATATTGCATCACATACCGGTTATAGTCATCCGTATTGGTATAAATGACTGACAATTGTGGATATTCTAGACAACCCCCTGAATAGTCGGATGTATTAGAATGTTGAGGAGGGTAAACTACATATCCAGTAGGTTGACTATACCCTTCGTATGGAGAATATGATGATGCATCTGATAGTTGCTCCTAATATTCTCTCTCCCTCCTAAGTTCTTCTTTGGCCTCTGCACACTGAGGAGCTTTACTTTTGTCTTTCCTCCTTGATCTGCTGAATGTTTGAATGGAAGATTCTTCACGTCCTGCTCTGCTATCATGATGTTCATCTTGGGTAGCATGTGTGTATTCTTCTTCTCCAGTGAATTGAATTGGTGGAGCTGGAGCTGGGGCACTGGTAGCATCTCCGCCATCCTCAGAACTGTCGGAGCTCGTCTTTGATGTCGAGTCATTTGAGGTTTGATATTGGACCTCATCACTTGGTTCTGGCGTTTCATCATCTTCCTCGATAGTCTCCAGATCAGCAATCTGAATTCCAGTACCACTCTTCCTTTTGCTTGGTGCTTGTGTTTTGCTCTTATTCTGACGTTTTGGAGGAGGAGGTTGAAAATCAGTAAGTAATGGAACATTATCTAACTCACCTTCCGCCCATTCCCGATCATTTGGGTTGAATTCAAGCTCATTTGAGGTACTTGTATCAACCCATGCATTTAGTGGATGTTGCTCATCGAACAGCTCATCCAAGTCTATGGGTTCTTCTGCATGTGTCGTCTCCGTGGCTTGTCCGGAAATTCTCTCTTTCTCCTGCCTTTGAAGGTTCCTTATGAGCTTCAGATTTTTTAGCTTCAACCTCATGTTATAATGACAGAATACTAGCTTCTCTAGACGGCTCGACTTCAATCCATTCATTTGCTTGGTGTGAATCAAGCCAAATGTGTTCCAGTTTCTCTCACAGCCTGATGAAGAGGTTGTTTGACTTAAGACCCGAATTGCAACATAGGCTAGATCTTCATACCCATATGCTTTTTCATGATCTAGCCACCAGTCAACTGTAAATAGAAAATTGGCCATGTCAACAATGTGCAAGTTATAATTAAAAATTAAGTAGAACATCTAGTTAATAATTTTCAAATATAGACTTAAAATTTTGGCAGCTCTTTGAGCACTACTTGTCTCAAAGTGGTATAACATCATTCTGTAATCATGCATTTGCTTGCATGCCATTATTGCTCTGTCCTCATCTGCAAGCATGCACTTAATAACAGACTTAGCCCCCATCAACACTTCCGAGCAACTATCATAGCTATCCTTCTTACCATCAGTTCTAAACATGTACTGAGGGTTGAAAAAATAACCTAAATAAATAAGTCGAAGTTAGTTATTACTTAAGAAAAATGTGCATACAAATAATACACATAGAAAGTTAGTAGCTTACCAGCTGCATGAAGATCGTGATGTAAAGTGTGTTCCCAACGTCTGTCTATTATGTCCCATCACTTCACAAAGGTTGTTGGGTTGTTCAGTTGAATGAGCTCCTTAGCTCTATCCATAGCTTCATATAAATATCTCATATCCGATCTTTTTTCTCCATCACAAGATCGCAAGACACGGACAAGCGGTTCTACAATATTTAACACCGCTTGCACCCCCCTCCAGAAGGGTCTAGACTGAATTAGATCAGCCACTTTCTTATCTTTCTCTATGACCTTAGTTGGTACATGCCGTAATATGTGATTCTCCCAATCTTCCAATGCCACCATCCTAATCAAGTTGTTCTTTTGTTGACTTAAACTATCTAGAGAGATATATTGAGATGCAAACCTGGTGGCTCCCGGACGAAGCAACTCTCTTCCATGAGTATGTGTGCGCATGATATCCAAAATGTTGTTGTGGTTGTAGATGAATGTGGTGATAAATCGACCACTCTTGACCACTCCATCTACCATCGGATCAGAGCAAATGTCTTCCAACATCAAGTAATACAATGAGCAGAACAGGGAACCCAGTATAGATGTTCTTTCTTCTGCATCAACATTTGTCCAGCTAACTTGAATGCCGCTGCATTGTCCGTAACCACTTGGACAATCCTTTTTTTGCCCACTTCTTCCACCATTTGATCCATTAATTCACACAGGTACTGGGCATTCTTTATTTTTTCAGTTGCATCAATAGACTTCCAAAATACGGTTCCAGCTTTGCAGTAAATTAAGAAGTTAATCATACTTCTTCTTGTTATCCCTGTAAAGTTCCAAACGTGATAAGAAATCAGAAAGAGACCCATTCTGATTAAGAAAAAAAATAAAGATAAGATAAGAAACTGAAGATAAGATTTATGTACATGTCCATCCATCGCACATTAAAGTGCATCCATACTCATCCCAGATCCTTTCAAATGATTTAATGTATGTTCGGATGTCATCAACTTCCATATCCAAGTACTTATTGTATATCTCATATGGAGAAGGTCCCTCAACTCCTTTGCCAACTTCTTGTATGGTCTCGATCATGGACTCATAATATGGCCCCTTGGCAGCATTAGCAGGGATACTGTTATAGAAAAACCACCTAGATGTAGCTCTCCCTATCTTCTCCTTACAAAGTTTTAAGTTCTTGAATGCAGCACTAATAGAAGGTTGTTTATCCCTCTTCTTAGTGTGCAAGGGATCTATTGGACCTACTATAGGATCTCCAGCTCTAGTGAACTCCTGAGGCAGTTCCTCGCATACATTAGTGCTCATGCCGGCGCTAGTGCTCCCTTGTGCAGAAGGTGTGGAGCCACTTCCTTGTCCTCCATATCTTCCAGTGTGCCGAAATAAGTCCTCATCTGCAAAGGACCGCCGGCTTGCTTCCATTGCACGTTCAATTAAGCTTTAAATGTAAAAGAAAAAAAAATAATCTACTATAACTATTTGTCTGAAAACGTTAAATGAAGAACATGAAAATAAGTTAAATAAGAAACTTAATTGTATCCCAATCATCAACATTTATAGGTTGATTACTTCCACCAAGCCGGACTCCAGCATCAGACCTTCGCGCTGGTTCAGACAATTCCTCTCTAATTTCCTATCTTCTTCTGGCAGTACTTGCTTTGCTTGATTCCTTTTCCTTCATGTAAGTTCGAAATTGGATCTTAAGCTCTTAAGGAACTCGAGCACATGCTGCAACTTCACCTTTTATTCCAGCAAGATGTTGTTTGAATCGGTAGATCCCGCCAGAGACAACCCGGTTGCAATATTTGCATTGTACCTTTCTTTGGCCCATGTCCACCGGTGTGCAATGACCCCAAGTAGGATCAGCGCTAGGAGGATTCCCAGATGACCGCTCAGCAGCACCTTGAGATGCCATTCCTTTACAGCACAAGAAGATGAGAGATCGCGGAGCTTGTAGTAGACTAGAAGTAACCTCATGGGAGAGATGGAGAGATAATTCTATGATCGAGAGAGTGGGAGAGAGAGCAAGAATGTTAGGAGGCTCAAAGGGCAATTGTGGAGCCTTAGGAGGGCCTTGGGGGGGTTTAAATAGACCCCCAAGGCCCAAACTAGCCGTTGCTAGCCGTTTGGGAACGGCCAACAACGGCTAGGTTGACCCCCAACGGCTAGTCAAACTAGTCGTTGGGGGCCGGGTCGGGCCGATCCGAGCCGACCCAGCCCGATCTGGTCTCGGATCGCCCGATCCGGCTCGGACCGACCGATCCGAGTCCTGGACTCGGCCAAGTTACTCGGGATCGGCACGGACGGCCCAAAACCTGTCCGACTCGGCCGATCCGAGCCGAGTTTTTGAACTTTGATTATATATTAAAATTCCCATTACCGCCCCAAGGAGGCGTTGTATCCTAAAATTCTCATTCTCGCTCCGAGGAGGCGTTGTATCCCCAAAATCTTTATAGCCGCCCCGAGGAGGCGTTGTATCCTAAAATTCCCACTACCGTCCCGAGGAGACGTTGTATTCTGAATTTTCCCTTGGCATACACCAGTCCCACTAGCATGCCACGAAGGGTTGAAAATTTCCTTATCGCCTCGAAGAGGCATTGTTTCTTAAAGCTTTCCTATTCACCCCTAGGAGGCGATCCGAAAAACTTACTCGCGTCTTTGGGAACGTTATATCTTAAAATTCTCCTTATATATCATAGTCCCATCGGCATGCCGTAACGGGTCGGATCCGCCCCGAGGAGGCGTTGTATTCTAAAATTGCCCCTGGCATACACCAGTTCTACTGATGTGCCGCGATGGGTCGAAATTTCTCCTTCCCACCCCGAGGAGGTGTTGTATCCTAAAATTGCCCCTAGTATACACCAATCCCACTGGTGTGCCGCGATGGGCCGGAATTCATATTCGCCTACGGGAGGCGTTAAACTCTGGAATTCGCCTACGGGAGGTTTTAAATTCTGAAGTTTATATTTCGCCTACGGGAGGCGTTAAACTCTGGAATTCGCCCATAGGAGGTTTTAAATCCTGAAATTCATATTTCGCCTACAGGAGGTGTTAAACTCCGGAATTCGCCTATGGGAGGCTTTAAATCATGTAATTCATATTTCGTCTATGGGAGGCATTAAACCCAGGAATTCGCCTGCGGGAGGCTTTAAATCCTGAAGTTCATATTTCGCCTACGGGAGGCCTTAAACTCCGGAATTCGCTTATGGGAGGCTTTAAATCCTGGAATTCATATTTCGCCTACGGGAAGCATTAAACTCCGGAATTCGTGTGCGGGAGGTTTTAAATCCTGAAGTTCATATTTCGCCTACGGGAGGCGTTAAATTCCTGAATTCGCCCACTAGAGGCTTTAAATCCTAAAATTCATATTTCGCCTACGGGAGGCATTAAACTCCGGAATTTGCCTACGGGAGGCTTTAAATCCTGAAGTTCATATTTCGCCTATGGGAGGCGTTAAATTCCGGAATTCGTCCACGGGAGGTTTTAAATCCTGAAATTCATATTTCGCCTACGGGAGGCGTTAAACTCCGGAATTCGCCCACGGGAGGCTTTAAATCCCGGAATTCATATTTCGCCCACAGGAGGCGTTAAACTCCGAAGTTTCGCCTACGGGAGGCGTTAAACTCCGAAATTTGCCTACGGGAGGCGTTAAATTCCGGAATTCGCCTACGGGAGGTTTTAAATCCTGAAATTCATATTTTGCCTATGGGAGGCGTTAAACTCCGGAATTCGCCTACGGAGGCTTTAAATCCTGAAATTCATATTTCGCCTACGGGAGGTATTAAACTCTGGAATTCGCTTACGGGAGACGTTAAACTTCGGAATTCGCCTACGGGAGGCATTAAACCCTGGAATTCGCCGGGAGGAGGCTTTAAATCCTAAAATTCATATTTCGCCTACGGGAGGCAATAAACCCCGAAATTCATATTCGCCTACGGGAGGTGTTAAACTTTGGAATTCGTCTATTGGAGACTTTAAATCCTGAAATTCATATTTCGCCTATGGTAGGCATTAAACTCCGGAATTCGCCCACGGGAGGCATTAAACTCTGAAGTTCCGCTCACGGGAGGCGTTAAACTCCAAAGTTTCGCTCACGGAAGACGTTAAACCCTGGAATTCGCCCACTTGGGAAGCAAACATATCTTAGAAAAGGCCAAAATTTTCCTTTTCGCCTATGGGAGGCGTTGTATCCTAAAATTCAACTAATAGTCTTGCGCCCCCGAGAGGCACTGTATCTCAAAATATTCGGTCTTCGGGAGCCGTTGTATCCCAAATCTACGGCTATCTAGAGCCCCCGTTTCTCGAAAACTACAGATGTTTCTTAGCGGCTCACAGGGAGGCCTCAATTCCCTACATATATTCCTTATCGGTTCTCAGGGAAGACTCAGTTCCCTACATATAATTCCTTATCGGTTCTCGGAGAAAACTCAATTCCCTACATAAAATTTCTTATCGGTTCTCAGGGAAGACTCAGTTTCCTACATATAATTCCTTATCGGATTCTCAGGGAAGACTTAGTTCCCTACATAAAATTCCTTAGCGGTTCTCAGGGAAGGCTCAGTTCCTTACATAAAATTTCTTATCGGTTCTCAGGGAAGACTCAATTCCCTACATATATTTCTTAGCGGCTCACAGGGAGGCCTTAGTTCTCTACATATATTCTTTATCGGTTCTCAGGGAAGACTCAATTCCCTACATATAATTCCTTATCGGTTCTCAGGGAAGACTCAGTTCCCTACATATATTCTTTATCGGTTCTTAGGGAAGACTCAATTCCCTACAGATATTTCTTAGCGGCTCACAGGGAGGCCTCAGTTCCCTACATATATTCCTTATCGGTTCTCAGAGAAGACTCAGTTCCCTACATAAAATTTCTTATCGGTTCTCAGGGAAGACTCAGTTCCCTATATATATTCCTTATCGGTTCTCAGGGAAGACTCAGTTCCCTACATATATTCTTTATCGGTTCTCAGGAAAGACTCAGTTCCCTACATATATTTCTTATCGGCTCACAGGGAGGCCTCAGTTTCCTACAAATATTTTTTATCGGTTTTCAGAGAAGACTCAGTTCTCTACATATATTCCTTATCGGTTCTCAGAGAAGACTCAGTTCCCTACATAAAATTTCTTATCGGTTCTTAGGGAAGATTCAGTTCTCTACATAAAATTCTTTAACGGTTGCCAGGGAAGCCTCAATTCCCTACAAGAATTTCTTTAGCGGATCTCAGGGAAGTCGTAATTCCCTACCGAACAAAAAAAAAAAGAGAAGAAAAAAAATGGGGCTTAAAAATGAGGTGCCCCGACGGACTTAATCGATCTCGTCCTCAAAGGGATTAGTTAAGGGTAAAAAGGTCTTATATCCAGCTAAGGTGAAAACCCGAAAGGACACCTTAGGCAAAATCGGGTAACCCTGCCGTGTGAAAACCCGCAAGGGCGCACAGGCAAAAATAAGAGGGCTAATGCTGGCGAAAACCTGAAAAGGCGCTAGTATTAGTTAAAAAAAGAGAGAGAGAGAGAGAGAGAAAGAAAGAGAGAATATATGCAACATACAACAAATGGTCTATACCACTCAAGCTTAGCATTGATCTTTATAAAAACATTCGTAATACACAGGAGTAATGTCGGAACTCTAGATGAGCATGCGGGGTAGTTCGAGTTCTTTGACAAAAGGGGAGGCAATAAGAACTACAATAGAGAAATAACATATCAACTCTGGCCCAGGGAAGAGTCATGTCCCATCAGAAACTGCAATAGACTATTTACCAGGAAATGGAAAACTTCAAGCCTTTGAAGAAATTCGGCTCCATCTCCGGAGTGTCAGTCGAAGCGATGTTCGATGGCTGCCACAAAATGGGAGTTCTCCCTCCAACAAAGCTTCAAGAATATATACATGTTGGCGTAGAGCGGCAATCTGATGTCCGCGGTACTAGAAAGGACAATCTCCTTTTGATATTGGAGCACAGGAGTCTCTGCAACCCAAACTGTATTAGCTGCCTCAATAGTTTCAATCTCGGCCCGCTTTGACGAAAGGCTATTCGACAATTGGTGGGAAGGGAATATCGTCCTCCCCGTGTCCCGCCATAGGAAGAACTCCCGTGTAGGCCATGAAGACAAAGACAGCAAGCTGCAAGAAGATAGAGAGATGAAATCAGTGCCAGAGAGCTGTAATAAAAGTCTCGAAAAACAAAAATCGATCAAGTCCTAGTGAAGTCATAGGACAAAGTCAAATTGCTATGAACTAAATATTAGGCCAGTTTAAAACGCTTCGTGCGGAGTTCCTGGAAATGCCAATATAAGGTACTGATACTCCAAGATAGAGCAAATGCCGGAAGAATTAAACGACTCGCCTGTGTATTCTTAAGGAGTCTCCATGTCATGAAGGCCAAGAGATCTCCCAGAATCCAAGTAAACGTCGAAAGATTCGAGCGGCATCAATTCTCGCGGAACCTCTAAGTCGTGAAGGCCAAGAGGATTCCCATAATTAGAGGGGTTGAACCTTTTCAAATATATTCGGAGAGTCGAAAAGTTATAAAAACAAGACTTCCTAGACGTATTTTGAGGTCTCTAAGTACCAAAATTGAGAGTCATCGGGACCCAGATAAACTCAGTTAGAGCATACGCATAGCAAGCCAAAGCGAAGTGTCGCTTGGCATATACGAGACGGCATTTGACTTCCCCCAATAGCCGTAGATACATAAGGCAAGACACGAGAATGCCGTATGTAGGACTCCTTAAGCACGTAAAATGAGGATTCTTGTAGCCAAATGAGACACGAGACATGCACCGTCGTCTTCACTTCCGGCACATGTCCCGTGGGGGGCATTTGTTGGGCTCTGTTTTTAAAGAAAAGGGGGGAGGAGAAGCCCCCCTACCGGTTCCCCCACCGGTTGGGAATCGGTGGGGGTGCCCACCCCCCCCCTCTCTCTCTAATCTCTCTCTCACTCTCTCTTGGATTACCGGTGGGTACCCCCCCACCTCAGAAATTTCCGGTGGGTACCCCCACCAGTTAAGGCCTCCAAGGCCTATAAATACCCCCCAAGGGAAGATTCCATACCTATTTGGCCCAAAATTTCCTAGGGGAAACTCTGCCCATTTGAAGACCAAATCCGGTGCTCTTGCCCGGGTTTCCTGCGTTTAGAGGATATTTTTAGTCTCGGAGAGCTCTCTTCCTAAGATTTATTCTTAAGGGGAAGTTCTGCCAAATTTATATTGTAAAATCGTCGTTTTATAAGACGGGATTATGTCGAAATAATGAATGAAATGCCAATATTTGTTTTTTGAGCATATATGTGTGTATGTGTGTTAATAAATCTATTACTTAAGTAACATTATATTATTATATTTTCACATACATAATTAAATTATTAATTAGTTTAATAACTAATTAAAATGCATAAGTACATAATTAAATGTTCTAAAATATCATTGGCCTCATCCCATACATAATTAAATCTAGACTCATAATCAAAACTCAATAATGAGACATTGAGACATAAAATAATATACTTAAGTTAAAAAATGACTTAAATATTCCCCATGTTTAATTAATTAATAAAATCTGCAAAAATTATTTAAAATCAGTAAAATGAATATAAAAATCAGAAAATTTCTGTAAAAACTAGTAATACTCGGTAAAAATCAGAAAATCAAATTACATAAACCCAAAGATATGACTTAAATATCTTTCATATATCTAATTAATTAATAAAAATCAGTAAAATTAATAAAAAAATCAGTAAAATTCAGTAAAAAACAGAGAACCAAATCTGAAAACATATAAAATGACCAAAATGCCCCTAAAACTTAATGAAATTACAAAAATACCCTCACCTATGATAAAAATCTGTAAAAATCACAGAAAATTCTTAAAAAATATCAAAATCTCTCATATGCCCTAAATACCCTCCAAACCTTAATAAGATAGGTAAAATTACCAAAATATCCTTAGTGTGATAAAAATAAATAAAAAATGTCAGAAAAAATATAAAAATAGACTCTTAAGTCTAATAAACCCGATTTAAGGTAAAATTACCAAAATATCCCTATAACTTAAATATGTCTAAAATGATCCTAAAATACATCCTAAGGGTTTTCAAGTTTCCCTAAAATGCTAAAAAACTTAATTACAAAAATACCCAAAAAAATAGACTTTAAGTCTAGAAATCCAATTTGGGTAAAATTACCAAAATACCCTTACAACCCAAACACACTTAAAATAACTATAAAATATCTCCCAAGGTTTTGAAACCTTCCTAAATCATTAAAACTCATTTCACACACTAAAGTGATCATAATACCCCTATACCCTCTAACTTTGCATAATTACAAAAATATCCTTATGGGTCCAAAATACTTGGAATCAATCCAGATAACTCGGAGTCAATCCAAAACCTTTTAAAAAAGTCTCCCAATCAATTATAAACCCATCCTAAACTTGGGCAAGGCCAAGGGCTTAACCTAAGACATCTTCATATGTATGTGCTGGCTGTAGTAGTAGTGTTGCATGTTATAAGGGCATCAACGGATGGTTAATCAAGGGTTGTCGAGCGGTTGCTTGACGTAATTAACACTGACTGAGGTCAGTGGAGAGAGGTCATATATTCGGATCTTCGCCTGATCCGAAGTCTCGGACTCCCTGAGAGCTAATCCCAAGCTCTCATAGTCCAAGAAATAAAATAAATAAAACCGACCAATATTTCTCCAGATAAAAACAACAAAGACCCAAAACGCCACGGATTTTTAAATGATCCGATAGGAGAGACAGCTAGGTTAGGTTCCAATCAAGCTGTCAGGTGGACTTTTATCTGGGCTAAAGCTGTTGGGCTCCTCTTCAACATGGAAGATTCTTCTTTGCTCCTTGCTACTTTGAAGTTCAAGAAGCTTTTCTTATAAATTTTTCTTTTTTCCTTCCCACTTTTATCCCCTGGATAAATCTTGCTGTTTGAATTGAGCTTGTAATTGACTTGGTCAATAGAGACTATTTGATTTCGATCAATATGTAACCTTGTAACCTTTCTTTTTATCTATGAAATGTGACCTTTGGTCACCTTAAAAAAAAAACTTTGAGAGAGACAAATCTCTAGCCTCAACTATGGCACCAGAAGAAAAAAAGAGAGGAGTGTTGCAAACAAGAAGAGAAGCCGATGTCAAGGACAGTTTACAATAAAGATGCAAGGGAAGCAAAGTAGAAGCATGCAAAAAGAAAAAAAAATCGACACCCCACCAAGCACATGAGAAGTGATGGGGCCACCCTCTAATGGAGGAGTAGTCTGGTTAGCAAGGGCATCAACTTGTGGAGTTGGGCCCGTAAGCGGAGCAGGAACTTCAAGGGGTGACTGAGACTTGTTCAACGTCTTCTGTGTCGTTCATCAATGGAGTCGCTGAAGGAACAACTCTTGTAAAAAGTTGGCATTCATGACAAGTTGAAAGAAGGATGACTGAAAGAACGACCAAGGGTGAGACCACCCACTCAGAAGCAAATGCCCCAAATTCTCCGTCAGCCTCAGAAAAAAGGGGGGAACAAGGGCATTGTACCGATAAATCCCGCAGAAGCAATAAGGCAAGTTTCCAGCCTCTCCATAATCTAGGTCCTGCTATAGGCACCGTCGGGAAAGCCTCTTGCCTCAGCCATGGCGCAAAGGAGGAAAGAAGTGAGCAAGGAAAGAAAGAATTGAGAGAAGTTCATTGCAAAGAATTTGAAGTGCGAAGAGACAAAATGAAGGCCCACAGATCGTGGTGAAATTACAAAGTTCGGCTCGATACAGTGAAAGCTCCAGCCAATTAGGGCCACTTTCACAATGTGCCCTAAAAGTCAAAAGGGGGTTATTCCTGGCTAAATGTCAGGAAATGACAAAGGACCGACATTACACAACATTCACAAGCCACGTCTGCCTTGAAGGTCATGCAAGTCAGGTTATTCCGAACACTAGTTCGAATGTATGGAAAGCCAAAGAGGAGTATTAGGTGCTCTGAAGATTTCAAATGTCATCGAATGGCAAGAAGTAAAGTGAGTCACCCTAAAATCTTGAATTCAGGCAAGCGTTGAAAGATAAAATACATTGCCGAAACATTCTCAAGGAGGCCTCTCAGTAATGGATGACGGGAAGGCCCCAAAATGTCAGGACATGTCGGATGTTGTCGAGAATATTCAAGAAGTTAGAGAGGAACTTCAATGTTCCAAATGACACAGGTCACGATTTACTAATGAGGTTCAATTGGGTCTGGCTCAAAAAATCACAAATGTAGGTCTGGTTGGATGCCTTTGGTTCACCGGAACACTTGAAACAGGGCTATGCAAAGCCCAAAAGAAAGTAAAACTCTAATGGGTTGATATCATTTCAATGCTCATAAAGATTGGTTTACTCACACAGTTCCAAGAAGGTTCAGGCATATCGCAATATTTTTTAGGTATTCCGATGCTCGAGCTGGGTTTTTGAGCCGTAAGTCAAAGAAAAAATCCCAAGATCAAAGATAATGCAAGCTAATCGCACGTGATAAAGCCAACAAAAGCGTGTGAAAATTGTGCACGGGACATATGCCTACGTCTTTGCCTCCGACATATGTCTCGTGGGGGCAATTTGTTTGACAGGATTTTTTAATAGGAGCATGTAAACAAAAAAAGAAAGAAAGAAGGGTAAGGAAGAAAGAGAGGGATAGAGAGAGAAAAAAAGAAAAGAAGAGGAAAAAGAAAAAAGAAAGAAAAGGAGGTGGGGGCTACCGGTGGGTACCCCCACTGATAGCCCCCCCCCCCCCCCCCCCCCCCCACCGTGGGGGGTTTCCTCATTAAAAAAAAGGAAAAGGAAAAAAAAAAGGAGGAAGGAAAGAAGGGGGAAGGGGAGCCATCGGTGAGGGGTGCTCTACTGGCACCTCCCCCCTCTCTCTCACACTCCCTCTCATCTCATCTCTCTCTCTCTCCAAAATTCAAAATAGAGAGGGAGGGAAGTCGCCGGTGGGGGGAGACCCCCAATCCCCCCCCCCCCAACCGGTGGCTCCTTCATCCTCCTCTATATAAACCTCAAGAAGGGGCCTGCTGCGGGGGCTTTTTGAGAGAATTTTTTCCATGCGAAGCGAAGCACAAGAGGACGCCCGTACACTGTGATTTCGTCAAAAAATTCTTAAGATTCTTGGAGGCAAAGTCAATAATATGAGCTAAAGGTCATTCATATGGTTTGAATGACCCAATTTTTGGAGTGGTTCACTCATATGGTTTGTATGACCAATTTTGGTTCATTCATATTATTTGAATGACCAAACTTTTGGTTCACTTGTATTGTTCAAATCATCAATTTTGATTTCTTTATATAATTTGAAAGACCATTATTTTGTATGATTCTTGATTAAATGGGTGATCACCATGCCCATTAATCAAGTCACAACATACTTTGTAATTCATGAATCAATAAAATGGACTCTTTGAATTTGTAATGCATGTGTATGTTTAAATCAAGCTTTGATGGATTCTTAATAAGCTGTGATATCTTCAAATTACGATGAGTTTAAAAGGTTTTCTTAAAGGATATTAAAGGACTCTCACGCTCACAGGACATATAAATATCCTTTTTAAGTACAAAAGAAAAGGATACTTAACTAGGCTTTGTCCTAAAGAATACTTAAAGGACAAAAGGTACGGGTCACAATGACACATCATGTTAAAACATATCTTTTAAGTATCCTTTAAGTCTTTATCATCTCTCCTTTGGTCTTTAGGATCCTAAGAGGAACGACATGGTCACATCATGCAAAAGGCCTATCCTTTAAGTATCCCTAGGGGTTCTTAAAAGGAAATAACATAAATATATCATGCAACACGTGTCCTTTAAGAATCTCTCAAAGATTCCAAGACATTTAAAGGAACATGAATGGCTCGTTTCAAGAATTATTTCATAAATTGACATGTTAGTGTACGATTTTCAAAAGGGCATCACCGGATGGTTAATCAAGAGTTGTCAATCATTGATTGGCGTAATTAACACTGACTAAGGTCAGTGGGAAGAGGTCAAATTCACGGATCCATGCTTGATCCAAATTCCAAGACTCCCTGAGGGCTCACCTTAAGTTCTCAAAGTCTAATCAAAATAAAACAAGATAAAATAAACATTCCCACAGCGCCTAAGCACTTAGGCGGTCCAAAACCCCAAGCACGCCTTGGTCACCTTACCGCCTTGACAATTATGGTGCAACCCTCAAGTATCCCCCAAAAGAACAAAACACGATGAAGTATCAACTTCCTTAGTACAAAAAGTCTTAGCCCACTCCCTCACTGATTGACCCACAAAAGTACAAATTCTTTCTGGAGTTGCAGCTTCTTTACAAATGATCCTTCTATTGCGCTCAGCACCAATATTTTAAATATGTTCTTGTATGGTCCCTTTGCTGATCCAATGGATGTCAGCATCCCAATCTTGTTCATGAAAATTTGTTGATCCAATGGATGTCAGTATGCTAATGTTCATGAAAATCAAATAATACTCATCCCAACTTTTTGTTAATATGATGTGTAGGATTATACATGTCAAAATGCACTTTATTACATATGAAAAAGTTCGTGCTGCATTGGCAGCTAGTCCAATCTGTTCTTCCCAACATGCTCTCAACAAATTGACTAAAACCAAATCAACCAAGAATCTTTCTCTAACATTTACTTTTCCCATCTATTAAAAAAAAGAAACTTCATTTCTTATTCCTATGTCTTCCTATGTTTTTGGTATGTAACTGTAAATAAAAGAGTCTGCTTATCTTGGTGACCAGACCGTTCTCATTATGCACTAATATCTGAGGTGAAGAAGAATTCAATTTTGTTCTCAAGACATCTCTTATACTCTTGTCCTGTTCTTCTTCTTCTTCTGTCTTGTAGTATGTAATGACTAACAGTATGTTTGCTGTAGAAAATTTTATATCAGTGACACATCACATTTGTTCTTCAGTTCCAAGATTTTTTTGCTAATTTTGGTGGAAGTTACATGCAATTCTACCACGTTATCATGAAAACTTGGATATTACTCTATTAATCTCTGGGTTTTCTAAATTATATTGTGATATTTGCTTTCTAGGCATGCTCATTATCACGCAGGAAGCACACCATTAGCTTTGGTATGGAAGGATGAGCATTGTAGCAAGTATTTTCTGGATACAGACAGTAAAGGAGACGTTCCAAATCAACAACAGGTATGCATGTTACAAGTGAAAAATCATCTCCAACTTTCCTCATATGTAGGTTATGGTGCTAAAGTTTTGATAACTGCCATGCATGTAATTTCTAGTAGCATGCTCAAATTGCCTCGGTAATTATTTTCTGGTAAAATTTTTAATACAAAAGGTTCTCTATTTCCATTTGTGTATGTCTCGGCGGAGGTTTTCTCCCCTCCCCTTATGCATAGAGTGGCAATATGCATATATTGACTGTTCTTTGAATTCTTTTTCTATAGTTTTTAAAATTTCATGTTATTTGTTGTTTTAAGTATAAAGTAGTTGGAATATGAATCTGAATGTTTTCTTGGATATAGGATGTGCCACCCAGTGTAATGCTTTGCCTCAGTGAACATGTTTCCAATATAGACTAAAAGATCTTTTACATACATGATCAAGGTCAATAGTTGGATCATTATATGGGGTGGTAGGTTGCACTTTGGGTCTGCTTCATGGAGGTTGTAAATTTGACTCATTGTGATTTCTGGTGTGAAGATATGAAGGCAACTGCACATGCCCAAGGTTTTCCCAGACAAATTTATTGGAGTGGATCCAAAGCTTCTTGTACAGAAGGTTGCTTCAATTAATCAGATCATCACCCATATCCCTATAATGTAGGGTGTGTCTATGTCATATTGGTTTATTTTCTTGGGAAAGAAATTAACTTCATTCAGGAAAATATTTGTCGTAAGAGATCACTTCAATCTGCAAATGGATGTGGAGTCTACACCTTAACGGCATTTTTCACATTTCTTATTGTCTTAGCCAAAGCTTTGAAAATATTTTTTATTTGTTTTTCTGTCTTTATGTGAGCTTATGAAGGACCAGAAATATGTCCCAAAGTTTAAATCGTCTCATTAGAAGGTTTAAAGGAAATATATGCAAAAATTTCAGTGTTTGAGCTTTGTTCATGTTGCTCCTCGATGCCTTGGAAATGTTCATTTAATCATTTTAGATGCTGAACTTCAAGTTTGCACATCAGGGAAAGAAACTTCTTAAATAGTGTCTGTTAATGCTGGACTCAGTAGTTGTTTGAGTTCTTTGTGAAAGGACCTCTGCATATTCATTTAAAACACAAAGTTATAAAAGGCACTTATGTTCAGGCAAGAGAGCCCCACCCTTGGATGTGAGAGCAGTTCTTCCCCTTTTTCAGTTGTTTGGAGGTTATGGGCAGTTTAAGAGCGTCTGAGAAGGTTGGGTGGGTCAGGATGTGATGCAACATTTATAGAAGATACTCTACTCGTATTTTGCTGCGGCCTAGTGTTGAGATTGCGTAAGGGTAAGTATTGCTAATTCATGTTTGTTATGCTTTCGATTAAATAATCAGGTGGTCTTGGAGTTGCAAGAAGATGGAAAACTGACAAGCTCAGACGAGCCTCCTGTTGTGTTTGGTTGCTTCAATGAAGAGTTTCTACAAAAGGTATAGTCTATTAGCAATGTCTATGATGCCATAGCTGCTTTATTGTCGGATGTTCTCATTCTCTATGAAACCAGAGTAAATATAATAAATCCTTTATTGTTTGCTTGAATTTGTGTATGTGGCACTTGTTGATATGATGAGGGACAGTATGATTTGATGGCTTTGTACGTATTCTCTTTTGTATCTTCCACTGTGCTAGCTCAGCTGTAAAATCAAAATGAACTTCGGTAAGACAGCAGGGTTGGGATGCACAATGCATAGCAGCCATGGCCTGTGATGAGGGAAACAAATTTTGCATGTGTTGCATTCTAGGGAATGGTGCTTCTAAATTCCCTGTAACTTGTTAGGCTTGTCAGTTAACATTGGATGCTGCTGAATAAAATATAAGTTAGTCATAGTTGAGAAGATAGTTGGCCATATACCCTAAATGTTCAAGATAAGATTCATGTAGAGTCCCTCTCTTAGATTATAGCCTGTGCTCTATGCTCTTTGTATTCTTTTACCTATTTTTATAGATGACTAGTGTCTCATCGAGCTTGTTTTGTTGAATCTGGCAGTCAGGTTTGCGGCCACAAACACTTACACGGTTTGCTATTGGAGATGGAGGCTTAAAACTGGTTGATGGAAAGCTTGAAATGGCTGATCTACATTTCATTGGAAAGTCTTATTCTAGACGTGGATTCGCTGATAGCTATTCGAAGGTGAATAATTCATATACTGCACCAGAGATTTTTTTTAATTTTGGATTGAAGTGGCCTTGATAAGTACTATGGTTTTGGAAGTATTTAAAGAGTTAAACGAGGCTAGGCAAGTTTCGCTTGTCTAAATATTTGTAAGTATAGCTTTCCCAGTAGGGCTGTCCATAATTTGGTTCAAGCCAAAAAATTGAATAATACTGAGTGATTCGGTTTGGTCGGGAAATATTCAATTCAGTCTCACAAGTCTGTGAAACAGAACAAAACCGAGAAACAGAAATCGACCAAATTATATATATATATATATATATATATATATATATATATATATATATATATATATATATATATATATATATATATATATATATATATATATATATATATATATATACATATTTTACATCATACATTATGTGTGTATATATAATACATATTTTCATGTTCATTTGATAGTTTTTCATTTTAATTTGATTAGTGTCAGCCTGGTTTGGCTGGCCCAAGCTTGGGCATGCCCAAGCCAGGCCAACAGGGCATAGCTTACATGTGCTGGAAACCAGATTATAGGCACTCTGCTGTCCCCTCTTTCTGATTTTCAATAATGCAACAAATCTGTCCATCCTCGCTGTCAGCTCAGGGGCATCAGAGGTGGTGGCAGTGTTGTTGGTATGGGGAGGAGGCATTCGGAACAGGGAAACCATCGAGGTGGATCTGCCATGGCCCCTTAAGCAGGTGGAGCACCTCTGCAAGTTTTGCACCGAGGCCGTGTCCTTCAAGACTGAGTGTTCCAAGATGAGCATGCTCATCAAGCACCTCCAACTGCTCCACTTAGCTCTCTGCCTCACTTCGTCCACTTTTCTCTCCTCCTCTTCCTCCTTGTCTATTTCATCCTCCCATGGTAGAGCTGCCACCAGCGGCAGTGGTCGCAGCCACCTCTATGACTGCTTTGTGTGGTGCATCACGGCTGAGGCCACCAAGGCACTTGACTGCGCCCTTTTCCCTCGTTCGCTAGCACTCTGGCGTCTTCAGAAGTGCTCACCACTTTAACAATCAGCTTCACCAACTTTTGCAAAGTGCTCCCCCTCCTTGAGGTCTCCATTGTGGACACGAGGCTACTCCTCTCCTCTTGCTCTACTCTGCCACCAGGTCTGCCACCGGCGCTGGAGGCATCATCCTCAGCCTGCCGCCCATTGTCTGTGGCTACCAGATCATCTCCTGGGTCTAGAGCTACATTGCCATCATCCAGATGGCCACACGCATTTGTTTCACTACTGTGCAGCCATGCCTTCTTTCTGATTTGTCCCATATTGGAAATCAGAAAGAGGGCAGGGAGATCCCATACCAAACCAACCCCCCTCCTGACCCGGCCTACCATGCCCAGGTTGGCACAGTGATGGCCACAAACAAGTGCTGGCCCAGTGCAACTGCCGCCGACCAACCCCCCCCCCCCCTGCGTGGCAGATTGGCATTAAAAATAGAAAATAAATTAAATCTTCTAAAAATTTTAGTTTAAACTGGACCGAACTGATCTAAACTGATTTCTTTCTTCTTCTTCTTCTTTTTGTTGGCTTGGCACATATTTGGTTTTCAGTTTCTAAGAACTCCAAAACCGAACCAAACTGAGTACAAGTGGCTGTTGAATTCTTCTCCAAAACTGAACTGAACATGCAGTACCCTGTCACCCAGTTGCTGCTAAACTGAGAATACATAATTTGTACCACATTTTGTTATAGTGTGACATCATGCATTGGCCATACACTGATTTGTATATAATCCAAAATCAGGATTGAACTTGGATTTGCCCAATATTATTGAAGGTGTTCATCTCACATGCCTGGGCAATTAGGCAATTTGAGGGGATCTGAAATGTCTTGGCTTGCTCACCTTCGCATTATTAACCCCTCTAAGAGAGAGAGAGAGAGAGAGAGAATGCATGCACGCACACGCACAAAAACAAAAAATGGGCCACCTTTTTTCGGATTAGATGTTACTATAACCTATTATTTTCCCTTTTTCCTTTAATACATGCTGCTGCTTTTCTTTTGTTTTCTTAGTGTTTCTAGAGTATCACTAGCCGTCAAATTATTCAAATCTCCTGTATTTATCTTCCTTTTTTCTCCCTCTTAACATTCATAGTTCAATACCATCACTCCTTGACTTGCAGGCCTGCTCACTTTTCTCCTGTCCTAAATATATTCTCTCCTCTGTCGGATCTATGCGAGTTTTACTTAATTCAGATATTTGTTTTATGCACAGTGGTTTGTGGAGGTTCAGTTTTGTGCATTTTATATGTTTGGAAAGTGGAAAGCTGTTTTCACCTTAGTTTGATAAAATCGTACCTGCATTATGTTTCTGTATATGTGCTTCAGATTTTATTTTTTTTTGTTGGCTGGATATCATACCTATGTATGCCATCAGTTCTGAAAGTAAAACATGTATTTTGTTATCAGGCTTTTTTAGGAACTGTAAGATGAAATCTAAATCTAGATGAACTTTAAAAAGAAAACTATTGAAAACCTAAATCGAGATAAGATGTAGTGTGAATCGTCCAAATTTTAGGCATAAGGGTAAGTATATATAAGGTTAAGTATATGTCAGATTGTTAAAGAAAAGACAGATCTCCTATTCTACCAATTAGGAAACCTTTTGCCTTCCTGTTTTTAAGATTTGAATCATCCCCAGAACACGTACGAGGATATTCTGTCCTGTCTGTAATCTTCATGTGGATTGGTCTGAGATGGCACACCTAATTCTGCAATTTGAGCTACACTCAGCAGATTATCTTGAGCACAGCAGAGAAGGTAGACGGGGAAAAATGCATGATCTTTAATGTTTTATATTGCATGTCTCGTGGAGCTATGATGTCTTATTGTCTTTTGATGTGTATATTGGTATGCTTTCTATCTGTATCCATGATCACCTATAAGTCTGTCTTGCAACAAGCTTGTATACTTGGTACGGTGCTCTTAATGCCTAAGGAAATTTGTGATTTTTGGTTGACTGCCATGTGGTTATGGTTTCTTGATACCCCCCACCTCATCGTATGTTTCTTAACTCACCTTTTTGAACCATGGCTTGAGCTTTTCAGTTCCTTTTAGTGTGAGAGGAATCTCTCCTCTCACGTTTTGGATGCACTACCTCTATTTATTTCGATAAAATTGGTGGTACATACCACAATTTTTTTTAACAAAAGAAATGGTTGAGCTCTTCAGTGTGATCTTGGCGTCGACATGATACTTGTGTTATGATTTCTATGCAGGATATATTCTCATGGATGCTAGTGAATTCTATTTGTATTTTGTTGATATTTCAGGATTTAATGATTGTGAATGTGGTAACTGCGTATTACCTCAGCATAAAATTCCCTCAATGTAAGGTCCTAGTAGCCACATGCACATACTTGTAGACTGGTGGTTGTGCACATCCTATATTCTGAGAACAGCCTATTCATATAGATCATGACTCTGAGCTGCTCTGTGATTAGATTTGAAAGATATCTATATGTATCTTTTTCCTCTTTTACTTTTTTTATGATATTGATAAATTTGGTGATCTGGATTGAGGATCACATGTTCAACATACGAAAAATTCCGTGCTGTCTGCTTCTGTCCTTTTTCTGTTATGTGGTTAGCTAGTTCATGCTATGCGTTATCAAGATTTATTTGCAAATTCATCGTGTATCTACCTGTAAAGGCATGTGATGAGGAGACTCTCATACTTTAGTTCTGAAATCCATGTGCATTGTGTCCAAACAAGGTTCGACGATGTATATGTTCTAGATTTTAACTTACACTTTGTTTGGTATGAAGGTGCTATTCCAATATACTGCTCGGCATACTCCACTTCGGATTGAAGATATCTTTGCGTCCATACATCCATCTGTTAGTCAGAGCATGGAATCTAAAGGCATTGTGATGACCGGGTAACAAGCTTAAAGCGATAAGAAGGTAATGCACCTCGTATGCTCCTGCTTCAGAACCCCCACCCCCACCCCGCTGAAATGTCAGGGGTTGTGGCACAATTTGGCCTGGGCCCTCCATTTTTTTCACAAGGAGCCAAGCTGAGCTGGTGGGGGCGTGGCAGTCTAGTGTGTGTTGGAGGGCACAGGTGATCTTGCTTCCACCCCAAAAAATGGAGAACAAAAGTGAGGCTTTGTATTGTGTCACGAATAAGTAGTTTAAAATGGAAGTCATCTATAGACGTGTTGCTCTGTTTTTGGTGTGGGAGCCGTTTCCTTTTCTTTTTTTTTTCTTAATCAGGAGTATTTATAAAGCCTTCCTAGTAGAGAGAATACACATACCAACAACTAATCTTTCCTCCTGGATAGGGGATTTTTTTTTGCACCTCAGAGAGCAATAATCTCTGCGCGCCATAGACAATACCTGGACATAGGTTTCTACGAACTCATGGGACAAAGCCTTTTTAATCCTTCCTGCACAATCATTGAAGGTGGGATTTGAATTCAAGAGCTTCCGATGAAAAGAAGGTTAAATGTTGTTGAATCATAGGTTCTTTGGCGTGAGGGAGTTATTTCACTCTGTTGGATACTCTGCCAATTTAAATATTGTTTGCTACGCACAGGTTTCGCACGTGTGCCAGATAATATCAATTTTTGTACTATTTGTATGCTTATGCCACTATTTCGTATTAAAGTGAACATTTTCTATTGTACTCCGCATGTTCGTATGCGCACCCCGCCAAATTCTTCTTTCTTCCATGAGAGTTTCCCTGATGAGGTCATGGATTTCATGTTAACCAAAAACCAAAAAAAGTGCCTACTTTCATTTGATTGACATGTAACTAAAAATAGATACTTAATTTAATAGAAGAGAGTTATGTGGTGGGAGTCTAGGAGTACTGTTATGATGACTGAGGCTAATGAATCGGACACATGGGTTTTGTTTGGTATCGGATAAGAAAGGAGATGAATAAGCATAACTCGATCCAATATAATTTGTCATATTCCATTTAATTATAGATTAAACATAATTATGTCATTTGTATTAGTTCAATATTACGTTAAATATCCTTATTAGTAGTAATGACATCACTTCATTACTCAGCTCAACTTCAAACTAGTATTAACCTAAGCATGTATTGAATACAATGACAAAATAATAAGACTAGACATTTTTTCACCTTTTTCATTAGGAGTGTTTGATTGATCCTCTCATTTAATGATGTATTAAATATAATTGGACAATGTTTATTAATGAAATGATATATTGAATATACTTATTAGTAATAATGCAATCATTTTACTATTCAACTTTGTATTTGGTATTAATTTAAGTATGTATTAGTAATGGCAAAACAATAATCCTCACATTCAAGAAATATTAAATATAATTGTGCTATTTTTATTGATGTAGTGATACATGAATATAACAAGGAGCATCGGAGGCATCAGTTTGTAAAAAGTGGGGATGGACAAAACGGGGTTTGGAAGGTGGAAAAGTTAGAATGACTTGTACCCATGTTTAACCATGAAACTGAAATTGAAGGTATCCCAAAGACCTAAACCCTTCTTAACCATGTAAAGAAATGGCATATCAAATGTTGAACGAGGATAAGATGAGTTTAAACCCATCCTTAGCCCGACAGGACCGTAGTGAGTTAAGGATCTCCCTACCTAGCTAATGTGGGTTTGGTGGACGCAATCATGTTGGTAAAAACAGAAAAAAAAAAAAAAAAAAAAAGGAATTCTCGGTTTAGTATATATCAACAAAACTGCTGAAGAATTAGATAGAGAATCGAATTTGGCGAGTCGGTTCTTCTCTCTTAACATGGAGTGATGTGATCTTAACGGCGTTTTGCACACAGACACAGCTATTGAAAGGGCTGCGTTGGCAGTTTCAGATGCTCTGCCCATTTTTTTATTTTATAACATACACAAGTTTTTTAGCTTTAACGTCTAGCTTTTCTATTGCTTCGCCTTTGGATTTGATCTCTTTCCAGACCACACAAGCAACCCGTTGTTCGCGACTCCATTTGCTAACTTCACAGAACTTTCATTGCCTTCACGAGCAAGATCACATCCAACGTCCCTCATTGCGAGCTTGTGCACATGCTTCGAAGGTCACCTGATTAGCTTCTATAGATGCATTCTTTAAAGATGTCCTAAAGTTGCACCATCGAATTGTAGTATCTTCGTTGAAGATCTCAGTCAGGACAGACATATGCCAAACATGAGTACCCTTTAAAACTATAGGTATAATATTTGACATAGAGATCCAATCTTGATGGACGTATCTAACTCCCGGTTTGGTTACGATATTAAGTATCAATGTCAGTATTACTTTTAATATTAATATTGGTATAACTTATTTTAGGTGTTTGGTTGTATCATATTAATCTTAAAAGTTCTTCACAATTAGACTTAAATCGTAGCAAATTTAATACAGATGGAAACCTGTATTGAATGTGATACTTTCGAGCTCGCACTCCATACGAGCTCGAGCGCCTCTTCCACTCCCAAGCTCTTCGTCTCTCCACACCGTCGGGAACCGTCACATAGCGTTGCACCACGTAGGCGGGGAGGACCATGTCGACGAAGGAGGTGAAGCCAGGCATCTGTCATGTGGTGCTGCAGGGGTGTGGAGCTTTCTTGCAAGTGAAGCCGTAGAAGGTGGCGAGTCGAGGTCGAGGTTGGGGAGGTGATGCCAAGATGGCGCCAGCAATGGGATATGAGGCCGGTGGCCACGGTGTCCTGGGTATGGGGCAGGGGTAGGACGTGCTTCTAGATGGGCTACTAGAGGGAGCTGAGATGGTAGAGGCCGTCACCGTCGACGGCATGCTCCACGGCCCTCTGCTGCTGTTGTAGCGGTTGCTGCTGCCACTACTACCGTTGATGTTGTTGCTGTCGATGCCTTCCCATTGGGAGGGTGTGGGGACAGGCGGTGGTGGGGCTAGGCGTGCCGGCCTCCAAGTCGTTGTAGAAGATGTCAGGCATCAAATGTCACTCGGATGTCGGCATCTTCTTCCTTCAATATTGGTTGCCCACCATCTGTTCAATTAATTTCCTCATAGAAGGAGGCTTGCCAAGATGCATGCTGGGAGAAGAGGGAAACCAGAATAGATGACGGGATGGCCTGAGATGGGTAAAGGTGATGAGATCTGAGAAGGTGGCGGTGGAGGACGCCAAAGGTGACGTGAAGCTGAGTGGGAGGGCTGTGGCGGAGTGGAGGTTAACCTGGTGCGGTGGATGGAGGTGGCGGAGAGGGCAGCGAGGGTGATACTTGGTCTTGGTTTTAATTAAGTTTGGAGTGGAGATTAATATCATTTTTAATACTGTTACAACTTCATTCAAACACTTTAAATTTATATCATACCAATCTTAATATTAATAGCTAAAACTCTAAAAGATATTAATATCAAAACTAGTATCGTATCAAGTTTAGAAGTCTAACCAAACAGGGCATAGGGAACCAAATTACCTAACGCTTGGAGTTGGCTGACTGACAGTTGGTGGGACATCATGATGATGAATAATACTTGTTGCAATTCTTCTGCATTGCAATCCAGAGGAGGGCAGCAGACGTCCAATCTTCCGACGGCTGTTGTGCAACTTGATTGGGTGGGAGAAGTCGGTTTTTCATTTTTTTTATTTTTTATTCAGATTTTTAAAAAAAAATTAACGTCCGATAAAAAATTGGATTGTACAGTTGGGTTGAGTTGTCGGGTCGACCCTAACCTAAATGTATATTTTTTTTTAAAAAAAAACTTTTGGTATAGACTTGATTTATGTATAATAAATAAATAAATTTTTGAAAAAAACTATACAGCCGAGCGACCCAATTGTATTGTCCAATTTTTTGTCAGACGCTCCGAAAAATTTTAAAAATTCAAATAAAAAATAAAAAATCAGCGTCCCACTTAGTCGGACAGTGCAGCAACTGTCAGATCCAGCAAGTATTACTCCATGATGATTGATGGTAGTTTGGTATGTGTTGTCTAGCAGTTGACTTTAAGCATTACATATTCCGATTATTATGTTTAACTTTCGGTTTGTTGCATATATACCTATAAAAACTAGTGTATTTGTATTTATGCCTCTAACACCCATATATGGTATGAAATACCTCCAAAAATTTTAGAAATATTGTAGTTCTACTTCTCCGTCAAAATGCTGTGAACTATAATTGAATATGCCAAAAAGATTTCAGACTTTATATATGTATACCCCTAAATAAATTAGAATTTTGCATACATGCCCCTAACTTCACCAGAATTTACAAAATCCTTTTGATATATTCGGTTGGACTTCACAGCATTCTGAGGAAGGGTATCATCGCAATCTTCAGAGGTTTTTTGGATATGTCATACAATATATCAGAGTTGAGGTATAGATATAAATATACTAGTTCACAAAGTATATTTGCATAAAACCCTTTGACTTTTTGATATTTCGTAGTGCGTCCAATTTCTAAGCTTTATAATCGTCAAGATCTCCTACGCGTCATGTTTTCCATTTAACTAGAATAACAATACTACTCAAATTTCTTTCCCACATTGTCATTTTTGTTAAAAGTTATCTTATCACTTGACCTTTAAATGTTAATTGTACAAAACGGTGTGTCAAAAATATATCAAAAGTATCTTCAATGAGAATTGCTGGATAAATGCTTTTGGCAGCTAATACTCTTTATAGTACGGTAGTAACATTTTAGAAGCTTCATCTTGTAATTTTTAACTAAAAAGCAAAAGACAACTAAAATCCTACATAAATGACTTCTCAAATCTAATTACTTATTCCAAAAATAACTAAATAAAACTACAAAAGTATTTTTAATTGAAAGCTAGGACTAAACACGAACTTAGGAAAAGTAACAAAAGTATAGTAAAAAGTGTTGCATGGTGCTAAAATATGTAGTACTATGACACCACGTTGAGATTACGACACCAGTTGAGAAATTTGCTTAGAGTCATCTTCTTCCTCTAGAAGTGAAAATACTTAGGAAAATAAAATAGGCGACTGTCATAAATATTTCTTGTAAATTTTTTTATTGAATATCCTTATTATGTCTTATCTCAGAAATTGCCTCCATTGATTTATGATGCGGTAAATGTAGAGGTACTAAAACTAAACAATCAAATTTACATAAATCCATTAATATTTGACAAAACAAAATTATCTAGTATAATAACTTCTCTTAAAAAGGAAATTTTTTTTGTTCAGTAATAATTTATTACTTCAATAAAACACTCATTTTCTGTAAATAGACAAGATAGTTCAGCCCATCTTACTGAGCACCAGCTTGGGCATTCTCTGATTTGGGCCGGAACAGGAAGGAACTGGGCGCCCTGCGATGAAATGAAACCTAGAACAAAACCTTTAAGTTCTTAAAAATAAAAATATATGATGGAATATAATACTGTGAGATGTAAAGAAAAAAAAACTGGTAAGATGAAAAATAATGTACATTAAAGAACAAAAAAATATGGCAATAAAAAGACTGCTATACAAATAATAACAAGGAGACTTAGCAAACAAATGTATATTAGATGATTATTTTTGATATATCTAGGATACATAAGATATTAGACAAAGCTTCTGGCATGAGATTTACAACCAATTTCGAATTATCTGATAAACATATGGTAAAATATCTTAATACATAAAGCTGAAAAAAAAAAGCAGAGAAAAAAACTGGTCATATGGGAAATGACTAGAAGATTATTAGATAGAAAGATTTTGATGAAACAAAAACCAATTTCTGATATAACATGGCTGTTGGCCTGATTCCTGAATAGGGTACTGCACCGTAGGGTGCGGCGGGAGCACATGTTTTTTAATTTTTTTTCTTGGGCTCTCTCTGGCATTTATTCTTGAAAATTTCTTCTCATTCCTCATTGTAGGAAATATAAAGACATTCTCTAGTTCCCATTTTTAAAGTGAGAATACTACAATATAAGGTTGTTGTCTATCTTTCCTTTTTAAAGTGAGAATACTATTCGACTATCATTATTAACTTATGCAAGAGTGTCATTTTAAGACAATCCTAGTTCTAGAAGAAGTAATACTTTTTCCTTGAATGACCCATTCTTCAAAATCTTTTCTTGGAGGAATGATGGATGCTAGATATTGGGGATGCCAATGCTAACCGATAGTTAAATTATTTGATCTATAGATCAGTTGATGGATTGTCTTTGATATGTATGCATAATGAATAAAACAACAAATACAAGTTTTTGCTGACAGGTAATTATCTAATTAATGATTAGCTTGTAAGATAATTAACAGATAAGCGTAGCACCGTCAACTCCTGAAAAGGCTTTTTGGTTAATTCAAAATTTCGTATTTAGAATTGGTAGGGGTGTGCCGGGCCCTTGCTGTAGTGCAACGCAGGGGCGACAAGCGAGGGCCCCAGTGGCAAGCCACTGTGGGTGGGCCCTCCCCCACAACAAATTAATTTAATATCATGTGGGCCGATGGCCCACGTATCAGATATTAAACTGATAAGAACAGATACTACACTTGATCTTAGCCAAAAGGCCGAGAAAGGTATGAGTTCCAATGAAGGCCGGGGAGCCTCTTTTGTATCCACTTCCTGGTCGTCATCTTTTCTATTCTACCGATGTCGGACTAAACTCCAACTTCCGTTCGCAAGGGCGAAGTGCATTAAGCTCATACGCAAATGCAACAGCTCGATGGAATGGGTGGGTTATTTTCTAGAGGCATACTTGTCATCCGCGTCTAGACGTTGTTTGCTTACACAACATGAACACAGTTATGATTATAGTAATCTATAACCTATATATATGAAGGGGATTGTCCGGTTCTCGGTAGTCCCTGGTTCATACATATTTTTCTTTGCCCGGTTCACTCCGGTTTATTTGTTGTATTCCTCACTGGTTCCTGCTGCCTTTGTTTGTCCGATTCAGTTATGTTAGCACGGCCAAACACTTCCATGTAATTACCTGACCTCGTTGCAAGTTCCAACTATAACACAAATACCCGACAGATATCATAAAGAAAAAGACTTCTCGCACTGGCTGCTGGTATTTTAAAATAAGAAATATATGTTTTTTTTAATTAGGTGGGTTTTAATCTAACTTATATGACCATACAATCGATTTTGGATCGGAGGATCCTAAAAAAGATAAAAGATAAAAAATCAAACTCCAATGAACAGTATGAACACTAATAAAAAAAACTCATCTTTTTTGGATTATCCACTTCAAAATGGCATTGTACAATCATGTCGGGTATAATGGCCCCTTCTAAAAAAAAATTAAAATTAAATATATATATATATATATATATATATATTATTTTAAAAACACCACCAACTGACGTAGCAGCAAGTCTTTTTCATATCACAAATCCTGGACTTCTAATCCATTTACACTAACCGCACAGTTGAATGTACCCATTCCAAGGCTAATCTGTAAGGACTAAGGTTTTCGGATTCAGTTTTCAGAGTCGGACCTTGTAGTTCAGGTCATGATGGGGCTGAGACTCTGGTCTGTTTCGCGTTGAGCGGGCTCGACGCGGTTTGAACGGCGTCCAGCATTGTAGACGCGTTTTAGTTTGTGCCACGTGGGTGCCATGTGGGCTGGCTTTGGGTCGCGAGTGTACGGGACGGTCGTGTCGTCTGAACGGCGTTCATGATGGTCGACGCGTTTCAGACTGCGACCCTGCGGTGTCAGAGTACGGTGCCAATCTTGTCGTCTGAATGGCGTCGGCCTTGGGCGACGCGTTTCAGAGTTCTGTCAGAACGGCCTGTCATGTCATCTGATAGGCGTCCGTACATCTCGACGCGTTTTAGCCAGATTCTGGTTATCCCGCGAACCTTCCCTCATTTCCTTCATTTCTCACCCTCACTCTCTCTCTCCTCACCCTCTCCACCCACCGACTTTCCCCACTCTTCCCCTTCCTTTTTCCCCTTCTTCCTCTTCCACCTCTCCACCTCTCACCACTGCCACCACCACCTTCTTCGCAACGTTCCATTCTCCGGACGGCGGCCGACGTCCCGGCGGAGTGGCGGCGTCCTCGGAGTACCGGCGGCGGTTTGCGGTGCGACGGTTTGGCGGCGGAGCCAGGAGGAGTTCAAGAATCAGTAGGGTGACGATTCCCGTAGTGTTTCATTTTAAAACCCTATTCTCCCACTTAAGGCATGCTACGGATCTATGGTTTTGGGTAGAATAAGCATGTTAGGGGCTTTTCCTTGATGGGAATGGGAGTTTCTATGAATGTGGATTTATGATGCTTTGGTTTGTCCTCTTTCTCCTCTGTTTTTGGGGTATTGGGGGTTGGAAAGGGAGCCTTCGGGCATGAGACAGAACCTGGTTTCTGGCGCTAAAAGACGTCGTGCATGGACGACGTCTTTCAGAAGGGCGTCGGGCCATCATGACGCCTTTTAGGCAGAAATCGTCCCACTAAGGCTCTGTCAGTTCGGGGATTCTGGTACTAAAAGACGTCATGCATGTACGACGCGATTTGGAATAGCGTTAAGCCACCATGACGCCTTTTAAGGCAGAAATCCCCCGATTAAGGTTTTCTGCTAATTTCGGTTTTCTATGTGAATGGCGTCTGAGGATGTTGACGCCTTTTAGAAGGCGGCTACCTGTAGCGACGCCTTTTAGGCCAGATTCTGAGGCCGGGATTTCATGAACGAGTTTAGGAGACTTAAATGGCGTCGTCCTTGGCTGACGCGATTCAAGGCAGAACCACATTAATCCATGCCAGTAAAATGTGTTTACATTGCTAGATAATTGGTTAACTGTATGTTTTAGTATACTCGATGATGTGGACTCTTCATGACCGGATGGCACTGCGTTGTATATCGTGCGACCGTGGACTTCTTCCGTGACCGGATCGCACCGTGCCGTGTTTTGTGTTTCGGTGGACCTAGAGTGACAGTTGTAGCGTTTGACACCTGATGAGGCAGAATCCGATTCGGCCCATTAAATTAAGCCCAAACCCAGTTCAGCCCAGCAGCAGCAGTACAAGGCCCTCAGGGAGCCTTCGGCCCATCAGCGGCCCAACAGCCCTCGGCCCGTAGGCGGCACCGTTGCTCCCGGCCCAACAGGCTTCAGCCCGTCAGCGGCCCATCAGCCTACGGCCCGGTAGCAGCCCGGCAGCCCCAGGCCCAGCAGGCTTCGGCCCATCAGCGGCCCAACCCCCTTCGGCCCGATAGTCGAGTCCGGCCCACTCAGGTGGAGGACTAGGCACTATGGCGGTTTACCAGTAAGCCCGGACATAGTCCTATATCGGCTGTCACCGTTAACCATCCTCTATCCTCTGCTATAAATACACCGCTATTTATTGCCAAAGGTATGCAATTCTATGCCTCCGAGACCCTCAAGGACTATAGTCCTAAAAGCATTAAAGCTACTCTTTGCCTTCTGAATCGAATCTTCTTCAGAAGTTAACTTGACCGTCGGAGGGGGTTCCTAAGGGCCGAAGCCCGGGACTCCTGCTGACCGGTTTCTTCTTCTTTCCCTCCTGCAGGGGCTCGGTTCGAATCATCGCCGACCTCCCCGAGTCGGTCTCGGCCGCCGACCTCGGACTCCTCCCACCGGTCTCGACGCCGTGCGCCGGCTGCATCCTTGACCGAAGGAGCCTCGGCCCCGCCTTCCGAAGACAAGCCAGCATCTGACCGAGCCACCTTCGGCCTCGGACCTTCGGCTTCGTCTCTGCCTCCATCGCCTTCCGGATCCCTGTCGGGCCTCTTGCACCGATCCGACCTAGCTCCGGATCCGTAACTTCGGATTCCAGCCTCGGAATCCGGTCGTGATAGATCCAGTCTACATCACGTGGCGCCGTCTGTGGGAAACAAACAAACAAGTCATGTCTCAACGACCTGTCACCCGGCGATCCGGACAAAGCGAAGCAGAGACGCGGGAAGCCTCCGCGCAGTTACAACACTCTGAAGGCGCCCCGTCCGCCCCGCCAGGCGCGACTCTGCCAGTCATACCAGAGTCGCACGCTGCGGGAGACGACCGGGTGGGATTGCTCCAGCAGCAAGTAGCTACGCTGGCCGCAGCCGTCACCTCCCTGGCACCTCTACAGGAGATGGTGTCCGCCATCGCCCAGCGCATGGGACTGCTGGGCCAGCTTCCTCAACAAGTACCACTCCCTCCACTCTGTCCGGTCCAAGATGCGAGGTTTCGGCCAACTCCTGCGCCGGTTTCCCCTGCCGAAACTGCTACGGCACGCAGCGAGCCCTCGGCACTGCCTGCCCGAGCTCCTCGCGCTGACCGCCTGACGGAGCAGGGCTATGCTTCGTCAGAATTCCGTCCGGACCGGACTGTAGGACAATCAGTCGCTACCTCAACCGCCCCGGACCTGGACCGGCGACTGACGGCAATGCGCAAGGAAATGCAGCAGATGGTGTCCCGGCCATACGGGGCACCTCTTGCCAGCAACATCCTGGAGCAGACCCCGTTCACGGCAGAACTCCTGGCTGTCGAGGTACCTCCTAACTTTAAATTGCCAAAAGGCCCCCTCTACGACGGAATGACAGATCCGGTCTGTCACTTCCAGAGGTTCAACACCTACCTCTCTGTCCGAGGGGTCCCCGAAGCAGTCCGCTGCCGACTTTTCCCCCTCACTCTTGAGAAAACCGCCCTCACCTGGTTCGAGACACTGGCCCCCAACTCCATCCACTCCTTAGTCCAGTTGGGCCAGTTATTCATCGACCAGTTTTATGATGCCACCCGGCAATGCAAAACCTCCGCCAGCCTGCTAGCCATTCGGCAAGGCCCCACCGAAACTCTTCAGGAATACTTCACCAAGTTCCGGACCGAGGCCGCCCAAATCCCGAACCTCGACAGCTCGATCGCGGTCTCGGCCGTGATCAGCGGATGTCGAGACGAAGGGCTCCTCGGCTCCATCGGGAAACGCCATCCCCCTACCTTCCAGGACCTCGTGGCCCGAGCCCATAAATACATCAACCGCGAGGCCCTGATGATGTCCAGAGGTAAAGGCGCGACCGAAGCAGCCTCGGCGCCTGCCCCCCAGGTAGCCCGACCTCGGCCAGAAGACCAAGAGCCCTCCCGAAAGCGGTACCGTCGGGAAGATTGGGACAGGGAAAGGCGAAGAGATCCGCAACAGCGGTACTTACCCCTACCTGCTCCCCCTTCCCGTATGCTCATGGAGGTGAAGGGTATGATTAGGCGACCAAATCACCTGAAGACGGATCTTCGCCGAAGGGACCCCGGCAAATACTGTGAATATCACCGGGAGATCGGCCACACGACAGATGAGTGCCGGCAGCTCCGAGAGGAAATCGACCGCCTCATCCGGGAGGGAAGACTGCCGCAGTACCGACGAGAGCAGCCCCCGCCGCAGCGAAACCGAGACGTCCCAGCGACGCCCAGGCAGCAACCCCCGGTGGCAGAAGCCGCTCCTCCGCCAAAGGTCACCTCGGCCCCGATAGAGGCATCCCATCAAAGACCCAGTTTTGGGTCTATCATGATGATATCCGAAGGGCCAAGAGAAGGATCAAGGCCACGGCAGTGCAGCTCTGCCACTATAGCGGCAATTGACGTCGAGCCGAAGCGGCCTCGCCAAGAAGATATCACCTTCGGCTCAGAGGACCTGACTGATATTCAGGTCCCTCACGACGATGCCCTCGTCATAAACGCTGTAATAAATAGCTACGATGTACATAGAATATTTGTCGATAATGGAAGCGCCCCAAACATCTTGTTTTATGATTGTGTTGAAAAAATGGGATTGAGTGAGGCTAATATGAAACCTCACCGGGGCCCCCTCTTCGGTTTTAACGGTTCGCCCTGCCGAGTAGAAGGTATTGTTCGGCTCCCTGTAACTTTAGGCTCCGCCCCCCGGCAATTAACCGTTGATACGGACTTTGCCGTTGTAAAAGTCGATTCGGCCTACAACGCCATATTCGGCCGAAGGCTAATCGGCGGGGTAGGAGCCGTGCCTTCGTCTTTCCATCAGAAGTTGAAGTTTCATACCAGCCATGGAATAGGCGAGGCCAGAGGGAATCAAGAAGCAGCCCGGCAGTGCTACATGATCTCGGTCAAAGGGAAGGCTGCAGCCGAAACCCTAGCAATCGAATCATCAGCCGAGGCATCTCCGAGAGAAGCACTCCTCGCCATTCCGATTCCGGGAGGCGAAGGATGGATCCTGATGATAGGCTCCGGCCTAGAAAAGACCGAAGCAGAAAAGCTCACCGAGTTCTTGAAAAAGAATCTCGACGTCTTCGCCTGGTCTCCGGCGGACATGCCTGGGGTTGACCCGGAGGTAGCAGAGCACCGACTCCATACCGATCCCGACCAGCCCCCGGTAAAGCAGAAGCGGCGCACCTTCAATCAAGAAAGGAGAGCCGCCATCCAAGCCGAAGTACAGAAGGGGCTGGACGCCGGACATCTCCGAGAGGTGCATCATCCGGACTGGATCGCCAACGTGGTGATGGTGCCAAAAAAGGATGGCAAGTGGCGAATGTGCGTGGACTTCACCAACCTCAATAAGGCCTGTCCGATGGATAGCTTCCCGCTGCCTCGGATAGACCAGGTGGTGGACGCAACCTCCGGCCACGAGCTCTTAAGCTTCCTCGACGCCTATTCAGGCTATCACCAGATCCGGATACATGATGAGAGTAAAACTAGCTTCACAACCGATCTGGGCTTATATTGTTATACCCGGATGCCCTTCGGTTTGAAGAATGCCGGCGCGACATTTCAGCGCCTCGTCAATAAGGTCTTTGCCCCACAAATCGGCCGCAACATGGAGGTCTACATCGACGACATGCTGGTGAAGAGCCGCGTCGCCAAGGACCACTTGGCCGACCTGGCCGAAACCTTCTCCGCGTTGCGGCGGTACAAAATGAAACTAAATTCGGCCAAATGTGCTTTCGGGGTAGCTACAGGGAAGTTCCTCGGCTACATGGTCACTCACCGAGGAATAGAAGCTAACCCTGAGAAGGTATCAGCTATCATACAGATGCGCCCCCCGGCAAACCTCAGAGAGGTGCAGAAGCTGAATGGGAGGATCGCAGCCCTAAGCCGCTTCATGTCGAGGGCGGCGGACTACTGTTTCCCCTTCTTCAAGCTGCTGAAGAAAGCCAATAGCTTCGACTGGACGGATGAGTGCCAAGCGGCCTTTGACCAGCTAAAAGCCTATCTCTCCAAAGTCCCCATTCTGTCCAAGCCGGTCCCTGGGGAGCCGCTAAGCCTGTACCTCGCAGTCTCCGAGACGGCTCTCAGCGCCGTCCTCGTCCGAGAACAAGATGGCGTTCAGAAGCCAGTTTACTATACCAGCCGAGCCCTTCAAGGAGCAGAACTCCGGTATCTTGCCCTGGAGAAGTTGGCTCTGGCCCTCATCTCGTCCGCGAGGAGGCTCCGACCTTATTTTCTTGCTCATTAGGTAAAAGTTCTTACCGACCAGCCCCTGAGGCAAATTCTCTCCCAACCGGAGGTATCCGGCAGGCTGGCAAAGTGGGCGATTAAGCTAGGAGAATTCGACATCTCCTACGCGCCTCGAGTAGTAATAAAAGCCCAGGCGTTAGCAGACTTCATCGCCGAGCTCACTCCCGGCGCTATCTCGGCGTTTCAGCCGAAGGCCGACGCGCCCAAAGCCGAAGGAACTTCGGCTCCTACGCCAGCAGACGAATGGCAACTCTTTGTAGACGGCTCCGCATGCTCCACGGGCAGCGGCGCGGGTTGGATCCTGGCATCGCCCGAAGGAGTCGTCACGGAGTATGCTTTGCATTTCTCTTTTCCAGCAACTAACAACGCCGCCGAATACGAAGCTCTCATTTCTGGCCTCCGGGCCGCGAAGAAGCTCGGCGCCCGAAATCTGAAGGCCTTCAGCGATTCTCAGCTGATCGCCAGCCACATTTCCGGAGAATACGAGGCTCGGGACGCGATCATGGCATCTTATCTCCAGGTGACTCGCAAGATCCTCGCTCAATTCGATTCTTATGAAATCGTGAGGATCCCGAGAGCCGAGAATGCCCGAGCCGATGCACTTTCCCGACTGGCGTCGACTCAAGACGGGGGAGGAGGCCGAATGATCCTAGTGGAGGAACTCGCCGAACCAAGCCTCGGCGAGCCTGAAGCCATGCAGATCACTGAGGCCGAAGCCGAGACATGGATGACTCCCCTCGTCGCTTTTCTCCTCCGAGGAGAAGTCCCGCCAGACTCAAGGGAGGCGAAGCACATTCGGCAACGCTCATCCCATTTCCTCCTTCTGGACGGGGTGTTATACAAGAAGTCCTTCGGCCGACCGCTGTTGCGATGCCTCGGCCCGGCTGAAGCCGACTACGCCACGAGAGAAGTACATGAAGGGGTATGCGGAGCGCATGCAGGAGGAAGGGCCCTGGCTCACAAGCTTCTAAGGCAAGGCTACTGGTGGCCGATGCTCCGAGAGGACGCTTTAGCCCTCGTACGGCGCTGTGACCAGTGCCAGAGGTTTAGCTCCCTCATCCACCAGGCAGCCACCCTTCTGACCCCCTTATCCGACCCCTGGCCTTTCGCTCAATGGGGAATCGACCTCCTGGGGCCTTTTCCCGTCGCCACCGGCCAAAGAAAATTCCTCATCGTGGCGGTATATTATTTTACTAAGTGGGTAGAAGCCGAACCCCTCGCGTCAATAACCGATAGCAATGCTTGGAACTTCGTATGGAAGTCCATCATCTGCCGGTTCGGCATCCCCCGGGCCCTCATCTCGGATAATGGAAAGCAGTTCGACAGCCGACGATTCAGCGACAACTGCGCCAACTTCGGCATACTCCACAAGTTCACTTCGGTAGCTCACCCTCGGGCAAATGGCCAGGTCGAAGTCACTAACCGAAGCCTGCTGCAGGGACTGAAAACCCGCCTCGGCGAAGCCAAAGGCCGATGGGTAGAGGAGCTGCCGAGTGTTCTGTGGGCCTATCGGACGACGAGCAGAAATCCTACCGGCGAAACTCCATTTCGCATGGCTTATGGGATAGAGGCCGTCATTCCAGTGGAAATCGGCCTCCCCTCTCTCAGAGTCGTTGCCTACAATCCGGAGGCCAACTAAGAAGGCTTGAAAGATCATCTGGACCTCATTGAAGAGATCCGAGATAAGGCTCGTATCCGGCTAGCAGCTTATCAGCAACGCATGGCCAAGTACCACAACACTCGAGTGAAGCCCCGGAGCTTTGAAATCGGGAGCCTCGTGTTGAGGAATGCTCATGCTTCCAAACCGGCCGAAGCCTCAGGAAAGCTTGCCCCCAACTGGGAGGGACCTTATCGGGTCAAAGAAGTAATCAGACGAGGGGCTTATCGGTTGGAAACCCTTTCGGGCCAGCCTCTTCCTCGCACCTGGAATGTGGAGCGCCTTCGGCGTTATTTTATGTAAATCACTTTTTTCCGGACTTTCAGCCGGAAGGTATGAATAAAGGTCCCTTCTTCATGAAGCATGGTATTCTAAGTCCGTGTAAACCGTACCGAGAGTGGCTTCGGCCATGCAAACCGTATCGGGAGCGGCATGTTATTCTCCTAAGTCCGTGTAAACCGTACCGGGAGTGGCTTCGGCCATGCAAACCGTATCGGGAGCGACATGTTATTCTCTTAAGTCCGTGTAAACCGTACCGGGAGTGGCTTCGGCCATGCAAACCGTATCGGGAGCGGCATGTTATTCTCTTAAGTCCGTGTAAACCGTACCGGGAGTGGCTTCGGCCATGCAAACCATATCGGGAGCGGCATGGTATTCTCTTAAGTCTGTGTAAACCGTACCGGGAGTGGCTTCGGCCATGCAAACCGTATCGGGAGCGGCATGGTATTCTAAGTCCGTGTAAACCGTACCGGGAGTGGCTTCGGCCATGCAAACCGTATCGGGAGCGGCATGGTATTCTCTCAGTCCGTGTAAACCGTACCGGGAGTGGCTTCGGCTATGCAAACCGTATCGGGAGCGGCATGGATTTCTGTCTGTATGAGACCAAGCCGGGAGTGGCTTCGGCCACGCAGATCGCGTCAGGGGCAACAGGATGTCCCTTCGGATCATGTGAACCACGTTAGTGAAGGCCCTGGCCGTATATACTATCTGTGGCCATATTTTGTTAACTTTCTATCCGAACCTACAACGGGTCTCGGCCTTACGAGCTGTGGCGAGCAGACGACAGGATCTCGGATTTCTGAAAAACCAGATTCGGTCGATCATACACAAGACATCAAGGTAAAGCCAGAAACACTTCCTGTATTCACAAAAAGGGGAAGTACAAAACCGGCCATCCACTTGGCCGTAGGCTTACAAAAAATAGAAAAAACAAAAACCGAGGCAAGCCCTCGTGTCAGTCCTCGGCAACCCCCTCCACTTCAACTGGGTTTCGGCCAGAAGAGGGAGAAGGGGAATCGACGATCTGCACAGCGTCATGTGAGGCAGCTTCGACAGGGGCCTCCTCGGCTGGTACGGCCTCATCGCCTTCCGCCGAGACCAGGGCCCTCTCAGCCATAAGCTCCTTCCACCAAGATAGGAGCTCATTGGCTTCCTCACCCGTCGGCAAGGAAAGCCCGGTAAGGTCCACACTCAGACAGGCCTTCTGGGCGAGGGCCAGCCCGATGTCGAAGACCGAGGAGGCCGCCAGAAGCTGGGCTTGAATTATTTCTTCGACGTAGTCCGGGCCGGCCTTATAATCAGCCACTGCCGAATCCATCGCCTCCTCCAGCTCCTGCTTCAGGGCCGACATCTCCTCGGCATGGCGGCGATTTTCGAAGCCTGCCGGGCGTCCTTGTCCTGGATCTGGGCCTTAAGGGTCCGAATCTTAGCCTGGGCCGCAGAAAGCTCCCGCTCGGCCTCTTTCTTCTCCCGCTCGGCCTTCGTCCTGGCCTCGGCAGAAGCACGGGCCTCTGCTGCCCTCTCCTCTAGCTGCGCCCGTATCCGGGCGTTCGTGGCCACAAGCCCGCCAATCATGGGCTCGATGTTGGGCCCCGCCGAAGGGCCCTCATCCGAACCCTCCGAGGCCACCGCCCTCTCGGCATCCAGCAGCTTGTCTCGGAGCAGCTCCTGATGGTGAAGCAGGACACTACCCGTAACCGCGGCCTACGGACCGATAGCAAACAAGGATCAGCAAAAATTGAAGCTAAGGAAAGCTAGACTGAAGCACACTCGGAAGCTTCTTACTTGGACCGCCAATCGGGCGCTCATCGCCGCCAGATCAGTGACCGAGTAGTCCTTCAGCTCCACAAGGGCTGAAGGGAGAGTGAGGCTGCGGAGCAGACGGAGGCACGTCTGAGAGTCCTCTATGTTCTCATCTCTGTAGATCCCCGGCTCGAGGACCCACAGCTCGCGCTCCTGCGCGCGAGGCGCCCGCGACCCGGCGCCTTCATGCTCTGCTCCAGCCATCGCGGCCGGAGGAGAGTCGCCCCTCGGCGCCTCGGGGGAGGCCAGCCTTGCGGCCCTTCGGGCCCCAGCGGTTCTCCTGACCAACGGGGCGGGTTCTGCCTCTTCAGGCTCTTCCGCCCGAGGCCGCTTCGACGATCGGCCGCCCCTTCGGGCGGCAGATTTGGTCTTTCGCTCCCTCTCGAGAGCGGTGGCAGCAGCACGGCCCTCGGAGGAGGCCGCAGTCATGGCGATCCCGGCTCGAGCTCTCGGGGCCACAACGCCGCGTCCCGACCCGCCTGCCGCCTGCGGGGGTCGTAGCTGGCCTTGGCCGCGCTGCTCGGCTATCCGTTCCAGGAGGGCCTCGATCCCGGACATTGCTGCAAGCCAGAGAAGACGTGTTAGAAACGAATAACACAGAAGTTACAACTTACAACCGACTTACCCTCGGCCGAAGCTTCAGCAACCTCGTCGGCCGGAGGAGCTTCGGCCGGAGGAGCGGCCTCGGCACTTCCTTCGCTGCCCTGCGGAGTCTCCCTGGGAGGAAGGTAAGGGAAGGCCCGCTCCGGATCGATCTGAGGGTCTGGCCATACCCCGGCGTTCACAAACAGCTCCGCCTTGCTAAGGAGCCCCCAGATGTCGTATGGGGCCATAGTCTGGATGTGGCCCACAAGGGTGCTCTGAGCGGAGGTCAGGACGGGAGGATCCGAGAGGCCTGCGGCCAGTGGCGCCCATTCGGTAGGGAAGGGCCACACGCTCTTCTCGTTCTCCGACAGGGAAATGAGGATAAACTTCCTCTTCCAGCCGTGGATGGACGAGGGCTTCCTGGAAAAGATGCTTCGCCCGATCCGAGGGACGAAGCAATACCATTCGGATCTCCCCTGCCTCTGGATTTTGAAGAGGTAGCGGAAGATGTTGATGGAAGGAACAGTCCGTATACGAGCGAACACAGCCAAAAAGCTGTATACGGTGCGCCAGGAATTGGGAAAAAACTGAGACGGGGCCAGCCCGTAGAAGCAAAGGAGGTTAATGACGAAGGTGGGGAGAGGAAGACGAAAGCCCGCCTGGAAGCTATCCTCATAGATAGAAAAGGTACCCAGGCGGGGAGTGTTGGCTCTGGTGGTGGAGCCAGGCCGATAAGGCGTCATCCATGAAGGAAGCTGGAAGTACGAAACAAGGTTGCTAACCTCTTCGTCCGAAAGGGCGCAGGCTGCTTCCGAAGCAGTCTCGGGACGACGACGTCCCGAGGTGGAAGCCTGGCCCGGAGGTCGAACCTCCTCGGACGCCTCGGCCTCGGAGACCTCGGCCCCGGAAGCTTCGGGCTCTCCGGACATTACAGAGGCGAGGGAGTCCATAGTATAGGGAGATGACACAGAAGACTTGGGGAATGAGACGGAGTATATTCTTCGTCCGAAAGAGTAATTTCGCTCGAAGTAGAGCTACGGACCATAAGGTCGGGAAGGCGAGAAAGGAGATCAAGGCTTACCCTCGAGGGGGAAAAGATTTCTCCTGGACCGAGCGTAGCCTCTCAAATCGCCCAACTCCGCCAACAAAAGCACTCCGAGGGATGTAGATCTTCCCGCGATGGCCAGCAAGCTCGGACGACGCCTTCAGAGAAGCTAGCCTTTCGCCAGAGAGGAGGGAGAGCTCAGGTGATCGCAGAGCAACGCAGGCGCAGAAGCGGGAAGAAGAACAGTGTTCTGTGAAGGGCTCCTATTTATAGGCCCCGTTTGAAGCCCTTCCTGCCAAGGCCGACGGCCGAGATCGTCCCCGTCGTCTCGCCGCTCCTCTCGGATGCCCGCCACGTGTATCGTCCTTCGGCAATGATGACGGGCAGGCTCCGGGACTCGAAGCAAAACGATCAACGGCCGAAAGCGCTCCGACCCTTCGGCTGATCACTCGGATGCCCGCCACGTGTCCCGATCCGCGTGCCGGAGAGAGGAGCGGCGGCAATCCGAGTAGAACCTCGGGCAGAGAGCCGAGGCGATCCGCGACCCGCGAGCGGTCAGGATCCTTTTATGCTTTTTACGGAGCGGCCGGATGCGCGACGCGTGTCCCGTGCTACTTCGCGAAGCGACGCCCGTCCCGTCCATTTAATGAAGTCTGACGCGAGTCAGAGGGCTCGGCCCTTCGCTCTCAGAGGCAAAGGCCTTCGTCGCCATCCTGAATGAAGACGAAGCAGCTACTTAACCCTCGGCCGACCGAGGGCACCCTCTTTTTCAATAAAAGGAACAGAAAGCTTCGGGTAAAGCACCTGATACGCTATTCCCCAGCCAGCTTCGGGCTATACTCTCGCCATCTCAGAACTGAGGAAGACAAGAGTGGGGGGCTATGTGATGAGGCAGAATCCGATTCGGCCCATTAAATTAAGCCCAAACCCAGTTCAGCTCAGCAGCAGCAGTACAAGGCCCTCAGGGAGCCTTCGGCCCATCAGCGGCCCAACAGCCCTCGGCCCGTAAGCGGCACCGTTGCTCCCGGCCCAACAGGCTTCAGCCCGTCAGCGGCCCATCAGCCTACGGCCCGGTAGCAGCCCGGCAGCCCCAGGCCCAGCAGGCTTCGGCCCATCAACGGCCCAACCCCCTTTGGCCCGATAGCCGAGTCCGGCCCACTCAGGTGGAGGACTAGGCACTATGGCGGTTTACCAGTAAGCCCGGACATAGTCCTATATCGGCTGTCACCGTTAACCATCCTCTATCCTCTGCTATAAATACACCGCTATTTATTGCCAAAGGTATGCAATTCTATGCCTCCGAGACCCTCAAGGACTATAGTCCTAAAAGCATTAAAGCTACTCTTTGCCTTCTAAATCGAATCTTCTTCAGAAGTTAACTTGACCGTCGGAGGGGGTTCCTAAGGGCCGAAGCCTGGGACTCCTGCTGACCGGTTTCTTCTTCTTTCCCTCCTGCAGGGGCTCGGTTCGAATCATCGCCGACCTCCCCGAGTCGGTCTCGGCCGTCGACCTCGGACTCCTCCCACCGGTCTCGACGCCGTGCGCCGGCTGCATCCTCGACCGAAGGAGCCTCGGCCCCGCCTTCCGAAGACAAGCCAGCATCTGACCGAGCCACCTTCGGCCTCGGACCTTCGGCTTCGTCTCTGCCTCCATCGCCTTCCGGATCCCTGTCGGGCCTCTTGCACCGATCCGACCTAGCTCCGGATCCGTAACTTCGGATTCCAGCCTCGGAATTCGGTCGTGATAGATCCAGTCTACATCAACACCCTTTGTCGGTGCGGAGGGACACAGCGCTGACGGGAGCAGTGGCGGGGTGACGCCTAGTGGGAGAGGGTCACCTGGTGAACTCCGGGGTTAGCTAGTTTGTACCGGTGTCGGAGTGGTACCTTTGGAGTGTCACTCGTGCTGGGGGAAGGAGTAACCACCTGAGCCAGTTGGGCCGGAGTAGCCAGCGTGCTATCCGAGAGGTTACTGTTTGGTCTCAGCGGGTCGGTGTTTGCTGAGGGAAGGAGTGACCGCCGAGGTGGCCAGCGTGCTATCCGAGGGGTTACTGTTTGGTCTCAGTGGGTCGGTGTTTTCCCACTTTCGTTGTGTAGTTGACATGTTTTAAGGATACGCCGAATTACGGGTTCCCTGATAAATTGGAATTATGCATGTTAATTATACTTCGAATGCATGTGATTCATGTTGAGATTTAGGTATGGTAATTACTGCTTTTCATGGTTAATATATCTCTGCTGTACTTTACACTTGTGGGTGTGTGTGTGGGCAGTGGGGATCGAAGGATCCCTACTGAGTCTTTTCGTTGAAACTCACCCCTACGGCTTTCAGGTGAGGACTCCAGGCAGACTTAGCGAGGGTTGTGCGGCTGTGTGTTGAGCGTCGTCGGCTGTTGTTCCGGGGTATGCCCCGACGTAGTTGTTATCTTTATTTCTGGCCTGTATGTTTAATTAATTCTCTTCTGTTGGAGTATGTAACTATTTGCTGTATCGAGTCGCATTGTAATAACTTTTAATTTATGCATTTTCCTTTCAATTCAATGCGATGTGAATATTTAGCTTAGTTGATTATTTATTTCCCAGACTTACTTAGATCCTGGTTTGGTTCCAAATTAATGATTCGGTATCCATTTAGTAATCGGATCCCCGATTATAGAGTGGCGGGTCGTTACATAATCTCAAGTTCAAACTTATCTTATTTGTTCTCAAGTTCAAACTACAAAAATCTTTAGTTTAAACAAAAAATAAACTCGAAACTTCTATATTTTTTATCTTTATACAGTGTAAAGCTTTAGTTTGGCTTCTTCAAGAATGTGTGCACAAAATTAGAATAATTTTAAGTCTTCTCTAAATAATTAAATTGTGCAAATACACAAATTAGAGTTAAATGTTCAATTCCATTGTTGGAGGGAAAATATCTTTTTACTGATCTTTTTGATACAAATAATTTAAGTTTTACTTGACACATACATTTACTATTAAAACCATATTACATATGATTTTATTTAACTTAATAATGATTTAATGTTTTTTTATTTTTAGGATTCATTTTTCAACTTGAATGAACCTCTTTTTTGTTTTAGAAAAAAAATATAATTTTGTGTTGCTTATCTTGTGTTCAAGTTCTAATGTAATTTTACTTAAAATATTTGCACAAACCCAATAGATTTTTATTTTAGCCTAATTTTACCTTGAATTTTGCACATACCCAATGAATTTTAGGCATATATGAATATGAAATCTTTTAAGTGTGCACACTAAAAACAAACAAGTTTTATATAATTTTATTTAAAATATTTGCACAAACCCAATGAATTTTTATTTCAATGTAATTTTACCTAGAATGTTGCACAAACCAAATGAATTTTACGCATATCCGAATATGAAAGCTTATAAGTATGCACATTAAAAATAAATGTCCATTTTATTGTTGTAAGATAATTATCTTCTCATATAGATCTCTTTAATATAAATTTAATTTTCGCTTGGAAGTATATTTACTATTATAAGAAACATATACTTTACAATGGTTTTAGATACAAAGTAATTTAAGCCTTTTCATTTTTAATACACTTTTTGTTGAGTTAAAAGATACTCTTTTAGTAGAAAAATAAATTAGGTAATTCTATATTGTTTATCTTTATAAGGCACTATTTTTAAACTAATTTGATTTAAAATGTTTGCACAAAAAATAAATGATTTTGAGGCACATTTGTAACAAAAAGCCTTATATTGTTAATGTTAAGTGCACAATTTTGTGGTTTCAAGAAGGATAATTTCATATTGATCCTTTTCAATGTAAATAATTTAATTTTGACTTGGGGGCTCACTTTTCATTCTAAAAATGATCTACATATAAATGTATTTAATCATAAAAAGAATATGAGACATTTTAATTAATTTTGTACCTTTGAGTTTAAAGACTTTAACTTGTTTTCAGAGAAGCTTAGACAAGATTTTGGTTTGTTACTTATAATTACTTATTCATTATTTTTTTAAAGAAAATACTCGCGCGAACCGCGTTTTGTTAACTAGTTATACTGGTTTTAATAACTGGTCATTCGGTGGCTGCACTGCCTTCACCCACCCACGGTCATATCTGTGGTTCCATCCCTTCTCCTCATTGTCACCAAACCTGCAAACCTTTTTTTTTTTTTTTTTACTCGTATTAGATGGAATCTATATGAAATTGGCATCGTCCATGTTGGCAAAGTTATTTTTCTAATAATAAAGGTCAATGAGAACTTTTCTTTTATTTAAATGGTCATCTTTGTTGGTCATCTAATTTAAATTCACGTTAAAAAAACTCCTTTCCCCTGGATCCTACCACGTATGTGCTGCGTAGGCCTGCCAATGGAGCTGATACGAAGCGAATATGCGACTATCCATTGTTTAGTATTTGGATTATCTGATTTTGTTCCGTTATCCAATAGGATAATATTATAATATATGTGTGTCTATATCTGATCCAAAAATAATCCAAGTTACCATTATCCAATTAGATACTATTATAATATGTGTGTGTCCATATCTGATCCAAAAATAACCCAAGCTGTCCGCTCCGATTTCACTGACCTCTGTATCCCTATGAGATTCGTCCTCACTTACATTGAGAAGTGAATAAGAAAATAAGTAAAAACACAATTATATGAAAAATGAAGAAGAATCTAACAAGACCGCTAGTGGTGATAACTTTGATAAGTTAAGCATAGAAGAATATGGAAAATTTTCCTCATATTCATGGGCCGACTAGGAATACCGCTTTCATCATGTTCATGCCCCAAAAAAAATTGCTTTTGAAAATTATACAATACGCTCAAACCTCTAAGAGGAAAAACAAGTATCCACCTAAAAACTCTCAAACGAAGTATCCTAAAGATTCATATTCATAATTTAACTCTCTTTAGTTAGTATTGAAGTTGATGCATATAGATTTCTTTGTATTAAAGTCTTTCCAATGGCGCCTCTCCCTCAGGATAGGCATATATTAGTAAAGAACTCTCCAAAAGATTCTATATTTGTAGATAACCGCTATGTGATTCACATTCTCATATAACCTCTTTAACTATGGTGTTATTTGCATTGTAATCCCTTTGACTATGTGGGTTTATTTTAAATTTCATCTAAATTAAAATATTATTTTTTTACATAAAATACGTGAAAGTTATTAAATAAAAATATTGATAATACTCTCAATTAAAATATAAACACCTCATAAGAAAATTGCATAAACATCCACCTGTAAACTTTTTGTATATATTTAGTATTAAAGTTTTTATTTTTATTTGTAGAATTTAATTCGGGCGAAGTACAAAACAAATCACATCGTTAAGGGGATAAACGCCATAGTTAGGGGGGTTATATATACAAATATAGTATCTCTTAGAGAGTTATTTGCTAAACCTTAAAATATCATTTGTATCCATATGAAAAAAAACTAAATAGAAAGGATAAAATATGGTAATATGAATTCAGAAACAAGGCAGAACCTGATAATATCCCTGTAGCATTCAGATGCTTTCCAGAGCATCATACTCTCAAGAGTGTGATTGTGCCCTGAAAAGGCCAATCATGCCATCGAGATTACAGTCCATACTCTTGAAAAGTAATTTGACATACAATTTTTTTTAAAATCTAGCCCTTTTATATGCATATGCACTAATGACATCGACGTACATTTAACGGGGGAGATAGTCACCATGTGCCTTATCCGGATGATGCAACAGATTTGGGGGGCTCAATCCAGCTCAGTATTTTTGCATCGCTGCCAGTGCAACAAGCATTATCCCTGAATGGCAAGAGAATAAGTATGGGGAAGAATATCCTTTCAGGCGTAGGTTATGCTTTTATTTGTCAATTTTTTGTTTGACAGAGGACGGTGAGAATAATTAGTTTTTTCAACATGAGGATGGGATATTCTACTCCTTTCTTTTATTCGAGGGGAAAACTAGATTATTCTGTCCTCTGATGGAATATTCGATCTCCTGAATATTTTAGTTGCCAAATAGTATTTTAATAGGAACGGTCGAATAACCTCCTATTCCACCCACTTATTCCATTACCAAACAGGCGTAAAGTAATAACATGCATAAATGAGTGGCAGTGGCAAAGATCTTTAATATCATTTTTAATATTGTTATAACTTCATTCAAACACTTTAAATTTATATCATACTAATTTTAATATTAATAGTTAAAATGCTAAATATATTAATATCAAAACTCATACTATATCAAGTTTAGAAGTCTAACCAAACAGGGCATAGGGAACCAAATTACTTAATGCTTGGAGTTGGCTGACTCTGACCGTTAGTGGGACATCATGGATTGCAATGCAGGGGTCAGCAGACGTCCGATTCAATCGGATCGGACGATTGCTGTGTAGCCTGATTGGATGGGAGAAGTCAATTTTTCATTTTTTTATTTTTATTTGGATATTTTAATTTTTTTTAGTCTCCGATAAAAAATCGGATGATACAATTAAGTTGCTCGGATCGTCTCCGACCCAACGACCCAACTGTATATATTTTTTTTTGGAAAAAAAACTTTTGGTATAGATCTCGATTTATATTTAAAAATAAAATAAAATTATACAGTCGAACAACTTGACTGTACTGTTTAATTTTTGATTGGACGTTCTAAAAAAATTTTAAAAAATCTAAAAAAAATAAAAAATCGGCATCTCACTCACTCGGACTGCACAGCAGCCGTCGGACGACTGTTGCCCCTGCATTGCAATCCACTGGATAATTCCAGCAAATATTACTCCATGATGATTGATGGTAGTTTGGTAGGTGTTGTTTTTAAAGATGATCTACGGATCAAAGCTCAGAGTCAGTCTAGCAGTTGACTTTAAGTATTGCATATTCCGATTATTATGATTAACTTTGGGGTTGTTGCATATATACCTATGAAAACTAGTGTACTTGTATCTATGCCTCTAACTCCCATATATAGTATGAAATACCTCCAATTTTTTTTTGAAATGTTGTAATTATACTTCTCCGTCAAAATGTCATGAACTATAATTGAATATGCCAAAAAGATTTAAAATTTTTTATATGTATATCCCTAAATTCACTAAAATTTTGCATATATGCCACTAACTTCACCAGAATTTACAAAACCCTTTTGATATATTCAGTTGCATATATTTCCATTTAACTAGAATAACAATACTGCTCAAATTTCTTTCCCACATTGTCACATTTGTCTTATCACTTGACCTTTAAGTGTTAATTGTACAAAACGATGTGTCAAAAATATATCAAAAGTATCTTCAATGAGAATCGCATGTCCTGACTGTTCTTAGGTAGTGGCCTGCAAAACTTCTACTTAAAAGTCACTTGTAATTGTCACTTTTTACATAAAATGAGTTGAGGGAGAGAGGTTAATTTTACAAAAGTTAATTCTTTCATAATAATCTCATCTTTTTCCTAATTTTAGAAACTTCACCCCATGACTTTTGATTGAAAAGCAAAAAACAACCGAAATACTACATAAATGACTTCCCAAATCTAATTACTTACTCTCAAAATTATTAAATAGAAGTACAAAAATACTTTCAATTGACAGTTACGGCCGACCGTAGGAAAGGTAACAAAAGTATAGTAAAAACGTGCTGCATCGTGATAAAATAAGTAGTACCATGACATTACGTTGAGATTGACACCAATTGAGAAATATTTTCAACGTAAGTATTTTTGCTTAGAATTATCTTCTTCCTCTAGAAGTGAAAATATTTAGGAAAATAAAATAGGCAATCGTCATAAATATTTCTCGTAATTCTTTTTATTGAATATCCTTATTATGTATTATCTCAGAAATTGTCTCCACTAATTTATGATGCAATAAATGTATAAAACTAAATAATCAAATTTACATAAATTCATTAATATTTGACAAAAACAAAATTATCTAGTATAAATTATTTAATATACAAATGATAATATACTTAATGTAACTACACGATATGTAACTTCTCTTAAAAAAGAATTTTTTTTTGTTCAGTAATAATTTATTACTTCAATAAAACACTCATTTTCTGTAAATAGACAAGATAGTTCAGCCCATCTTTTTAGTACTGAGCCCCAGCTTGGGCATTCTCTGATTTGGGCCGGAACAGGAAGGAACTGGGCGCCCTGGCGATGAAATGAAACCTAGAACAAAACCTTTAAGTTCTTAAAAATAGAAATATATGATAGAATATAATACTGTGAGATGTAAAGAAAAAAAAACTGGTAAGATGAAAAATAATGTACATTGAAGAACAAAAAAATATGGTAATAAAAAGACTGCTATACAAATAATAACAAGGAGACTTAGCAAACAAATGTATATTAGATGATTATTTTTGATATATCTAGGATACATGAGATATTAGACAAAGCTTCTGGCATGAGATTTACGACCAATTTCGAATTATCTGATAAACATATGGTAAAATATCTTAATACATAAAGCTGAAAAAAAAAAGCAGAGAAAAAAAACTGGTCACATGGGAAATGACTAGAAGATTATTAGATAGATTTTGACGAAACAAAAACCAATTTCTGATATAGCATGGCTGTCGGCCTGATTCCTGAATAGGGTACTGCAACGCCGAGTGCGGCAAAAGCACATGTTTTGTAAAAAAAAAAATTCTTGGGCTCTCTTTGGCATTTATTCTTGAAAATTTCTTCTCATTCCTCATTGTAGGAAATATAAAGATATACTCTATTCCTCATTTTTAAAGTGAGAATACTACAATATAAGGGCATTGTCTATCTTTCCTTTTTAAAGTGAGAATACTATTTGACTATCATTATTAACTTATGCAAGAATATTATTTTTAGGACAATCTTAGTTCTAAAAGAAGTAATACTTTTTCCTTGAATGACCCATTCTTCAAAATCATTCTCATTCTCTTTAAAATGAGCCTTTCTTCAAAATCTTCTTTTGGAGGAATGATGGATGTTAGATATTAGGGATGCAAATGCTAACCGATAGTTCAGTTATTCGATCAATAGATCAGTTGATAGATTGTCTTTGATATGCATGCATAATGAATAAAACAACAAATACAAGTTTTTCTGACAGGTAGACTGAAATCTAATTAATAATTAGCTTGTAAGATAATTAACAGATAAGCATAGCTATCGAAAGGACCGAAGGAAATGGTAAAATCACATGTCCTTTATATACGTTTCCCTTGGGTTGGAAGCCACCATCTACTCCTGAACAGGCTTTTTGGTGAGTTCAAAATTTCATATTTAGAATTGGTAGGGGTGTGCCGGGCCCTTGCTGTAGTGCAACGCAGGGGCGACAAGCGAGGGCCCCAGTGGCAAGCCACTGTGGGTGGGCCCTCCCCCACAACAAATTAATTTAATATCATGTGAGCCGATGGCCCACGTATCAGATATTAAACTGATAAGAACAGATACTACACTTGATCTTAGCCAAAAGGCCGAGAAAGGTATGAGTTCCAATGAAGGCCGGGGAGCCTCTTTTGTATCCACTTCCTGGTCGTCATCTTTTCTATTCTACCGATGTCGGACTAAACTCCAACTTCCGTTCGCAAGGGCGAAGTGCATTAAGCTCATACGCAAATGCAACAGCTCGATGGAATGGGTGGGTTATTTTCTAGAGGCATACTTGTCATCCGCGTCTAGACGTTGTTTGCTTACACAACATGAACACAGTTATGATTATAGTAATTATACTGGTTTTAATAACTTTTTATTCGTTTGTAGAAAAAGCCACAATCGTGGTGGTGGTAACTCCAAAGAGCCCTCACAGCTGATAAATGGCATTTATATCAATCGAAATTATCACAATCTTAACCGTCTTTCGTTATAAAGTTATTTGCCATTTGTAAATCCTTGTCTTGCCAATCTCATCTTTTATCTTCTTATCTATTTGATTTCCTACTTACACAGAAGCAGCAGAACCTAGGGAAAAAAAAGCATATCCAGTGACCTGGTCATTCTGTGGCTGCACTGCCTTCACCCACCCACCGTCATATCTGTGGTTCCGTCCCTTCTCCTCATTGTCACCAAACCTGCGGACCTTTTTTTTTTTTCTTTTTTACTCTTATTAGATGGAATCTATATGAAATTGGCATCGTCCATGTTGGCAAAGTTATTTTTCTAATAATAAAGGTAACTTTCTTTAATTTAAATGGTCATCTTTGTTGGTCATCTAATTTAAATTCACGTTAAAAAATTCCTTTCCCCTGGATCCCACCACATGTGCGCTGCGTAGGCCTGCCAATGGAGCTGATACGAAGCAGATATGCAACTATCCATTGTTTAGTATTTGGATTATCTGATTTTGTTCAGTTATCCAATAAGATAATCTATCTATATTATACTAATAAAGCAGAGTTTCTGATCTTACTGATGTGGCACTCTAAGATTCTTTCTCTCTAAAAAAAGTTAAATAATTTTTTTAAAAAATTATTAATGCTCATAACCATTATAGTTATTTCTTCTCTTTCTCACTCCCACTCATTTTAAAACAATTTTTTAGTGATCATAATTCTCACCCCACCTATTTTAAAATCACTCATTAATGATCATAATTCTCTCTCACACACACACTCTCTCTCTCAGGGATGCATGCAGGGGAACGGAGGCCATAGTCCCCTCAAAACTAAGGAATTTCTTTAGTATTAAAAATATTATTTTTAAATTATTTATATTATAATTTATTTATACTAAATAGAAATAGTATAAAATAAATTTAAAATTTAAAGTGATATTTGGATTAAATACATAATAATATTATTCTTAAATATTTTTCTTAATCTATTTTATTAAGCTTATCTTATAAATTTATTTAACTCAAATGTTATATACTTTTTGTCGTATATTATATGTATTTATTATTTATCATGTTAATTTTTATATGTTAATAATTGTCATATTATATAATATTTAATATTTACAGGCACATATAATATTTTTTAGTTATAATATATAATATATAATATATTAATATCTTTAAATATCTATATATACTAATAAAAGAGACCTGGTCATCCTGTGGCTGCACTGCCTTCACCCACCCACCATCAGATCTGTGGGTCCATCCCTTCTCCTCATTGTCACCAAACCTGCGAACTATTTTTTTTTAAACTCTTATTATATGGAATCTATATGAAATTTGGCATCGTCCATGTTGGCAAAGTTATGTTTCTAATAAAGGTCAGTGAGAACTTTCTTTAATTTTTTTTAAGAGATTTAATTTAAATGGTCGTCTTTGTTGGTCACCCAATTTAAATTCACGTAAAGAAAAACTCCTTTCCCTGGGATCCCACCACACGTGCTGCGTGGGCTGCCAGCCAATGGAGCTGATACGAAGCAAATGTGCGACCATCTATATTCGTTCCGTTATCCAATAAGATAATATTATGATAGCTGCGTGTCCATATATGATCCAAAAACAATCCAAGTTATCGCTATCCAATAGAGAATATTATAATATGTGTGTGTCGTCCATATCTGATCCAAAAATAACCCAAGCTGTCCGCTCCGATTTCACTAACCTTTGTAGCCCTATGAGATTCGTCCTCACTTACATTGAGAAGTGAATAAGAAAATAAGTAAAAAACGCAATTATATGAAAAATGAAGAAGATTCTAACAAGATCGCTAGTGGTGATAACTTCGATAAGTTAAACATAGAAGAATATGGAAAATTTTCCTCATATTCATGGACCAACTAGGAATACAGCTTTCATCATGTTCATATCCGCCTCCCACCCCCCAAATAAAAAAAAATATATGCTTCTGAAAATTATACATTACGCTCATCAAGGTTTTACCCATCAAACCTCTAAGAGGAAAAACAAGTATCCACCTAAAAACTCTCAAACGAGGTGTATCCTAAAGATTCATATTTATTATTTCTCTCTTTAGTTAGTCTTGAAGTTGATGCATTTAGATTTCTTTGTATTATAATATTTCCAATGGCGCCTCTCCCTCAAGATAGACATATATTAGTAAAGAACCCTCTAAAAGATTTCATATTTGTAGATAACCGCTATATAATTCACATTCTCATATAACCTCTTTAATCATGGTATTATTTGTATTATAATCCTATTGATTATGTGGGTTTATTTTGAATTTCATCTAACCACGTTATTGTATAACCTCTTTAATTCAGCATTTTTTATAATCTAACCCTTTTATATGCACTGACGCATGGATGACATTGATGCATTTTTAATGGGGGAGATAGACCACCCCATTTGCCTTGTCCAGATGACGCAACTGAATTAGGAATTCAATCCAGCTCAGAGTTTTTGCACCGCTCCCTATATAAAAAGTATTACTCTTAAAGTAATAGCACGCATAAATGAGTGGCAGTGGCAGAGATCTTAACCTCTTCAGAAGCAATGGGTTCATGTGATCACCACTTTTTATATAACCAAATAGAAACTACATCTCTCTCTCTCTTACACACACACACAAACACACGTGCACACACATCTATTAAATATATATAAACAAAAAATAATCTCTCTTCAAATAGGAGACTAAAAGGGAGATAGTAGGGGATGAGGAGTTAATAATGATGGAAGGCAGAGGAAGGGAAGTAGAGTAGACCTTGTAGTATTTAGATAGTTTCAGAGCTTTCTGAAAACTTCCAACCCCACTTTGTTTGCAGAATAAGTTATTACGTAAGGTCTACTAACGAATTGACGTATACTAGAATAAAGGATGTTTTGGTTTGATAGTTTTGTGGGATTCGCTTGAGGGAATAAGAAGAATAAGTAATTCTTGAGTCTAGAGTGGAATGATTTATTTTCCTTATTCTCCAAATACGTTATTCTGCACCGGTATAAGTCATTCTGCTTGTCAAAGTAAAATTAAGCTTATTCTCCGCTTCTTCGCCTTTATTCTTCTCCTCTTCTCCAATCAAAGTGGCGCCCAATCTCTAGGTTTTCTGCGTCATTCAAGATGGGTTTCCGGGAAAGTTGCTCTGTACCTCATCAGACCGGTGAACCGTAGCAGTGCGTTACTCTTGTGCTTGTTCCCCTACAACAAAACTAGTTCCTTTCTGCCTTCTCTTCAACTCATCCCACTTTTACTTTCCATCGTTATTCTACCCACAGCTGATTAAATGTACGTATTTCTGTATGTAGACACTAAATTCTGAATAAAACTCTTTGTATGCCACACCAAATTGGAACATAAGGAACTATTTGTTCATTTGATACCGACCAATTTTTAAAGTACAGAGATATATACATGCAATCTAAACAAAAGGGGCATATTCTATCCTCTTATTTAGATTCAATACACATCAATGCTATATACATGAGCAATATACATGCCGGAAGCTTCATGATTGCTGCTTATGTTTCTGAACATTTACATTGCAAAAATCACAACAATTTTGAATGAATGCATCTGCCAGCTTCTTGCCACTGTTTCCAGTCCTTCGCTGTAAATATGCAACAGTAAGACCCATCAGAATCATCTAAATGATATACTAAGTGAAAGTCATGAAACTTAAACCAACGAGCACACAGCAATAGACAAGAAGCACTAACCAGGCATGGAAGTAAACACAGGAACCAAAAATGCATTGAATACACAAGGGTTTCAAACCATCACCAATCAGTGCTCGTACATAAATCAATGTCAGAGCAGATGATACTACATGATATAAGTTCGAAAACATTAGCCAATCATTGCACAACACTTCATCTTGTGAAGGAAAGTTTAAGGCACACCTTTAATCCGTAATCTGTTTTGGTTTAATTCACATCCTCTCCTCACAATCAAGACTAGGGATGCTCTTGACGTTCTCTTGCCCTCCTCAAGAGAGATCTATACTCCTGGCTCCTAGACCATTGATCAATTTCACGCGCTCGTAAGACAGGCAATGGGTGGGACAATTGCCTTGTCTGAGCATTTCTGAAACCAGAATCATAAGCATTTGGCATAAAATTTTCCTCTCTAAACAATTACATTTTGCCTGTTTAACTATGAAACAAAAATATACATCGGTCCCTACCTGATGTACCATCCAAGTGGGCTCGAAGAGGCTTTATCATATGAGCGAGCTTGCTCCAAGAATGCATCAACATTAAGCTGGTCAGACAGGGAGGGAGAGCCACCAGCGAGCTTCATCAAGACAGAAATGACCACCTCTTGATAGCACGAGGAAAACATAGAATGCTAATCAGGGAATGTCAAGGGCATTCAAACACTTGAAGAAAATAAAAGGTATTACCCAGTCATACATACAACAAAACAACAAAAGGATCATCAGATCTTCAATAGAACCAAGAAATAGCAAGTGAACTTCATTGTTTCATAAAAGATTCACGATATGAACTAAGCTTTGATGTCATATCCGACAATTGACATAGAAATAGAGGCAATCATCGCTGATATGTAGCACCTGCCTTCTTTAACCCAAAAGAATTGCATCACTCGAGCCAAGTTCCATAAACAACATGGGAAAAATGATGTAAAGCATATCCACTTGACGAAAATAGCAAAAAGAGTGAACCAAGTTGATAATCCTCTACACTGCTCTTTCTTGACTCTAAATGCTAACTGTTAAATGTGTGATGATGACAATGATGGTGATGATTCATTATCATCACTTAGCCTGATCCCACAATGCGTGAATGAGAAAATCAGGGATTGTTATGTTTATAGATTCTATTTCTTTATCAGTTCCTAGTACAGGAGCATTCAAAAAACTGTTCATGGTAAAACATCTTGAAAACAAATAACAATGCCAGCTGTTGAAGGGTCCAATCAGATCAATCATAAAACATAATAGCAAATAGAATAATCAGGAAAACGTTTTCAAGGCTATTATACAAGAAGCATAATGATGTCCAAGAGCAGTGAACAGAAAAAAAGGGCACCTGCAGCAATATGATCAAGATATGTTTAATTTTCTTCCGCATTTTAAACAAGCATTTAGCATTTTAACAGTTAAAATCAAATTCTACTGAAAGCGTAAAATTTCATTTCTGCAGTCAAACTAATCAAACCAGGATGCTGCAGCCAAGTTGAGGAGAGAGAGAGAGAGAGAGAGAGAGAGAGAGCACTCTTGTGGTGGCTCTAGTTCCATGATAGAGTTGAGAAAATGATGGAAGTTGTCTTTTATTGATAACACGTGGCACACAGAACAACACAAAGGAAACAGGATACACACATGATCTCTCTACTTCTCTAACAATAGTTACTAGACTTCTTGTTTAAGGCATCTATAATAGGGCTTGGTTCATACCCAACCCTGACTGTCAAAAGCTTTACTTAATGATGGACGTTGCAAATGATCAAAATCTCAAGTCAAAACAAAAATAAACAAATTGAAAGATTGTTGTTCAGATAGCATAGCCGCTCTGCAACGCTAACCATGTAGGCATCTCTTCTATTAGCAACCATGTAGGCACCCTTCAATGAAGCAAGTCACTCTCTCTTGTGACAACCCAAAGTATTCACAAGCCTGCTGACAGTTTCAACTCCCTGCAGATGGATGAGAAGATCAAAGGTTTGACAGCCTAGCAGTCTGTCCACTTTCAACCATATCAATTTCAAGACCTTCCCCATGGGTTGAGGCTAATCCAGTCGTTTTTTCCTTAATACATTTCGTTGCAAAAGCAGCATTATAATATCCATAATCAGCCCCAACTTCTGTAACAGGAATTTCACTGAAGAACAATTCACTCTCAGCATTATTATTCACCAATCTGGGACTGGCCTCTTCCTTCATATCAGCCTATCTGATCTGATCCAATTTAGCCACCTTGTCTGATCTTATAACCTATGATACCTCCTATGTCTGATAAGACTAATTTCAAAAGGCCACCCAACATAATGTATGGACTACAATGTTCATTAAACATCTCCATTTATCACTGTCTTAGTGATCTTTGAAAGTTTATTTTGAAAATATATGAGCTTATCTTATGTTCAGACCAAGTCATAAGATCTAAACACCAGGCCAAAGATTCTAATATCATTCTTGAACATGGACATGGAGGCATTTGTATGGAAGGCTTTGGACTCAACCGATTCAGTTTGAGGATATTACATCAACCCGTGACAGCGTGACTTATGTGATGTGGAGGTGAGATCTTTGGGTCATATGCGATGGGTTGTCCCTTTTCTTAGAAAATTTAGTGAAGGTCACAGTCACACCAGAAAGTAAAGCAAAGTGTGAGGAACCAGGAGCATATAAAACCTTCCTCTTGGCTGGAACTGGAATAGGAAATGATGGACAAGGGTCGCCGATCAGTTTGGTGCTTAATCCTGCACGACTGTGTCATTATAGGCGAAGTGGAACAACGTGGCTTTTGAATAGGGGATGCAAAACTGAGGACAAAGCAGAGCAATTTATTTGTGATCAAGCTGTAGAGTAGACCTTGGCTATGAACATAGAGTTTGGAATCCTAGGTGTTTCAAACTTTGCGGAAGTGGTATTTCTCAGTTATGTATAGTGTGTGTGTGTGTGTGGGTGGGTGGGTGCATGGGTGCATGCGCGCGTGCGTGTGGGGGTGTGTGTGTGTGTGTGAGAGAGAGAGAGAGAGACCTTCGCTATGAACATAGAGTTTGGAATCCTAGGTGTTTCAAACTTTGCGGAAGCGGTATTTCTCAGTTATGTATAGTGTGTGTGTGGGTGGGTGGGTGCATGGGTGCATGCGCGCGTGCGTGTGTGTGTGTGTGTGTGTGTGTGAGAGAGAGAGAGAGAGAGAGAGAGAGAGAGTCGAACTCTTCTCATTTCTCAGACCACCTTGGTGTAGTGTGTCCTTTTGTGCAATTTGTACAGTTCACAAGTTAGCTTGGCAGTCGTACATCCTGATTCTACAGTTGTACATCTTCTTTCTGTCTTTGATGAACATGTAGAAGTATCTAATTTCAAAATATGAAGTACCTTTGGATCTTGAGTGACAAGAAGAGCTGCTCGATCACAAGTTAGCTCGGCAGCCCGAACCCACCTATAAAGCTGTTCTTCCAAACTCTGAGCAATAAATCTGCCAAGACCTAGTGGATAAACCATAAAGCCTCAGCAAAATACTAGTACTGTAAGATAATGAATGTTATATTTTAGCCATGAACAGTTAAAAAAGGGGAAAAAAAGGTGAGTCACCAGGTACAGCATAAGCTCCCAGGGTAAGAACATTTGCAAATGTAAGCCACACGCCATGATCACACTTCAAGTGACCCAATTCATGAGCCAATACTGCCTGGACATAAAAGAAAATATTGGGAAAACTTAAAGCTTGATCAAATGACAAAAGGAGGAAAAGAGAGTAAAACTATACACATCCTTATATATACAGTTAAGATTTCCATTAACAATTCCATCAAATTTTGTTCAAAAAATTCTTTCTTGCATGTTCTTCAAGGTTGCATCAAACGTCAGCATACATCATACTTTGACAAGAGTACTCAGTATAGCAAAATTGTTTTTCATTTTGAATTTCATGGTCTCATCAGATAGGTTAGAAGAAACAGTGGACACACCTATCTATGGAGACCAGTGCCACATGTTGTAGCACTGTTGGAGTTAAAAAAATAATCTATAATATTTTGTTTTGGATTAATTAGGAGATGTGGAGGCTTGAAGATGAGAAGGATTCGAAGGGAAAGAATCCAATTACCTTCCAAATAAAATCCCTTCATGGTGTCTACAGTGAAGTCAAAACCCTTCTAGGGCTGATGTAGACTCCAAGGAAAATCATACCCATCTAGGGTGATCCGCATAGCAAAAATAGAGATAAAAATGGATGCAGCTCCAGCACAATGCCCTTCTAGGGCTCTTGAACAAGTTCAATGAGAGGAATGGTGCAGTATCTTTGCAAACTCCCCCTAGGTTCACGTGCCACAAATAGAGAGGGTGATATATCTCATCCTTTCATGCTGGCTGCAGTAGAAAACTGAGGAGGAAACGAAAAAGAAACAAAAAATAAAAAGGGGGGGGGAGAGAGAGAGAGAGAGAGAGAGGGAGAAGAAGAAGAAGAAGAAGAAGACAAAATAGAAGAGGGGAAGGAGGCTTGGTGTGATCTGCTGCAGCACATCCTCCTAGGGCCAGCCGCAGCAGAAAACAAATAATGCTCTTCTAGGGCTCTTGAACAAGTCCAATGAGAGGAATGGTGTGGTCTCTTTCGGAACTCCCCCTAGGCTCACGTGCCACAAATAGAGAGGGTGGTATATCTCATCCTTTCATGCTGGCTGCAGTAGAAAACTGAGGAGGAAACGAAAAAGAAACAAAAAATAAAAAGGGGGGGAGAGAGAGAGAGAGAGGGAGAAGAAGAAGAAGACAAAATAAAAGAGGGGAAGAAGGAGGCTTGGTGTGATCTGCTGCAGCACATCCTCCTAGGGCCAGCCGCAGCAGAAAAAACAAGGAAAAAGTAGAAAGGAAGGAAAACAAACCAGGGAAGGAAAGAATAAATGGAACAGGAGGAAGGAAAGGAAAAAGGAGATTTTCTTTTTCCTTTTTTTTTGAAGTGGGTAGTACCACGTGTAGTCATGTCTATTCAATGAAAAGAACGGTACAAAGAATAAGAGTAAACACTCTCAAAAAGCCCATTATACAAAAGCATCAAGATGGGGATCACTCTCATCCCCGACACAAAACAAAAAAGGGGGAAGAAACAGCTCCCTCTTTACAAAGCAATATGGCCCATTCCCTCACTCTATCATACACAAAACCTGCTGCTCTCTCTGGCACTGAGGCTTCACTGATGAAAATCCTCCTATTCCTCTCACCCCATATTGCCCAAAGAGTAGCATGTAGGAAGATGCACCACACTTTCTAATCCTTCAGAGAAGTGGGTGACATGGCCACCTAAGAAAAAGAGAGTCCACCTTATCTCCCAACTACCACCTTCTCTGCACTTTGTCAAAGATGGTGTGCCATACTTCAATAGCAAAATAGCATCCAGGAAGATGTGGTCCAAAGTTTCTTCCTCCTCTTCACATAAAGAGCATGCGGATGTCACAACAATACCAAGCTGATTCAACCTATCACAAGTGGGAAGTCTATCAATGGAGATTCTCCACATAAGGATCTTAACTTTTAAAGGGGATATTCATATGGGACCCCAAACACGCTTCAAAAAGGGGGGTCCTAGTGCCTCCTTCCACAATGAACTGGTATATGGAGTTGACAGAAAACCTCCCTGAAGCATACTAGCCTCAAAACCACTTTGGCACATAACAAAGATGAAGCGATGGGGCACTCCTCGATTTCTATCTTGGGGCGCATAAAGTAAGGAAAGAAGGTTCTAAATGTGGCAAGGGGGGATTGTTCTGCAATGCAAGATTTTTCAACAAAGAGATATGCTTGGACAATGACCTGGTAAAGGATAAAAATACATAAACATCTTACCCCTAAAGCATACCAGCACCAAAACCACTTTGGCACATAACAGAGGTGGAGTGATGGGCACTCCTTGATTTCTATCTTGGGCGCATAAAATAAGGAGAGACGGTGACAGCTACAGCAAGGGGGAATGTTTTGCAGTGCAAGTTTTTCAAAAAGGGGATATGCTTGGACAATGACCTGGTAAAGGACAAAAATAGATAAAACATCTTACAAAACCCCCCCTCCTAAAGCATACCATCCCCAAAACCGCTTTGGTACATAACAAAGGTGGAGCGATGGGCAACTCCTTGATTTCTATTTTGGGTGCATAAAATAAGGAGAGAGGGGTGACAGTTGCAGCATGGGAGAAGTGCAAGGTTTTTCAAACAAAGGGATATGCCCCCAACCAGTCTAAACTTAATGTAAGTGACTTAGTAGGGGGGTAAAAATGAATAAAATATTTTACAAGAAACCCTTACCAGGCCAACCTTGATATAAATGACCTCGTAGAGGGTATTTTTCATGCACTAAACCCAAGGAAGCTGGCTGGCCCCTTCCCACACCTATAAATACCACCAAACATGAAGAGAAGGTTCAAGGGTTCATGGGAGCATCAAGATTTCAAAAGCGACTTTGCAAGTCTCTTAGGAGCTTCGAGTTCCTCCTTCTGATGAATTCAAGAATACCTCTTTTTTCTTTTTCTTTTTTCTTTTTTTGAGATGGGATGGTACCCATGAGAAACCCCAGCTAGGATTCAGGGCAGCTCCTCGGCCAGACACCTGAGTCATACCAGACTAGGCCGGTTGGGTTCAGGCAGCTCCTCGGCTAGACACCAATAAATTTAAGAATACTTGAAGTGTTCAATGCAAGTTCTCTCATTGTAAAATTAAATTTTGAATAAAAGAGATAACTTTGGTCAAAGGTAGGATCATTGGGTGCTTTGGGATCTTTAATGGGTCTAATGTATTATTGAGTGCTAATTAGATGCATTTTTGGATCCTTGATGGGTCCAATGGATTATTGACTTAATGCATCCTTAAGAGGGCCAATGACTTCCATGAATCCTTAACGGATCTTAATTGGATAACAGATCTTAATTGGACTATTATTGGGTCTGAGTTGAGCTTACTAAAAGGTTGTGTTTAATTGGGCCCTTAATGGTTTCCTTCCACCCAAGACCTTAACTGATATCCATTGAGCCCTATCCTTTAGTGGACATGCTTTGTTTACTAGAGCCATTGTCAAATTGTTTCAGCCTAGAAGAAACCAAATTCTCTGTTTTTCCCTTAGGATTCTAAAGGTCAAACAAGGAACCAAGTAACTGGATAGATGTGATTAAAATTTTGTCTTCTAGAAGGATCATCTATAAAGCGAGTAAGAAAAGTAGACATGGATGTTATGGATCTAACTTTTCAGATTTATGAATGACTTTTTTCATATAACATAATTTTTTTATGTTTTTTTCTTTCAGAATGTCTTAGATCTGGGAACACATTGATCTTCTATAAAGAAGCCCAATGAAACAAAAATTTCATGTTCAGTCATGAATTAGAGATGTTAAAAATGATCAACCTATATTGACTATAACCCCTAGCCTTCCAAGCAAACGATGCAGGTTCGATTCCCACTACCTACTCTATATCTCACTTTTGTACATCCATTATTGATTTAGATATGCATTCTTATTTGGTGAAATCTTCCTCAGCCATTTTTACTAGATGTATAGTCATATGGACTTAACTGGGACTTAGACCAACACTTAATCCATAAGTTGGACCATGGCCACTTATGTACTAAGCTTCACTATAATGTAATTTAAACTGTTGACCATACCTAAGACCTTGTAACCTAATTAAGTGGCCCATAAACCTATAATATAACACAAAACAATTAAACTTGTCTAATTCCTAAAAGTTATGAAACCAATTAAGATACTCTTATGAGTTTAAAAAAACAACCAAGTCACTAAAATACCTTTCATAATCTAAAAAATCACATTAAATTTAATAAAAAACATCATGTATTGCTAAAAAAAATAAGTAAAAATCACACTATCTCTTAGGACATTCGCCAAAATACCAAAATTATCAAAATACCCTTGAAGCCTTAAGGAATGACACAACTGTACCCAAAAAAAAAAAAAATTCTAAAATCACACTAAAACACTTAAGATGCCTTTCGTAACTAAAACTTGACAAAAATAACCAAGATACCACTAATACACCAAAAATCATAAAAAATCAAATAAAATGCTAAAAATACAAGATCATGTAAAATGTCTGAAAACCCTCAAACCCTAAAATTTTATAAAATTATCCAATACCCTCACGACTCAAAAACATCCAAGATACTAAAATATACCTCCATGGGTTTCAAAATGCTCAAACCCCTTTAAAAAGCATTTCAATGCATGAAATGAACTTATTGTCTTAAACCCTTTGAATGTGAAAAATTGCCAAAATGCCTTGTTAGTTCAAAACACGTAAGTCAACCTATACCATATTAAAATGTTATCCAATATGCCAAAATCCATTCATGGCCATGGTATAACTTTCAGGTTCAATTCAAATTATCTTTTCACGGTTATCCCTGTTCTTTTTGGTATATTCACGGCATCAAGTAAATCAAGGGTGTTCGATTGTCAGATCAATGTAATTAACATCAACTAAAGTTGGTGGTTTTGGGGGTGGGGGGTGGGGGTACGGTAGTCTAATTCACGAAATCCACATTCCTGGTCCAAACCAAAAATCCCTTAATCCCAGGGGAATTCACTTCAAGTTCCAAAACATACAAGCCTCCCCTCTTTTCCTATCAAGAGAGAAGGTCCAAACCATTAACTTAAAATCAAAATCTAATTAAATAAAAAACATATCCCACAAGCACATATCATAAAGAAGCAAAAACTAAGTACAATCCCCAGCCAACTTCAAGAAATGCAACAATGTTCTTGAAGTGCTATTTTAAGCCAAAAGAGAACACACGGAGAATTTACTCAAATCTTCAGAATGCCCACAACCCATTCAATCCCATCATCTAGAGCCATGTTGGCGGGTGAACTTTTGGGCAGGGATTACTGCTTTTCAGTTTATGTCGATGTTATCATCAAAATTTGAGTTACCATGATTGTAAACTTAAACTGGCTAGTTGCAATCAGATAAAGTTGGCTTCACAAAGTCAGCAAGCCTAGCATCCAAAACATATCAAATTCTAGCGAGCTAAAGTTGCCAAGAAAATGCAATGCACAATGGATTACAGGAATTTGCCTAAATGAATTAATTTATTAAATTCTTAAGTCTGGGTTTGTCATAGGATTTGGGAATCCATGTCATGTGAACCTGAAGTTTCAAGTGAGTTTTCCTGCCAGTCACCAGCCCGATGCTCATGAAGGTAAGTAAATAAATACAAATAATCTAGGAGGTTCCTTTGATACATTATGCTGGGAGTCCTAAAAGCCATATTTCAAAAATCTAAAGAGAGCAGATAATATGATACTCAGAATGTTTATTGTATCCTCAAACTTGACACTCTACATTGTATGTGCACAACTTCTGATACTCTACAAGGACTAGTATCACAATTTTCACATATTACCTATAACATGCTAAAATACAGGGTTTTCAAATGCCATGAAACAACAATGAATAAATATTTAACTCAATGCATATATGCCTAGAAGATCAATTTTACAGCACCGTGCAGTCTGTTGCTTAGTGATTTAAAAATGGAAACAGCAAAATGAAAACACAATACCTGCAGCTCTTTTCTGGTTAAGAGTTCTACAAGGCTTGTGTGAACAACAATGAAAGGCTTCCTTCCACTTATAGCCAGAGTATATGCATTTGGAACAGGATTTTGGCGAATATACACATCAGGAGCCTCAATGTTCAGCACTTTTGCAGCCTCGATTAATAGTCGATAAATGTCAGGAAGCTATAGCAATATAAAGAAAATTAAAATCCATACCACATAAGAGAAACTTCAACAAAAAAGTATATAGAAAGTGAGCATAGTAAATGCAGTTTGACCATTGTACAGTCCATGTCCATATATATAGTGCAAACACATTGAGAGAAGATGGATAGAAGAATTTGAGATGACAAGAAATGCTAACAGTGATAAAACCCAACCTGAATACTATAATAACTAACTAAGAAACTTTGATTTTAAGTATTCATCTCTTAGATAACTAACTGATGAAGATAAATATGATTATCATTACAAATTTTTGTACAAAACTTTAGTCCAAATCAAGAAAGGCAGGATTGTGAATCAGACTTAGATCGGCCCGGTTCTGGACCAATCAGATCGGCTGATCCTATCCGATCCGGACCAATCCAGGCCGATCTGGTTCAGACTTTCATATTTTTTTAATTTTCTATCTTTATATATTATATGTTTATAGATAACCTTTTAAGGGTTTTTATACAATTTTACCAACCTTTTTTACCATCCCCGTTCCTAACCCTAATCCAACACAGCTACTGGTGGCTACAGCAGAGGAGGAGTGGCCGCTAGGCGGTGAGGATGCAGAGGCCACGGCGACAACGCAGAGACCGCGATGGCAAAGCGGCGATGACAAGGCGACCATGGCTTCTTCTTCTTCTTCTTCCTTTCTTTAGTTAGGAGCATGTGAGGGTTATGTGAGGGAGGTGGGGGAGCTGTGTTTTTGAAGGGGGAAGGGAAGGGGACCCAGCGCCGAACGAGTTGATCAGTCTGATCCAGACCTATCCATGCCGATCCTTGGCCCATATCACGAGATGGGGGCATGGGATCGAACCGGCCCAAATCTGATCAAAATCGGCCAATCCGATCCGATCTGTGCCGATCCTTCCTTCCATGGTCCAAATGCTTCCAAGCAAAAGTTCCAAAATAGCCCCATGAAGCTTCATCTCAACACTGCTTAATCAAATACTAGCAAATGGGAAAATATAATATATATTAATGTGGGGTGGTTGTTGATTTAATACAAGGTGCAGCTTCTATTATTTTTCTTTTCCAAGGTAGCAAAAGGCTGATCTTTTATTAATGTTCCAAATAAACATGAAAAAAAAAAACTGGGATGGTCGTTGAGACCTTTACTTTTCTCCAGTATTCAACCTTTTCATTATTTTTCTTTTCCAAGGTAGCAAAAGGCTGATCTTTTATTAATGTTCCAAATAAACATGAAAAAAAAAACTGGGATGGTCGTTGAGACCTTTACTTTTCTCCAGTATTCAACCTTTTCATTTCTTTCAAATGGCAGTATGACCCAACAAATCATGCCTCAATTACCAATCTCTCTTAAATTTTTCTGCTATTGGAATTATCAGTTTTCTTGCACCATTTGGTTTTAGCAACCACATCAGGATCTACTGTGATTTTGTATCAAATTTAACTGCATTTAGATACACCAGAGACTACTTGATTATTGGGCTATTCACAGAGAGAAGAAAATAATCATTCTTTTAGAATTCAGATATGAAATATTCAAACCAAAAGAAATTTGTTTAGTTTTTCTAAAGGAATTACTATATAGTTTTATGCTATAATTGGGTTGAGGGGGGAGGATGTGGCTAGTGACTGGTTTGTTGCCCACGCCTCAGAGGGGGAGGGGTGAATGGGTAAATAAAATTTAAATGACAGTAAAATTGAAATCAAATGCAGTGACCAAAAGAGATGGCACATATAAACAAAATGGAGAGGAAAACAAGGAAGCAATCACACAAAGAAAGTGTGCACAAACATTTATACTAGTTTGGTCAGCAACCTACGTCTAGTCCTCAAGGCAACAACCCTTGAGAATACCACTAGCTCAACAACTAAAACAACCTCCTGTCTGCGACAGGCCCTCTCCTCTCAGGGAGGAACACTGGATATAAACCTCCAGCAGGTTAAATCTCCTGTCCACAACTGGCCTTCTCCCCTAAGGAAAGAAACAACCACCTCCTTCTAAGATAGGCCCTCTCCCCGTAGGAAGGAAATCAAATAAAGAGATATACAGAGGTACCTCTTAGTAGGTTGATTTGTGTACAATAAAATGCAGCAATAAGCAAGAAATCAAGACAAGAAAATCGGGGAATGAAGCAGTGGAGTCTAGATTGCAATGGAGTGAGCACGAATAGAATGTTGCGGAGAGTGAAGTGCTTGAAGTGTGTTGTTGACTTGTTCTCTCTTGAATGTTCTCTTAGAATTTTAAGTGTGGTTCTTAGAACTTTCTTTCTTCAGGTGGATGTTCAGCCCTGTACCACTTTGTTGCTTTCAGTTCACTCAACAATACATCTTCGAAGAAAGGGGCTTGCACATATAATGCTTTTCAGGTTTCTTCCCGTTAGACTCATGGTGAAGATTGTTAGACTAATGAACACTCGTTGTGTCTAACATTTTGAATTTTGTCAGAGCTTTTGAGTTGTCTACTCAGTTCTTCCATCAGCAAGTTGAAATCTTCTTTCTGCAAGATGAGAGAGCTTCCAGATTGTACTTGAGTATATTTTATACAGTTAAGTCTGTAGAAGATATGATAGAGTATCTACACCAATAGAAAGTCTAAATGTTGCTGGACTTTGTCTAGTCTGTCAGTGAAGGTCTCGTATAGCAAAAGGTTTATAAGATACTATCATGGGAACTCTAAAAAAGTAGAACACAAGGCATACAGATAATTTGGAAATAAGCTCAAACAGACAGGCACTAGACGACAGAAAGCTTTCAGAGATGATCGACTAAGTGTGCAACAGGATAGAGAGTGATTGATTAATTCCAAAGTGCTTAAAAACAAGTCATAGACAAATGATCGATTATTTGTTTCAAGGAAGGCAGAATAGGTGCAGATTGGCCGATCCAATCGGTTTTCGGTCAGACTGAACCGATCCCGGGCCCCTCCCCCCCCTCCCCCCCTCCGTTCCCTTCCTGGGATCGGTTCGGATCAGCCGATCCTTCAATCGGATCGCCCGATCCATCGGCCGATCTGTTGCCAAACAGCTAGCTGCAAACTAGCCGTCGGGAACGAGCCCAACAGCTAGCAAGGGCCTTGGGGGCCTTACAAAACCCCCCCAAGGTCTTCTCCCATCCCCACCAACTCACTTCCTCACTTCTCTCTCTCTAAGTTCTTTCTCTCTCTTCCCTATCTCTCCAAGCTTTTTCCCTCTCTCTCTCTCATTTTTTTTAATATCTAATGTATAATAATTCTATATTACTATTAATATATTTTCTCCCTCTCTCTAATGTTTTTACTTTTATCTACTTAATATTTCTCTCCCTTCCCCTTTCTAATTTTTCTCTAAATTTCTCTCTCTTTCTAAATAACATTCTAGTATTCTACAACAATCGGGTGGACAGTTCAAGGAGCTTTTTTTTTTGTAAGTTGTCTTTTTATCATACACACACACACTCTCTCTCTAACAATCTCTCTAAGATTTTCTCTCTCTTGTTCTTTTTTTTTCTTCCTTTAGATACATTAGTATTAATAGTCCTCAATAATAAATAAAATCTATAAGTTTACCGAGTTGTGGTTTGGAAGAAAATTAAGAAATGTGCATCATTCCTTTTTTATGTTGAAGGTGACTCGATTTTAGATATAAATGACAATGAGGATACTGATTTCTTTCATTGACATGAATATTTAGTATCCTTATTGTCATTTATATCCAAAACTAAATAATTCTCAACAGAAAAAAAGAGTGATGTACATTTCTTAATTTTCTTCTAAAATATAACATAGTAAACTTATTTAGTTTATTTACTACTGAGAACCGTTAATATTAATACATATAAGAGTAAAAAAAAGAGTAAGAGAAATAAAATGTAAGGGATAAAAGATAGAGAGAGAGTGTGTGTTATAAAGAGACCAAACTAAAGAAAAAATAAAACAGTCTCAATTGAAGAAATCAAAGTAGAGTTGTTTTAATTTTTTTAAATTTTTTTGAAGGGGATCAGATCGGATAATTCTATTAATTCTTCTTTTGTCAATACCACGTGAGCAATGTCATCCGACATGAGACCATGGGTACATAGTCCCAGGAGATCGATAGATCCATTGTTTTTATTGTAGACACCTTGTTAGCAGGATCCACCATTTCGCGAAGCATCTTTCGGGGATACACAGAGATAACATCTCATGTCCTCCAATCTCCAATGATATATGTGTATAGTTTCAGAGATTTCTACGTCAAGGCGAAGATCATCTAGCACAGTACGTAGCCGACAACTAGGCCACCTACATCACCAACACATCCATCTTCATCTACGTCAGCAGGAGGATCTAGGATGGAAATTGTAGATATTGCGCAAACATTCTTTTTAGAATTTCATATTTCATCTACTATTGTGCACACACCATCATTTGTTTAGATGGTTAGATGTATTCAGAGACAACTACATGTCCCACCTCCTATTCAGATTGAGTTAAATTTTGGTGGAGAGGATGATGGGTCTTTTCTTTTTTCTGACTTGGATGAGAATGATTGAGTTTCATTACTCATGTACCACATGTGTAATATATACTATTAACTTTGATAAGCTTATAAAGTTTTTTATTTTTTTGTTTTTATGATTTATCATATTTCTTTTTAAAAAATTAACCTTTTTCAAGAAAGTGGGGATCCAGACCGAATCAGTCTGAATCGGATTGGATCGGCCAATTCGATCAGTCCAGGCCTAGACCGATCCGAGTTCGATCCCCGAGTTTGCCTTCCTTGATTTTTTTCATTTCAATTATATGGCTCAACTAATCGATAGGTGATCGATTATATCGCTCATATAATCGAGTAATCAAGTATATGACTCACTAATCAAGCAATCGATTATATGGCTCATCTAATTGATAGACGATTGATTAAACGACTCATCTGATTGAGCGATCGATCCTATGTCTTATCTGATCAAGCGACCGATTATATGTCTCATTTGATTGAGTGATCGATTATGTGACTTATCTAATTGATAGAAAAATGTAGATAATCGATCGAGTAGAGTGTGAGTTAATCGATATATAGATCAGTTAATCGAATAAGACAACAAAAGAACACAACAGTTAATTGATAAAGTGAACTCAAATAGTCGAAGAAAATAGGCGACTCATCGATACGAAAAAGATTAGTAAATTAAATAAGTTAATAGATAGCCGCTGCAATTAATGGATAGAAGATTGACTAAGTGGGCTTTTTGCCAGAGTTAGTCGATAGAGGATTGATTTAGTGCTTGAAAGAGTGCTGGCCCATTCCTCATGTAATCGATTAATTGGAGTGACTTAATTGAAGTTTCCAAAAGAGCTGATATCAGGCACTGAAGTGCAGACTGAGGCAAGGGCTAAGTTAATCGATGTCTTGGGAAAGATAATCGATTGACTGAAGTCTGAGCCCCGTAAAAAACTCTGGGAAATCGTTTAAGTCCTAGAACAATTTAGTTTGATTATCATGAAGAATCATATTGGGTAGTCGATTAATATATTTAATTAACTGTTCAGGAAAAAATTGACCTCACTATCAAAACAAACAAAAGCTGATCTAATGATAAATATATTATAATTTCATCAAAAACATGGATTGATTCAGTTTATTTTCATTGAATTGTTATCACCAAAACATGAGGGTACAGTAGGAAGGGACCCAATAGTTCAACACTATTGTGTGGGCTTCACTGGCCTGTTCTATGGGCCAATCTAATAATAACTATAAGGACTGCAAGGATGTTTTCAATCTATTTAAATATTTCCAAGGATTAATGGCCTGTTGTGTGAGCCTTATTGGGCCTTTAATGGGCTTACATTAATGGGACACCATTAGGCCAGCTATTTAGTCCCTTATTGGCCCTATATAGTCGACCCTTTTGCAGGCCAAAGATGTGCCTGTCTGTCCCATCCCTGCTCTGGCCCATCCCTGAACTGCCACTCCCCTCCCTTGGGCTGCTGACCAAGCCCCCCTATAAAAGAAGGCATCAGCCCAGCCTGTCACCACTTTGGCATGGTTTACAGCTGGATTTGCAAAGAAGTAATCCAGGCATGCAAAGTTTACAGAGAGAAGAGTGATAAACAAGGGGACAACGCAAGCTTGAAGATGATGATCAAAGCCTAAAAGAGACCCAACTCAGCTAAGTGTCAGCAATGCTGGCGGACCATGAGCTAAGTTATTCTTTGCATATGCACCAGTTCTTGATAAGGTTGAAACATGATGCAGCAATATAGCCATATCATCTGAAAGAGGGAATGTCATTTCTCACCCCTGGACAAGAGGAGGTAGAGGCTCAACAATCACAGGAAGGGAAAAATCAGCACACCAGTGGATGCAGTTGGCAGAATGTTGTTGCCTCATTAGCATCCCAAGTCATGACAGGCCTTTGAAAGGATTAGAAGGGAGAAAGAGGGTTTCTACATCTCTGTGTATATAATCACTGCATTCTCAACTGTTTGTTATGATGCACAACTGATTCTGTCAGGGATAAAGAAGCTTGCAGTGGTAGGTGGTCATCACTAGTCAGGGATACATAGGTTCATAGGTTCCTGTCAATTACAACAATCCTCAACTTCAATCTTCAATCTGAGCAATCGGCATGGTGAAGAAAGGTGGGATACCAAAATCCAGAAAAGGTTCCTCTTTTGTGAAAATGGTCAAAGAAATTCCAGTGAAGATGATAATTCCACAGACCAATTTTGGCAGGATTCACTGTCACCTCAGTTCTCCCTTTCTATTCCAAGTTTATGTGAAGATAACCTGCCTTCCCAACCTTCCATGACTCCTCTGCTCTCTAGTTCTGGAAATGGTGATAAGCATACAGTGAAATTGCCCACCGCAAAAAACTCCAACCACAGAGATCATCGTGCTCAGTGATGCTGAGACGATTTTTGGAAGGAAGATAGAGGCAATAGGAAACACTGCTCACCAAGATTTTCTATCAGATTGGATAGACAAAATATTACAGAAAGCTTGCACCCTGCGGATTCAAATTGAGAACAAAGTGGGTCAACTCCATAAACTATGGAGAGATGAAGGTAACCCCAAAGTTTTCCAGAGGATACAGGCATTGAAAAAGTGGAGGACAAAATGTTGGCCAGAAATCCCAAGAAGAGCAAGTGTCACAATGAATTGTATGTCTTGATACAATAGAAGACATGTTAAGGGTCCCTCCCTAGTATCTAAGCATGGAACACAAAGCATTTAGATGGACAGATTTATCTGGATTGTGCAGAGTACACTAAGGTGTATAGAATCAGACTGCCGATTCTGTTTTGTCCAATACGATCCAGTCCTGCTCCCCTGAATCTTGAGCATGTCATGCTGGTTCCAGCAAGCCAACTGATCCTTGAGAAGAAAAAGAAGAGGCTGCTGCCTTCACTGCCATGTGACGCTATTGTCATCATGGATGGTACTGATACGTATCGGCTGATACATATCGGTGTCAGTCACCAGGGGTAACCCGATACCAATCTTTACATTTAAAAAATAAAAAATAATTGTTATGGCCAGTATTGGGCCGATACTAAGTAATTTGTGGATTCTTTAAATTCTCATGTTTTGGTGATAACACAGTATGAAAATGTCAGGACTTTGGTTTCAAGAGAGTGATAGAAATCTCCTTGTTTCATTAGTTAAGATGCTGACAGACTCTAATATAAGCTCTATAACTTAGTCACTTTTAGAGTTCTTTAACTGTTATGATTAAAGAGCTAACTAGAACTTCGATTAAGCTTTAGAACTTCAAGTAACTTAAAGAAAGTTCAGCATTAATCGAAACATAACTCTCTGAATTAATCGAAACAGTTTTCTATTAGAACCATTTGATTTTATCCAAGTGTTCTATCAATTAAGTGACTAAATATCATTTCAATTAATGTTGACTTAGTCACTTCGATTATAGAACTAAAGGTTCACCTCGAATAGATTAGTAAGTTCCCTATTGATTAACGTTACTAGGTTTCATTCGATTACCGTTAAGTTATTCACCTCGAGTCAAGTCTAAGTTTAACTTCGATTAACGTTTAAGCGACATTTTCAATTATCTTTATAACATTAATCGAAACGCAACTTAGAGTTGCATTTTGTGCTTTAATCAAAATAACGTTTTAAGTTTCATTTCGATTACCATTCTGAGATATCTTTCAATTACTGATATAACGTTAATCGAAGTTTTGCTTTCGGACTCTACTTCGAGTAATGTTGTAAGTTTCATTTTGATTAACGTTTCCAGTATTACTTCGATTAAGGATGTATCTTATTATGTCTGAACTTAAGTGTCATTTCTATTACTGATCTTAAGTCTCACTGCGATTACTGAATAAATTGAGACTTCGATTAGTGAAAGACTTCACTCAAGTTTCACCATATATCTTATATCAATTACAGCTTTGATTAACATTTTAGACATCACTTTGATTAACTGATTCTTGCGCTCTAAATCAAATCATTTTTTTAATCTGAGTGAGAGCCACCTATATATCGATTAACGGTCTGTTTGTGTTAAATTAACACTTACTTACTAACTTCGATTGATGGCCAGATTCTCACTTCGATTAGCAATTGTTTGTGACTTAAACCTTTGTCTTATATTATATAATTGCCACTCTGATTAACCTATTGTGTTGATTAGCGATTTTTTTACTGAATTCAATTTAAATTAGCCAATACTCTCAGGGTATATTTTATATGTACTTTTTACTTGAGATCTCTGTCATATCTTCATCAGACAGATTTGTTATCTTTTCAACACAACCGTGTACTATTATATACTTCTGCTGCCATCTGATGCCATGATAGGAAAATCAAACTTGTCTTTTTAGTGTTTGTGCTTTCTGCAAGACTGATTAGACAACACAAGATCTGTACCCAAGGAAGCTTCTATGCATTAAACAAGTTACCTCAAATCTAGCAATGCAGAAGTCCAACCATTCTTCTTTCTAGCCTCTCTTTGTGAAATTTAAACGTTAGACATACGCGGGAAGATGTCACCATGTAGTACCAACCAGTCTAATTGATTTTGAAGAAGTTGCATATATAGAAGCTCTTTACCAGAGATATTAAATGTACAAAATAAGAGACATATACACATACAAGAGCATCCAAGTCTTTACAAGTGCTACAACGCCTAGCTTGCTGAAAGAGAGCATGAAGATCTCAAGAGCCTTACTTCTTCGCTCCTAAAAGAAGCTCTTGGAAATTCTCTTCAGATTAAGACATGTGCTACATTATTATTCATTTATTGTCTTGATCTATGTTGTATTTTTTGTGAACACTTGCCTAATTTAAAGGCATTTACTGTTGTTTAATCTTCACTGTATTGTTCTTCTTTCTGGTTGTGGAAGAGAGGATCTGTTGGAAATAGGAGGTTGTTTCTCTTCATGTTGAAGAGAGAGCTTGCAATTGCAGAAGGTTTGTGTTGGTTGTAACCTGCAAGAGGTTGGTACCTTGCTGTTAGTAGAACTCCCAAGTGATTTCTTAGGGACTAGACGTAGGTCTGGATAGACCGAACCAATGTAAATCTCTTGTGCATTTACTGTGTGATTGTTTCCTTATTTCTTTCTTTCTTCTGTCTATTATTAGCTTTCGCATTCAATTTCAGTTCAAGTAATTTTTAATAACCTATTCACCCCTCTCTGGGTTAGTCTAATCTCGAGCAACAAGTGGTATCAGAGCTCAGTCTCTCATTTACTTGACCTAACAGTCAAAAGAGTAATGGCTATGACAAACAGTTATGCTGAAAGTCAGTCCATCAATCGCCCTCCACTGTTTGATGGGGAAGACTACTCTTACTGGAAATGCCGTATGGAATATTTCCTTAAGGGGGTCGACCTTGATCTCTGAAGTGTGTTTGAGGACAGAGACTATGTCATAACTGTTCCCAGAGAGAGATGCACAGATAATGACAAGCGTTTAATTTCCTTGAATAACAGAGCCAAAGTATTCTACGTTGCGTTCTAGCAAAGAAAGAATTCAACAAGATCTCTGCCTGCAAAACTACCAAAGAGATGTGGCTGAAACTACAACTAACATATGAAGGTAGAGATAAGGTCAAGGAGACCATGATAGATATTCTAGTTACATAATACAAGAAGTTTAAGATGGAGTCAACCGAGAACATTATCTAGATGTATTCTAAATTTACAGACATCACTAATAGGTTAATGGCTCTCAGGAAAGAATATCAATCAAGAGACCTTGTCCGAAAAATCTTAAAGTCTCTCCCCAGCCAATGGACACCAAAAGTGACAGCTATTGAGGAAGCTCACGACCTCAATACCCTGACACTCGAAAGATTCATTGGGTCTCTAATGGCCCATGAGATAAACATGGAGAGACTTAAGGAGGGTACCTCTAAGAGAAAGGTTTCCACGACTCTCAAGACTTCACAACCGAGCACCAATAAGACATCATCATCAAGTGAAGACAATGATGCTGACAGTGAGAAAGAAACCTTGTTGTCTAGAAGGCTGCATAAGATTTTGAAGAAAAATAAGTCTCAAGATAGTCACATATATTATAAGAAGAAGATCTCCAAAGAAAAGAAGCAGGAACCAACCTGCTATGAGTGCATACAACCAGGGCATATAAGAGCAGCGTGCCTTAACTGAAGAAGAAAGACAAGAAGAAGGAATATACCAAGAAGTCCAAGTTCTTCAAGAGAAAAGCAATGGCAGCAGCGTGGGATAACGAGGAAGACTCCTCAACTTCATCTAGCTTGGATAAAGAAGAGGAGACAGTCAAATCTTACTTTAACCGCTGACAGTACTCATCAAACTGATAAGCAGGTAACTTCTACTCCTCCCTTTATTTCATATTCTGATTATGATAGAGTTATCTCTTGAGGAAGCTTTTGATGAACTATATAAAAAATTTAAAATACTCGCTAAAGAGTTCAAGATGCTTAAAATAAACCATAAAAAATGGAGTGCTACGAGTGTTTCTCTAAACATTGAAAACTTAGAATTAGTACAAGCTAATAAAACACTAAAATCTAATAATACATACCTTGGTGAGGTAAATAAAACAAAAGATACTAAACTTCAAGAACTAGATGCTGAACTGTCAAAGATAACCAAAGGAAAGATGATTCTAATGAAGATAAAATAGAACAAAATGAATTAATCAAAGAAAATTGATACTTAAAATCCTCTCTTAAGAAATTAACTAGGGGCAAAACATCTTTACACTTGCATTTGAAAGGACTTAGGGCTGATAACAGAAAATATAGACTTAGTTTGTGCAACCTAAAGCCTCTACATAAATAAAACCCACAAATAAATATCCTACCCCTAGATTTATAAAATCCAAAACTGAAACAAGCTTACAGCCAAAAGCTCATCAAATAGATTGATGTTCACATTGTGGTAGATTGAGACACATTTCCAAAACCTATATAATGAGGAAGTGGGTCTGGGTACCTAAGGGATCAATCCTAGCTACTAACCATAAAGGATCCAAAATGTTTTTAGTATCTAAATTTTCCAAGTGATAATTGTTGGTTGGCCTGGGAGCATCAAGATGGTACATGGACAGTAGATGCTCTAGACATATGATAGGGGCTTGTACCTTGTTCAAGTCTTTCATATAAGAAGATGGTATAGTCACCTATAGAGACAATGGCAAAGGAAAAGTAGTCGATTGTGGCACAATGGGTAGCAAATCAGCAGACCTAATAGAAGATGTACTGTGTATAAACGATCTGAAGCACAACCTGATTAGCATCAACCAATTATATGACAAGGGACATAAAGTGATCTTTAAAGCTCATAGAGAAATCTATATCCTTCACCTAAATGAGCTTAAAGATAAAGATGTGTACCTAGTAGCAAGTAATTTAGAGGAAGTAGATCTATGACACAGAAGACTGAGTCATGCAAGTAAAGAAGTAATCTATAAATTGATCAAGCATGATTTGGTGGATGGACTACCCAAGTTGAAGATGAAAACCACAAGCATTTGTGCAGCATGTGCCAAAGGCAAGCAGACTAGGACCTCATTTCAATATAAGACCATTGTAACAACTTCCAAACCTCTAGAGCTGATACATATGGATTTGTTTGGACCTATAAAGACAACCAACCTAGGTGGGAAAGCTTACGAGTTTGTCTTAGAAAGCAAGTCTGACACATCTGAAGTTTTTCTCAAGTTTAGCAAAGTGGTGTAGAAAGAGTAAAAATTGAGTATCATTGCAATCAGATCTGACCATCGTGAAGAATTCAAGAATGCTGAATTCATCAAATTATGTGAAGAGAATGAGATTCAACACAACTTTTCAGTATCAAAAACTCCACAACATAATGGTGTAGCAAAGAGGAAGAATAGAATAGAATATTGTTGGGCATGACTAGAACTATGTTATTAGAAAGTAATTACTAAGATATTTATGAGCATAAGCAATCAACATAGCTTACCACATCATTAACAGAGCAATGCTCAAGCTAATACTAAAAAAGACAGTATATGAGCTGTACAAGGGCAAGAAGCCAAATGTGGGGCACCTGAAGCCATTTGGATACAAGTGTTTCATCCTCAACAATGGGAATGACAACCTTAGCAAACTTGATGCCAAATCCGATAAAAGTTTATTCTTATAACATATTTCTAAACCTCATGGTTTTAGAGTTTTTAATAAAAGAACTTTAGTTGTTGAACAAACTGTACATGTAATATTTGATAAAACTAATTCATCTTCCAAAGAAGAGAAAGGTATTGTGATGATGATGATGCAGGTGACATTATTAAAAAGATTGACAACCTAGAACTTAAAGAGGATGAGAAAGAAGATCTACCTTTAGAAGATCTGCAGCAAATTGAAGATCAACATGAACATCTATCAAGGAGTGGAAGTATCACAAAGATCATCCAAAGGAGAACATATTAAAAGATCCTAGTCATAGAGTTACAATCATAAGTAAGATCATTTCTTGTGACTGCTTAACTTTTGTTTCCTAAATAGAACTTAGGACAGTCAATGAAGTAATAAGAGTTGAATCCTGGATCTTAGCAATGCAAAAGGAACTAAATCAGTTCCAAAGAAACCAGATGTGGTCTCTTGTACTTAAACCATCTGATCATCATGTTATTGGCACCAAATCAGTATTTAGAAATAAAATTGATGAGTCAGGTGTGATCATTAGAAACAAAGCCAGACTGGTAGCTCAAGGCTATTGCCAAGAGGAAGGTATAGACTATAATGAAACCTATGTCTCAGTAGCTAGAGTGGAGGCTATTCGAATTCTTTTAGCATTTGCATCTGCATTTAATTTTAAACTTTTTCAAATGGATGTTAAAAGTATATTTTTAAATGGTTACATAAAAGAAAAAGTTTATGTTGAACAGCCTCTAGATTTTAAAGATCATGTTTTTCCAAATCATGTTTTTAAATTGCATAAGGCATTGTATGGTCTGAAATAGGCTCCCAGAGTTTAGTATGAAAGACTGAGTACTTTTCTCATTAACCGTGGTTTCAAAGGAGGCAAAGTAGATAGTACCTTATTTATTCAAAATTTTGAGAATGATACATTAATTGTTCAGACTTATCTGGATGACATTATATTTAGAGCTACTAATGAGACTCTCTATAAGAACTTTGAGAAATTAATGCAGGGTGAGTTTAAGATAAGTATGATAGGAGAGCTGAGCTAATTTTTTGGACTACAAATCAAGCAAATGAAAGAAGGGATTCACATCAGTCAAGCCAAGTATAACAAAGATTTGTTAAAGAAATATAGCTTTGACCAAATTATAACTCTAACTACTCCCATGAGTACAGCTACCAAGTTAGATGTATATCCACAACATAAGAAAGTAAATCAAAAGATCTATAGAGGTATGATAAGATCTCTACTTTACCTTACTGCAAGTAGACCTGATATTTTATTCAGTGTATGCATGTGTGCCAGGTTTCAGACAGATCCTAAAGAATCTTACTTGATATGTGTCAAAAAAATCTTTAGATATCTGATTGATACCTGTGACTTAAGACTGTGGTACCCTAGAAGATGTTCAATTTACTTGGATACTCTAATGGTGACTACATTGGTTGCAAGATTGATAGAAAAAGTACCACTGGTACTTGTTAGTTTTTTGCAGGATGTTTAATTTTATGGTCATCTAGGAAGCAAAACTCAGTAGCCTTATCAACATCAAAAGTAGAATATGAAGCAATTGGACGTTGTTGTGCTTACAATTCTAAACTATTATCCCCTCTTTGACCTGCCCCGGACAAGTTCTTACAATTCTAATTTATTATCCCCTCTCCCAAATTTCCCGTCTCACAACTTTGTACCTGCTCAAAAACACTTATCGATTTTCAAATTCAATATCATTTTCTTATTATCTTCCACTCTCTTTGCATCTTTCTTTCATTTATGTCTATGTGTGGTTACCTTTTTGTGTGAATAACAAAAAGGGGGAGAAATAAGCTATCCAACATCCCAAACAAACTGCATTTGCATATAGCTTACTTGGTATTAGCTCTGATGGCATTCGTATACCAATTTTTATATCTTTGCTCTAATATTTTTTTCAAACAAATATTACATTATTTTCGGTTACGGACTTACATTTTCAAGAAGTTTTGTCATCACCAAAAAAGGGAGATTGTTGAGTCATTTGTGGATTCCTTACATTCTCATGTTTTACTAATAACACACTATGAAAAGGTCAGGACTTTGTTTGAGAGAGAGAGAGAGAGAGAGAGAAATCTCCTTATTTTATTAGTTAAGATGCTGACAGACTCTAATATAAGCTCTGTGACTTAGTCATTTTCAGAGTTCATTAACTCTTACGATTAAAGAGCTAATTGGAACTTCGATTAAACTTTAGAACTTCAAGTAACTTAAAGAAAATTCAGCATTAATCGAAACATAACTCTCTAAACTAAACAAAACAGTTTTATACTAGAACCATTTGATTTTATCTAAGTGTTCTATTGATTAAGTGACTAAGTATCACTTCGATTAATGTTGACTTAGTCACTTCGATTACAGAACTAAAAGTTTACCTCGAATAGACTAGTAAGTTCCCTATCGATTAACGTTACTAAGTTTCATTCAGTTACCGTTAAGTTATTCACCTCAAGTCAAGTCTAAGTCTGACTTCAATTAACATTTAAGCTTCAATTATCTTTATAATGTTAATTGAAACTCAACTTAGAGTTGTGTTTTATGTTTTAATCGAAATAATGATTTAAGTTTTATTTTAATTAGCATTCTGAGATATTTTTTGATTACTGATATAACGCTAATCGAAGCTTCACTTTCGGACTCCAGTTCGATTAACGTTGTAAGTTTCATTTCGATTAATGTTTTCAGTGTTACTTCGATTAACGATGTATCTTATTTTGTTTAAACTTAAGTGTCATTTTAATTACTCATCATAAGTTTTACTGCGATTATTGAATAAATTGAGACTTCAATTAATGAAAGACTTTACTCAAGTTTCACCGTATATCTTATATCGATTAAGACTTTGATTAACATTTTAGACATCACTTTGATTAACTGATTCTTGCGCTCTAAATCAAGTCATTTTTCTAATCTGAGTAAGTATATCGATTAACGGTCTGTTTGTGTGTTAAGTTAACAGTCACTTACTGACTTCGATTAGTGGCCAGATTCTCACTTCGATTAACAATTGTTTGTGACTTAAACTATTGTCTTATATCATATGATTACCACTCCGATTAACCTGTTATGTTGACTAGTGATTTCTTTACTGAATTCAATTTAAATTAGTCGGTACTCTCATGATATAATTTATGTATACTTTTTGTCTGAGATCTCTATCATATCTTTATCAGATAGATTTGTTATATTTTCAATGCAACTGTGTACTATTATAGACTTCTCGTACCATCTGACGCTATGGCAGGAAAAGCAAACTTGCCTTTTTAGTGTTTGTGCTTTCTACAGAACTGATCAGACAACACAAGATCTATACTCGAGGAAGCTTCTATACATTAAACAAGCTACCTTGAGCCTAAGAATGCAGATGTCCAACCATTCCTTTCTCCAGCCTCTTTCTATAAAATTTAAACGTTAGACACAGGCGGGAAGATGTCACCATCTAGTACCAACCAGTCTAATGGATTGATTTTGAAGAAGTTATATATATAGAAGCTCTCTACCAGAGAGATCGAGTGTACAAAATAAGAGACATACACACATGCGAGAGCATCCAAGTCTTCACAAGTGCTACAATGCCTAACTTGCTGAGAGAGAGCCTAAAGATCTAAGAGTCTTGCTTCTTCACTCCTAAAAGAAGCTCGTGGAGATTCTCTTTAGATCAAGACCTATGCTACATTATTGTTTATTTATTGTCTTAGTATGTGTTATGTTCTTTATGAACACTTACCTAATTTAAAGGCATTTATTGTTGTTTCATCTTCGTTGTATTGTTCCTCTTCCTGGTTGTGGAAGAGAGGACCTACTAGAAGCAGAAGATTGTTCCTCTTCGTGTTGAAGAGAGGGCCTGCAGTTGCAGGAGGTTTGTGTTGGTTGTAGCCTGCAAGGGGTTGGTACCGTGCTATTAGTAGAACTCCCAAGTGGTTTATTGGGGACTCGACGTAAGCCTAGATAGACCGAACCAATATAAATCACCTGTGCATTTACTGTGTCATTGTTTCCTTATTTCTTTCTTCTTCTATCCATTATTAGCTTCCGCATTCATTTTCAGTTCAATTAATTTTTTAATAACCAATTCACCCCCCTCTAGGCATGGTTGGCAGTATCGGCCGATACCGATACGTATCGGCCGATACCGATACGTATTGGCCAATACGTATCGGTATCGGTGGGTACCGATACCATACTAAGTGGACCGATACCAACCAATACTGGCCCGGTACTGGGCCAAAAGGGACCCAGCCTAGTACCGGCCGATACTGGCTGATACGGCCGATACCAATATCGGTACGTATCGGTACCGGTACCCTTCGATACTGATACTACCATCCTTGCCTCTAGGTTAGTCTAGCCTTGGACAACAGATACGCCCGATACTAATACTGGTACGTATCAGTATCGGTACCAATTGGTACCGATATTGAAACTGAGATTGCCATCCTTGATTGCCATCACCGCCACTTGATGTTGATGCCTCTCCCGCCTCCCCCTCCTCTTCCATGTCAGCCACATGCAATTAGGACCAGGAAGGGTTGGGGGAGGGAGTAAATGGGGTTGATAGAATTGCAAAAGTTATAAATGACATACATAAATATATACATATACAAAATTGAAAATATAGGTGGACGCAATCCAGATAGGTTGATCCGTATCTGCTCAAGGTGGATCGAATCATGCCTGATCCTCGATCCTACCTTCTTTGGAAGGCACACTCACAAACTTCAGATACTAACAAGAGGACCAGTTCCAACTCTCCCACCCCCGAGGGATGATGAGTGAGAATCCTGGATTAACTACTTGTGAATGCAAGTCTAATAGCAAAAGGATAATTTGAACTGAACCCAAAAGCTTTACCATGGTTCTTGATAGGTTATAGAAGGTTTAAAAGAGTTTTAAGGGGTTTTGGATTGACCCCGAATGTTTTAAGTTAAAAACATATTTTGGTAATTTTTTACAAGATTTGAAGGACTAGGGGTACAATGGTCATTTAGCATTTGAGATGTGTTTTAATTGATTGACCAAGTTTAAAAACCTTGAGGTATATAAAAACCCTAGGGTTTGCTTCTAGTTCATTTTGAGTTTTTGGAGTCAAAGAACATTTTGGTCATTTTTGGAAAACTTTAGGATTGTAAGGGTATTTAGCGTGTTTTAAGTGATTTTATATTTTTAACCTAAGGCCTCCTAAAAAGCTAGGAGGGTGAGAGAAAGGTTGACGACCTTATAGCCAATCAGCATTGAGTTATAAAATAACATATAGTTGACTCAGAATGAGTTGGAGTGCAATTGAAGATACTGGGTTGCATATTTATTATGAGTGGTAAACCCAATTTCTCAAATCTTGTTGTAGTGGCACTCACATTACCCTACTCCACCACACATCCACACATGCATGCACCCAAATCTTGTCTAGGTGAAATCTTTTACCCCTTCACTCTCATACCTTATGCACTCCTCTACTCTATCGGTTTCTAGGAATCCTAGAGCATAAAATCTTATAAACTTGTCCTTATAACATGAGGAACAGGATGGTTTTGTAAGTTAAACATGAAATCAAGTGACTGGATACCATTTTAAGGGTGCCTCGAGAGATGAACAAAAACCAAACAATCTAAATTCTATATTTCTGACTGATTAATTGTTGAATAATACTGAAAAGGAATGGGAGACAAATGTGGGAGAATATTCTTTCCAGTCAATCACTGCAACATTAGCCTCTAGTATATCTATGAGAAAATACTACTGCAGTCTGCATTCATAGCTCAAGATGTTTTCTTTCAGCAAGACATGTTGGTCTGTCAGTTTCTCCCACTTGTTGCTGCAACAGAAATTTGTGATGCACTTGAGGAAAATATAACTTGGTGAAAGTGAAAATATATAATCCTACTTCAAGTAACCTGGTTTTCAGCAACAAGTACAGATGTTCCTATATTCTCAAGAAGCATGACCTGCTCAGCGACTGGCCCTGTAATGATGACAATATTCACAATGTCATAGTGACCGATGCAAAAATGAACAAACAAATCCATTGAGAAAAAATGTACATGTGAATACACTGAGGACAAAAAAATGACTTAAAAACATTTTAAAGAATCCCTATCAGGGAAAGTTGCATTTTCAGTGAGTTGCAACCACAAATTGATGCAATAGGGAGTCTCCAGTCATGAGTTGAACATTGCTCCCGAATATAGAAACTTCTCTGGAAGGCTCAGATGTTTTGAGTCCAGTCCATTCAGAATCAAGCCACAGCCATACCAAGACAGATAAAAACATTATAAAAAGTTAAACGAGGATCATCCTATGTTGCAATGAATGAACCTTATCCTGTGAATCTTTAGTTGGCTAGATTCAACAGGAGATCCAAGATTTCTCCAGGGGAAAAAGGGAGAGACTCCTATGTCACCATGATACCCTTATTGAGGATACTACCAACAGGTTTAACTGCATGACTGAGCTCTAAAAATCCTTGGTTGCTTGCTAAGCTGGGATAGGATAAAATCCATGCTGAACAAGGTGTCATGTAAATCCTTTCTGCATTATGCATGCAATAAGGTGAAATAGAGTGGATGCAAATAGGAGACCAAGTGGCGGAAAAAACCACCTGCCTCATCTAATAAAAGATGCAGGATTTGGCAAAGTTTTCAGATCAATTGGCCTTCTTGCCATCAACCCTCTACACAGTGGTGCCAAGTACCAGTGAAAGTATCTTAAATAGAAGAGGACCCCTCAAATGTCCCATAACACAAGTAGGCAGAAACTACCTTTTGGTTGGCAATCCTCAGGCAACCAGAAAGCAACCCTAAAAACATCATGTCATCATCTACCTTTTTAATGCAATGACGAGATCTTTTCTAGGACAAGAATGTCAGCCAAGGAGTGAATGGAGACAAACTTGCCAACAAGGTGGTGAGGACACCTGCACACGGACCCGCTTTGACCCGACCCGCGTCTACCGTCGGAGGAGGACGACTGCAGCGTTCCCAGCTTCTTATGGCTCGACGAGGGCCTATTTGCAGAGTGACTTGCATTTACTTTATTGAGGAGCAGTTGGGACTAATGTAAGGGCCATTATGAGGCCCATTTATCTCTTTTCTATTTTATTGTTATTTTCTGCACGAATTTCGGCTATTTTTGTAGTGGGAGGGCCAATTTAGTCATTTATTTTATTAGGGCTTCATTAGGGTTGGGTTTCTCTATTTAAAGGATTGTAACCCTTCTTTGGAGGGTATTGATGTTGATGGAATGAAAGCCAATTGCAGCCGCCATGATGCGTGTGTTGTAGTTTAGGGCGTGAGCCCCTCCAGCCTCCCCCTGCGGTGCATTCTTGACCCGTTCCCTGTTCTCTCTCTCGTAGCCGCCATTGTTTCCATCACATGTCGTTTTTCCCCTCCCCTCTCTTGCTGTGTGAAAATACTTTGGCCGAAGTCCGCCTGCATACGAACCCACGCTAAACGACGCTCCCCACATCATCGGTCGCGCCAAGGGCAAGCGCGCCCAGCGCGCCACGCGGAGCGCCGCGCCGGGTCCACGCCACGCGTCACCTACCCCGCGTTTGCTGGACGGGACCTCATCGCCCATGCCGCAGCTTCTCGCCCGGCCGCCAAAGCCCGTCCACGCGGCGAAGCGGGGCGATTCGCACCCCACCCTCGTCAACCGGGCCCTCGCGCGGGATCGACGCCCCTCCCCAGTGCCACAAGGCACCCGTCCCGCTCGTGGAAGTCGGTCTACCCGATACCCCGCGCCGCTATGCCACCTCGGCCCACACGTGTAGCCAAGCCCCCGGGGTGTCCGCGATTCCCACCAGTACTGTCACAAACCCGAGCGCTTCATTCGTCCGTGTGTACTCATGTGCTTCAACATTCACTCATTTCCCAAGCAGCTGTGAACCGCTTGCTGGGCAGGTCAGGGTAGGGTCAATTGCCTGGGTTCCCAATTGTCAAGTCCTCGGACGTGCCCCGCGTGACGTGCGTTCGTAGTGATCATTTGTAGCCCCACTCTGCACTTCACAATTCTCCAATGTGTCGGTACGACCCCACTCAACAGTGGGAAGGTTAGCGTTGTTTGGCACTACCTCTTTAGCACTTTCTCGTTCATTATATGGTTGGATTTGTTCCCGTGCATTGTGAGTTAGGACGTCTACCTACTTGATGATTAACCGCTGCCGGATTGTAAGTTTGAGATCCGTCCCATGGCACTGTCTAAGTTTATTGATCGCGTTGTTACTGCCCTAGCCTTGTAGTAGTTCTCACTACCTTCGGTCCTACCTATTTTATTCATTGTGAGCAGACGATTCCCGAGTTGTGCGCTTGAATTACGTAGTTGCTTTTTATGAAAACATGGGATGTTTGTTGTTCGTTTGCCGTCCTTTTGTGGTGCTCTTGTTGATCTCAGTTCGTTACCGTATTCGGAGTTCTGTCGGTAGTCGTCCCGCATCACAAGGCTTACGTAAACTGCCAGCCCATGATGAAACAAAGCACCAAGAAGATAATCTAATGTGTTTCAGAGGAAGCGCTTCTCATATCAACATCTAATAGCATCCATGATCCTATAAATGTGCATTTCTTATCCAAATTTCTGATATCGGGCAGATGAATGTGCCACCATCTACATGGATGATTACACAACAATGTATACTAGTTAAGCCAGGCAACAAAAGAAAATAAAATGCATCTCCAAATGTCTCTCCCGCATCTCTAGAATCCAATTATAAACTTCAAAATTTCTTGCAGTACTTATGTTAATAGAGATTAATTATATATATCTACCTTTCCAATGAAAATCAATTAAGCAGTCAACTTCAAATGCTTAATAGCTTGAATTGGATATTTGTTGTGGCATATATGCTCACCTGTTTTGCGGTGGAAATGCTAACGCATTAGTTCAAATGTATAGTATTTATTTATTTATTTATTTGAAAGTAGATGGTGTAACGTATTCATTGAATGAGTGAGAGAGAGAGAGAGAGTGCAACAAAGAGAAGAAAAGTGTACCTCAAAAAATCCACCACCACATACAACAATCTCTCCCCCAAAAATGACCCACCATGTAAAGAAAAGGATAATCCCAAGGCAGGGACCCCCCCACCCCCCACCAAGTTAGCTTGGCATGTCTATATACAAAAATGTCCAAGAGAGGAGAATATTATGGCCTGTTCTTCCCAATGCCTCATCTCAAGCCCAAACTGATCACATATGAAGGATGCTGGCTGCTCTCACATTATGTGATTGTTGTGGAAAATGTGGAGGTTCCTCTCACCCATACAAGGGCAAATGGTTGTATGCAAAGCCATCCATCAAACCTGATCATCAGTGATCAATTCCCAGGATCTACGCCACCCTCATAGAGTCATTGTAAATCCATCACACTAGGAGGAGGCGACCACCAAGGTCTTTATAGGAAAAGGGATTCCATGTGCCAATGTCAGCCATAAATCTAGTCCCTAAAGTCAATAATATAATATCCGGGTAAAGCCTTGCTACCTTGTTCTTGAGTAAACCAAAAAGAGTTAGCTACAGCTCAAAGCAATAAGACAATATAGTAGATTCTAAATGACCCATGAAAGATATCGGCACAACTTAAAAGTTGCACAACTTAAAACTTATACACGCATGCAAGTGTCTGAAAGCCTGTTTGTGTGTACCTCTAGAGATAAGTTTGATACCAACAAGAAATTAGAAAAATAAGCACAAGATGCAAAGAGTAGTGAAAATACAAACATGTTGTCAATACCTAATAAAGCCTTGCCAAGTTCATTCAGCCCGGGGATAGCCCTCAGCAGCAATGTATTCTGAATTATTGAAAAAGAAATTGAAATCAGCAGACATTTACATGTGCTTCAGATATTCTAAAAAGAATTGATGTACAGCAAAACAAAATAGGTAGTGTAGACATGCAATTTATACACACATGCACATGCATAAGGGCATCAATCACTTGTTCCATAAGCTAGTTTGATACATCTTTCTTCTTTTATTTGGGACGATGAACAGGAAAATACAAGAGTTGACATCCTCTGTAGGAAACTAAATAAAAAATATTGCTAATATTATGGGGCCATTTAGTGAGACATGAAATGATGTATGGCATCGTAAAGTGTCATTTAACAGTGTTTTCTATAGAGATATTTGCAAATATGTGCATCAAATTTTATTTGCACAATTAACTATTTATGACCTTACTGCATCAAAATACTTGCAAAAATGCCTAGCCATCAATGTCCATTAGCATTCCATTAAAATCTCTTATCTAACCTTGGTTAACTTTTAAGCAAAGTTTAAAAAAAAGTTCAAAACACTCATATTCTTTCTTCAACTCTCTTTCTCTTTCTTTCCATTTATCTCTTTACCTCTCTCTCTCTCTCTCGCTCTTCTTGGCATGGTGTGCCAATCAAAAGGCTCTTTGGACTTCTATGATTTGTTGAACTATCCTTGTCTCTCTTTCCATTTATCTCTCTACCTCCCTTTCTCTCTCTTTGGCATGATGTTCCAATCAAAAGACTCTTTTTTATAGGGGGTGCTTTGTCCAAATATAAAATTCAATAGTTGAAGAAGGAATATTCGCTGCATCTTTAACGGACATTAGCTATAGGGGAATTTTTGCAAGTATCGTCATGCAGTGAGGCTATGAAAGATAACATGAAAATAAGACTCAATTCTATAAATGATATATTTGCAACAATCCCTTTTCTATATATTTTTATTGTTGTAATTTATGGTGTTTTCATTAAGTTTGAAGTGAAATTAATTTCTGGATTTCAAAATCCTGTTGGCTCATGTTACACTACACTCTTTTTGTTCATTTTCTGTTTTCGATCCCAAACAACCGAAAACCAAAATCAAAGATTTTAAAACCGGTGCGAAAATTTCCCTTTTTACAAATTCTAAAACTGGTGAATTAAAAAAAAGGAATTGTACAGTGTCCTATATCAAATTAAACGATCTCTATATCAAACTGCAAAATTAGGGGGAAGGAAAGACAAAAGATGCCGGACCTGCTTGTCGAGAGGATGTCTGAAGTCATCCGCATCGAGACCACGGAAAACAACGGGTCGAGCAGAAGAAGAGGCCGCGGAGGTGGAATGATCAGACGAAGAAGAAACCCTGCAAGACACCGAAGCCGCAGCAGGTCCACGCCTCTTGTCCGCCCGCAACTCGACCGGCGGGATTGGAAAGCCCCGCCGGAGCCGCTGCTGCGAAATCGGGCATGCAATTGGCAAGGGCTTCTGGGAGAAGCCACAGGAAGGGAGGAGGAGCAAAGACGCCATGAGAGCGAGAAGCGCGATGGTGGAGCGCGAAGGGGAGGAAAGAACAGGTGAGAAGAGAGAGAAAGAGCACACTTTGCAACGGCTACGCCATCCATTTCTTCGTATGGCGGATCGGCAGTGTGGAACGCCGCGAGTTATTGTAAGACCAGGGAATCGCTCCAGTCGGACGGTTCAGATCCGGGACGTACGGCCGGATTTGCTGTATAAGGATGTTCCGAGGGAGCATGTTAGGAGTTCGCTCAGGGGCCGCAGCCGCGGTAAGAGGGAGAAATCAATTAGAAATATCCCGCCGGAAGGTGACGTCAGAAGTAGGGAAACGGGCGTATGCGCGTTCGTCCGTGTTGAGGTTACCTGACGGGACCCCTTTGGCGAGCCGCCCTCCTATTGGTGCCTCGTCCCCTCCTATGAGACTTTTTCGTGTGAGAATGCTAGAGCGAGGTTAAAATCTTCTTGCAGTTGTGGCTCAAAAGATTGCAAGCGTGGGTCCCTACAATGAGGACACCTAGCAACTTATGAACATACCAAATCTCATCCTATAATACTCTTCTTTTGTAGATTGCATCCATATGCACTCTTTCTAAAATTGAGTTTACAACCTTAGGGGAGAGGCTATAATTACATGTACAACTTTGGCCAGTTGAGTAAAGCTTCTTTGATGTTTCCATTCTATATTATTGAGAAGCTTCTTTGATATCTATGTTCTATAATATTGATGTTCCTTTAACTGGTTTCTAGGCTTGAATTTTGAACCAGTCGTAGTCAAACTATAATCTTCTAATGAATTGTACTCTCTTGAATGGTTATTATAGGTTTGAATACTAAGATCAAATCTACCTTTTCCTTTCTAATGATCAAAGGTAAATATTTATACAACGTCCCCTACCTTTACAATTCTATGCAATTATCATCATATTTAAGGACTAGCGATAGGAGATGATGTAGCCGAAGCTATCATGACCGGATTCCGAGGCTGGAATCCGAAGTTAGGATCCGAAGCTGGATCGGATCAGTGAGGAGACCCGACGGGGATCCGGAATGCGGCGAGGACGGAGACGGGGCCGAAGATCCGAAGCGAGGGGTGCCCGGACGAGGGCTAAGCCGAGATTCCTTCGAACGGATGTGGGCCAGCCTACGGAAGGCGTGGTCGAGGGTCCTCCGGACGAGTAACAGCCGGCGCGAGGCGGAGGCAAATCAGCCGTCGGATGGCGTCGAGACTGGAGGAAGAAGACCCGAGGTCGGCGGCCGAGACCGACTCGGAGAGGTCGGCGGCCGAGACCGACTCGGAGAGGTCGGCGAAAATTCAAACCGAATCCCCTGCAGAAGGAGGGAAAGAAGTAGAATCCGTCAGTAGGAGTCCCGGCCTTCGGCCCTAAGGAACCCCCTCCGACGGTTAAGTTAGCTTCTGAAGATGATTCGATTCAGAAGGCAAAGAAGTGGAAGAAGTAGCTTTAATGCTTTTTGGACTGTAGTCCTTGGGGTCTCGAAGACATACCTTTGGTAATAAATAGCCGTGTATTTATAGCGGAGGATAGAGGTTGCTTAACGGTGGCAGCCGATATAGGACTATGTTCTAGGTTTACTGGTAAACCGCCATAGCGTCTAACCCTCCCGCCGGAGTGGGCCGGATACGGCTACTGGACCGAAGGGGGTTGGGCTGCTGATGGGCCAGATGTCGCTTAGTGGGCCGGAGCCTACTGGGCCGAGGGCTGCTGAGCCGCTAATGGGCCGAAGGCTATCGGGCCGCTGATGGGCCGAAGGTTGTTGGGCCGCTGATGGGCCGAAGGCTATTGGGCCGCTAATGGGCCGAGGGTTGTTGGGCCGCTGATAGGCCGAAGGCTGCCAGTGGGCCTTTTACTGCTGCTTCTGGACTAATCTGTATTGGGCTTGCTTTAATGGGCCGAATCGGATTCTGCCTCATCACATAGCCCCCCACTCTTGCCTTCCTCAGTTTCACGAGATGGCGAGAGTAAAGTCCGAAGCCTCCTCGGAAGAGTAATATGACACGTGCTGTCTGAAACTCTGCTTTGTCGTAAAGGAGGAACTGCCTTCGGTCAGCCGAGGGCTAGTAACAATTAGCCTCGTCTTAGGCCGGGACTTAGCGACGAATGCCTTCGTCCTCGGTTGCGAAGGGACGAGTCTTCTGAACGTGTCAGAACTCCTGATAAAAGGACGGAAAAGACGTCGAGCTTTCAGTCAGAATCGATTGTGTCGTGAGAAAACACAGGACACGCGTCGCACATCTAACTGGCTTGCCGAAAGCACAAAAAGATCCTGGCCACCGACAGTGATCAAGCAGATCGCGGGTCACTTCGGTTCTTTGCCCAAGATTTCACTTGGATCGCCGCCTCTTCTGCTTCCGGCAGGCGGATCGTAACACGTGACGATCATCCGGATGATCAGCTGGAGGGTCAGACCGCGTCCGGCCGTCGATCACTTTTTCTCGATCTGATAACCTGCCCGTCATCATTGCTGAAGGATAGCATACGTGGCGCACATCTGAGGGAAGCGGTGCCGAGGAGGGGGAAGATCTTGACCGTTGATTTTGGCGGGAAACGCTTTCAACTTTATCCTATAAATAGGCGCCCCCCTCCTCAGGGCACTGTTTCGCTTCCTCCTCCCGCGCCTGTGCCTTCCTGCGAACATCTTCTCCGAGCCTTCCTGCTTCTCTTGGTGAAGAGCGAGCCATCGAAGGTGATTGGGAGCGCCCTGTCCGTCGTCGAGAAGCTTTTCGTTGCTCGGAGTTGCCGCCGGGGAGCTTTCAGTTGTTTGAGAGGCGGTGGGCAGTCGAGGAGATCTTGTTTGAGGGTAAGCCTCAATTCTCCTCCTCTGCTCCGTGATTCATGTTCAGTAGCCCCCCTTCGGCCGAGAGTAGCTCCTCGGCCGAAGGTTATTCTTCTTGCTCTTCGTCCCGGCCTCTCGAATCTTCCTTATCTTCCTTTTCTTCCAGTTCCCTTGCTTTCTCCATGGCGGAAGAGGCCGAGATGTCTCAGGCTGAAGAAGCCGAGGAGGTTCCTGCCACAGGCCAGGCTTCTACCTCCGGCCGGCGCCGGGCCGAGACAGTCCTTGACGCGATCTGCATTCTTACTGATGATGGTGTCAAGACCATCGCTTCCTATTACCAGCTCCCATCTTAGACGATTCCCTATCGGCCCAGAAAAAACACCAGGACTAACTCCGTCCGACCGGGCAGTTTTTCTATTTATGAGGAGAGCTTCCGGGCGGGCTTCCGTCTTCCCCTCCCTTCCTTTGTGATTAACCTTCTGAGCTTCTACGGGTTGGCCCCGGCCCAATTCTTCCCGAACTCTTGGCGGACAGTTTACGCTTTCTTGGTTGTGCACGCCTTCATTGACGTCACCCCTTCGGTAAACATCTTCCGCTTTCTTTTTAAGATCCAACCGCAGGGGAAATATGATTGGTTCTGCTTCGTCCCCCGCTTTGGCCGGGGTATCTTTTCTGGGAAGCCTTCGTCCATTCATCATTGGAAGAGGAGCTTCATTTTTATCTCTCTTCTGAAAAAGGAGAAGAGTGTGTGGCCCTTCCCCACTGAGTGGGCACCACTGGCCGAAGGCCTCTCCGATCCGCCTTCCCTTAATTCCGACCAGCTCCACATCGTGCGCCTCCTGGAAGCCGAGGCTCCGTATGACATAGCGGAGCTCTTCGACGATGAGGAGCGGCTCGTGCAGACGGGGGCATGGCCGGATCCGATGAAGGATCCTCCTCGGGTCTTTCCTTACCTTCCTCCCGAGGACGTCCTGGGGGAGGCCGAGGGAGCTGCCGAGGTTGAATCTCCGGCCGAAGCTCCTCCGACTGAAGAGGGTGCTGAGGCTTCGGCCGAGGGTAAGTCGGTCTTGAGTTGAGGAGAGTCGTGTGTTGCAAGTTGCTAACCCCTTTTTCTGTCCGCAGAGATGACTGGGCTTCGGGGACTCCTCGGCCGGCTCGCCCAGCAGTCCGGCCAATCCCGACCGCCCCCGCAGCAGGGGGCGGGAGAAGAGGAGGCTGGAGGAGATGCGGCCCCGAGCGCTCGGGCCGTAGGGCAGACGACGGCTTCGGTCGAAGGCCGCGCTGCTGCTGCTGCTCTCGAAAGAGAGAGAAAGGGAAAGTCGGTCGCGCGAGGGGGCGGCCGACTTGCGAAGCGGAGCCGGGCAGATGTACCCGGCGAGACAGAATCCGCCTCGGCAGCCAAGAGGCCGGTGGCTGCCCGAAGGGCCCCTCTCTCGTCGCCTCCCGAACCACCGAGGGGCGACTCCCCTCCGGCTGCGGCGGCCGGCACAGAGGACCTCTCCTTCCCCTTCGAGGTTCCAGGACGCACATGTCCCGTGAATACGGGCATGAGTCCTGGGTCCCGAATCTGGGGGTCTACGCGGATGAGAGTCTGGAGGACTCTAGGACATGCCTGCGCCTGCTCCGCGGCTTAACCCTCCCGATGGCCGAGGACGAGATGAGAGAGTTGTCCTCGGAGGGCTTGGCGATGCAGTGTGCCCGATACGCTGTCCAGGTAAAAACCTTCTTTATTTTGGCCTTGGTCTAGTATTTCCCTTGGCTCGTTTGCACTTGCTGATTTTTGCTTGCCTTCGGCTGTATGTGTTATGAATGAATGACCGAGTCTGGTTCTCTTTGTCGTCGAGACCATATTGCTATTTAAATGCGGCTCGTATGGCCGAAGCCAATCCGGATTCGGACATGGACTTAGAAAATAATGCCGCTCCCGATACAGTTTGCATGGCCGAAGCCACTCCCGGTACGGTTTACAAGGGCTTAGAGACAATCGTGCCGCTCCCGATACGGTTTGCATGGCCGAAGCCACTCCCGGTACGGTTTACACGGGCTTAAAGACGATCGTGCCGCTCCCGATACGGTTTGCATGGCCGAAGCCACTCCCGGTACGGTTTACACGGGCTTAGACGATCGTGCCGCTCCCGATACAGTTTGCATGGCCGAAGCCACTCCCGGTACGGTTTACACGGGCTTAGACAATATCATGCCGCTCCCGATACAGTTTGCATGACCGAAGCCACTCCCGATACGGTTTACACGGGCTTAGAGACAATCGTGCCACTCCCGATACGGTTTGCATAGCCGAAGCCACTCCCGGTACGGTTTACACGGGCTTAGAGAATATCGTGCCGCTCCCGATACGGTTTGCATGGCCGAAGCCACTCCCGATACGGTTTACACGGGCTTTAGAAAAAATCATGCCGCTCCCGATACGGTTTGCATGGCCGAAGTCACTCCCGATACGGTTTACACGGGCTTTAGAAAAAATCATGCCGCTCCCGATACGGTTTGCATGGCCGAAGTCACTCCCGATACGGTTTACACGGGCTTTAGAAAAAATCATGCCGCTCCCGATACGGTTTGCATGGCCGAAGCCACTCCCGGTACGGTTTACACGGGCTTTAGAGAATACCATGCCGCTCCCGATACGGTTTGCATGGCCGAAGCCACTCCCGATACGGTTTACACGGGCTTCGGAAAAAATCATGCCGCTCCCGATACAGTTTGCATAGCCGAAGCCACTTCCGATACGGTTTACACAGGCTTCAGAGAATACCATGCCGCTCCCGATACGGTTTGCATGGCCGAAGCCACTCCCGATACGATTTACACGGGCTTCAGAGAAAATCATACCGCTCCTGATACGGTTTGCATGGCCGAAGCCACTCCCGATACGGTTTACACGGGCTTCGGAGAAAATCATGCCGCTCCCGATACGGTTTACTTGGCCGAAGCCACTCCCGGTACGGTTTACACGGGCTTAGAGAATATTGTGCCGGACATGATATTTCAAAAGAAAGAATTTTATTCATGCCTTCCGGCTAAATTTCGAGAGAAGTAACTTACATGAAGTAGCGCCGAAGGCGCTCCACATTCCAAGTACGAGGGAGAGGTTGGCCCGAAAGGGTTTCTAACCGATAAGCCCCTCGTCGGATTACTTCCCTTATATGATACGGTCCTTCCCAGTTGGGAGAAAGCTTTTCTGCGGCTTCGGCCGTCTTAGATGCATGGCTTCGGCTGAGACGGGATTTCTTTGTCCAGGGGTGGACGTTGCCTTGCTACTTCAGGGGCGTCCCGGTTTTGCCTCTGTTGAGGCTGTTCTCGCCGGTATTGTGGCAGTCGGCCCTCTCTGATGAGGTGATCAATCTCCTCCCGAAGGTGCCGGCATTCGTCAGTCGAATGGCCGGTATCCCGATGGTATTCACAATACTTGCGGGGATCCCTTCGGCGAGGGTCGGTCTTGATGCGCTCTGGCTGCCGGAGCATACCCTCCACCTCCATAAGTATTTGGGAAGGGGGAGCAGGTAGCGGCAGGTACCGTGACTGCGGATCCCGCCACTTGTCTCGGTCCCACTCCCTCCGATATCGCTTACGTGAGGGTTTTTGATCTTTAGGCCGAGGACGAACCACTAGAGGGGCAGGCGCCGATACTGCTTCGGCAGTACTTTTGCCCTTGGACATCATTAGGGCTTCTCGGTTGACGTACTTGTGAGCTCGGGTAGGTGGTGCTGAGGGCTCACTGCGCGCCGTAGCGGCCTCGTCGGGGAAGACTTGCGAGGACGTTGGCCGAAACCTTGCGTCTTGAGCAGGGCAGAAGAGAGGAGGTAGTACTTGCTGGGGGAGCTGGCCCAGTACCCCCATGCGCTGGGCGATGGCGGATACCATGTGTTGCAGGGGTGCCAGAGAAGTAACGGCGGCGGCTAGTGTTGCCACTTGCTGATGAAGTTCCTCCATCCGGTTGTCTCCGGGAGCGAGGGGCTCTGGTATGACAGGAAGAGCCAAGCCTTGTGGTGGAGCAGATGGGGCGCCTTCAGAGTGAAGCGGCTGCGCTGAAGTTGCCCATGTCTCTGCCTCGTCTTGTCCGGATCCTCGGGTCACAGGACGATGAGACATGACTTCTTGTTAGTTTCCAACAGACGGCGCCACGTGATGTAGCCGAAGCTATCACGACCGGATTCCGAGGCTGGAATCCGAAGTTGGGATCCGAAGCTGGATCAGATCGGTGAGGAGGCCCGACGGGGATCCGGAATGCGGCGAGGACGGAGACGGGGTCGAAGATCCAAAGTCGAGGGGTGCCCGGACAAGGGCTAAGCCGAGACTCCCTCGAACGGATGTGGGCTAGCCTACGGAAGGCGTGGCCGAGGCTCCTCCGGACGAGTAACAGCCGGTGCGAGGCGGAGGCAAATCAGCCGTCGGATGGCGTCGAGATCGGAAGAAGAAGACCCGAGGTCGGCGGCCGAGATCGACTCGGAGAGGTTGGCGAAGATTCAAACCGAAGCCCCTGCAGAAGGAGGGAAAGAAGTAGAATCCGTCAGTAGGAGTCCCGGGCTTCGGCCCTAAGGAACCCCCTCCGACGGTTAAGTTAGCTTCTGAAGATGATTCGATTCAGAAGGTAAAGAAGTGGAAGAAGTAGCTTTAATGCTTTTTGGACTGTAGTCCTTGGGGTCTCGAAGACATACTTTTGGTAATGAATAGCCGTGTATTTATAGCGGAGGATAGAGGTTGCTTAACGGTGGCAGCCGATATAGGACTATGTTCTAGGTTTACTGGTAAACCGCCATAGCGCCTAACCCTCCCGCCGGAGTGGGCCGGATACGGCTACTGGACCGAAGGGGGTTGGGCTGCTGATGGGCCAGATGTCGCTTAGTGGGCCGGAGCCTACTGGGCCGAGGGCTGCTGAGCCGCTAATGGGCCGAAGGCAATCGGGCTGCTGATGGGCCGAAGGTTGTTGGGCCGCTGATGGGCCGAAGGCTATTGGGCCGCTAATGGGCCGAGGGTTGTTGGGCCGCTGATAGGCCGAAGGCTGCCAGTGGGCCTTTTACTGCTGCTTCCGGACTAATCTGTGTTGGGCTTGCTTTAATGGGCCGAATCGGATTCTGCCTCATCAGGAGACTTACTATTATGTCCTAAAACTTAAACCCATTATAACTAGTTAATGGGCGATATTTAATTGAGCTCAATGAGATTAATTAATGGGACATAATTAATTAGACTGAATTACACTTTATTATTCATTAAAATAATAAATTTAGTATAAGGAACCTATTAGATGAACAACTAGGCCCATTAAACTCATTAGTGTTCTAAGAAGGAACTAAACTAGTTCCAACACTTAGTCAAATTCTAGGTTTGAAATTGTGTGACAATACTCGGTTAACGAAAAATTGTGATCTTCATATTGTTGAAAAGAGGAAACTAAGTTCTACAATTTTGTATAAGAAAGTTTTTACTAAATCTAATAAGAACTAGGTTGAATTTGAGGACTTTCATATTAGAGAACATTTAAATGCAAAAATTGATTTCTACTTGCATTAGGAAACGACTAAGACTTGGAGATTAAATCAAATAGAATTGGAATTTGACTCTAGTAAAGAGAGGGTATGTTAGGAGTGGTATAAGAAAGGAAGGAACCATGAATAAAGCTTTAAGGACATGCATAAACTCTCTTATACGTACCCTTAATTTTAGGATAAGTAACATAGTGTTCTTCATCAAGAACTAGAAGAATCTTTAGTTTAATCTTTTGAAGATAGATTATAATGGATGAATTTTATTTTTAGATGATTAGAAGACATGAGAAAGACTCTAGAATAAGAGGAATATGTAGTTAGCACTTAAGGACTTGATTATAGAAGATTAGTTTATTCTTCTTTTAAGAAGTAGGTAATGATAATCCATCAAGTGAATATTTTGTATTATATCTAAAACTCCATTTTGATTTTCAAAGATAGTCAAAAGATGTTCCTAGAACCTTAATATATAAGTCTATGACCTTAGTTTATACTTTGGTTCCTCAAATCTATGTGAATTCTTCAAAAAAATTTAGTTCTAAAAAATTGATCTAAATCACATCCAGACCAGTAGACGCTATTGAAAAGATGTCAGCTTGACAAAATGCCTTTCAAATCCAGTGATTTGAAGTACCTTTTAACTCATTTTTCATTCTAAAAAGCGTCCACCATACTGGACGCCATTTAAAAGGCATCCACTACACTGGATGCTATTTAGACTGCTCTATTTACTATTAGTTCGAAAACCTGATCTGACTTATTTTGACTATAACTCTTTCGTTTCTTAACCAAATGACCTGAAATTTTGATTACACTTTGAATTTGACATGTTCTATTTGATGATAGAATTTTATAATTTTTAAATTTTGTTTGCCTATTATTCTGATATTTATTCGATTGGCCAAATTCAACTTAAGTTCTTGAATGCTACTTAATGCTCTAAATCACGCATATGAACTCCGATTGGCATGAAATGTTGTCCACATGTTTCATTTTATCTATTTGTCATGTTAACCAGGTTTGGATATTTTTCAAATATGTTTGATATTTTCGGTCATATTTATTGATTTTTTTAACTCTGAAAATTAGTTTTAATAGCTGAAAAATATTATTTGTGATCCGAAAATTCTGAGATAATTTTTGAGATTATATTTTTGTCTAGTAACTTGTTGACATCATATTTACTCTAATTTTTACATTAATGACCATGTTGACTCATAAAGTGGCTATTTTGTATATAAAAGTATATATTTTGACTTATATGTGTATATATCATTTTGCTAATTTTATTTTCAGATTTATGATCATTGTGAATTCTGTGAAATATACTTATGTCATATTTATTTACGTTTGGACATTGCCATCTTCAGGAGATTAAGTCTCGTTCTATAAGCGTATATGGATGAGTTTTGCCCGTAGACAACGGAAAAATCATAATAATTGTGAATTTGTGATCAATTATTCAGGTGAGTCATGAAGTCCCAACTATGCATGTGTCATGACCTTAGTATACTTACATATATGTTCTGGTATTTATTTATTCAGCTCATTTTATGATGATTAGATGCATGTCTATTTGATATGTTAGTTTGTGATATGTTTGGCTCATAAATATCAAACATAATTTGCTGTTTAAATTATATGTATTCAAATTATAATCTGTTCAGTTCATTCATTTCATATCCCTACTCAGTTATTATTTGATCTCAGCTTATTCACTTGGAAATCCATATTCGTTCTAATTAGATTTCTTTTGGAAACTTATGAATATGTTCTGATCATATGATCTTTGATATGAATCTGATTTGATAAGTTACAATGCCATGATAATTTGCTATATGTTCAATTCAATATATGATTGTTCAGTTCATGACTAGTAGATTTGTTTAATAAGATAAGAATCCGATCATGCATATATACTATATGTTAGTCAATCTGTTCATACTATTAGAAAACACATATGATTTGATAGACTTATATTTGACTATGATTTTGTATCATATTCTTATTTGAGATATATGTAGAACTGTGAATCATATATATATGTTATCATCATTGTTTCAATTATTATATGTTAGTGTTTGGCGAGTTTGATTTGCCTATTAAGTGGTTGTACTCATAAACCTATTAATATTTTTAGAGTTTGAGGAGAAAAAGTTAGCCATTGAGGAGGACTTTGCTTAAGGAATTTGACTCGGACTCTTTTAGAGGTTATCTAGATAGATTTACTTTTCTATTTAATAGATTTGATGTAGTAGGATTTGAGAGATGAGATGTACTTCTCTATTTCTTTGGTAAGTCAAGAGTTGCCTCAACTAAGATATGATGTAAACTTTGAAGATTCTGATATTGACAATGTAATTGATTATTGGTTATTTTGATAGTAAATGACATGTTTATTACTTTGGATATTTATCTCTCATTATTCTTATCCGATTCGTATGCTATTTTAGTTCCGTAGTTACGTAGATTGAATTTAAAGTGAGTCCAAATGACTGAACCGGATCAGGGGCTTAACACTTACCAGTGCACTCAACTTTTGGATAGCACTTCTTCTCTTCTTTCAGTAAATTGAACCAAGTGCTCTTGCAATTGTGGGTGTTTCTTTGATACCACCTCTACTTAATTTCCTTATTGAATATCTAGCCATTGACTCCATTCCTTTAACTACTTATGATAGCTTATGAGTTGAAAAATTGTACTATTCACCTAATGGTTTTATTAGTTTAAGGCATTATGCAGTCTTCCTAGCATCTCTTTGATTGCTTAGCTATTTAGCTAGTTAACTCACTTATCTCTATGATAGGGCTTCCTTCTTAGTTCCCTCAGCTACACTTTGTATGAAAAAATTGGAGGAATAAGGCCTCCTTATTCTAAAAAAAAGCCAAATTCTAATTTGATAGGAGGGATTTGATATTATGGCAAAGAATTTCTTATTTTCGGAATTAGATGAACAAGCAATTCCACCCTACACCCACAAATTTGGTATTTTGTTTTAGATTCCGCCCCACTATCAAAGTGAAAAACTCTTTATTCTAGAATAAACAATCCAGAATAACTAATCTCTTTATAGCCCGTTCTGCTATCGAAGTGGTGCTCAGTTTGTTTCTACAATGTTCCTCTAATGTTATGTTTGGTAATGATTTTGAGGCTCTAAATTTTGGAGGAATTCAAATTCTGAAAAGAGCCACACCATTATCTCTTGTATTTAAATTTTAAGAAAAAATGTTTACTTTTTAGAATCTTATTTAGAAAAACCATGGGAATTCAAATTTAAAAACACATCAAAAGATACTCTTATCCTCGTATTACTTCTTTTTAAGAACTTTAGGAAGGTAAAAAGGTAAAGAAAGAGAATGTTACTGTTTAGAATCCTTAGATTCTCCTCCTATCCCCTTTTCAAAAGATTTGCCAGGAATTGAAATGAGGCCCTTTTTCAACATAAAATAAAATTTGGATTCTTAAAGAATCCATCTACCTTTTTTCCGTTTGAAAATATTTTTGCACTTTCAGATTCCTGTTAAATCTGAGGACTCCAAATCTAACATAGAATCGTTACCAAATGGAGCCTAAGCATTGGACTATGGCTTAATGGCTCCTCCTCTTAGACTAGCCTACGAAAAATCCTATGCCTCTTGTCTTTTAGGGTGGCTTTTCATGGTTCTTGACATTCAGTGCCTTTAATGCCATTGCATCTTCTACCATTAGGTGGGGGAAAGTAGACCTAAGGGCTCTAGTTTCCTTAATGGTAAATGTTCTTGGTCTTTAGTTTCTCCAAAGGCACGGCCTAGTTAATGATGAACTCTTTCAGTATTATCCTTGAAATGGATCTCTCATGTGCATTGTCTTATGAAGCAAGCCCATACTATTTTCTTTTGTTACATTTCTTCCCCACCCTCTCTCTACCCATTACCATGCGACTTAGCGCTGACAAAGATCCCCCCTCTCTCTCTCACTCTGTGTGTGTACATGTATGTGTGTGCGTGTGCGTGTGCTTGCATGTATGCATGTGCATGTATAAATCTATGGGGAGTGCTTACAGTAGGCCTCGAATATCTATGGATGGAAAGCTCCACTAGGACGAGGCCACTGTCATCCTCTCCTTGAGCCTATAGGAGCCCTTATCCACATAGCTCGACACCAGAACTCTAATAAGCTCATCCATGGTGGATCCCTTTCATAGAAACCCCTTATTCTTCCTCATCTCCCTATCCACCATTGTGACGGCCCTCGACAAGGTCCCTATCAAGTCGAGGTTCAGTTACATTAATAGTGGCAACTGTTGCAACGCCACCCCAAATGCCTACACCCTAGCCATTTGTAAGGGCATCCCATGCTTAGAATCCATCTAGTGTTGGGTGTGGGAGGCCAACCATTATCTGTAACAATGCTAACCTCACCTTCAGCATCGACAACAACCTCATCCTGAACAACATTGACGGCACCATGATCTAGTCAATAGGCATGGTCAACAAGGGTGTGGTGGGCATCCAGCTCCACAATGACAGTATGCTGCTCAACGACAAGAAGGGCAGGTTTATCCAGATGAGCTTTGACTACCCCTCCTCGTCGGCTCTTCCCTTCCCTCCCGTACAGTAATAGAGTGAGAAATTTTTCCTGGGGTGGGTGGGAAGGGGGCTACTAAAAGGACCTAAAATATATAGACATGTATAAATATAATTCTCAATAGTAGTTAAAGAGAGAGTTGAAGTACGAATACAAATATTTAAGAGAGTTAAGAAATTTAATTTGGATATATATTTTATGTTGATTCTTGAAAGAGTTGGTGAGAAAAACTTTTATACATATAAACAAATTTTAAATGTTTTTTTTTTTTTTTTTTGTGGGGGGGGTGAGGGGGTGGGGCACGGTCCCTACTTGTCCCTTAGCTATACCACTACTCATGTGGCACTATAAAGTGCATCAGCCATAAGTATGATGCCAACAAATCCCTCGGCCTCTACACCATGGTTGTCGAGCACCACAAGCCCATTCTATACATAGATGACTCTCCAAAGGGCCCTTTTGTACAATCAAACCAGTTGATAAAGATTGGATCTTTATAGTTGTCGCCATCACCCTCTCCCTTATAAAATCTAGTGGCACGAGGGGGTCCGAGAGGAGATACCTTCATCTCTTAGGTTCACTTTGTTTGGAGAATTACTTATATCATAATAAGGTTTTGGGGATTTCTTATACCAGAATAAGAGGCATTTTGATTTGATTAATTGTTCTTATTCCATCCAGAATAAGGGGCATTACACTACGCTATTCCAGGTGATTTGGTAGAAATTAGTGGAATAAAGAATTTTTATTACACAATCATGCTTTCACTCTCAATAGGTACACACACATCCCATGTTGCAGTATTACGACTTTGCGTAGGACATAAAACTAATTAAATACCATCTTGTCATTATAACCGAACTTCCACGCTGCATGAAAAAAAAAATGTAATACTCTCGTTCCTATTTGGAGTTTACATGAATTCCCTACAAACGTACTCATTAAAAATTAAAACAAGTTGTAATCGCACAATCAATTACTCACAAAATACAAAAATGAAATCATCCTCCATGATAGCTATTTGCACAGACGCATGCACTTAACAAGTTGTAACTAAAAATGATTGAGATAGCAATAGTTACGTACATTCTATTTTACAATGTGCATTAGTAGCGAAAAAAATTATTACAATGCATCATTCATTCTCATCCCTTTTGAGCCAAATCCACAAGCAATATGATTGCAGGACGTACAAATGCATTTCACCCCATGCTATCAATAATTTCACATTCTATACATATAAAATATTAGTACATTGTAGCAACATGTATAGAAATAAACTATAAAAATGCAACATTCAACTTACAATACATACCTTTGCCATAAACTCAATGTCGGTCAATTACATAATGCTATAACCATGGGCTCAGAAAGATGTATGTAATATAGAAAATATCATTGTCCAGTGGGGTTGTTCCATACAGTGGACCCATCTAACTAATAGACTCATTTTAATTCTTTCATCATTGCCTATAATCACCGAGTTACAAGAGTGTAGTTCTACCCTCTTGCTATCTAAAAAGCACACTGAAATGTGGTTGCAGTGATGCCATCTGACCATCCCAGCATACCAATGGATATGGCTTACATACTATTAACCGTCCTCAACTTTTGGCACTATTCGTAGGCTCAGTAATAGAAAGTTCATATTGATAAAATCATTGTTCAATGGGTTTGCTCCAAACAATAGAGCCATCCAACTAATAGACTCATTTTAATTCTTTCATCATTGACCATAATCACTGAATTACAAGAGTGCAGTTCTACCCTCCTGCTATCCAAAAAATGCGTTGTCATTACAAGAAATAAGTCAAGGAAGATGCTTAAAAGGAAGATGGACATTGCTCATAAAAATAAAATAAATAAGTGTAACCAAAATAAATAGTACATGCTTAAAGGACATGTCCAACATAACACACAAGAAATAAAAGAAAAAGTAGATGAAACCAAGTGCAGTCATCAACAAAGTACAAGAAACTAAATCCAAATCCCAGTAGGCCAAACAACTAACAAGGAAGGAAAGAAGGGAAGACACATGTCCAACAGACCACATAACAAGCGACATGAGGAACGTAACTCATCCCCAGAGTGCGTCAGTAATGGAGTCCTTGATCTACTCTCCTAACGCAACCTCAGCCCTACTAAGGGGGATATCGATGGGAACATCCTCATCACCAGCATTGTCACCAACTACTTCTTCATTGTTCTCGTAGTTGAAGTAGTAGTCATGTCCCTGAGATCGACATATGAAGTTGTGAATGACCGCACATGTAATGACCATCTTCCTTTGCGTCACCCAAGGGTACATGTTCCCCTCCTTTAGCGTCTAAAAATGATTCTTCAGGACGCCAAATACTCTTTTGGCCACATTCCTCAATTGAGCGTGACCATGGTTGTACTTCTCCTATTTGTTGGCATGTGTGCGATTCTGTGCCCCCCCAAAATAATGCCAAGTAATACCTTTGGCCATGATATGGATCCAAGAAACCACTTGAGTTTGTCTACTCAGAGTCTATAAGATGATATTTTCCACGAGGGACACTAAATCCTCGTTCGTCCAAAGTCCATCTAAGCACCTATATGTCGACATCTAATCCTTCCCAACCAATTGCAACATATTAAAAGGTGAGGTCGAATGATACAACACTCGTGACATTCTGGCTAATGAAACCTTTGCGGTTGCTAAATCGGCCATGTTGTATATGTTGCACATTCGTCAAAACATGCATGCCGTTGATGGCGCCAATTGCATCCTATAGGGGTGACACAAGGTGATGTGTAAGAACATTTATTAGTCAATGTTAGCATATACATCACGACTAAGAATGTCTTCAGTAGCAGAGTGGTCACCTTGAAGTACAGGTAGAACCTTTCTTTTTTCCGGATATGCAAGTGACAGTCGCGGACCTGGGTGCATGTAGGTAGCTGAATTGAGTCATACTTCAACTTAGCAATCTATTCTGTGATGAGGTTGACATAACGACTAATTGTTTGAGAAAAGTGTTGGAACAGCTCGCACATGGCTCCCATTGCAACCCTATGGCCGACGACATATAAGAACATACCAAGCTACTCGGTCGCTATCACATGGTGCAAGTCCCTTAATAGCGCCCCTGGCTCACAAGTAGGTCAAAGATTTCTAAGAACATTTAAGGATGCACTCAAAACATCTGGTAAGACCTTTCGTCATGCCCCTAATATCGCGTGGATCCAAGTGTGGCCGGATGGAGCAGAGTTATGCATAGACTGTCATACCCGTGGAATGTACTCATTCTCAAGGTACTATATAATTGTGTCCTCAATCACATTGAACATTTTTTCGCCCTCTTGCAAGAACTCCATCATAAGATCAAGAAATTCTACGAATAACCAAACTCAACGTTACAAAAAACATACTGGTTCCCCACAAGGGAGGCGGACATCATAAATGCACGTTCCCTACGTAACTCCTTGACAAGGTCGGTCTGCTCACGAACATAATGAATAATATCACTAATGACAGAGGTTTCCTCAATTGCCTTCCCATTGGACCTCTTGGATGAGGGCCCACGCTTCTTGTACGGAGAGTTCACTTTGTTGTTGGAGGCTATGGTTCGAGTTTAGGGTGGAGGAGAGGAAGACAAATTCTGGGCTGGGAACCTATGAGAAGCTCATCATTCCGCTGCAAATCCTAGAGTGCGGCAAGAAACTCATCGATGTGCGTGGGCTATGATTGACTGCGCATAGTGTAGTCAATATTATGTTCATCAGGGGTGTCAGCATGCACACTACGTCTACGACGGGTTCCCTCAGTATCTGGACCGTGCTATATTGTTGCCTGCTAGGTAGTCTATCTCGGTCTTAAAGGGGAAGGTCTTGGCTTTGAGGCAGGCGTACTTTGGGTGTGATTGGAAAAAGATGAAAAATAGGATGTATGAGTCCATAGGTTGCAGCAATGTATTTACAAAAAATGAGACGTCAGCAAGGGAGATGCTTACTGAAATGGTGCCCTCCTAAGACTCATAAACACAGGGACATGCATCTTGCTACATCATCCCATCCTTAGTAAGATCTCTGGTTACACAAGACTTGCAGATAGTTGTAATGCCGTTTGAGGGTTTTGTATCGATTTTTCCATTTTTTACTTTTGAAGTCCATGTAGGTTGCAGCGTTAAAGGCATATATGATTTCACGGCAGATCCCAGGCTTAAAGGTTCTTTCGATGCAATTATGCTTATCAAATTGCTCCATCATGAGGCCTATATGGACCCGATCTTGGGCCTCGTTCCAATTTGGAGCTCGGGTACCCCGACTCTTCTCCTCCTCCCCGAAGGATGTATGTTTTGTTTTGTCACCTATAATAGGAGGGCAAAGAAAAACCCCAAAAAAGGAGAAACATGGTCAAAACATAGTTATGGTTTTAAATGAAGGACAGTCATGCATGTGGTAAGAAAGTACTATATAAAGTAAAAAGTTGACTATGCGATAAGAAGTAAGAAATGAGGGCCAAAGTAAAATATATCATTGTTAGACATGGTTCTTGCCTGCTTTTTCGTCCTCCTAGATGACCATTCTCCAATCCATGCATAATGCAAGGGAAGCCATTAGTGTAGGAAGACAATAATCAAGAAGAAATCAAGCTCGAATATCAGGTTGCATTAGTAGGATGTAGACTAATAAGACTAACATGTTGTGACAATTTTTTTGCGATATGCACAATGTTTCAACCCGATTATATGCACATATCTCTGTGCAAAGAGTAAAGAAGGGGAAAACATATCTATCATGGTAGGTATATAAGTAGAGAAGGGGAAAACATGGCAGGTATATAAATGCCGTGACAATTTCTGTGCAAAGAGTAGGAATAAAAATAGGTTAATACAGTCTGGTTAATACACACATATCTATCAGGTTAATACACAACTTAAAGTAAAGAGTGGACTTAGAAATAAGTAGAGCAGGGGGACAAACCATGATATTTCAGGTTAATACACATCCCAGTTAAGATGAATGTGATAGTTATTTTAAAAGTGCATCATGATGAGAATGAGTTGACAATGTTATGCATGCATAAGTAGAGAAGGGGACAACATGACAGGTATATAAATGCTGTGACAATTTCTGTGCAAAATGTAGAAATAAAAATAGGTTAATACAGCCTAGTTAATACACACATATCTATCAGGTAAAGAAAAGATAGACTTAGAAATAAGTAGACTAGGGGACGGACCATGATATTTCAATACCAGAATATATCATGCATATATTTCAAGAATAAAAGAAAATAGATTGTGTGTGAATTTAGGAATAGTGGGGAACATTACTTGTTGTAAAATTGAAAACAAGAAGTATTTAAAATCATTTCGAAATATGATAGTGATAGAACAACTGAACAACAAACAATTCTTTTTATGGAAAAACTTGGATTATATATGGATCTATGAGATTTTAAGGAGAACAGTAGCTATATGAAGATTACCGGGAGAGGAATAATCAACACATTACAAGCAAGTTTGTAAAGTTGGATATTGATCGAGAGAGCTAAGGTTCCAGGGAAAAATAGAAGACCACAATTTACATGCACAAATTGTTTGCATGCATGGATATTGGGATGTCCGAATGCGAGTAGGGGGATGAGAACAGGGATGGCAAGGCAACCTTCGAACTAGACAGCTATGAAGAAGCACATGCAAACATATTTAAAAGAAGCAAGGTGTAGAAATCCAACCACAGTAGATGTGCGCCGATGAGGCTCTCATTTGAGGAGGAAGAGGATGGTGGAGAGGAATGATCACCATGAACAACATGGCTAGAGAAGGGGACACTGCAGACCGACGAAGCTCTTCCCTCCTCCACTTCATGCAACACTGGGGTCTGTGAAGTAGGAGTAAGAATATTTATGCTGAAGAAGGTAAGTCCTAGAAAGGAGAGGTTGATGTGCCCAAACACTGCAAAAAGAGGAGAGTTAGAGGCTTGCCAGTAGCTCCCTGTAAGTCCCTTGGGCAGAGGTGGAAGACGACATATGACGGCTACATCAAAAGCCCCTTTAACTGACTATGAGCAGGTGCCTCAATGGGTGTAAGAGGCTTGCAGTAGCCCCGCAGAGCTACACGGAGTGGGGCTATGGCTGTGGCAGGACGGCGTAACGACGGGGTAGAGGAGAAGTTATCTTCAACCCAGGGCCGCACCGACGAAGGTCGCTTCAGAGAGGTGCACAACCCTCAACGGCGGCGAAGGCAGTTGATGCGAGTAGAGAGGTTGCTAACGGTCGTCTATAGGGTAGAGGAGCATGGTTGACGCAGGTGTGGGTGCAGGAGAGGGACTCGAGTAGGCGTGGCCAGAGGTAGAAGACGACTATATGCAAAGGCAACAGGTGCGGGTAGAGGTTGCTAACGGCCGGTCGTAGGGCAGAGGAGGAGTGTCGATGCAAGCACGGGTACATGGGAGGGACACGAGCATGCACAAGTAGAGGTACGAGATGACGGCAGGTGCAACACCGGCGATGGGGAGGAAGACGGCACATAAAGGGTAATATGGGATGGAACAAGGGGATAGGGCTGCGGCGGGGATTAGGGATTCTGGTCCAAAATTGGGGGAATTCTTAGTATTAACTGTTTCAACAACCAAACCAGCTACATGCACTTATATTGGTTATTCTCGATCTAATTTAGCTAACAAAGCGTTGTCGTTGTCATTGCATCTCAAGCATCCACCCAATGCCTCTGTGCGAGCAAGTATGTTGCAACAGGGCTTGTTCGGGAACAATGAGTTTGGGAAGAAGGGAGAAGGTTAGGGAAGGAGGTGAAGGTTATAGAAAGTGGAATGGTGTCGATTTTTGCTCTCCAATTTGGGCACATTGTTGGTTAAGGATCCATTCCAGAGCATGCAGATGGCAATGAGTTAGGAGAAGGTCTTAGCAGAGCAAGTAGTCGTGCCAGAGGAGGAGATCCTCCTCTCTCTCTCTCTCTCTCTCTCCTTGAAAGTGAGTGCCAAAGAGGAGGCTGGTGCCACCCTAGTCAGTAGGATCTGCAGAGGGGTGGCTGAAGAGGTCGCCCCAACTCAACGTCGAAGGAGAAAATCCATCCTCTATCTTGCCTTCTATTGGAAGTGTTTATAGGTAAAAATGACTTTTAATATTTTTCATTTAATGATAACATCATTTTAATGAATATTCAAAGAATATTTTCTTTTTTTGAACGTAACTAGAAGGACTTATTAATAATAAACCATAATTTTTAAGGATTAAAAGCTAAATACATAAGATTTCAAAACTTATTTTGATTTCAATATATTTGTATAGACCGAACTCAAAACCTTTTTCTAGTGTAGAGCTAGGAGGGTTCTCTCCATTGCTCCATCTATCTTCAATTTTCTCCTAGCATTAGCAGCAATCTTTGTAACAATTTTCTTATCCCAAGATTTCAAAGGCAACTTTGAGAATCTCACTTAGAGGGATATTCGAGATGGAGTTGCATTGCCAGGATTTTTGTCACAACATGATGATCTTCTAAGCACATCAGCATGTAAATGTTATGTTTCCATTGTTTTATGCTCTACTCAATGACCCTTGACACAGGACATCCTTGTTGATCTACCATAGAGCACAATTCTCGTTCGCTTTCTCACTACTCATTGATTGGTTAGCTATTGTGCTAGCCTCTACCTTTTCCTTTAGTGTACTATAACACAATTTTTTATGGCCACGTCTTTTCCACTCTGTCCATCTATATCTAATTGCTAGTCTAGTGAAGATTATCATTCCATGCTGATCAACAATTGCCTAAACTAAAAAGTTACTTAGCCATTTTCTCTACCTTATATTCCCAATGTTTCTTTACTCCAACTTTGGGGTTGATAGAACTAACTCTCACACAATGTCTCTAATCTTCCTCCTTCCTACTTCTTTATAGGGATGCCATTGGGTTGGATATTGTGCAGATAGTAGACTATCTATTATCATATCCATCAGGTAGGCCATTTATCCACTTGTTATTTTTTTTACTAACAAGAGGTGCTATATCTATAAATTAATGTACAATATTATTGGATAGTTTCTGGTCAAAATGAGTATCTTATAAACTCCAAATCTGAAATACAAATTAAGCTATAACATCTACTTAAAATCTAATTTAAATTAAGAAACAATGACCATTCTTTAAGGGAGACAAAACACACTTAAATTTAGACTTGCCTCATGAAGTTGAAACACAGGACACAATGTAGACCTATCTAAATCACACTAAAATAAACTCTGTAATATGACATGAACATTGAAGTCAAGCCGAGATTAGGTTTATCCAAAGCAACTCTGGATACCAACACTTAGATTTTAATTCAAAGTTGCTGCTGATTATGTACAAATATTCTTAACAGTAACAGTTAATGGCTGATTTGAAAATGGGACTATCTATTTTTGTATTTGTTAAGAAATCAGATTTCATCATATTTGTATCCATTAATTTGTTGATGGCAAGGACACTTATCATAAAATCATCTATTAAACTAGGGAACGGTACAATAATTGACCAATCAATTACTAGACTTCCGCAATTCTTACTTCTTAGTCCTCAAAACTACTACTATGTCCCTATCACCTCCTTTTCCTTTCCGAAGCTCTTCGCTGCCCTCAATACCTACTGTCTCTCTCTCTCTAATTGTTGAACATAGTGAGGCCAGTGGCGGACGCAAAAATTTTATCCAGCGGGGTCACTTGGACATTAGGTCATAAGTATGACTGAATCAATGAGGTCTTGGACTGAGACATATGGAGTCCTGAGTTAGATCAATGGGGTCCTAAGTTGGGCCAATGGGATCCCGTGCTAAACCGCGTTGAAGTGAGCCAATAAGATTGACAAAATCTAGTGGGATCCCAAGACCTCACTGAGTTAACGCCGGATCCGCCATTGGGTGAGGCAAGTGTTGTAGATTGTTTCCACATTATGAGGTTCTACTAGTCACCAACATTTTAATTAGTGCAAATGGAGCAGATGACTGAAAAGATGGTAAACCATTGGTGGAGGAGTGGTTTGTTGGTATTGTTAGGACTAGCTAAAAATCTTGGTTTTGATTTAGATTGAAAATGTCAGAAGGTGACCCAATTCAGAAACCTGGATAATCAAATGCCAATCATGACTCATACAACTAAACATGTTCATGCAATATGGATATTTTCACAAGTATTGTTGATGTCAATCTTTTATTTAATAGCCATTTTAGGTTAAAAATGTAGACTTAAAATTTTAGAGTGGCTTACACAAATTTCCAAATAATTACTTTCATGGATAATCCTTATGGACTTCGTAAACTTCTCCTTTTGTGCACCTCCACCATTGAGTTTGCCTCTATGCATAAGCAATCTCGTAGGCCCATCATTTCACCGTCGTTGTTGAAGGCTTTCTTTTCAGAGTTATCTATCAAAAGCTCTTGTGAAAGCCATCTTTTTAACTCTTACCGGTTCCTACACTTCCAAGAAAATATCGTATGACAATTGACAAGCATCCGAGGTTGCAGAATGTGTAAGCCATGAAACTTCGGGAAACTGCTTCAACATCTAGGATACTCCACAGATAGGGAATCAGTTGGAATGCTGAAGAGTTCGGGATTGTTTACTTTTTGTTCAAACATGTTTCAGAGGAACAAATGGAAAAGATCGGTTGATCCACATAGGTGTGACATTCAAACCCAAGCTTTCCTGCAAAAGGAAACAGAAAATCCCAGTAAGCACGTAAAACCTCACATTTCCACTTTTCAGGCACTAGTATCACTCATGATCATACAAATTCTCACATTGTTGTTTTTGATAAGATAGACTTTGAGTGTTATTTGGTGCATCATAAACAGCCGTAAAACGTCTTAAACAGTCGTAAAACAGTGTTTTCTTTGTGTTTGATGTGCTGTAAATCATTTTACGGCACTTTTTCCTTCATTTAGTGCATTGTAAATGCTGTATTTTAAAAGAGGTTGGCTTCAGAGTCCTTATCTGATTTTGGTATACAGTCCACAATCGCCATAAACCAAAACCGGTGATTTTAAAATCAGATATTTTTTCTGATTTTAAAACCGGTGATTTCAAAACTGAGATTTTACAATGCACCAAACAACACCTTAGTTAAATGAACAAGTACTGATGTAATTTTATTATTTAACGTGTAAACATCCACTTCTAAGTGAAAAAAAAGGCCAAAGGAAAGCATGTATGGGCATGGGCCTTCATCTTTATGACTTGGCTTAATTTTTTTGTTTCATAGTAATAAAAATTAAGGAACTGGCGGTAAATGGGGTGAACTACTGATCCAGCTGCAACGTCGTCACGATTTTTTTTTTCTTTCTTTTGGGTTACAATTATGGCTCCTAAGAGCTCAAAGGAAAAACCTACACATGATAAGATTGCCTGGTTAACCTTATGCTAGTCCAAAGTATCAACAGCAATGGTAAAGTTCTATTGCACTGATTTATCTGGGCCTGTGGAGGCTGCCCCTCCCTTCCTGTGTTCCTCCATTCCTGTGTTTATCTGCTTTACGTTCTTTCCCGAGATTTCTTAGTTTCTGCTGCCTCCTGTACTCAAAGATAGCTTCCAGCTTATCAGTTCGTCTCCTATAGAGAGGTTCTGCTCTGGAAACATTTTTTCTCGATGCCTTTCCAGGCCATTGCCAGAAGCTGAGAAAATGAGAATCTCGTTCTGAAGCAGCCTATCCTCTTGACCCTTCTCTGGTGAACAAACTGCTGTAGCTGCCATAATGTGAATTGTGACCTTTTTCAACCTACCTTTCATTTGGATCACTTGTCTTAAGAGGACTACTAATGTGGTGCTTCGACCTCTCACTCTGTTGGCTTTTGCCTCCTCTTTTCTCCTTAGACAGTTAAGAGCGTCCTTCATGTTTGCCAATATTGTCATGATTAGACCTCCACTTGGTTAGTGCCTTTCCTTTGGAGCCAGCTTCTGCTAATCCTTTTAGTGGTGATGGGCCTGCAGTTTCACATTTAACCCCAACGTCCCACAATTCTACGCAAAGTTCCTTTCAAGATAAAGTAAAATGACTATAGACCCAGAAGTAAATCGAAGAACAAAAGAGAAAAAATGAAGAACATTCGGTCAAAATTTCCAAAATGGATAAATACTAATGAGAAGAGGATACCCTGTTGATGTAATTTGACCGATATGCTAAATTAAATAAATAAGCTTGAATGAATTTTTCAACTCATAATAAGCGAGGAACTTGAACTTGACTAACTCATTTACGTGCGTGGACACATGCAATTATAATCTTTTGACAGTTTGTTGACAAGTTTTTAATAATATATAATTGCATTTTTTGCACATATACCCTCTGCAAACAAACATATTTATATCTATACCCCCCGACTCACATATATTGTATGAAATGCCTTAAAAAACTCAGAAATTTGCTGTTATATCCCTGCATCAAAATACCGTGAACTCCAGCTGAATATGTCAAAAAGATTCCAAATATTTTTACATATATGACTCTCAATTCATTAAAATTTTGCATACATGACTAACAAAATTTATGGAATCTTTTTGGCATATTTGGTTATAGTACACAGAGTTTTGACGGAGATTGCAACATTTCTGAAGTTTTTGGGGGTATTTCAAACAATATATGGGAGTTGGAGTATACATACACATGCTAGGTTTCAGGGATATGTATGCAAAAATCGCTATATAATTTCCTTTTATAACTTGACATAGGTGGCAAGTACATATTCTCGACTCAACAAATTGTTGAAATAAGATTGAGAATAGTAAGTGAGCTAAGTAAATTTAAAAATTCTAGGAACAAAAATTCAGCTCTATTATTAAACTGACCTAATTTGAGAAGCGCTATGCCCACCTAAAATTCTACTGTTATTATACAAACTAAACAGCAAAAAACACAAGTATAAATGGCGTCAACACATGATCACTGATCCATGAATGGTGTGACATGTTAACAATCGAGCTCAGAAGGGCTTCCTAATTAGCTTTTAAGGGGACCAGCTAAGTTTCAACTGCATGTTACATATGTTGTGGGAGATCCTTTCCTTCATGCTGTTCTCTTCCTTTACCATTTTCCTCGCCCCTAAGCTCCCTTGACCCCCACCTAACCCCAGATGAAAGGGACTGCCAATGGAAAAGCATAGCCCACCACCATAAAGGAGCTGAACTACAGATGAACAAGGCAGCATGTAACATCAGAAGTGGAGACAACCTTTACCTACACATCAGATAAGAATGACAAGTACCTCTAATTTCAGTACGATATTGCTGCAAGTTGGCCATTATGCCAGCCAACATAAGACAGTAGAAGTCTCTCAGACGAAGCAGTAAACCCTTCACCGGGGATTTGTTAGCGGCTCAAATTCATAATTGAACAACCAGACCTAAACCAACAAGTGAAATTATAGCCAGGATGACTCTCATAGATCCTATGAACCACAACCTACTGGATTAACAAGATGCACAAAGATCAACTGAAGAAATCTAGATTTTGCAAGTAGACAACTTGTTTATCTTCAAGGAGACAAAATCTGTTATTTCTCCTAACATCCAGAAAAATAATGACGGAATGCCAAATAAATACCCAGTGGAGGGGAAAATGGAGAGGTTTGATCCTTGTTCCAACAGCATCCATGTCACAACACCGAAGCATTCTTGTCTTCCAAGCAAAACCCACATCCACAGCCTTCATTAGCCTCAGTCCTGGCAGTACTTCCCATCAACAGCATAGGGCTTATTTGGTATTTAATTTCTGTCGCCAATTAAGAGGTAGGTTTCCTAGCCAGTGATTCACCTCACTATCGGCTAGTGTGCATGAGATCCCATCCCAGAGGCTTCGTTTGAGCCTTGTCTATGGTCTTTTCACCTAGACGAATGGTAGTTCTCCAACTACCGACGGTCCCTCGTTTGTTCTTCACAGAGAACGACTTTTCGGGCACAATTTCTATTATTTTTGGCATAATTATCTTGCTAGGTCACTGTGAATTTGGAGTTATTTGCTGTCCTTTATTGATACTTGCTAATCCCTTGCATATTTAAAGATTCTTTTAGTTTTCGGGTAATTGTTCCACACAATTTTTGGTATCAGAGCATATGCTTGTCTATCTAGGGTGTTTGTTTAAAGTCCATTTAGTATCGTAGTGTCTGCATGGCCACTCTTAGTGGTACCTAGTATCATCCTCCTGCACCTATGGAGTGACTTGATTATCTAGAAGGTTCCATCTGAATCGTGGAAAACATGATGGGAGTTTTTTGATCAGTTAGTTCAGGGTATGATGGGTTGAGTTGTTGCTATACAGAGCCCCTCCGGCACCTTCAGTCGCCCCTCAAGTCCCTGCAATTGCTCCCTAGGCCCCTCCAGTTGGTCCCCAGGCTCAACAACTTGTTCCCTCAGGTTCATCCAGTTGCTCCCTACGTTCACCTAGCTGCTCCCCAAGGTCATCCAATTGTCCTGTTACTTTAAGTTTAGGGTCATGGCCCCGCTAGGCCTTACCATGCTATGCCACTTGGGTAAGATGCCCCAGACCTATCTGAATTTCTTCCAGTGTTGCCATAATGGACCTCTAGAGTAGGGATTGCTGGAGTATGCGATGGTGTCACCTCTTGCTCATTAGAGGCTTTTATGCCTTCCTTTTCAAGCTCTTCCTCCAAGGAGCTTTCACTCGCGTGAACAACATTCATTGTGAATGTTTGCTTCAGCTTTTGATGTGGCTGGGGTGGACTCACTAGGTATCTGCCCATTTCCACAGCCCCTTCTTGAATGAACTTTTCAATCTCGTCCTTGCAGAGATAAAAGTCTTCAATAATATGGCCCAACATGCGGTGATAGCTGCAATAGTTAGGTTCATTGGATCTACTCACTTCATTGGGTTTCTTTGGTTTTGGCATCGCCAAGAGATTTGTCCGCACGCAAGCTTCAAATAGCTTCTTGGTATGACCCCTGGCAAAAGAGTAGGGTCTTTTCATATTTTCACTAAGGAAGGAGGACGACCCTCTTCCATCTCCCATCTTAATGAATGTAGAGGTATTGACATTCCCTTTGCCCCTTATCTTCTCAACAGCGAAGGCAAAATCTACTGCGTTCACCTCCTTTAAATTAGATATTCGCTCGCTTGGAGCTTTTCCCTTGTTGAAGCCGATGGTTAGATTGTCAGTAAAGATCTTAATCTCTGACACTATATTGTTGAGATGGTCAAAGTTTCTCACATTTGCTCCTATCAGCTTCTCAATGATTTCTAGCTTCAGGCCCCTTTTGCTTAATTTCACCGCGTCCTCGTGGACCAACAGATTGTCACACTTCATGCTGAGATTCAGCCATTTCTTGATGTAATCGATGGTAGACTCATTCTTGCCCTACTTCAGGGTCACCAATTCGGTGATGGTAACCTTCCGTACCGACACCTTGAAGCGGTCCAGGAATTTCTTCTGCATCTTTTTCCAATTACTTATGGAATTGGGTTCTACCTTCGAGTACCATTGGAATACTGTACCCGTTAGTGAAGTAGAGAAATACCTCAATATGTATACTTCATCTGTGGCTAGCTCCCCTGAATCACTCATATAATGAGCGATATGCTCTTGGGCATATCCTCCTCTATTATATCTTGCAAATTTAGGGCACTTAGTGTGATTTGGCGGGAGCTTCTTGAACAAATGGCAGACTGGGAACAATACCTATATAAGTCGAAGGCACTTATCCCCTCGCCCTGTTCGGCTATCTTTGCCTCCACAATTTGTTCAATTTGGCGCTTCTGCGATATTGCAACATCTTCTGCCGAAGCGTTAGATTGATGGGCATTAAGATTTGGTTCTTCACCCCAGACCTCCTGTACCTCATTGGGGACAAAGCCTACTTCAACAACCTGTGCCCTTGTTATTGTTGGCATCAGAACCGCCCTCGCGAGAGGTACATTCACTTGAGGAATCTGAGAAGCCTTCTGTTGTTCTTTTCATTTTTGTATAAAGCCTAGTAGTAAGGCCTTGAGTTGTTGATTCTCCTGCCTCATCTCCTCCATGGTTTGAGGCGGTGCTTGATTTTGCAACTGCTCGAAGTTGGGCCTAGTATTTTGGACATTCACCCCATCTTCTCCGACTCCTTCAGCAGCGTTTCTACTACCATTTTGAAGTTGTTTTTATTGCCAAACCTCTCTGGTTCAGCCAACAAAAAGTTTGCTCCATCTGACGGATCGTGGGCCCCTCCCGCTGTGCTAAGTTGATAATTTCTTGAGGATCGTCTGACAATGAAGGTTGCCGGTTATTGGTACTTGAGGCATAGCAAGTGTAGATCCGAATGCCATCCTCTGTCACCGTAGTGATTCTTCTTTTCTTTCGAGTCTGGTGGGGGAGTGCCCTCAGCCGCTCGAAGACTGAAGTCCTCTGTTTGACTTGTCTTTTCGCCTTATAGGTGCCTTTTCTTTTCTTACCTCTTAGTTTCACTTTGTTTGCAGAATAGCTTAAACCAGAATAAGGAGGAAGAGATTTCTTAAACCAGAATAAGAGGCATTTTAGTTTGGTAAGTAGTTGGTATTCCACCCAGAATAAGTAGAATTGCACTGCGCTATTCCAAGTGATTTGGTAGGAATGAGTAGAATAAAGAAGAGAATAAAGAGTGGAATAAGGAGTTCAAAATACCCATGTTGTCCTTGCATAGGTTATTTTAAATTTCTATATTTTTCAAATTACTTATTAATATGTATAATATTATTGGATTTGTCAACTATTTTTATTTTAATTTCTAAAAGTAACACACGTTACAATAGTAATATATAAATTAATTTTAAAGCTAAATTATTATATTTTTTCAAACTCAAATTCGATGATTTAACACAATATCTTGTTAAAAATAAATTTATAATAAAATATGTTAATTTGTAATATCTTGTGATTAAAATTATGTTTTCCTCAATTTGTATAACACTTTGTGATCGTACACTCAATTATACTAAAAATTTCATAGACAAAAATATTCACCATAATAGTCACTTACAAAAATCTTCAAATTCAATAAAATAAATTTCAAATTTACAATATCCGTTATAACTGAAAAAAAGTACAATGCATCATTCATGAGCCTCCCTTTTAACTAAATCCACGCGCAAAATGCCTCCTTGAAGTACGTACGCATTGTACTCCTATTAAAAAAAATTAGTAGATTATATGCAACAAATATGAAATTAAAATAAAAAATGAGAACCTTAAAATTACATTACCTACCGTTGCCATAACCTCACCATCCATCAGTACACTGTCAAATATTAATCATTTCAAGGCTCAGAAACATGTACGTAATATACAAAATATCATTGTCCACTGGGGTTGCTCCAAGCAGTGGAGCCATCTTACCAATAGACTCAATTAAATTCTTTCATCATCGCCCATAATGACCTAATTAGGAACGTGCAATTCTGCCCTCCTGGTATCCAAAAAGCACACTACTGAGATGTCGTTGCGTTGAAGCCGCCCCACAATCCTAGCATATGAATGGATACGGTTGCAAATTTGCACACTATTAACTATCCTCAATGGACATGCGTCGTTTGCAGACTCAGAAATAGGAACTTAATGTTGACTGAAATAATTATCCAGTGGGGTTGCTCCAACCAGTGGAACCATCCGACCACTAAACTCATTTCTATTATTTCATCATTGCCCATAATAAACGAATGAGGAGCATGTAATTTTGCCCTCCTGCTATCCAAATAACCCACTGAGATATGGTTGCACTGATGCCATCCGATCGTCCCAGTGTGGCAATGGATAGGGTTACAAAATTCCATACACCGTTCGCAGGTTCGAAAACATGAGGATGGTTCGATAAAATCATTGTCCAATAGGGTTGCTCTAAGTAGTAGAACCATCCATCCAATTGATTCATTTATATTAATTCCTCCTGCGGAAAAAAATAAAAAAAGTACTTAGTACAATGTTTAAGTCAACGAAAAAGTAGAGAAATTAATTTGGAAATTGTTCATAAAAATAAAATACTGCAGTTGAATAAGGTCAAATGCTAAAAAGGAAATGTTCAACATAAGCAATAACTAATATCCGTACATAAAGCATATGAAAAATCAAACAACACATACGCAAACAGACAATAAAGTAAAATGCGAAGGGACATGCGGAACAAAACACCGAAGAGGAGGCATGACGAACACAACTCATGTCCAGAGTGCGTTAGCAATCGAGTCCCTAATCTGCCCTCCTAGTGTAACCTCAGCCCGACTAAGAGGGATGTCAATGGGAACATCCTCATCACCACCATCCTCACCAACTGCTTCTTCATTGTTCTCGCAGTTGAAGTAATAGTCATGTCCCTGAGATCGACGAATGAAGTTGTGAATAACAGCGCATGCAATGACCATCTTCCTCTGTGTCGTCCAGGGGTACATGTTCCCCTCCTTTAGCGTCTGAAACCGATTCTTCAAGACGCCGAATACTCTCTCAACAACATTCCTTAACTGAGCATGACGGTGGTTGTACTTCTTTTCTTTATTCGCATATGTCCCATTATGTTCCCCGCGAAATGATGCCAAGTGATATCTTTGGCCACAATATGGAGCCAAGAAACCGCTTGAGTTTGCATACCCAGAATCAACCAGATAATACTTTCCACGAGGGACAGTGAATGCGCCTTCGTCCAAAGCTCATCTAAGCACCCGCACGTCGACAACCGATCCTTCCCAACCAACTGCAATGTATTGGAAGGTGAGGTCGAACGACACGACACCCATGACATTCTGGCTGATGAAACCTTTGCAGTTTCGGAATCGTCCGTGCAGTATCCGTGACACATTTGCCAACACATGCGTGCCGTCGATGGCTCAAATCGCATCATACATGGTTGTACAAAGAAGATGTGTGGAAGAACATTTATCAGTCAATGTGTACATGTACATCACGACTAACGTAAAAAATGCATAGTAGCAATGTAGTCACCTTAAAGTACGGGTAGAACGTTTGCTTTCTCCGTATGTGCGGATGACACTCACGAACCTGAGCGTGTGTAGGCAGCTGAATAAAGTCGTACTTTAACTCAGCTATCTGGTTTGTGACCAAGTTGACATACCGACTAATAGTATGAGAAGAGTGTTAGAACCGTTCGCACATGGTTCCTGTTGCAACGCCATGGCCGGCAGCATATAGGAATATACCAAGTTGCTCTGTCGCTGTTACATGCCGCGAGTCCCTCAAAAGGCTACGACTCACAAGTAGGTCACGGAGTCGTAAAAACATAAAAGGATGCACTCGAAATATGTGGTAAGACCTTTCGTCATGGCCGTCTAATATCTCATGGATCCATGTGTGGCCGGATAGAACAGAGTTATGCATACGTCGGCGTACCTGTGGAACATATTCATTCTCAATGTGCTCAATAATTGTCTCTTCGATCACATTCAACAGTTGTTCGTTCTCTTCCAGGAACTCCAATACAGCATCAATAAATTCTACATGGAAGACATTGTAATAAGTGGGACAGAATGTTACATAAACTTTACTGAGACCAAAATACATACATAAGACATTGTAATCAAATTGAGCAGCGCGAGTAAACGAAGCAGGTGCCCTTGCAAGTAGTTGCTCAAATGTGCTGGGCACATCGTAATACCGAGGAACTTCTGTTCGCCTCTCTGGACGTTGTTGGACAATACCAGAGAACGCACACTCGGCCTCCTCAATTGAATGGAAGCCCTTATAACGAGCTTCTGGGTACCCATTAACTTGGGCAAAACATGCAGGTCAACTGAAATAAAGTCCTGGCTCACGCCCAAACCAAACGACATAACATTTGTACCGTCCCATACCTACAAAGTTATCAAATACCTGCATTTACTTGGATGAGTACCCATGGAACTAAAACATAATGAGCACGCAACAACTATGAATAAGAACATAAGAAATCCGAATACATGTTACAAGTCAACACATAATCCAAGTGAACATAAAAAATCACTAACAACAAGTCTAAAGAAGAACATACGGATTAAACAAGTCAAAGTAGATATTATCCGAATACATCATCCAAGTCAACATCCAAGAAATTACAAATCAACTACCCCACGTGGTGTAACATCCATCGGATCTTCTCCTCATTACTCAGGTTCATAAATATTCCGCGATTCCCCGCATCCTTGAAGAGATCCAAGAAACTCACGAACAAGTCTGGATGTAGGCCAGGAACCTCTCGCAATGCGTCTATGCAATCCTTCATAGAAGGAATACGATTTGGCTCATAGGCTGTGGGCTGTGTCTGGATCGAGGGTGCATGGACGAATACCATAGAAGCCCTTTCCGCACGTAAATCTATGACAAGGTCAGTCCGCTTTCGAACAACATCAATAAAATCCATGATCACAGTGGGGTCCTGAATTGCCTTTTCCTTCATGTTTGAGGAGGCACGTTTCTTGCGCGGAGAGTTGACCTCACTGTTCGATGCCATGGTTCTAGTTTGGGGTGTAGGAGGGGAAGCCATTTGGGCGGCGGAGACACCTATGACAAAGTCGTCATCTTCTTGCTCTCCCTGAAGTGCGGCAAGAAAGTCATTGACGGGTGTGCGCTGCGACTGACTACGCATATTATACTCAGTGTTAGCTTGATCGGGACTGTAATCAGGCACACTGCATCTACGGCGGGTTCCCTCAGCATCTGGACCGAACGCTGTGTTGTTACTGGCTAGGTATTCTATCTCGGCTTTAAATGGGAAGGGCTTGCCTCTGAGGGAGCTATAATGTTGACGTGACTGAAAATGAAGAAAAAGATGGTGTATGAAAGTATGGATAATAAAACGTTGTGTGCATAAAAGTGAAGTTGATCATGAGAGATGCTTACCGATAGGACGTCGTCCCAAGAGTCCTGAAGTCTAGGAAAGGGCATCTTGTTTATATCATCCCAGCCCCACCCAGTCCTTTACTCAAGAAGTACACGCAAAAAGTTGTAATTTTTCTTAAGGGTTTTATATCGATTTTTCAACGTGGAATCTTTGTAGTCTAGGTGCGTCGCGCTATTAAACGCTCCAACGATTTCACGCCAAACCCCTGGCTTGAAGGTTCCTTCGATGCAGTTATGTTTATCAAACTGCTCCGTAAGGAGACCTATGAGGACCCGATCTTGGGCCTCATTGAAGTTGGCAGCTCGAGTGCCCCGAGTCGTCCTCTCCTCCCTGGAGGACAGACGTTTTGTTCCGCCACCTTTAATATTAGGGCAAACAACAATCCAAAAAAAACAGAAAATTGATGTAATCAAAGTATGTCACTTTAAAGGAAGGACAATGATGCATTTAAAAGGAAACTAATACAAGTAATAAGTTCACTGTGCGAAAAGAAGTCGAAAATGAGGGGCAAGAGAACACACCATTGTTAGACATTGTCCTTGCCCGCTTTCTCGCCCTCCTAAATGACCGTTCTCAAAATATAGATGTATGAGGCAACGACGGTATTAGTGTAAGACTTAGCTAAGAATGTAATAACAAGGAGATAAAAATGTTGCACCATAGAAGAAGGAGATAAAAAAAGTACATTTATGGAAAAAGAAGACTTACATAAATCACATATGACAATAACAAGAATCAGAAATCGACAAGACATAAGAAAATCTGATGGGCCACATAAAGAAATCATGTACCTTTTAAATTCCTTGTAAGAGAAGGTGGGTGCTCAGAATGGGCAGTCCACAGTAATATTTAGGGCATTACATAGAAAATAGGTAGGAATTAAATTGCAGTGGAACACATACTTATGTAGTGTATGGACAGCATGTCTAGATAATTCAATTTTGAAAAAAGAAGCCAAACGTACAAACCATGTTCTGAAAAAATATCCAAAGCATATTGAAAAACAGAAAATATTCTACCAAAAATATGAAAGCATATTGAAAAACTGAAAACAAATGAGCATGTTATGTATCCTGAGAACATATGAAACCAACATCTATTGTTCTAAACCATGTTATGGGTATCATGTTCGAAACAGAAAATAACAAAGCAAAAGAAGGTTTGGTCTTGATGTTCCCCTCATTCAAAACAGGTAGGAATTACATGAAGTATGAACTTTGGGTAAGGATCCAGAACCACAACTATGTATTCTACTGGATATTGAGCTAATCCAAGGCATGGATGCCTGTGTCAGATTTGAGCTAATCCATATAATCTTGCATCACACAACTATGTATTCTACTGGATATTAAACATGCTCAAGCTTTTTATCAGAGCATGAAGATGAATGTCGCAGTGGAGCAGCAACTAGAAAGCAAGCATATAGGAGATCCAGAACCACGGTCCATAAACATAATAGTTAATTCTAAAATTATATCAACGGAAGATGCACCTTGGTGATTGAATTGTTATGCAGATCCCACCAATTTAGAAGCCAATACAAACCTAACTTTAGGAGAGACATTCTTTATAGAGGATATCAGCTCAAGTGGTAGACTGGAAATCATAAAGCCAGAAGGCCCAGACCATTTGACATTTTCACTGTAGAGCCTTGGATGGCCGCGCAAAATATGTTGTTCATTACAACAAGTTTATCAAAAATTGAAGTGTGAATAGGATTCGAATTTTTCCTACCATTCCTATCTATTCTAGTAGATATAATGTCTGCTGCCTTTTGCCCTTGTTGACTATATTGAACTATATTGATAGTCCTAGTTTGCCCTTGTTCTAGACAATTTTGTGAACCTTGCACACCTGAAGTATATTGACAACCAGCTATGTGATTCAGAATGCAAAATCCCCCTACGTGACACAAGATTTCCTACGGTAAAACTGAGAAATTACGTATACGTAATATGCAAAATCGTGACCAGCGGGATAGAGGAATGAGAGGGGTTTTAGTGCCATGGGATAGAGAAAAATCTAATTTCATTAGGACCCAATATCAGGCACAGGGAAGAAGAAGGGCAGATGTCTTTCTGTTGCAAAGGAAAAATTGGGGAAAATGTGTAAAATGCTATAACCGGAATCCGTGCACGGATGGGCTCCTCGTTGGAGGATGAAGAAGACACTGTGACCGGCGAAAGATGATCGGTAGGAATACGGTCGCCAGAGAAGGATCCACAACGGGAACTAGCAACGCCGTGTGGAAGAACTCCTTTATCTCGCATCCTCGTTTCAGAAGGGGAGGGGAAATCCTCTTTATCAACAAGGCGAAGCACACAGGACATGGATGAGATGGTGATGCGCCCAGACATTGCGTCCTCTTGGGAAGACCTCACAGAGTGGGCTCAATGCCCTAGCTGTGTCTTCTTTGACCGAGTGAAGAAGAAAGCGTCACCAACAAGGGCTTCGTGATGTGCTTACCCTGCAGCACGCAAGGATCAGACGAAGGGGAGGAGAAGGAAGAAGCAAGCTTGGGACTTGGGCGATGATGGCGGACAACTAGTGAGGAAGAGGAAGCCCGTGACCTGGGAGCCTCGGAGGACGACTAGTGTGTTGTCCCCTATTCCGTTTAACCCCCAATATAACCTATAGCACCCTGGGTTAAGCACTCCCCTCCACCAAAGTGGGTTAAAAGGTTTTAGGAGAATAAAACATCCTATTCAGGGCCTATTCCACAAACAAAGTGAAGCTTAGAAAACGAGGTCAAGTTATTGAGCCATTGATTTGCCCCTTTGGCTCTGAGGGCTGTTGGGGCAGCTGCTTCATTAGGGTGGCCCTAGCTTGATGTATTCTGCGGGCTTCCTTTTTTGTTACCCTCATCTTCTTCAAATAGAGGTTCTTGTCTTCTACAGGATTGCCCCTACTCTGAGACATAGCTATCTTCTTTTGGTGTCTTTGCCTCTGTTGGATAGAGGCTTTTGGAGTCTTCTTCTTAAATGTCATTTTATCTTGGCAAATTTTAGGAAGTATCTCGAACCAATAATGTGAAAGGATTGTCGGGACAATTCTTTCTTTGGGATGATGGGTGCTCCCCCATCCAAGCGGATGCAGAGAGTGCCCACCACTATGGTCTTTCCCGTCTTGGACGGACTTGCTGCTAGAGCTTTCTTCTTTTGCCTCCTGTTGGACGATGAGGCGGACGCAATGTTGTTGGTGTTGACAGTGAAAGTCCACCTGGGCCTTTCCACCGGCATTGTCCTTTTTTGGCGTGAGACGCGTGCCGCTTCTTCTTTAATTCCAAAGTTGACTTCGGTGCTGAGATGACCCTTAAAAAGTATGGGGATCTGACCATGGCAGGGAAATCACTAAAGTATGTCAGCGTCATCAGGTAATCGACATGGCACTGGTGGCAGCCACTAGAGGGTCATAGGTAATTTTGGGTGCCATCGAGTGTTTTGGTTTTGATGTGCGCGGTGCCTACACCAAACTGGACAAAATTAGTAGTGCGAAGTGAAGGCATCATCGAACCAATAGATGAAGGGAAGGAGAGGTCCCACCAGGAGTGCCAAACTGTGAGACTTGATTTTTGAAATCCTTCTTTTCTTTTGAAAAAGACTTAAAAGATTTTAGTTTTCAAAAGAATTCCTTTTTTTTTTTCTTTTAAGTGTAGACTTTGAAAACTTAGGGTTAGCTCTTAGAGAGTCCAGGGTTTTGGATCAGACAAGTGAATCCGATAATTCAACTTATCTCCACTAACTTCGATCGATGTTAATTACGTTAATCATATATTGGCAACCCTTGATTAATCGTCCATTGATGCCCTTGAAATAATAACGTACTAAAGGAATTGAAATGTTGCATGAAACATATCACTTGATTGACTTTTGTATTTATAAGATTTCGCACTTGATATTCATTTTGAATTCCCTTTTTGAGAATCCTAAAGGATACTTAAATGATTTACTTTATGTGGAGGGCATATGAGTTTGCAATCCTTAAAAGGACACTAAGAGGATATGTTTTAGGCAAGATCCTTATTAAAACCTTTAGATGATACACTTTAATTTAGTGGTATCCTTTAAATATCCTTTAAGAAATTCTATAAGTTCACAAGGATCATTTAAGCTTGAACAAGAAAATCTTTTTTTTTTTTTTTGAAGATTTGCAAGGAAAAGGACTTAATGAATGGGGTATGATTGCCACCACTTAACTAAGACACTTCTATGAAATTAATGGTCCTCTAATTGATATCAAGGAACCAAACATATTTTATGGCTATCGAAACGATATGAATAGACCAAACTTATTAGTTTTAATCAAGTTCAAGTTAGGCAAACATATAAGAATAATGATGCTAGTCAAACAGGCACACATAGATACTCCTACGCACAATCACACTGAATCATGATTTTACAACCTTTCGGCCATCCCAATGATGAGAATGAACCAACAAATAAAGTTTTGTCACCTCCACAATAGGGATGAACCAAGAACTTTATGGCCATTCTAACAGCAGGAATGGACTATGACATAAACTTTGGTCATCCTAACCATAGGGACGAACCAAGATCTTTATGACCATTCCAACAGTAGGAATAAATCAAACTTGAGGCCATTCTAACAATAAGAATTGACCAAAAATTGAGTTTTGATCACCCTAACAATAAGAGTGAATAAAAAAAACTTATGGTCAATCCGAAGATAGGAATGGACTAAGAATTTTATTAAACTTATGTCCATTCTAACAATAAGAATGGACCATCATTTTATTTCTTTATTATACAAAAGATGTATGTCCATCTTCCACGTACAGTGTTAGAACTTCAAATCTGTCCACAGACGGAGTTTGTGTGCTTCGACATCGTGTCTTCTCTTTCTTCTTCAAGAAGGACCTTCAAAAATCCTCCAGAGTTTCCTTCCAAAAGCCTTTTCTTTCTCCCCCTTCAACAGCCACCCCTTAGGAGGTATTTATAGAGTGAAAAGAGAGAGAAAGAGAGAGGTGAGAAAAAGAGAGAGAGGGAGTTTCCTTCCAAAGCCTATCACCCCCATTGTGTCTTGTTTTGTTTTTATCCGGAGAAATATATAAGTCGATTTTATTTATTTTATTTCTTAGACTATGAGAGCTTGAGATTAACTCTCATGGAGTCTGGAACTTTGAATCAGGCGAAGATCCGAACATATGACTTCTCTCTACTAACTTCCGTCAATATTAATTACATCGAGCGACCGCTCGACAACCCTTGATTAACCGTCCACATGATGTCCTTTAAACAAACTATACTACCACACGATGCATACATATGAAGGCAACTTTTAAGTTAAGCCCTTGGCCTCCCCTAAGTCTTTTCAGGTGTTCGGATTAGTTTCGGGCTATTAAGATTGATTCCTAGGCATTTGGATTGATTCCAAGTTATTAAGATTAATTCCCATTTATTAGGATCAGCTCCGAGTACTTCAGAATTGATTCAGAATGTTTTAGGATCGATTCCAAATGTTTTGGACCCATAATGATATTTTCGTAATTATACCAAATTAGAGGGTATAGGGGCATTATGGTCATTTTGGTGTGTAAGATGAGTTTTAAGGTTTTAATAAGGTTCCAAGACCTTAAGAGGGATTTTATAGTCGTCTTAAGTGTATTTGGATCGTAGGGGCATTTTTGTAATTTTAGATTGAAGTGAATTTTATGGGTATTCACCATGTTCCAAGTGATTTAACATTTTTATGAAATTTTTAGAATTTTTAACAGTTTTTAGTATCTTAGGGGTATTTTAGTAATTTTGCACATCTTTAGGGTTTTGCGGGCATTTAGGGCATGTTGGGTGATTTTTACATTTTTTAGGATTTTTTCTGTAATTTTTACAGATTTTTATTATGAGAAGGATATTATAGTCATTTTTTTTAGTTCTAAAGGCATTAAGTCATATTGGGGGCTTCTATATTTTTCTATATTTTCCTTCTGGTTTCTACTGGTTTTTTAATTGATTTTTATAGATTTATTAATTGTTTAAATTATCTATGGGATTTGGATATTTTAGTCATTTTACACTTAGGTATGCTATTTAGTGTGTATATGGTTCATTAAGCCTTAAGTATTGACCTTAGACTTGGACATGTGTAGCATGGAATTCCGGGTCGGATCGGGTCTCAGGATCGGGACCCACCGATCCTGATCTAATCTTATCCAAATCGGTTGGATCGGCCTATCTTGATGAAGACGGGCCGGTCCGGATCGGCCATATTAAAAAAAGAATAAAAAGAATAAAAAAATAAAAAATCAGAAAAAATAAATAATGTACACATTATTTAATGAATCTACAATAAAATGAATGCAAATCATGCACATCCATAAAAATGAACATTAAAGATAAATAACTTGCTAATAATTATTGTTGTACACTAATTAAAAAAGACATTATGAAGTATTTTACATGAAATTAATGAAAAATACATTATAAAGATAACATTTGTGATCTTTCATCATCCGGCTCATAAGTTTGAATTGACGGTCATAATTTGTCGACATATATGTTGGATACCCATAACCAAATAAGGAGCTAGCAAGGTCTTCAAATTCCCTTTGAATACCTCGAAGTGTATTTGCTTGTTAGCTTGAGCTTTTTTCTGATTGTGTTAGAGAAACATAAATGCCATACTGAATAGGTGGAGATCTAGAGTACCTCTCAGTTGTACTGCTGATGTCTGAATACGACAGTGTAGGGAGGTGAAAAATAGACGGATAAGAAGATTTATATTCCTAACTAGGCACATATCCTGCCTATCTCTGTTGGCCTTCAAATCCCCTTTGTTGTCCTTGTCTTTAACCTTGAATTCCTTCAGAATGACTCGGAGGTGCAGAGTACCCTTTGCATCTTGAATAACTACTCCCAAGTCCAGAACCTCCTGATAGTCTAACAACAGCAGCAACACCATCACCATCACCATTTCCATCATCATCATCATCATCTAATTGTTCCTGAGTGAAGTCATCACTCTCCACTCGGCATGTTTTCACTAGCCGCCTTCTTCTACGTCTGTAAGTTTGTCTCTCTATCTCATATATGCTGGTCAAGTGATGTGGTAAAACTGGAGTGTCCTCAAGTGTCTCTTCAGTCTGCTGAATTCTAACTGTCTCCCCCTTGTTCTTCTTCCGACAAGTCCACTCGTTGTTTAGATTTTTCTTTTGCTTGTTTTTTCTATTTCCTATTAGATGACTGCAATGAAGTTCTCGCTAAGTCTTTGTCTTTTATCCTATGTAGATCCACCTGAGTAGCTGATCTCCTGAGTGCTGACTGAGAGGCAGAAACTCTAGCAATGTCTGATAGTATGATTGACTTTCGACGCCTCTGAAGAACAGATGCATCTCATTCGTCTGCCGCCTGAAATTCAAGATCTCGAGTAACTACTCCATCCAATTCACCTCTTGCCCAACTTCGATCATGAGGATCAAACTCAAGATGAGCATCTCTGGCTGCTGTAGTATCCACCTAAGAATACAATGTGTATTATTCAGCCAATAGTTCACCGATATCAATCTGATGTAGAGGCTCATCAACTGGTCTGCTAGCAAACTCCATAAATCTATGTCATTCAAGTCTCTGTCTTTCCTGAATATGCTTGATCTTTAGGTGCATGTTGTAGTGACAGTACACCAACTTCTCTAGTATAGAAACACCCAATCTATTACAAATCTTCGTGTGAATGAGACTAAATGTACTCCAATTTCTTTCACACTGGCTGGAAGAAGTGGTTTGACTGAGTATTCTTACTGCAATATACGTTAAAGGGTCTGTGGTAGCTTGTCTATAATTAATCTAGATCCACTATTCAACTATTGTAAAAAAAAGAAGACAATATTAATAATTAATAATAGTAATTCATTAAATTGAATGTTTAACTATTTATTATGTAATTCACTTGGAGTTGTCCTCATTATTGCAGGCCTGCAGTCCTGACGTCTTTGTCTCTATAAATGTCAATCTTCAATTTAAATCTCTCTATCTACAAAATAAATGTAATTGGCATAAGTTAATGATAGAAGATTAGATTTTCATAAACTCCTCATTTGTATATTACCTCTGCTAAGGCATCTATCCTTTTATTCGTATTTCTTGATATTCTAATAATGACATTGGTTGTGCCTCGAAGGACCTCTCCATTTGTTGAAGTTATTGGGCCATCCAACTCAAAACCTTAAGGCAATGAGTGGAGTAGGCACCATCTACTAAACACTTTTTGCTTTTGTCCTCTTTTCGATGTAGGACTATTCTAACACGCCCCCTCACGTGTAGGCCAGTTTTAGGCCTGCCATGTGGACTACAAATACGGGGTGCACGGTCTAGTTTATAACCATGGGCTCTGATACCATGTTGAAGTTATTAGGCCATCCAACTCAAAACCTTAAGACAATGAGTGGAGTAGACACTATCTACTATTTTTTTTATTATTTTGTCCTTTTTTCGATGTAGGACTATTCTAACACCATCATTGTGCACGCTCTCATTATACTGATATCTTAAGTTGAAAAAAATACCCAACATTTAAATTAAACTTCATTAGTTATCGAATAAAATAAAACAAACTAGAAAAGAAATAGAATTAACCAGCAGCATAGAGATCATAATGGAGAGTCGACTCTCATCTATCATCGATGATCCTCCACAATTTCTCAAAAGATGTAGGATTATTTGCCCTCGAGTGTTCTTTTGCTCTATCCATTGTCTCATACAGATATCCCATTCCCATATCATTTTTGTCATCTCCAGCAACCAACCTCATAACATGTACCAGAGCCTCAACCACTTTTAGGTAGCGAAAAATTTTATTTCAAAAAGTTTTTTTTCCCCAATCAACTTTTGCACTTGCATAGCAACATCCTTGGCATCGGCCCTCAGTGTCCTTATATGTGCCAGAAAATCGTCAGAGTGAACTAACTGGGCCAATTGATGCTTGTACTTCATCAGGCTCTCTAAAGAGATGAAGTTGAATGCAAATCTGGTAGGGCTAGTACGAAGGAGATCCCGTTCACCTATATGCTCTCTCATCATATGTAGGATCATGTTGTGACTATAAATAAATCTGGTGATTATCTGAACCTGCTCTACCATCTCAGCAACAAAAAGGTCTTTGCTTATATCCTCCATTATCAAGTCAATATAATGTGCTGCATAACACACATAGTACAAATGCTTCCTTTTCTACATCAACAATCTGTCAGCTACTTTGTAGCTTACTTCATTGCTAGTGACCACCTGCACAACATTATCTTCACCAATTTCCTCCATCACCTCATCTATTAGCCTGTACAAATAATCAACATTCTTTATTTTGTTGAAGACATCTACAGACTTCAAAAAAATAATGCCCTCACTACAATAGATAAGGAAATTAATTATGGATCTCCTTGTCGTCCCTGTCCAACCATTACACATAATGATACAACCACACTCTTTCCACACATTTTTGAAGTTGTTCACCCATGCCTTCAACTTATTGTACTCCTCCTCGAGCCCAACATCATAAATTTAAGTGTAAGGGCCCTTGTAACAGGCCCACTATCTGCAATTACATCCACCATCGTCTGAAAATATAGGTTAGATGTTGCATGTGTTGGCACATCTGCATGCAAAAATCACTTGACTATTCCTTTCAAGGCATTTTTTGCTGAGCCTGGACTCCTTTCAATGCTTGCTTGATTTCAAGCTGTTTGGCAGACCTTGATCTGTATAAAAATTGGTCTAATATAGGATCCCGTGCCACATCTGACGTCCGTCTACAGCCCAACACAGTATAGAGTCCCTAAAAAGGGATCCGTTAGCCTAAGAATTGGTAGGCACAGATCCAACTGATGATCCTATGCCTCTTTGCCGTTCTCGTCTTCTATATTTGTCCGCAGACTGATACAAACAATTCTTATGTACTGTGGATCAGGGTCATCGTGATCCTCCTCATTATCATCATCTAAACTGATCAGCCGTTGAACATGCAGACTGTAATCCGTTCGTCTCGGACGCCCTGATATCTCATCTTGTAGATCCATCTGCTGTTGAGCTGATAAATCTTTTTGGACTTTTTTACCTAGAATGTAAACCCTCATTTCCCTCTTCAAGTTTAGTGAAACTGACTCACATTTGCTGACATCTCCTGCTATACTAGCAATATGATTTTTTAGACGATACACACCTCCGCCCATCTCCTTTCCACAAGTTGCATTTGACCCTACTCTACTACAGTCCACTAGTGTGCAATGCTGCCAACCAAGATCAGCACTCTACTGCTCCACATCATGTTCATGATATTCTTACTCTGTCATATTCCTACATAACATAAAAAAGCACAAACAAGTTTAAGTAACTCTAATCACAAATAAATTAATGCACAAATCTATACAATCAGGTTCTAATAAGTTCAATCGAGTGTTTGACACACTCAATTGAACTCTAACAATTTTTAACCCCTAATTAGAGTTAATTTAAAAAAATTAGTACTAATGACGTACAATTAATGCACAAATCTATACAATCATATTCTAAAAAGTTCAATTGAGTGTTTGGCACACTCAATTGAACCTTAATTACACTAATCATACAAAAGTCCTAATTGGTAACCCTTAATTAAGGTTAATTTTAGAAAATTAGCGTTAATGACGTACAATTAATACACAAATCTATGCAATCATGTTCTAAGAAGTTCAATTGAGTGTATGACATACTCAGTTGAATACTAATCATATAAAAGTCCTAATTTTTAACTTCTAATTAGGGTTAATTTTAATAATTTAGTACTAGTAATGTGCAATTAATCCACAAATCTGTACAATTACGTTCTAATAAGTTCAATTGAGTGTTTGACACACTTAATTGAACCATAATTACACTAATTATACAAAAGTCCTAATTTTTAACTCCTAATTAGGGTTAATTTTAGGGATTGTGTTTAATCAACATGCTAATTTTTTTTCTAACTTAAATATTAATAGATCTACACTATCATACATCATTTTTAATTTTTTGAGAACTTGGATCGGGATTCGACAAAGAAATTTGACGTCGATGATGGCGGTGGCAGTGACGGGGTGAATCCCCCCTCGTTTGGTCAAGATCTCAAGGGGAGAGAGAGAGAGAGAGAGAGAGAGAGAGAGAGAGAAGGGAGGCAGTAGCGGTGGATCATCAGCAACGACTGGCAGCGGCGGGAAGAGGGGACCAATTGGGAGAGCTAAAGTCGTAGCAGTTGCTATCTCCCGATCCCCCTTTAAGGGGGATCCGAGATCGGCTCATATCGGGCCGTATCAAACCGAATTTGTCAATCCAACATTTTTTTTTCTCTTAAATCTAAGGTAAGGGGGGGACAGTGATTTCCCTCCATAAATCAGATCAGGACTTGCCGATCACGATCCAGATTGGAATCGGCTGATCCTACAATCTATGATGTGTAAGGGTGAAGCCAAGGGCACTTGGGTGTTATTTAAGTTTTAAGTATATGTTTTATTATTTAAGTATAAGTTTAGTCATATAAGTGTAAGTGTTATTTATGTATAAGCTCAGTCATATGAACATGCAACATATATATATATATATATATATATACAAGCATTTGGCACAATAGACACATTAATATTTTTATTAAAATTTCAATAGAATCTCATTTTAGGAAAGACGATTTTTTAAACAAAATTTCAGCAGAACTTCCCTTAAGAGAACCTTAAGAAGAAAACTAAAAAATGAAACCTCCTCCTGCACGCTTGAACTCGTGCAAAGCACACAATTCGTAGTTTTCAAACCGGCATCACTTCCCCTTAAGATTTTTGGCCCATTAGGCATGTCCTTTAGCTTTCCCCATGATGGGCATTTATAGGGCCCGAAGGCCTTATCTGATGGGGGTTGCCACTGTGAAACAAATTGAGACAGAGAGAGAGAGTGAGAGTAATGCTAAAGAGGACGGCGGGAGGCCCAGTGGATAACCCCACTGGTTGGGATACTCCCTCCCCCTTTTTTCTCTAATTTTTCTTCTCTCTCTCTTTCTGTATTAAATGTAGAGAATCCCTTCTAACCCTCTTCCTTTTCTAGTCATGTAGGAAAAGGGTTCCCAATGATTGGGCATTTAAATATTGTGTTAGTAGAGGTTCCATTAACATGGGGAGCAGAAATGGGTCTTTGCCACTAAACAAGGCTTAAAGGGTCATTAATACCTCTCCTCTCTCCCTGAACCGGTGGGTGGGGGGGGGGGGGTCCAAAAGGTCCCCACCGGTCCCTTCTTCCCTCTCTTCCCCTATTATTTAAAAGGAAGGGAGAGAGAGAGAAGGGGATCACTTGGCTTTTTTTTTTTTGCTGCAGTTTTAGACTGTCCTCTTGTTATTTGGGAGCTTTTGGAGTACATATTAGGCTCATTTGAACTGCACATTTGGGCCGCCATTTAGAATGTATATTGGGCTGCTCGGGCCTGCTATTGCGCCTTATTTTAGGCTGTCCTTGACCTTATATCGGGGGCATATTGGGCTGCAGCTTAGGCCCTTATTGTGCAGACTCCTCAGCCCATTTTCAGGGGCATATCGGGCTGCATAGCAGGCCCATTTAGGAGGCTCACTGGGCTTTTTGGGACAGCATATCAGAGGCACACCAGACTGTTTTGGACAGCAAATCGGAGGCACATCGGGAATATCTTTATTAAGGTACAACCCTCGCCTCTATCTTCTCTCATGCACGCATGCATATGCTCTATGATTGCATACATATATGTGTTTTTCATATTGCATGACTACATGCATGTGCATGTTAAACGTTTTTGTCATGCATGGAAATATTTTGGGCCAACAATTGCCTAAGACCATTGTTTTGGACAGAGATGTGCATTTCATGAGCTACTTTTGGAAGACCCTGTGGCATTTTTTGGGCACAAAATTGAAATTCTCTACCACCTACCACCCCCAGACAGATGGCCAAACAGAGGTGGTGAACATGAATCTTGGGGATTTACTATGTTGCCTTGTAGGTAAGCATGCAAGGAACTGGGACTTAATTCTATTCCAAGCTGAGTTTGCATACAATGATTCGGTCAATAAATCTACCGGTACGAGTCCTTTTGAGATAATCACTGGCTATAAACCTAGGAAGCCTATAAATCTAGTTCTCTGACCTTTGCATGCAAATGTGTCTGAGTCGTTGAGTCATTAGCTAAGCATATTAGATAGTATCTGTCATCACATTGAGATCAACAATGAGCAATACAAATGTTTAGCATATGCACACAGACGCTCACAATAGTTCCAAGAGGATGATTACATCATGATCAGGGTCAAACCTGAGCAGTTTCCCTTTGGAACCGTTACGAAGCTGCATGGCTGAGGAGCCGGTCCTCTCAAGATTTTTGAAATGGATTGGGTCCAATGCGTACACTCAAGACCTACCACCTGACTATGTCATCAATTACCATTTAACGTATAACACTTGGTAGGTTATCGGGATCTGACAATGATACCTTCCCAATCCCTTATGAGCGACCCCTCATATAAGTGTCCACCTCCAGCCCCAGTACCTATTTAGCGTGAACAATATACCTCTTTTTTAATTCTCAATGAATATTGAGCATGAATTTTAAGAATATTCTAGTGAGTTTCCCCTATAAGAAGGAGAAGACCCCAAGAAGGTGTGATGCCCTCACTTCTGGTGAGAAATCGACCGTTGCACCGCCACTGGTGCTATTGCTGCTGAGCCGCCCGCCACCCCTTCTTCTTCTTCTTTTTCTTCTCTCTCTCTCTCCCTCTATTTCTCCCTCCCGCTTTCTCTGTGCTGTGCAACCATGGTAACAAGTCCGGACCCCATTTCGCGAACAAGGCTAGGCTCTCTTGTCTAGGGCACTATAGCAAACCAACTACTACAGTGCCGCGCCAGACCACACCCCCTTCGTTTACAACAGCAACCCCCTCCCCTATAGAGCTTCGGCCCTTCCACTTATATGCGCCCCTAGACCACTAGTGCACTGCCATTATACTGACCACCTGCATGTTCCATTTGGTGTGTCGATCGTGTTGCCGAGCTCATTTCAGCACGCCTGACGTCGTCCAGCGCCCCGACAACCAGCAGTGCCTCATTTTGCACGCTGCCCCTGCACAGCTCCTGATGACACATCCGTGCTCCGATTCACATACTGAATACACGTTGGAATCTTTGCAGCGAAGCCGACCTCGTCCTATATTCGGTCGGCCAACAATACCTTGTTTTGTGTGCTGGTCCTGACACACACCCCGAGGATGTCCGTACACATTTCTAGGCCGCGTCAGCCGCCTCGTTTGTATGCCACTTCTAAGGCCTGTGTTAGCCACCTCGGTTTGTGTGTCACATTCGGCGATCATGTACCAGTGTGGAGGTTCGCATTCCATTTCCTCTCATGGCTCTTGCTTATTTAATATTTACTTAATGTCTGCCACCGATTGAGAGGTAGGTTTCCTAGCCAGTGGTTCAACTCACTGCTGGCTAGTGTGCATGAGATCCCATCCTAGAGGCTTCTTTTGAGCCTTGTTTGTGGTCTTTTCACCCTAGACAAGTAGTAGTTTTCCAACTATCGACGGTCCCTCGTTTCTTCTTAACGAAGAACGACTTCCTAGGCACAATTTCTATTATTTTTGGCATAATTATCTTGCTGGTTCACTGTGGAACTTGGAGTTATTTGCTGTTCTTTATTGCTACTTGCTGATCTCTTGCATATTTAGAGATACTTTTAGTTCCCGGGTAATTGTTCTGCATCACCTCTGCTCTACGGGAAATGAAATTGCAAAAAGAAGAAAGGCTTAACCAGTTCAGGGAACTTCAGATTCAAATGTAAATAATTTCTGCAGATATAGCAGGTCAACCTGAGGGGAAAAGAACACTCACCAATATTGAGGTGAATGAAGATGATATATCATTGAAGAAACTTGAGGAATATCGTCAAGAGCTCCAACAACTTCATAAAGAGAAGGTACCCATTTCAGCAACTTGTACCAGGCACCAGCAAAACATAAATATTTTTTTTTTTGCCTTGCAGATCTATAATTCTTGCACCCTCTTCTAGTGTGAAAGACCGACAGACTACTGAAAGTGGAAGCATAAAGAAGTGCTGTACACGAGCTTGCTGCAACAATGGGAATGGATTCTTCCAAGATCATCAGCAACGTTCATCCAGGCCTGGATAATTCAAGTAGACTGCACTTAAGAAACATAAGCAATACTATTTTAGGCAAGCTCAATAGCATAGTGGATTCCCTAAAAGAATAGAAGCAAAACAGGTTGGACAAGGTAAAGACAATTCCGTTTTCCCTCTGTTTGTCACTCCAATAGTCCATTGCTCCTCCATAAGACAATAATGGAAAAGACTTGAGCTTGATTTCATAACCAAAAGTGGCACCTGCCTGTAGGTATGGAATCCAATTCCTCATGCACATGCTCAATCCTGCTTTAAAGAACCAAGTAAATTAGCTGATATCATCATACTTGAACACAAAGTGTAGAGGTAGGTCATCTGGTGAAAATTAGAAACTTCTATCATTGCTTACAGAAATATTTATGGGTGAACAAACAGAAAAAACAATAATATTCCAGCACAATTCATCGTCATTTCATATGTAGCATAGACAGGAAAATATTTTCATATAATCCACAATAACTGATTCATAATGATTTCAATCATTGCAAAGGAAGAAATTAACTAAGAAGCAATTTAGGTAGTATAAAGTGTAATCACATTTGACTCTACATAGCCTGCGTCAGTTAAGTGGAAGACTTGATACCTAGACATATATGAGCCTTCAAAGGGAATATCTGGTAGCATTTTGCCCTGTGAGGATGTAAGGGCTAAGGGGAACAAGATAAACCCAATCAGCAACATCGGGACATTTCACGAGGGAAGAAAGATCAAAATACTACAAAGGCAATACACATACAAGTGTTAAATATAAATATCTTTGATTTAACAAATTATAAATATCTTTGATGGATGGACTGCCAATATCCAAGATGCATGACATTGAATTTTAGAAGGAATTTTGGGAGCTGTGTTTGCAAGCTAAAAAAAATCAGCCCAGAAAATGCATAAAAGTACCGAATTCTGGAGAAGAATGAAAAATGAATTCACCAATATTTTCAGTTTTAGACCAATTTACACAGGGAAAATGACATACCAATGATATAAATAGATGGAAGAAAGAAAAGTAAACAAACTATAATGCTCTCTTAGGGTGATTCCCCAATTATGGAATGAAGTCTTCAAATTAGAGTTCACAATAATAATAAGACCAGATATGAAGAGACCAGAGCACAAATACCCGACAATGAAGGGATGTATCAGAGAAGGATGAGCAAAGGCATGGTTAAAGTGTACATACATCAACAGGAATCAGGTATCAGAATGGCAAAAGCTCAAGTGTACATACATCAAGAGCTTAGGAACCACCTGTTAGTAAAACAAACTTTAAAATGGATGGTTAAGATGTGGCAGTAAAAAGAATGATTTTAACCTGTCAAAAGGGATATTAAAGGTCAGTCAGTTAAAATGGTTATATTGCTATCTATAATGGAAAGGGCACACCAGGACTTGTACATACTTGCATTTATTAGTAAATCTTCTGCTCCAAATTTTCAGCAAATTTAAAAGAGGTTTTGGTGAAAATGTATTTGCTTCAAATTTGCAGTTTCACAGGCTTGCAAAAGCCCTCTCAAACATATGAAGTCTTATGGAAACACCATCTGAAGAAAGAAAATTATTTCTTCGCATCTTTGATTTCATTACAGCTTCAACAGCTGATATAGTAACACCTGGCAGCCTTACCCACGAGATAATCCATCAGGTAAAGAAATAAATTCAAACCTAATACCATTCAGGATTTAGGCTTTCAGTATTTGCAAGAGTGCATTTATGTTTCTAGTGACCATCAAATGATTTAAGTTAGCCAAATATTAATAGGCCGGATATGAAGGAAAAAGATTGGATCAGCTCAAAGCAAGCAATGAAGGAGCTCTTCCTCAGGAAACAGACAAACTTTGAGAATATGCAGAAGAAGCCACATGGAGATACCTTTAAAGACAGAGATTGAAACTATTATGAACCTCATCAATTCTGGCTGTGTTGTTAACTTGTTCCATGGTAATGCACTAGGAGTAGACTCAAACTCACCATCTTTCCCCAATTTGATCCATTTTGCACTTTCTGACATTAAGGAGAAATAGACCACACTGATCTCCTCAGAAGCATGGATTTTAGTCGAAAGGATGTAATGGAGAAGGTTGAGAAATGGATGGCACTATGCAGTGAGGAATGATGGTTGGAAGAGTACACCAGGGTCAAACTTTTTTCTCCAAATCTATGAACTGCATACTCTACATTACTGACTTTGATGAGTCGAAAATCTTTTTCTTGGAATGTCTACAGGACGAAAATCGTTACTCAACAAGCAGAGGTGCTCACAAGAATCTGAAACGTGCAGAACATGCTAGAATAATGGTTAGCAAAATTCCTGGTAAGTAACCAATTTGTAATAGCGTGATAATAATAAATGTAAGTGAATGAAGCCTAAAGATGCAACTGCAGCTTTGGTTGATTTGCCTGCGACAAAGCTCAACAGGTGGGAGACGGAAGAGACGAAAGTCTTCTTCTAGGATGAGGTAAGGCAAAACATCCAGCTACATTCAAGAATTTCACTATATCCTTCTATACAGCCCTCCAGACAAAGTCTCATCTTTCAGCCAGTGTTTGATGTTAAAACAACTTCCAAGCATGGTTTTTATGCATAATCTCATAAGAGAGGATTCAACTTGTTATGTCAGATCCTCTCCCTAGTTGCACTGATCCATTTGCTTTTTCCCTCCCATCTTTAGCCATAGATCACCAGTTTCACATTCTTGTGAATTCGAACACCACAGTGGACAAAATGGACCACACATCAGTCAGCAGTTTGTGTTTAATTTCACAAAAGATCAGAAACTGTATGGCTGCAAATCATACTGCAGATGTTCAAGATACAGTCCTTCCCAACAGAACCCCATCTCAGAAGTTAAGAGAAAAAGAAAAAAAATGTATGTTCAAAACTCCACCCATGGAATTAGCAAAGAAAAATCCTCTAGTAGATTATAACAAATGTCACCATCTGAAACTGACAGCAAATATCAAAAAGCAATGTGTGTAATTATCAGGGTCATAAAAAATAGTCATAAATTGCATGCCTTAACATATCCACTAGTTTCAAAGCTGAAATTCACTAGACAAGAACTTTATAGCTGCAGACTATTTGGCACACTATCACCGAAGCTTTTGCCTCTGGGAAACAAAATTCCTGTATTCTATCAAAAGCTTCATTTCCCCACTTTCAAAAACAAACAAGCAGATCTGATGTACACAACAAAGAGGCCCAAATCAATTCGATTTTAGAAATTTAGAGGGGGAACAAGAGCAGATCATGTTCCATTTAGGAACTCCGCTGCTTCTTTGTGAATGGCCAAAATGGATAATTTCAAAGGCACATGTAACAGTCCTCCATTCAGTCGGCAGTATTCCAATATTTGGTCCTCCATTCAGTTGGCAGCATTCCAAGATTAGGCTATACATAAGATACAAGCAGCTTTTAAGTGAAATCTATGCCACACATCCTATAGCATACCAAATGGAGTATGACTTCATGAGGATTGACCACTTTTTTAAGCAAGACAAACGTAAGACCAAAAATAGCCTATAGTTCAGAGTTTGTATAGGTAATGAGGAACATGAAACTACATCGTTCAGATGTTAGCTAGTTAAGTACTCGCATGTCTCACATGAGAAGGATGAAATGTAAAAGCTACTTCGTAATTTTAGGATACTCTCGTGGTAGCCAAAATTTAGTCTCACATCAATTGTCAGCAATGGTGGTTGTGTGCCTTTCAAGTATCAAGTAGGTCAGTCCCCCTTTCCCTATTGAGCACTCTTTTCCCATAAAAGGATAAAAACCTCACCTTCACTCTGGGGTCAATACCTTGATAGTAGCAATAGTTCTGGTTCTTCTGGAATTTCACTTTTGTTTCACTATTCCATGCAAATTGGAATGAATCTACTAAAACAATTATCCAAACACATTATGGAAATAAATACCAGAAATGTTACCAAGAAATCATATTAAATTCTGAATGCTAAATAGATGACCAAGTTTTCCATATAAACAACAGTTTTTCAAATTGTGGATGGCAACACTATATTCAGAAGGTACAAGGAGAAACATGGACCACTACTACATTGGTAAAAACCATGCTGCTAATTACTACAGTCATGGAAACAGGTAGCAAATGCCTCCTTGTTTAAACTATCTCAAGTTAAGACGAATATTTCAGGATTATGTAACAAGCCAATACCATTTCAAGGCATCCTATCCTCAGCAACACATATTTAGGTGTAGACAAAAAACAGACTAAATATAACTGATGTAAAAATAGACAACCAAGGAAAGAATGCAGCCTTTAAGTTCATCGTTATTACTATTGTGCAAGATATACTTAACCTGATTCCTTCCTAGGTTCCCCTTTTGGCTATGCTAGAAGAGTACACTCTTTTGAGGCAGGAAAAGGACGAGGATAAACAAAGGCAGAAGGTAAGTCTTATGAACCTCTCTGTGCATAATATTTTCAAAAGTTAAAATGGTTAACTTTAAAGCTGTGTTCCAGATACAATACCAGTATTCTAAGATAACTGGGCAACCAGGCACTTAATTTTGTGGCTATCAAAATAGTTGTTTTCTAGGAAAAGAAGAGGCAGCTAAAACAACTGATAGTCAACCAGGAGAGTTTAACCACATCAAGATGAATCACAAGAAATGACTTTCATTCAAGTATAAGCTTAAACGGAGGCTTCAGCAATACAATCCCTCTAAACAGAGATATGTCCTTCACCATTCAACAGTCAGCTTCAAAAAAAAAAGGAAAAAAAAGGAAAAAAAAAAAAAAAGCCGTTCATATAGATTAAGTTTCATTAAAGAAAAGAAGAAAACAAGTAAATATTTTAAGGCAACGGAAGACTGCCACCACAGTGGTCAAGATATCAAATGTCCTGCATCACTTTCAGCCCCATTTGTCTCGTGATGTATCAGAATAGCCGTGACAAGTGCACAACAGTACAACATGAGCAGTTATCACCAAAGAGGCAAAATCCTTTATTGGAAGATCAATAAACAAAAATGCATTGTCACTATTTCATTTAGTATAGAGATATTTACATCATCTTTGCAATCTGAAAAGCAGCCAATCCTCAAGAAACTTCTGACTGCAAGGTGGATATGCTAATGCACAAAGTAAACATTTCTAGTGAATTTACATTGAATGACTGCTGTTGCCAATCATTAGCTGTATGTACATTGAAGGATGCACAATATCAAAGATTCCTATGCAGATGCAGACTTTCAGATACATTTGACTCTTGGTGAATCACAATAGCCTTGACAACTGCACAACAGTACAGCCTATGTGCTTATCACTAAAAAGGAAGGTTCATTTTTGTGGAAGCATGAGTCTTAAGAGAATACAAAAGTGCCTTGTCATTGTCTTTTTCAATTGACGTTGACAAATTACATTTTATTTTTGCACTCTCGGAAGCAGAAAGATCTCAAGAAACTTCCAATAGCAAGGCATACAGGGTACCATGCAAAATGAATATTTAAAATGACTGTACATTGAATGACCGCTGTTGTCAATCATTAGCTGTGTGGATACTGACATATACAGAACACCCAAAAGAATCCTATATGGCTTCTATTAATGGGTGTGATAGACGCCATTGTACACGTGCAATTCCATTTGTATTGCGGTACAGCACCTGCCAAGGAAATTAACAGTAAGATATTTGGATATCAGGATGTGATGCAACTACTAAGTGTAGAGATTGTCACTGCATTGTGGATGTATTTACAATTGAGAATGAATTTGTGTATCCGCTGCTGTTAGCAGATGTATTTCAATCATGGAGATATGAAATTGAGGACAAATTAGCAATCGAAATAAAATGTAGTAATAGATTGGGATGATCAAGAATCCCTTTTTATTGATGCAAAGACAGGTATACAACCATTTTTTGGTTAATTATAGTATAAAGAAGTGATACCTCAAAAGAGGTTAGCATTTTTTTACCATCCAAATGCATAAAAGGCACATAAGGTGCAAAATGTAATAGAAACCTAATTTCTTGTAATCCAATCTGTTTACGAACTTTGAAAGTTGGATTCAGATGTTCAAAATTACTTCCAATGGCTCATTGGGATTGGAAAAAAATATTTCATAACATAGCAGTCAACAGGAACATGCTTTCATATGCGAGTCTCTGATAATTTCATCCAGAAAGGAAAACATTATAATTCTAGTAAAAACATACAATACTAACACCACTGACAGAAAATACTTCACATCCAACCATTAGATGAAAGGTAAACTAAATATAAGATGAATCAGATAACAGTTTTTGATGGTTATTAGAAACAAAAGCGGAATCAAAAGTTGCTGGATCCATCTTAGTTCGGAAACTTAGAAGCAGGATTCACTCATTTTTCTATCATTTCCAGTCCCAAAATGTGCTTCCACTCCCCTTTCCACTCTTACTCCCAAAGAAAATTTAAGTGGTAAACTAGAAGATTCCCTGCACCTATCTCCCTCTCATTACCGCTCCCATGCCCGCTCCATGCTTCTAAGTTTTTTGAAAATGTAATTGGATACAACATATCTTATTGAATCCGGAAGCAACCGTTTCCAGTTCCAACACCAACCTGTTTACAACTCTGAAGACATACAAAAAGGAATATGGATATTAAAAGAAAGAAACAACCCTAGCCCTTACGGGAAATTCTCCATGCAGTGTACTAGACTAGGATGAGAGGTGGTAATAAGATGAGAGGGAAGGGCAATCTGACTCTGATACCATGTTCGGAAGTGGAATAGAAAGAAACATTTTCTTTAAATTATTGGTGAGGGCAAGGTCCCAATGTATAATAGAGTCAACCAAACATCCCTAGAATGCTGTGATCACCACTTAAGCACAATACATGAAAAAGTTGATGCACCCAATATAGTATATGTACAACACTCATCAAACAGTCATTCCCTAAGTTGTATATTTACTTAATGTAAGATACTCTATCGTGGATAAAGCGCCAATAACAAAATCAAGCACCAAAAACATTCTCTTTCATGAACAATCAAATCTTGATTAAGTGGCAGCCAATGATATATCTTGATGTTGGAATTATCCTACCTGCAAATTTATGAGTATAATATTTAAGTTAATACATGAATAACACACTCAAGATGCATGTTTGATTAGCAAACTCAAAGCATCATATCTATGTTAGATGCACGTTCAAGGAGCAAACTCAGCATAATATCTATGTTAAGGCATGCATAACACACCCATGATGCATGTTCTAGTAGCATACTTACAACTTTCTGATCGTCTCCCCCACTGCACAAATACTCATCATTTGGGGCAACTGCCACCTGCCATTTGCAGCTATATGATCAATTTTAATCAGACAATTATAGAAAATTTAATTTACAATAGAGGTGGATAATCATCATACAGTGTTAACACATCGTGTGTGACTAAACAAATGTCTCATACAAGGTTGACCAAGGGTAACATCCCACATCGCAATGCTGCAAAAAATCAAGATAGGGAAAAGTCAAGCGAACTTTCATTGATCACAGTAAAAAAGAAAACATCTTTACCTGCCATCGCCACTCACAGTAACCAAAACTGGTTCCCTTTGAAGCCACTTAGCATCATTTACACCTTCGTCACCCTCATCAACATGTCTGAAAGAAAAATGTGCAACTCTAGAGATTACTTCTACTGATGTAACAGAAATGTGATTTAGAAAGAGAAACAGACATGAGGAAGTTCCAAATGGCATATGTAAAATTATTCAAGAAATTGCCTTATATCACGGAAGCAAGAATGGCAGAAGCTAAAATGAGGCAAAGCCAAGAGAAGGACTAGCCCTAGCCCACAAAAGAGGAAAACTCACATTCTAGGGAAAACTCATAAAAGCACCCAAGGAAAACCCTCTCAGTATAGTGTGCATATCATTGTTCCTGGAAAGTAATCTCATCCCTAACAGCTAACAGAATCCACTAAAAAAGACACCACTTCCCCAAACCTGCAAGACTATGCTCTTTATTGACAGCAACATTTTAAGGGCGGACAGATGATTTTTTTACACTGTGGTGGTGTTCATTTTTTTTTTTTTTTTTGTGGGTGGGGGTGGGGGGGGGGGGGGGGGGGGTCATTGATATATTATTTTGCGGTAGTGTAGAGTAAAGTATAAAAATAAAAAATAACAAAAAGTGATACTAATGATCCTCGATATTCTTTTGCCACTTTTCTCTTAAAATTTGCATTGAAGGATTATTGTTTCATTTTCTGACTTACCTAAATTGCATTTGGAAAAAATGAATGTACAGAACATTACATAAACTTAATTAAGATGACAACTAAATACAAATCTAGCGTAAAATTTTAGTATAACAGATGAATGTCTACCTCTCGCCGTCATCAATCCAGATGACAATATGGAGTGGTCCGACGATATTATTAAAATCATTGAAGGTCTGGTGGGTATTTCTTTCTCCGGTAAAGAGGAACTGGTCAGGAAATTTCTGAGGAAGATCCGAAGGGACTTGAATCTTTCAGGAAGCTCAAGTAGAAGAGGTAATGGTAGTGGTTTTAAGATTGGCAGCAGGGAATTGACATTCCTTCATAATAATGTGCAGCTTGAAGGTCTTAGGCCTAGGAAAGGCTGTGAGAAGGGTAAGAATGCTTAGAATCCATGAATATTGTCAGTTGGAATTTCAGAGGATTGCATGGGAATGTTAAAGGAAGAGAAGTTAGAGCAATGATACAGAGGTACAAAGTTCAGATTCTGTGTTTGCAAGAAACAAAGGGTGTAGAGAAAGATGAGGATTTGATAAAAAGAATAGGAGCAAATAAACTGAAAGGGTGGGCAGCTAAATCTGCAGAAGGATTGGGGGGGGGGGGGGGGTTGCAAATTTTGATATTGTGGGACCAGGATGTTCTTCAATGGTGCAACACTAGAGTGGGTTCTTTCAGTATTTCAGTAGACTTCAAGCTGAAAAGGAAGAATTTTTTTACTGGACATTCACAGGAGTGTATGGTCCTCATGACATGGAAGGAAAAAAAGGATTTCTTTGTAGAATGAAGTGCTCTTCAAAATGCTAGTGCAGAGGCATGGTGTGTGGAAGAGGACTTTAATGCTGTAAGGTTCCCAGGAGAAAGAGAGAATCAGTCTGTTTGGACCTCGGAGATGGATTCTTTTGGAGAATGGATTAATTCCTGTAACCTCATTGAGATGGATTCCCCAACAGTACATACTTGGTCTACTGCAAGGGCAAAGTCTAAACTTGACAGATTTTTCATTACTTCAGAGTGTCAGCAGAAGTTTAGTAGAATTGCATTGAAAGGGTTGCCTAGAGTTCTTTCAGATCATACTCTTTTATTGCTATCTGTTGGAGAGAATAGGAGGAGGAAGGATAGAATTTTTAGATTTGAACTTGCCTGATTTGAACTTGCCTGGTTGAAGCATGGAGAATTCTTTGATTTGTTCACTGCATGGTGGAAGGAAGCTCCTCAACAATCTAATGCTTGTTCTAGTATGGCTTCTAAACTCAAATGGGTGAAAAAGAAAATGAAAGTATGGAGCGAGAACACCTTTGGAGCCGCTGCAAGGGTTCGGCAAATGGAGCGAGAACACCTTTGGAGCCGCTGCAAGGGTTCGGCAAATGGAGCGAGAACACCTTCGGAGCCGCTGCAAGGGTTCGGCAAGGTTTGCTCACGAAAATTGAAGGTTTTCAGGTCAAACATGATCAAGATTTGTTATCTGCAGAAGAAATACAACAATGGGAGAATAAAAAACAGAAGCATCTTGAGTGGTCCTTAAGGGAAGAAATTAAGTGGAAGCAAAGAGCTAAGGAACTTCGGTTAAAGGAGTGAGATAAAAATACTTCCTATTTCCATGCGACGGCAAGTGGGAAAAAAATGAGAATTTTGATTTGAGTCATTGAAGGTTGACAATCATATTGTATATGAGGAACGTGAGATTGGATTAACTGCAATAAATTTTTCTGAGAAGCTGTTTAAGGAAGAGGAGTGGAGGCCATTGATCAGCTCAAGTATGTTCAGGCAAATCTCAAAGCAGGATGCAGATACCCTGATAAGACCTTTTTCTAAGGAAGAAATTAAAGCCTCAGTATTTAGCATGGATGTTCACAAATCACCGGGACCGGATGGATTTTCAATAGGGTTTTATCAGCATTTCTGGGAAAGTTATTAAGGAAGATGTTATGGCAGCTGTGAAAGATTTTGAAACAAGGCCTTGGAGGATACAATATTTCAATTCAACATTCGTAGTCCTTATTCCTAAGAAAGATTGTGCATAAGGTTTAGGTGATTATAGGCCTATTAGTTTGCTTAATGGCAGCTACAAGATCATTACTAAAGCTCTTGCAACAAGACTCAAACAAGTAATCAACAAGGTGATCGCTCCAATCAAGTAGCTTTTATCCAGGGCAGATACATTCTTGATAATTTATGGCAGCATATGAATGTATACATGATCAAAGGAGTAGGGAAAAGGAGTTTGTTGTTTGTAAAATTGATTTGAGAAGGCGTATGACATAATTAATTGGAATTGTCTTTTTAGAGTGATGCATCTGATGAGTTTCAGAAGAAAATGGACAGTTGGATAGCTAGTTGCAAGGGGGCAGCTAGATTCTCTATTTTAATCAATGGAGCCCCTTATGGCTTCTTTGGAAGCTCGAGAGGACTGGGGCAAGGTGATCGTTTATCACTACTTCTTTTCATTATGGTGGGCCAGGTTATTACTATGTGGAAGAAAGCTAGGGATTGTCACATCATTGAGGGCATCAAAGTGAGAAGGATGGAAGAAGAGGTTACTCACCTACAATATGTTGATGATACGAATCCACTAAGGAAAAGAAGATTGTTAATTTGAAGATCTTGCTGAAGATTCTTGAAGCAGTAACTGGACTAAAAATCAACTTTTCCAAAGTGAGATTGTGGGTATTAAAGTGCCAGAGGAAAAGAAGGATGTTATATCAAATATCTTCAATGGTCAGTGGGTATCTTTTCCTATCATATACCTGGGACTGCCTCTATCCAACAAGAAGTTAAATTGTTTAGATTGGAATCCTCTAATAAAAAAGTTTGAATTTAAACTTCAAGGACGGAAAGGTACTCTACTTTCTATAGGGGGGGAGATGGATATTGTCTAAAACAGTGCTGTCTAGCATGGCAGTATATTATTTATCCTTTTTTCCTATTCTTAAGACGGTATGCAAGAAATTGGAGACTATTAGAGCAGCTTTCTTTTGGAAGGGTAAGAGTCCGAAAGTTAAGGGTGGACACCACATTGGATGGAAATATGTATGCAGAAGCATAGAGGAAGGTGGAGCAGGTTTAACACCTATCCATATCATTAATAAAGCTCTTCTGATTAAATGAATGTGGAAGGTAGAAAGGGAGGACCAGTCTTTATGGGCAAGAATTATCAAGAGCAAATATTTTTGTCCAAATGAGTTATGGGTTAGGAGTTCTCAGTTCAGTGGTACAGTGTCCAATGTCTGGAAGAAATATTCTAGAAAACATGGATTTTCTCAAATGTTCTACTTGCATCAGAATGGGTAATGGTCAACTTGGAAAATTATGGGAGGATGCATGGAAGGATGGAAGAGCTCTCAAGGATAGATTACTAAGTTTGTATAGCATTACTGCTGCAACAAAGTTAAGCATCAACGATGTCAGTTATATTTCATCTCAAGGAATTGTTTGGAACTTAAGATTTTCTAGAAGCTTCTTACAAGAAGAAGAGAGGGAATTTATTTAGGTCTGCTTGTTGCTTTAAGATTTTCAAGGGCTCAATGATGGAAATGATGTGAAAATCTGAAGATGGGATCCAAGGGGAAAGTTCTCTGTTAGTACTGCAACTAAGGTTCTTAATTCTGAGGGGCTAAAGGTCAGCTGGGCTTCTCAGGTTTGGAATAAATCCCTACCCATTAAGATTAGAATCTTTATATGGAAAGTGGCTTGGAGCAGATTACCTACGGGGGACAAGCTCAGGTTTTTAACTTCAGGTAAAAGAAAGTGCATATTCTGTGGAATGTTTATAGAGACTGTGGAACATTTATTTATCAATTGTGATATTGTGGATGCTATATGGAAGGCCCTTTTCAGAGTATTAGATAGTGTACCAAGGTGTTTCAATTCTAAGGGCAGCCTCTTTGCAACTTGGAACCATGTGTCCTCACCATCAAGAAATAAACATGTGGGAATCTATGCTTCCTGCCATTCTTTGGGCCATTTGGAGAGAGAGGAACTCGGGAATCTTCAACAATCAATACTCATGTCCATTTGGGATCATTGGAATTGTATTCACTTCCTCCAAAAATTGAATTTTCATAAATCTGGAGAAAAGATCTCTGAGCCTGTCATTCTCTCTAAGATTTTACAGTGGAAGACAGTCTTCTCTTGAGGGTTGTTTCAATGGAGTTTTATTGTGTTTTTTGGGAGGGTTTTTCTTGTACATCTTTTTCTCCTATCAATTGAATGAAAGTGACTTTATGCTGCCTTCCTTCCAAAAAAATAAAAAATGCAAAGAAGGTTACAACAAGTGTACTTTGGCTTGGACTTGCAAAATTTGTCACATGGTGGATGACAAAAACAAAGTAGGTGAAATACGAGGTTTCTTTTTGGTAATTACACGCCTAATTACATTCTAACAGCTGGTTTCATGTTTTATGCCTTCTTGTGAGGGGAACTCACAGATGATGCATAAACCAAAAACGAATGAATAAGAGGAAAAAGGAAGCGATGGGGGTATTGGATGCAGAACATAAATGTCAGGAGGAGGAAGAAACAAATCAGAAGGGGGGTGTGTGTGTAGAGGGAAATAAACTTGTTGAATAGAAAAGGGAAGGAGAAGGAACAACATGTGAGAGTGGGGCTGCTTCAAGTATTTAAATCTTCCAAAAACTATAGGCAGAGATTCTGGAAAGGTCAGTGGGATGTTTGGCTTGGTTCAGGGAAATGTTCCCGGAAGGTTGAGTTCAGTCCTCTCGAAATCTTACCTAATCAATGGCACTTGGTGTCCATGACATTTAGAAACAAAACCCCTTGAAGGTGTTAAGGCAATCTTCCTTTATGTGATTGACAGGTTAAATTTACAGGAAATGTAGATGCTAAAAGAAATGCCAGAATGACAACAAATTTGCAATGCCAATTACTTCTGTTGGCCAGAAGTTACTTCCTGGAAAGCGGCTAAAAGTGCAACCTTGTCCAGAAGTACTCTAGTGAAGTTCCAAAATGGTGCCATCATTTCCACATGGAAACTCATGTTGACCTCACAAAAGCAGGGTAAATTACTTATATGAAAACTTATATCCAATTTAGACTCAAGTTTTGAATGTTTCAAAACATCATGGACCAAGAAGAAATAAACATACAAACTACAAGTCTTTAATCGTCCATGAAAAAAAGTATCTAAACACCTCCCGAGTGAACCTGAAATGGAACTATGTTAGTTACAATGTACCCACCCAGGAAGTTGACCAGCATGTTCTGCAGTTGGCATCTGCTTCCCATGGCTCAAACAGTGTAAAGGCCTCATGAAACGCAAACCATCATCCAGACAAGATTTCTCAACATGGATTTGCCCACGATTCATTGGCATAAGTCGTGTATCCCATACCAGCGTGCTGTTTGATGTGCTTGCAGCATGAAAGTAGGTACCACATTTGCTAAATGCAACAGATGTAACCTGCACAGTAAAACCCAGAAAGAACAATTTTAATGGTGGAAAGCAAACACATGAAAGTAATGAAAAGTCTGCACACAGCACCACAACCTTCTTTTCAACAAGAACAGTAAATTTTTGACAAACAAATTGACACAGGACAACTCTAGAAACAAATGAGATGATATGAAAACAGAAGCTCACAGTTAATTTAATAGGCAAACATGCAATTTATGATCATAAATATTCCCTCGCATTCTCTGTAGTTTATTTAGTAGACGAATGCCCAAAGCAACACTTTGTGCTATGGTTCTGCCCACCTATAAGTGGATACGGCATAGAATGAAGAAACAAGACGCGCTAGTAGTCAAGCAAGCAATGGCGTGTGTGATTATAAACTCTCTTACAAAGTATGTAGAAGGACCTCGTAAACAGGCTGTCCAATTGTTTCTTAATGTTTGTAATGATCTGTTCAATAGTTGGGTGTGGAGAACAGAAAAGAACCAACTTCCTCGTGGCTGCTGGGTTTGGTTTTCTGGTGGAAAAGAGACTTGCTGCGCTGGCTGCTGGTGATTTTAAGAAAAAAACTTGAAAATTTTTATTTTTAAAAAATTTCAAAAAACAATTTTTTTATTTTAAAAACACCGGCAGCCGGTGTACACAGTACACCGGCTGCTGGTGTAGCAAGTCTTTCTCCTGGTGGAAAGACAAAGCAAGCTTCAGGTTTGGGGAAGAGAACAACAAAAGGAAGATGGGTTGCTTGGTTTTTCATGGGCTTGTTTTGACAGAACAAGAAACATTGTTGGGTATGCTGGCAACAAGAAGAGGATGGAAGCTAGGGTCCAGATGGGAAGATATTACCAGCAACAGCAGGCGAAGATGCTGAATAGCTGATGACAATACTCATGACTGCAGCAGCATGGACATCAAAAAATGGGAAGACAACACAACACAGCCTCCCGGGAAGGGGACTGTTGTGATGTCACGGTTGCAGCATCCCTTTGCAAGCTATGAGACATACAACAGTCTGTATGGCCCGTACATGACTACCTGATTGACAACTCTTGCACGAGATTCTCAGTGTTTCTCCCAAAATTCACTGCCTTCTCTTTTGATTGAATAATGCATATAAATAGCTCAAATTACGTACATCAATTAACTCCAAATAAAGTTAAACAATTCCTATTCTACTCCGAAACAAGCCCTAATTCAAATGGGATTCAAACTACTAAGATAAACAAGACTCCAAACAAAGTACTCCTTAAAATCATGAAGTGAATCCAGAAAAACAGGAAAAAATAGCTCTGTCAACTTTTGTTGAGGCTGTCGCAGCCTGTGCTCAGATCTTTGCAGTGGATATTTACGGCACCTTCAGTGTGTGTAGACACACAATGCTGGATGCAGATCCCCATCACAATAGGATATGCATGTGAATTTCCTAATATGGAGCATGGCTTAGAGATTCAGCTGTGCTAGAGAGAGTGTGCAAAAATGTCCTAGTAACACATTAGGGAGATGCCCCAGTCATAGTTGTATCAGGAAATGCTGTACATTGGACAATTATCTTAATGACTAGAGTTTTTCATTACTTTCTATCTTCACTCTCAACACAGTAGCATAGCTAGGCAGTTTTTCCTTTCATCTTCTGCTTGTCTCCCTCATCCCCTCAGTTCCTTGGCTGAACTCAGTCTCACAAGTCAAGGAATATTTCTTACAGAGATCATTACACTTACTGCAGTTTTCAGGGGAACACCTTCAGTTTTATCTGCCATCTCTGGCCATCCTCTCACCCTTTCTTCTTCTGCCATTTATTGGTGTTAACAATGGCTCTTGTGGTCATCACTGTTGTCAGATTGGAACTGCACTACATTTTGCATCTTTGGTCATTGTCAACGATCGCTTATGTAACTCCCTGTTTGGGACCTAACCTAGATGTCTCTCCTATCGGATTATTTAAAAATCTATGTCGTTTTGGGTCTTTTTATTTTTATCTGGAGAAATATAGGTTGGTTTTATTTATTTTATTTAGCGGACTATGAGAGCTTGGGATTAGCCCTCAGGGAGTCCGGGACTTCGGATCAGGCGAAGATCCGAGTATATGACCTCTCTCCACTGACCTCAGTCAGTGTTAATTACGTCAAGTAACCGCTCGACAACCCTTGATTAACCGTCCGTTGATGCCCTTATAACATGCAATACTACTACTACAGGCAACACATGCATATGAAGATATGTTTTAGGTTAAGCTCTTGGCCTCACCCAAGTTTAGGATAGGTTTATAATTGATTGGGGGACTTTTTAAGAGATTTTGGATTGACTCCGAGTTATCTGGATTGATTCCAAGTATTTTAGACCCATAAAGGTATTTTTGTAATTATGTCAAGTTAGAGGGTATAGGGGTATTATGGTCACTTTAGTGTGTTAAATGAGTTTTAATGATTTAGAAAGGTTTCAAAGCCTTCTGAGGTATTTTAGAGTTATTTCAAGTGTGTTTGAATTGTAAGGGTATTTTGGTCATTTTATCCTAAATCGGGTTTATTAGACTTGGAGTCTATTTTTATATTTTTCTGAGATTTTTATTATTTTTATCATACTGAAGGTATTTTGGTAATTTTATCCATTTTATTGAGGTTTGGAGGGTATTTTGAGCATAGGGGAGGTTTTGATATTTTTTAAGAATTTTCTGTAATTTTTACAGATTTTTATCATGGATGGAGATATTTTTGTAATTTGTATTAAGTTCTAGGGGCATTTTGGTCATTTCGAAAATTTTATATGTTTTCATATTTGGTTCTCTATTTTTTTACTGATTTTTACTGATTTTTTTATTAATTTTACTTATTTTTATTAATTAATTAGATATATGAAGGATATTTAAGTCATTTTTTTGGGTTTATGTAATTTTCAGATTTGGTTTCCTGATTTTTACTGAGTATTACTGGTTTTTACAGAATTTTTATGATTTTTATATTCATTTTACTGATTTTAAATAATTTTCGCAGATTTTGTTAATTAATTAAGCATGGGGGGTATTTAAGTCATTTTTTAACTTAAGTATATTGTTTTATGTCTCAATGTTTCATTATTGAGTTTTGATTATAAGTCTAGATTTAATTATGTATGGGATGAGGCCAAGGGTATTTTAGAATATTTAGTTAGGTGGTTATGTATTTTAATTAGTTATTAAACTAATTAATAATTTAATTATATATGTGAAAATATAATAACATAATGTTACTTAAGTAATAGATTTATGAACACACATGCACACACATATACTTAAAGAACAAATAATGGCATTTCATTCATTATTTCGGCATAATCTTGTTTTATAGAACGGTGATTTTACAATATAAATTCGGCAGAGCTTCTCCTTAGGAATAAACTTTAGGAAGAGAGCCCTCCAAGAAAATATCTCCTCCAAACGCAGCAAACCCGGACAAGAGCACCGGATTTGGTCTTCAAATGGGCAGAGTTTCCCCTAGAAATTTTTGGGCCAAATGCGCATGGAGTGCTTCTTACCCCTTGGGGGGTATTTATAGACTTTGAAAGCCTTAACCGGTGAGGGTACCCACCGGGAGACTTTGAGGTGGGGGGTGCCACCGGTTTGCTTCTCTCTCTTATCTTTTTTCATTTTTTTAATTTAATGAGGGTGAGACAAGAGAGAGGTTAGAGAGGAGGGGGGGTCCGGTGGACACCCCCACCGGTTCCCAACCGGTGGGGGATGCCACCGGTTGGACCCCCACCGGTTTGGGAACCGGTGGGGGTCCTCCCACCGGTTTGAGAACCGGTGGGGAGGGCTTTCCCCCTCTCCCTTTCTTTATAAAAAAGAGGGTCCAACAAATGCCCCCAACGGGACATGTGCTGGAGGTGAAGACGACGGTGCATGTCCCGTGTCCCATTTGGCTACAAGAATCTTCATTTTACATGCTTGAGGGGCTCTCACATGCGGCGTGCCGGTGTTGTCTTGATGAATTCCCGTGTCTTGCCTTATGTATCTGCGGCTATTGGGGGAAGTCAATTGTTGTCTCGTATATGCCAGGCGACACATCGCTTCGGCTTGCTATACATATGCTCCATTTGAGTTTATCTGGGTCTCGATGACCCTCAATTTTGATACTTAGACACATCAAAATACGCCCAGGAAGTCTTGTTTTCATAACTTTTCAACTCTCCGAATATATTCGAAAGTGTCTAACCCCTCTGATTATGGGAATCTTCTTGGCTTTCATGACTTGGAGGTTCCTCGAGAGTTGATTCCAGGAGCTCCGCACGAAGCGTTCTGGACTGGTCTAATATCTGGTTCATAGCAATTTGACTTTGTCCTATGACTTCATTAAGACTTGGTCGATTTTTGTCTTTCGAGACTTTTATTGCTGCTCTCTAACGCTGATTTCATCTCTCTATCTTCTTGTAACTTGTTGTCTTTGTCCTCATGGCCTACACGAAAGATCCTCCTATGGCACGGTATGGGGAGGACAATATTCTAACCCCGCCAATTGTCGAGTAGCCTTTTCGCCAAAGTGGGCCGAGATTGAAACTATCGAGGGAGGCAATGCAGCTTGGGTTACGGAGACTCCTAGGCTCCCATATCAGAAGGATATCGTCCTTTCTAGTACCGCGGACGCCCATATTGCCGCTCTGCGCCAGCATGCATATATTCTTGAAGCTTCATTGGAGGGAGAACTCCCATTTTGTGGCGGCCATCGAACATCGCTTCGACTGGTATTCTAAAGATGGAGCCGAATTTCTTCAAAAAGATTGAAGTTTTCCATTTGCTGAAGAACTCGAACTATCCCGCATGTTCATCTCGAACTCCGACATTGCTCCAGTGTATTACAAATGTTTTCCTGAAGATAAATGCTAAGGTTGAGTGGTACGAACCATTTATTGTATGTTGCATGTATTCTCTCTTTCTTTCTTTCCCTCTCTTTTTTTTTTTTTTTTTTCTTTTTATAACTAATACTAGCACCTTTTCAGGTTTTCGCCAGCATTAGCCCCCTCTTATTTTTGCCTGTGCGCCCTTACGGGTTTTCGCACAGCGGGGTTACCCGATTTTACCTAAGGTGCCCTTTCAGGTTTTCACCTTAGCTGAGTATAAGACCTTTTTACCCTTAACCGATCCCTTTGAGGACGAGATCGATTAAGTCTGTCGGGACACCTCGTTTTTAAGCCCCATTTTTTTTCTTTTTTTTTTTGTTCGGTAGGGAATTACGGCTTCCCTAATAACTACTAAGGAAATTCTTGTAGGGAACTGAGGCTTCCCTGGGAACTGCAAATGAATTTTATGTAGGAAACTGAGTCTTTCCAGAGAACCGATAATGAATTATATGTAGAGAATTGAGTCTTCCCTGAGAACCGATAATGAATGTTATGTAGGGAACTGAGTCTTCCCTAAGAACCGATAAGGAGTATATCTAGGGAACTGAGGCCTCCTTGTGAGCCGCTAAGAAATATCTGTAGGAAACTGAGTCTTCCCTGAGAACTGATAAGGAATTATATGTAGGGAACTGAGTCTTCCCTGAGAACCGATAAGAAATTTTATGTAGGGAACTGAGTCTTCCCTGAGAATTGATAAGAAATATATGTAGGGAACTGAGGCCTCCCTGTGAGCCGCTAAGAAATATTTGTAGGGAACTGAGTCTTCCCTGATAACCGATAAGAAATTTTATGTAGGGAACTGAGTCTTCCCTGAGAACCGATAAGGAATATATGTAGGGAACTGAGGCTTTCCTGTAAGCTGCTAAGAAATATCTATAGGGAACTGAGTCTTCCCTGAGAACCGATAAGAAATTTTATGTAGGGAACTGAGTCTTCTCTGAGAACCGATAAGGAATGTATGTAGGGAACTGAGGCCTCCTTGTGAGCCGATAAGAAATTATATGTAGGGAACTGAGTCTTCCCTGAGAACCGATAAGGAATATATGTAGTTTTTGAGAAAACGGGGTTCTAGGTAGCCGTAAATTTTGGGATACAACGGCTCCCGGAGACCGAGGATTTTGAGATATTGGGCCTCCCGTAGGCGAATTCCGGGGTTTAATGCCCCCCATAGGCGAAATATGAACTTCAGGATTTAAAGCCTCCCGCAGGCGAATTCCGGGATTTAATGCCTCCCGTAGGCGAAATATGAATTCCAGGATTTAAAATCTCCCATAGGCGAATTCCGGAGTTTAACGCCTCCCGTAGGTGAAATATGAATTCTGGGATTTAATGCCTCCCGTAGGCGAAATATGAATTCCGAGATTCAAAGCCTCCCGTAGGCGAAATATGAATTCCAGGATTTAATGCCTCCCGTAGGCGAATTCCGGAGTTTAACGCCTCCCGTAGGCGAAATATGAGTTCCAGGATTTAAAGCCTCCTATAGGGCGAAATATGAATTCCGAGATTCAAAGCCTCCCGTAGACGAAATATGAATTCCGGGATTTAATGCCTCCCGTAGGCGAAATATGAATTCCGAGATTGAAAGCCTCCCGTAAGCGAAATATGAATTACAGGATTTAAAGCCTCCCGTAGGCGAATTCCGGAGTTTAACGCCTCCCGTAGGCGAAATATGAATTCCAGGATTTAAAGCCTCCTGTAAGACGAAATATGAATTCTGAGATTCAAAGCCTCCCGTAGGTGAAATATGAATTCCGGAATTTAATGCCTTCCGTAGGCGAAATATAAATTCCGAGATTCAAAGCCTCCAGTAGGCGAAATATGAATTCCAGGATTTAAAGCCTCCCGTAGGCGAAATATGAACTTTAGGATTTAAAGCTTCCCGTGGGTAAATTCCGGAGTTTAATGCCTTCTGTAGGCGAAATATAAATTCCAACCCATTACGGCACACCAATGAGACTGGTTTATACGAGGGGCAATTTTAGGATAAAATGCCTCCTCGGAGTAGATTCGACCCGTTACGGCACGCCGATGGGACTATAATATATGGGCATGCCAATGGGACTATGATTTATGGGGGAAATTTGAGATACAATGCCTCTTTGGGACAAAAATGAGAATTTTAAGATACAACGCCTCCTCAGGGCGGCTATAGAGATTTTGGGGATACAATGCCTCTTCGGGGCGAGAATGAGAATTTTATGATACAACGCCTCCTCGGGGTGGTGATAGAGATTTTAGAGATACAACGCCTCCTCGGGGCGGCTATAGAGATTTTGGGGATACAACACCTCCTCGGGGCGAGAATTAGAGATTTTCAGGATACAATGCCTCCTCGAGACGGTAATGGGAATTTCAGGATACAACGCCTCCTCAGGGCGAGAAAATGGGATTTTAGGATACAATGCCTCCCTGGGCGGAAAATGGAATTTTTAGGATACAACGCCTCCTTGGGGCGGAAAGGGGAAATTTCGACCCATCGCGGCACACCAGTGGGACTATGATATATGGGGAGAATTTTAGGATATAACATTCCCAGGGATGCGAGTAAGTTTTTTTCATATTGCCTCCCATAGGTGAATAGGAAAGCTTTAAGATACAATGCCTCCTCGGGGCGATAAGAAAATTTTCAACCCTTCGCAGCATGCCAGTGGGACTAGTGTATGCCAAAGGAAAATTCAGAATACAACACCTCCTCGGGGAGGTAGTGAGAAATTTCAGGATACAACGCCTCCTCGAGACGGTAATGAGAATTTTTACGATACAACGCCTCCTCGGGGCAAAAATGAAAATTTTAAGATACGCCGCCTCCTCGGGGCGGCTATAGAGATTTTGGGGATACAATGCCTCCTCGGGGCGAAAATTGGAGATTTCAGGATACAACGCCTCCTGGGGGCGGTAATGGGAATTTTAGGATACAACGCCTCCTCGGGGGCACAAGAACTTTGGTGTTTCGGTATGAATTATTGACAGATATTTTTCTGGTGGGATGAATGATTTTAGCCAAGAGGGTGAAATGCTCTTCCTGACCCTATCAAGTGAGAAATCGAGTTTCCCACTTCCTTGCGGAGTCGGGAGGACGTCATCATCGTCGCCTCGGTCGTAGCCCTTGATGGGATAATTTATGTGCCACTTATCCAATGTAAAGTGACACTAAGGATTTTCTCATCATTGACGACTCTGATATCCTCCTTAGGTAGGAATGTGGGAAAACTCGATCCCCGCCTACGACAGGCCAAGAGAGCTCTCCCCCCACCGGAGTATGGCTATATACATATTTTGAACACACTTGGTACGAACGGCTTCTGTGAGCCATACCCCGGTGAGTTGCTGGATGATGATGATTTTTTTTTTTTTTTTTTAAACTAACATCGACGCCCTTACGAGTTTTCACCAAAGCTAGCCCCTTTTATTTTTTTGCCTGTGCGCCCTTGCGGGTTTTCACACAGCAAGGTTTACCCATTTTTGCCTGAAGTGCCCTTTCGGATTTTCACCTCAGTTGGGTTTTGGACTTTTTTGCCCTTAATTGGCCCCTCACAGGAGTGGGACTTTTTAAACCCCACTCTTCTTCTTCTTCTTTTTTTTTTTTTTTTTTTTGCTCATGGGTCTACGAATTACACTCAATGTGTAATTGCATGTGGCTGTGGGGGATTCACCAGGTATTTCCCCATATTTATCTTTCCTTCTTGAATCAACTTTTCTACTTCATCTTTGAACATGAAACAACGTTCAATTGAATGGGTGATGAAGCGGTGGCATGGGCAGTAGTTAGGTGCATCTACCCGATGTATTTCTTCTTCCCTTTTTGGCTTGGGCAGAACAATTGCTTTTTTGCTCATACATAACTCGAAGAGTTCTTTGTTTTTTTCCTTTGGGAAGGAGTATGGTCTCTTGAGCTTTTTTGCTAGGGATTCAGTATCTTTAAAACTTATCCATGTTTCTGCATTAGCAACTTGTTTTCCCCGAGAACCTTGTCTAACTGCAAAGGTGGCCTCGAGAGTATTGTCGTGACTTTCACAACCTTTCCATTTGAGCACCATTCCCTCTCGGTACTGGGCTTCTGGTGATTCATTTAAGTCTATGATAAGTTTGCCCTTATTCTTTAGAGGACGGCTGCATTCTGGTCCTAGCTCCTCAAAGGAGAAGGGCCTATTGACTCTGTCCATTGACAGGACTTCTGTCCATTGTCTTGCAAGACCTTCCATTACTTGAGTGAGTTCATACTGCTGATGAGAGATTTGTCCCAGACTCACTTGAATCCCCTCCAATGCGGCTATGATGGGCCCCTCTAAAGTGGTGGTTGCTGGAGTATATGATGGAGTTATCTTCTGCTCCAGTGAGATTTGATGGCGAGAGAGTTGTATCAGACTCATCTGAATTTTCTCTAGTGTTGTCATGATAGACGCTTATGGAGTGGAAGTCGCTGGAGCGTATGATGGTATTGCCTCCTGCTCCGGCGAAACTTGCTGATGGGAGAGCTGTGGCATACTCATTTGAATCTCCTCCAGTGCCACCATGATAGACCCTTTTGGAGTGAGGGTCGCTGGGGGATATGATGATACCACTTCCTGCTCTGGAAGGACATCTATATTCTTATTTGTAGGCTCTTCTTCTGAGGAGTTTTCATCCATATGGACGATATTTGCTGCAAATGTTTGTCTGGGCATTCGGTGTGGCTGAGCGGGTCTACCAGGTATTTTCCCATTTTTACGGCCTCTTCTCGAATGAGCATTTCAATTTCCCCTTTGCAGATATAACAATCCTCTATTACATGTCCCAACATACGATGGTACAAGCAATAGTTGGGTTCATCTATTTTACCAACTTCTGCTGGCCTTTTTGGTTCAGGTAGCATCAAGAGATTGGCCCGTATGCAGACGTTAAACAACTCTCTTGTATGCTCTCTGATGAAAGAGTAAGGCATTTTCCTTCTCTGATTAAGGGTGGCATATGATCTCCTTTTATTGGATGTTGAGGCATTTGCATTGTTCTTGTCCCCTGTATTCTCTACAGCCGAGGCAAAGTCTACGGCATTGACCTCTTCTGTATCCATATTTTGCTTCTTTGGGACTTTCCCCCCAACGGAGGCAATGGTTGGATGGTCGGCGAAAAATATTTCAACCTCCGTCACAATGTTATTTAGCTGATCAAAGTTCCTGACATTTGCGCCAATCAGCTTTTCACTTATTTCAGGCTTTAAGCCCCTTTTACACAATTGCACCGCATCCTCTTGAGTTGGCGGATTGTCGCATTTCATACAGAGGTTCCACCATTTTTTGATATAGTCGGTGGTGGATTCATTCCTGCCTTGCTTTAGTGTCACCAATTCAGTGATGGTGACCTTTCGTTCTGACACCTTGAAGTGATCAAGAAACTTTTTCTGCATTTCCTCTCAACTGCTGATAAAGTTAGGCTTTAACTTTGCATACCATTGGAATGCAATGCCCGTGAGAGAGGTAGAAAAGAACCTCAGAAGATAAGCCTCATCAGTAGCCAGCTCTCCCAAGTCACTCATATAGTGGGCAATATGTTCTTGGGCCGAGCCTTCCCGTCATACTTGGTGAACTTGGGGCGCTTGTTGTGATCTGGTGGGAGCTTCTTGAATATATGATGTACTGGGAATGGCACTTTGTATAAGTCAAATGTGCCTATTCCGTCGTCTTGTTCTGCCATCTTGGCTTCAACAATTTGCTCGATAAGATGCTTCTGCAATGCCGTAGCATCATCTGCAGAAGCATGTGATTACTGAGCATTATGATTGAGCTCTACAACCTGATCTTCTTATATCTTATTAGCGTTGAAGTTGACCTCTGCAGCTAGCGGTCTTATCACCGTTGGCATAGGTACTGCCCTTGGAGGTGGTGCATTTACTGGGAGGATTTGAGCTACCCTTTGCTGCTTCTCCATCTTTTGTATTAGGCCATAGAGCAAGACCCTGAGTTGTTGATTTTCTTACTTCATCTCCTCTATAGTCTGAGGCTGTATTTGATCTTGAGGTTGTTCTGGAGTGGCTTCGGTATCTGAAACATTTGCCCCGTCTTCATCAGCTCCTCCAGTAGCATTGTCACTGCCAATTTGGGGTGGCTCTGCCCCTGACTTCCTCGATTCAGCAAGCGCATAGCCTGCTCCATTTGACGGGTTATGGGCCCGCTTTGTTGCATCAGATTGATGATATCATTTGGGTCTTCCGGTAGGAAAAGCTGCCGGTTGGTGATACTAGAAGTGCAGCATGTGTAGACCCGTATGCCATTCTTTGTCATTCTGACAGTTCTTTTATTTTTGTGAGTCAATCGGACCAATGCACCCAACCGCTCGAGGACAGATGTCTGTTGCCAGATTTGTTCATGTGCCTTATAAGCACCTTTTCTCTTTTGACCTTGTAGAGAACGAGGCCGGGTAGTTGAGTTGGTTATCTGCCCATCAGGCTCTGCGAGCTGTTGAGGCTGTTGTTCTGCTAAGGTGACCCTAGCCTAGCGAATTTTGCGGGTTCCTCTTTAGTTACCCACATTTCCTTTATGCGGAGGCTCCTATCCTCCGTTGGATTGCCCCCAACCTGAGGCATGGAGTTGCCCCCTGCTCGGGGCGTAACATTGCCCCCTGCTCGAGGCATGGCATGCTCTAGTATAATTATTGGCTCCCGACAAGTAGGGACCTTTGGAGTCTTTTCTTTCTTTTTGAATGTTGCCCCATCTTGGCAAACCTTCGGTAGAATTCCGAACCGATTCTAGACAGGAACTGTCAGGATATGATGGATCTTAGGAATGATGGGTTGCCCGCCATCCAGACGAATGTGCAGGTTCCCCATTAATATAGTTTTTCCCGTCCTTGATGGGCTTACGGTTAGAACATTCCGCTTTTGCCTCCTATTGGACGAGGAGGCTGGAGAGATGCTGATGGTATCGACGGCGAGCACTCGCCTACGTCGGTCGTCGTTGCTGCTTCTTCTGGCACGAGAAGCGTACCTCTTCTTCTTCTTTTTCGGAACAAGCTCCGATGCCGGAACGACCCCCGGAAAGTATGGAGATCCAATCACCGCGGGGAAGTCCCCGAAGCATGTTGGCGTAGTTAGATATCCACACCATACGTGGGTCGCCACCACAAGTAGGCCATACGTGACCCTTACCATCATTGTCGTCTTTTAAGCAAAAACTCGGTCACCTGCATAAGACATGACAAAGTTAGTAGTAGAGTTGTGGTGAGGGCATCACCGGACGGAGAGATGAAGGGAAAGAGAGGTCCCACCGGACGTGCCATCTGTTTGGGACCTAACCTAGATGTCTCTCCTATCGGATTATTTAAAAATCCATGTCATTTTGGGTCTTTTTATTTTTATCTGGAGAAATAAAGGTTGGTTTTATTTATTTTATTTAGTGGACTATGAGAGCTTGGGATTAGCCCTCAGGGAGTCCGGGACTTCGGATCAGGCAAAGATCCGAATATATAACCTCTCTCCACTGACCTCAGTCAATATTAATTACGTCAAGCAACCGCTCGACAACCCTTGATTAACCGTCCGTTGATGCCCTTATAACATGCAACACTACTACTACAGGCAGCACATGCATATGAAGATATGTTTTAGGTTAAGCTCTTGGCCTCACTCAAGTTTAGGATGGGTTTATAATTGATTGGGGGACTTTTTAAGAGATTTTGGATTGACTCCGAGTTATCTGGATTGATTCCAAGTATTTTAGACCCATAAAGGTATTTTTGTAATTATGTCAAGTTAGAGCGTATACGGGTATTATGGTCACTTTAGTGTGTTAAATGAGTTTTAATGACTTAGAAAGGTTTCAAAACCTTAGGAGGTATTTTAGAGTTATTTCAAGTGTGTTTGGATTGTAAAGGTATTTTGGTCATTTTATCTTAAATCGGGTTTATTAGACTTGGAGTCTATTTTTATATTTTTCTGAGATTTTTATTATTTTTATCATACTGAGGGTATTTTGATAATTTTACCCATTTTATTGAGGTTTGGAGGGTATTTTGGGCATAGGGGAGGTTTTGATATTTTTTAAGAATTTTCTGTATTTTTCACAGATTTTTATCATGGATTGAGATATTTTTGTAATTTGTATTAAGTTCTAGGGGCATTTTGGTCATTTCGAAAATTTTATATGTTTTCAGATTTGGTTCTCTGTTTTTTTACTGATTTTTACTGAATTTTACTGTTTTTTTATTAATTTTACTTATTTTTATTAATTAATTGGATATATGAAGGATATTTAAGTCATTTTTTTGGGTTTATGTAATTTTCAGATTTGGTTTCCTGATTTTTACTAAGTATTACTGGTTTTTACAGAATTTTTCTGATTTTTATATTCATTTTACTGATTTTAAATAATTTTCGCAGATTTTGTTAATTAATTAAGCATGGGGGATATTTAAGTCATTTTTTAACTTAAGTATATTGTTTTATGTCTCAATGTTTCATTATTGAGTTTTGATTATGAGTCTAGATTTAATTATGTATGGGATGAGGCCATGAGTATTTTAGAATATTTAATTATGTGTTTATATATTTTAATTAGTTATTAAACTAATTAATAATTTAATTATGTATGTGAAAATATAATAACATAATGTTACTTAAATAATAGATTTATGAACACACATGCACACACATATGCTCAAAGAACAAATAATGGCATTTCATTCATTATTTTGGCATAATCCCGTCTTATAGAACGGTAATTTTACAACATAAATTCGGCAGAACTTCCCCTTATGAATAAACCTTAGGAAGAGAGCCCTCCAAAAAAATATCTCCTCCAAATGCAGCAAACCCGGGTAAAAACACCGGATTTGGTCTTCAAATGGGCAGAGTTTCCCCTAGAAATTTTTGGGCCAAATGGGCATGGAGTGCTTCTTATCCCTTGGGGAGTATTTATAGGCTTTGAAAGCCTTAACCGGTGGGGGTACCCACCGGGGGACTTTGAGGTGGGGGGTGCCACCGGTTTGCTTCTCTCTCTTCTCTTTTTTCTTTTTTTTTTTAATTTAATGAGGGTGAGACGAGAGAGAGGTTAGAGAGGAGGGGGGGTCCGGTGGGCACCCCCACCGGTTGGACCCCCACCGGTTTGGGAACCGGTGGGGGGGGGGGGTTTCCCCCTCTCCCTTTCTTTATAAAAAAGGTCCAACACTCCCCCTGCCTATGCCTTGGTGCAAAGTTTTTTTTCACCTGCACAGGCAAGTTTTGTTGCTGCTGGTTTCACAATCAATTTCTGCCATCACTGCTACCACACCAGCCAATCAACTGGTTGTCTGCTGACACTTACAAGCCCTATTTTAGGGCCTCATTCTAAGCTTCCAGCAGAGAAGATGGCTTATTCCAGGGGTCCAATACATGTGATCGATCAGCATGTTGTGTCCAGATCTGGGAATGTTAGTCCAGATCCAGTTAATCTAAAGCACCTGTTCACCTCTCATTTAGAACCAATTTATGCCACCAGTGACCCACCTGTTTAGAGGCTATTTCACATTTTTTAAAGCACTGATTTACTCCCGTTAAAGACCAGTTCAAGCATTCTAACCAATGGTTCAACCGTGACTTCTCTCAGGCCACTGATATCAGCATATGTATGGAGTCATTCCAAGGCATATCATACACCTATCCTAGGGTATTTTGATGAACTGGCCATACTACTGCACTCCATTTGCTGATTTGGGACTCCATTTGGGAGATATCAAGGCCTACTTTGTTTCTCCAAGTCATATTTTTTGTTCTTCGGTGTCTCCATCCTCTAAGGATTTGCTTTCTTGCTGCTTCCATGGCATCTTTAACATACCATGACATTCCTAAGATGGACATTTAGCCGACTGAAGTCAATAATGATGCAGTTTAGGCAGCTACACTTTGACCAGACCCAGATGCCAAACTTCTTTATGGCTATGTTATGGTATTGTACCCAAAATTGTTCTCTCTGCTGCCTCACTTAAGTCTCATCGCCAACAATTCTGCACCTTTGAGCTTTAATTTTGAGTGTTGCAGGCAAACCATCAAGGAGATCATGTCATACATCATTCAGTTGATCCTTCCCTTCGCCTCAATTTGGTGCCTTCCACTACTTCACATGCTCCTCTGATGTATCTAGCATGAACCTATGGTCAAGTGAGGGGCACCCAAGTGTCCTAACTCTATCAAGAGTTGATAAGAGTTGGTCTGCAAACATCAAGGGAGCAGTAAATAGATGACATCTACACCTTCCTGTAGCATTGGTGGGGATCAGCTTGACACGATGGATGATTCAAGCCACATCAGACAGTGCTCGTACAACACAGTACAGTGGTCACCATCTTTACCTATTTGCTACACATCTACATCCTGAGTTTGAGCCTCTTCGAGTATAGTTGCTTAATTGAGATCCTTTACCTTTTGTATATTGCCATCAGAGTGATGTTTTTGGGGACAACAATAAATCATGCAGTATGAGCACTCAGCCCACATGCCGTATAGCCATCATAGCTTAAACTCTCCACCTGCAAATCCAGACTACCTTTACTGTGCCACCTGTGACTCAACATCTGACTCAGCTTGCCACCCAACTACAACAGATCCAACAACTGCTTCACTTGATTGTGTTGGCTGGTGGTTCTCCTCCTTAATCACTTTTGTTCTGTCTGGTATTGCTTCTATCCAGATCCTCGATTCTGGGGCTTCACACTACATGATCTTCTGGTTGTAGGGTGTATGGTAGGTATCATCCTAAGCATTTTCGCTTCCCACATTCAGCCATTCTTCATCCCCTTTATAGTGAAGTTGTCTTATGACTCTTATCCATAATTGACCAATTTGTGGCATTAAAACCCTGGTCATATTTTTGAGTCTGACCTTTGGTCCTTGACTTTGTGCATTCCAATTTTTGGTGTCCAACACCCCTGCCCTCTATGATAGGATGCCTCTATTTTGTAAAAGCTTTATTGATCACTTTTCTTGTTTTACCTGGGTGTAACTTTTGTGACATCTCCCTAAGGTTGTTTGCAATTATCGTCAATTTATTGACATTGTTTCGACTCATTTCCATTGTCATCTCACAGTTCTTCTGAGTAACTGTACTAATTGTGCTTGGAAGTACCCCAATTTTGAGATGTGTGATTTTATTTCCTCTCATGGCACTTCCATAATACTCATGCCCTTAAATCTACGGGGATGATGCTGTCACTGAGAGGAAGCAACACCACATCATTTAGAGTCTTAGACTACTCATGCTCTTCTTATGTTTGACCACATTCCAACTTTGCATGCCTCTATTCCACAAATATTGACTATAGCTTCTTCATACCTTTGGATGTGCTTCTTTGTGCTCCATCTTCACATGGATACAGGAAGATTCCCTCTTGAGCTGCATGTGTTCTCCTTGGCTATAGAGTTAAGTAGGGTTGTCAATGGGCCAGGCCCAACCAAATGGGGGAGGGTGGGTGGGTGGGCAGGGAGAGAGTATTGTGTGTGACATTGCTACTAGAGTTCCCATGGTGGCACCTAGTAAGCCCAGACCAACTAGTAAGCCCAGGTGGTGCCCAGTTCCTCTCCACCTCCATCAACAGGGATCCCATGGCACGGTGCCTAGGAAGCCCACGTGGTATTGGCACAATGGAAACCCAAGCAGTGCCCCTCATCCCCAAGATCTTTTGTGTCTACTACGATGCCCTCGTCTGTGTTATCACCAGCATCATCCTCGTTCCTCTCATCCCCAAGATCCGCCATGTCTTCATCCACAAAGGGCCTCCTTAGCAAGAAGACCTATGAGCCTGACCGTGAGGTCCACCTTATGGAGTGCCAGGAGGAGGCTAGCTAGCATGTTTGTAAGATCACTTGAGAGATCCACCGCCACCTCGGCTACCACACCATCCTTGACAATGGCTCTACATCTAGACCGCCGATCCTACCTCCCCCAGCTGCCCAGTGCTCAAATCAAGTACAAGATGGAGCCCTACCGCTGATCCCGCCTCCCCCCGGCTGCTTGGTGCTCAAGCACGGGATGAAGCCCCGCTGCCGCAGCCATCATACGTGGCTCAATGCGGACTGCCCACTACCTGTTCAGGATTTTGTCCCAAACAAACTAGAGCCATGCCTAGAAAAGTGCCTCTCTCTCTCTCTCTCTCTCTCTCTCTCTCTCTCTGTAAGACCCCACAAAAAAATTCAAGGACATATCTATAAATTTATAAAAAGTATAAATATAATTAGTAAAAGTTTAGGATTTATAATGTCATGAATTATTTTTATAAGGATTTAAATGAATTATATAAGGTTCAAAAAGTATCTTTAAAAAGTTGAAAAAGATCCATCGTCGATTACTTATTAAAGAAATGAAGACACATGTACAATCAATAAAAGACAAGGGGCTTAGATGTAAATTGTTCATTTAAAATTTAACAAGTTATCAGGCCTAAACTTAGGGACTTTTGGGCCATTGATGGACCCTATTTAATGGGCCTAATGGACCCTAACTTATAGAGTTTAATGAGCCCTAAAAAGAGGCCTTAATAGGCCATGTTTAAGGGCATAAATGGGCCAAGAACAAGGCCCTAATAGGCCAGCTTGAACCAGGGCCCAATGGGCCTGGTTAATGGGCAGCAGTGGCCCACTAAGGGCCACCGCCCCATTAGTAAACCGCCTCAACCCCCTACCAACTGCCTTTCCCCCTTCCCGGGGCTGCAAGGGGGCAGATGATGCAGGGGGTGACGGGGAGAGAGAGAGAGAGAGAGAGAAAAGGAAGAAGGGAGGAGGAGGAGAAGGGGAGGTGGCTTGGCGGCGGCAACATTCTTGGTAAGAGATAGGGTGATACTCCCCATTGAATATCTCTTTTAGTTTTAGTTTTACTCCCTATAAAAATTATTGTGAATTTTAGTTTTACTTCCTATAAAAATTATTATGAATTTTGGTTAAAAATAATATAATATTTCTTGTGATTTTTAGTTTTGAAAAATAATAAGAAGAATAATTTGACAAATAATAATAATGATAATTTGAAAAATACTAATAATAATAATTAAGATGAAATTTTGTTTAGATAATTTTAGGGTATGATACGATAATTTTATTTTAAGCATGTGATTAGCATAGATAGATATAGATTAAAAAGATTTGATTTTTAAAAAAAATGTCTAAATAATTTAAGAATAATAGATAAATAAAAGAAAGTTTTATGATTAAGCATTAGATAGCATGAATGGGTGCATGGTCTTCTGTATGGCATGATAATTTATTGATTATGGTGTGCGTATTTAATGATGGATAAGCGGACTATAATACATAATAATTTTTTTAAGAATTCCAACCTATTGAATTTGAGGAATATTGAAACATGAAAAACAAGGGAGAAAATCATATTTTCTTATCTTTGTTTTAAGTTGTGAAAAAGTTAAGAATTATTAAAAGAGCGTGCATCGTCTATATAAACTCATATAATGGATGTCTATTTTTCCGCATAATTTCTAATGTGTTATATGATGGTTTGTTAGTGAGGCATGCTATTAAATTTTAAGATTAAAATGAAAGGACTAGTCTGAAAAGACTCCATGATCAATGATGGTTATGATGACCCAAGAAAGGAAAGACAATTAGGAGACACACTCTAGTGCATTTCTTAAGAAAGAAGAAACCTATGAAAGAAACTTAGAAGGCTAGGAAGCCTTCCATGATGATGAACCTTTGTGTTAATAACAAACAAGGGTTCTATAATAATCCCTGAAGAAAAGACTTGACATCTGCTTTAAATTATACTATACCATGGACACACATATACACATTAGAGTATAAAGACTAATGTAATAATATTTGGCTATGATGACTATGTTAAAAGGAATAAAAGATGATGAATGTGAATGAGCCATAGAAGCCTCTATGACGACAAATATGAAACACAAATATGATGATGAATGTGAATTGAGACATAGAAACCTTTTATAATGAAAATAAATTCTCATGAAATGTATGACCAGTATTTTCTACGATAATTTGATTTTCTTCCTATAAAGAAAAGAAGTGACATCATGACTAGCGGGACGACAGCACGCCTCCTGGAGATAAGGTAGTGTACGGGAAGCTTCCTAACGATGTGTGGCGTCGAGACACGGAGCATCCCTACTGTGGAGACAGTTTTAGAGTCCAGGATTGGGACTTCGGCTCGACAGAGGACGAAGATCCTTCTTGAATGCACTCATAGGCTGGGGCGTGGACGCTGCAGTGAGAGAGTGTAGATACAGTGCAGACCCGGTTTAACCCTTTCTAGCCTCCTCAGTAAATTTTCGGAGACTTACTGGGCTGGGTAGGCTATAGGATAGTAGGTGCGTCAGAGGAACGACCTACTCACCGTTACGACTATTAGTTTATGGTTATTCCTGTCACTTCTAATTAAAAGGATGAGTCGCCCTACGAACTTGCGACTTATAAACAATTAATAAACTTTACGACTGATCGAGTAAATGAATATAAGAAAATGACCGATCAGACCAATCAGATGAATGAATAATAAACAAACAACTCAATGCTTAGACATTATGTAAATGACAGACATAAGATACTTTTATATTGTATGCTACTAGAAACTACCATTAACAGGAAAGAACGTATAAAAATATATGACAGTTATTATTTTGTTAATTGTTTTTCATTTCGGATTCACGTTGTTTTACGATGTATGCATTCCATATTAGTTTAATGCATCATTTTGTTAAGGTCTCATGCATTTATGAGTATGTTATTGGGTATAGTCCAAAGATTTAACAATATAGGAATGAAATATGTAATTTTGGTTTTGATTAAATTTTAAAGTTAAGTCTTGAGATCTTATGCTCACTTTAGAACTAATACTTGTAAATGCTCATAAGATAAGAATTGCACATTATACATAAGTAAGAAAAGTAAATGCGCTGGTGTGTATGTGTGTATATACAAGTGGGATATTAGTAGGGATGTAAATGATCCCTACTGAGAATTCAATTTACGGGTTCTTATAAAAGTTATTTAACATACTTTTAGAGACCACAATGGATGACGGAGAAAAGGAAAGATAGCTCTAGTTCATAAGAAAGTAAAATTTCCAGATATGACTAGTTATCTTAATTATTTGGGATGTTACTTATATTTATGTTGTATGATGGACATGATTTATTTGTTGTTTCTTTACATTTATGTTCCTTATTGTTTTGTTTTTGCTCTTTTGCGCCTACCGAAGATCTGTAAAAGTTGGGCCGTTACACTCTCTCTCTCTCTCTCTCTCTAAGTGCACCCTTTTTCCTCTCCTTTATATTGGCATGCGCAAGGGCCCCATGGGCTTGTAGGTTCGGCCCAACAAGAGTTACAGGCTTGCGGGCTCGGCCCAATTTTGGCCTGTAGGCTGAAATAATGGGCCTGAAACTTAGCCTGTGACTATCCATTGACAGCCCTAGGTGTAAAGGCTCTTACTGTTATGATCATGTTGCCCAACACCTTTGTACCTATTGTCATGTCACTTCCTCTAAGCATGCTCAACAAAGCTAAAGTAGGCATGATACTTCTGTTGCGATGTCACTTTAATGATGTTGCAAAGACAGCACTCAGGCACCCAAGTGCCTTATGAGAAGAGGTTTCTAATGTACGTGAGCCCCATTTCCTTTGTGATCTTGATCCTTCCACTTTTGCTTAAGGTCTTCATGTTCCCATCCCCAATATTCCTACTCTAGCTCACATCAGTCCACTACAGCTTGTGTTTTGCTACATGCTGAGCCAACTTCAACTTTGTATAACAAGTCTAACTCCATGTCAATTCATTCTTCTATCACTCAAGCCCATCCCAATGTAGGCATTTCTAAGGTTCGAATAAATGCTCCATTTGGTTTTGCTTTCCCTTCACCTGTTCTTGCCTCCCCTCCTGTGGACCTAGTACCTTGTTATCCTTAATGAGCTCAACATCCTCCTGACCTACTAGTTCTATTATGGTTGACTTCTATTCTCTACAATCTTTTACCTGTCCTGCAGCCATTTAGACTAATCAGAAGCCCCAAACCAAGTAGTTAAGTACCCTCAATGACAGCATGCTATGTAAGACAAGCTTCAAGCTCTTCACTAGCCTTAGACTTAAGAACTCGTTCCACTTATAGCTGGGAAAGTGCCTACCTTGTAGAAGTGGACTTAGAGCAGTAGAGGGGTCTAGTAGCTTCCAACTGCACTTGACAGTATGGGATTGATTATGAGAAGACTTTTACACTCATGGCTATGATGACCCCTGTACACATTTGCTCCCATGGCTAGGCCAACCTCTATACGCATCTTGATTGCATTTTTGTTGTATGAGGATGGATGCTGGCTCTAGATCAATTGGATGTAAAGAATCTCTCTCTTTGCAATATCTGCCAAATGAGGTGTATATGCAGCGTTTCTTTTGCTTTGGACTTTATGTTATGCCCTGTGAATTGAATATCCAAACTAATAATAGGACATAAGTAATATAAGTAATAATTCAGGCATGTGCTTGAGTGGAGGGGCAGTGGAATTCGGTTAGAATTGGACAGTTAGTTAGTTATTTTGTCTTTTAGCCATTATTGCAATCGGTTAGAAATGGGATGAGCTGGCAGATCTGGTAGTTGGGATTGGATTTGACGTGTGCTTAAATGGTTTATGCCATGTGGGCAGCTTTGGTGGTGCGGTTAGGTACAGAAGTCAACACTTGAGTAGTGGAGCAATGGAATTAGTTAGCCTAGATCGAATGGAATTGAGTGCAGGTTTGGAATCTATTTTTGGAGGGAAAGTGGAAAATATCTGAGCAGGTTTGGGCATGTCTGGGAATTTGGGCCTATAAATAGACCCTTAAGGCCATTAGAACCCCATTTGGCTGGGTATTTCCCTTGGAGAGAGGTTGCTACATCTAGGGAAGCAAGGAGGAACCAAGAGAGCTTGGAGTTGGAGTTTTGTTGTGATTGGTAGGTGGATCTACCTGAACAAGTTTAATTTGTATAAAAATCTATAGTTATTTTGATTATTTCGAAATGCTTTCTGGATCTATCTCAGTTCTGATATGAAATTGTTCGAATCTGCTTTGTTCTACTGAAATTTCTTGATCTGAAGTTTCTATTCTAATAGTCTGACCTATTGTGGATTTGAGATGCTTCTTAGATCTTTTTCTATGTAAATATCACTCAAATTTTACTTTTAGAAAGTCAATTTGATCACATGTTCTAGTCGAAATCATGCTCTGTTCTTCAAGTTAATGTAGATTTAAACTGCTTCGATTGTGCTCTGTTTAGAATTTCATTCTCTTTAATGTGGATGACCTGAACTACTTATTTGCATCTCAAATTCTACTATCTTACTACGTCCAAGCTTGTTTATTTGAAATGCTTGAGATTATGTGCAACTTATGACATTAAGAATCTGACATTGCTCTCACTAAGAGATTTGTGGGCTAGTAGTATAAGCATTCGTGCTGTTGGTCAGAAACCTACTGGCAACATTTTGGGACGTTAGACTCTCTGGTGCTGCAGACGTCAAGACTTAACACTGGAGCCAGGTGCTAGGTGTTTGTTTGGCCTTAGAAGAGGGTTGGCGTGAATGTCAGTTAATTCTGTGAAATTTATACGATATAATGTGGCATAGATATTGGTCAGTCATGAATTATGTTTGTTTATTTGTTTGATGATCCATGAAGATCCTTTGAATATGCTTTGTTGTGAAATCAGGATTGATTCAGCTTATTTAATTCAATTCATTTTGGAACATATCAGTTAATATGTGATTAATTCAATTCATATTTGAATATTTCAGTTCATGTAAAATTTATGCAGCTCAGTTTGTTATTCCAGTTCATATCAATTCAGTTCAGTTCATACTAACTATTTGAGTTCAGTTTGATGTGATTCAGCCCAGTTTGATATGTCAGTTCTGCTAAAATTTTAAATTACAATATGAACAGTTCAAGTCATTTGATGTTTCAGTTCATATGACATCATTTGATCCAATTTAAGTCAATTTCTTCTCTGGAATTTGTCAGATTAATGACCTATGATTCAGAAATATTATTCAGGCAGTTTGCATTCTTCCTCCTCTGCTCCTCTCTGCATACTTCTATTCTCCAGCTGCTCTCCCAGGCTATCACCATGAGCCCTAGGATCTGGAGCGTGAAACTACAAGAAGGAGACTCTCATAGTCCCTTCTAGTTCTATGACTTCCGAGGTCTGTATCATCATCAGAAACATGAATGAAAGTCAATCACAAACCGACCCTCATGATTCCTCTGTTTGTTATCATTTTTTCGTCAAGTTCCCCTGACGTCAGAACTGGATAAATATTTCATTGAAAAATAAGGTTAAGGTAGCAAAGGGCAGATGACAGAAGCAGCAAGGGCTACAAATGATGAAATATGGCTTGTTAAAGGGACGAGACAATATAAGGGATATGGGGGTATAAGAGAAACAAGATATCTTCTGGGGTATAAATATGTCATTATCCCCTTGCATATAAACCTGAGGATGGAATTTCTCAAGACTATTGGCAAACACATTGTTTCAAACACATCCTATATGATGATGCTTGTACTTTAGATACCCTTGACGGTTACAAGAATCTCGATCATTCACTCTATCATCTGTAAAGATGAACTAGAGGCAGCCAAATATCGGACAGCAAAATCATAACCTATAGGTAACTGGTCAACAGGTAATGGTTAATCTAATTAGAACAGAAAAAGGAATAATAACAATTAAAAGATCAATGATACTGAGCTTCTATTTAAACTTTCAGGCTTAAAATGCATACTTTCCTACCTCGAATCTTGACCCCACTGAAAGATGAGAAATTACACCACTTGTTCTGATATCATACAAGTCAACAGCTCCGTCTCCAGCACCTTCCTCCATGACAATAAAAATCAACACCCAAGACCACTAGAAATGCCAAAGGCAGCATGAATAAAGCTTTCATAAAGCATAAGATGAATCTCACCAGTGATAATAGTGTTACAACCTGGGTTCATTTTCAGGGAAGTGATGTACTGAAAAGAGGAGACTTGATCAATTATGGCTATACTGGCTTTTCTTAGAACCACTAGAAGGAAACTTACAGAATCATTTGCAGGAATCGACAAATAGGATTGAGATTCAATGTCCCATAGTTGCACAACAGCAGGACCTCCGTATGCAGAATCACTTCCACAAACCAATAAGTTCTGACCACAGAATTCCATTGCTTCGATAGATGGAAAGGCATCATTCTTAGACCTAGACAGTGGCACTAAGGCAATTAGATAAAGCATAATAGTTAGTAATGAATTATCCGATCTGACAAACAACCATATCCACGGTGACAAAATACATTTAAACAGATACACAGCCCATTGAAACAGCAAGTAGCAAAAACAAAAGGGCCTACAAGGGAAAAGAGGAAAAGGAGAAAAATCCTTGGGTTTCCAGCAGCAGTTCTGGGATTTAATTAAGGAAAAACTGATGTCTGTGACTAGAGAATTAAGGGAAGGCCCCTTACAATGAAATGCTTCAATGGAACAAATTTAATTCTGATCCCGTAAAGAAGGATGCATAAATGGTGAGTGATTTTAGACCTCTAATTCTCCTAGAAGGATGCTACTAAACTATTATCATGACATCTATGCACATAGACCTAGATAAGTTGTTATACAACTGCCTGATCAAGATCAACTAGACTTGACAGCGGGAATATCTACGCTAAATGATCTCATGACAGTGCACATATTTTTACACTTAAAAGCTCAGAGCATATGATGGAAGTTTGCTGGTTAAAGACAGCTTTGAGCAGGCAATTGAATTGAAAAACAGAAATTTAATATGCCGAACACTATGCAATATCAACTTAGGATCAAGTGGATAAGGTGAAATCAAGATGGTCCACAACAGCAAATTTTCAGTTATCGTCATGGAAAATCAAGTGGAAAGGACAGTAGCTAAAGAGCACTTCAGCAAGGGTACCCTTTATCTTCATTGTTACATCACACTAGGGATTGGGAAAGCCCTCGGTGCAATGTGAAGAAAGCGAAATTGGAAAACATAAGGGATTGAGGGTGTCCCATAGAAAGGAATGGCGTTTAGACTCTTTTCCACATCTGGGGATGCCACAATTCAAAGGTGAAACCCTTGTTGTCACAACTAGGGATGCCATAAGAATTGTCAATTTAAGCATCAATTCGTGAGGGTATCAAATAGAATGTGATTATCCAATTTCCAACCTGATTCAGACATTTCAGAAACAGATTCGGGAACTAAATTTTATTGTTTTTCTATTTCCAATATATGTTTTGTAGCGCCAGAGGATCATGATAGCAACTGTGACAGACAAAAATGGCACCAAAATTCTCGAACCGACAATGACATCAAGGTGCGTAGAGTACTGCTCTGAAGTGCCCACCACACTAGATCGAAAGCACACTGTCTAGTGGCAAAGTTCACGTCCACAATGATGATCGGCTGAAGTTGCGGGCCAAACAACTCGTTGAACAGAGAATCCTCTAGCAAATGAAGACCAGCTGCAACCATGATAGTTGGATCCCATGTGGGTGGTCAGGTAGAGGAAACGAGTCAACTACTGCTCATATGACGGGGTATATCAAGGTTTGACCCCACAGAGAAAAGGGTGGAGATGGAGATAATGCACAGCTGGTGGTGTCCAACGAATCTGGATGACCATCAAATTGGCATCAAACTTCGCAACTTCGCTTGCATCCTCAAGCCAAGGCTTTGCTGCACTTAAAAGGTACTTGATTGAAAAACTGAACTTTTCTTTCAAGTGAGGTGGCTGGAGAATGCACACTGTTGCCCGAGATCTACGATGGCATGCCATTCCTTCATCAAATCTCTGCCAAGTCCCATGTACTATCCTAGTTCAAAAGGATAGTACACCATGCCCCATCAAAGTGGGAAACTCCTTTGAAGGGCACAAAATTTTTCACAAATGCTCCATCACCATCTAACACAATTTCTCATGTCTTAAAGAGTAAATCAACAACTGCCTATAGGGGTGTTCACTATTTGGTTCAACCCGAAAAACCATTTCAGTTCGGTTCGGTTTGAAAGATCCTTTGGTTTGGTTCGGGTTGCATAGGGTCCCAAATTGCATAAACTAAACCAAACTGCTGAAACCGAATTATTTGATGAATGTAAAACATCAACTAATCACCTGCTGTATTTTTCTTTTGGTTGTATTGGGCCAAGGCCCATGATGGTGCGCCCATTCACGAGGTATTGTTTAAAAGCTAAGGGTCGGCTGGGCATACTATAGAATCTCTAGGCAGCAGGTTTTCTGTTTACATGATATAGGACTAAAGGCACAGCTGGGTGGGACAGTCAGGTATCTTCATTGCAGAGACGTGTTTTGGTGGGGCAGACCTCATAGTTTAGTCCAACATCGGACGAAACAAGAAACGCTGCAGTCGGGAAGCCTATAAAGGTGATCGGGCTGCACCCATTGTTCGCACTTAGCCAAGCACCCTTGGGGGCGAGCCTGGGCTCCACCCAAACAGTGGCAGTCTAAGCCTTGGGCTCCATTGTATGGCAGACGATTTAAACCAAATCAAATCAAACTAAACTGAATTTGTTTGGTTCGGTTTGGTTCTGCTTTTAACTTCCATTGGTTTGGTTTGGTTTGGTTTGGCAAAATTTTCTTGTAAACTGGATCAAACCGAACCATGAACACCCCTAATTGCCCGTGAAATAAAGTTCTCATCCAGTCCACAATTAAACACAAGGGCGGCATGCACCTTGTTAGGCAAGATAATTCCAGTGTTGAAAATTGAAGAAATCATACTTGTAGATGGTATGGACGACAAACGAACACGAGCCAATCTATGGGGCTCCCTGGACCACGTCGCCAAGCTCGTCCTACGTCTGCTAGCCCGTCACGGATGATGGGATCCGAATCGGCTTGGAATCGGCCATAATCGGATTTCCCCCATGAAATTGGATCACCACGTGTCGATTCCAACCCGGATCAGAACCGGCCAATTCTGTGAACCATGGTGCAGAGAGAAAGAGAGAAAAGAGGAAAAATGGATGAGACGGCAGAGTGCTCGTGGGAAGGGAAGGAACAACATGATAGTGGCAGCATGGGGCAGCACAATTCACAGTAAGAAGGGTTGGCCTCTTTAAGGGAGAAAGAAGAAGAAAGTGAGGTGAGACTAGGACTTAGATCGTAAGGACGACCCAATAACTTGGTTCTGATACCAAACTGATGTGAAACGTGCAGGGAAGATGGCGGTGCGAGGCAATGGGTATCAACAGCAGCGAGCCGATGGTGGTGGTGGCGATACTCGAGCATCTCACCCAACCCAGTCCTAGAGTTTTCTTCTCCATCTCAAAGAGGCATGCAGAAATTCACTCACAATTCGTGCTAAATTCATTGAAAATTGGGAGACAATCTTACAGCAATATTTAAACAAGAAATAAATCCTAATCAACTCCTTAAACATGAACCTAGACTAAAATATCCCTAAACTCAAAAAATGGTGCAAAAATGACACAAAAATGCCTCAAAAACAGGAAAAGTGCTTAAACGGGTTCCAAATATGCCGAACAAAATATCAATGGATTTGTTGTCCGAAGACCCACATGTTATGTATCATAGGAGTGTCTCTGAGCTAGAAGGATGCCGGTGCAGTCCTCCGACGTAGGAAATGTGCCCAGGGTTAGAAGTAGACCCAAATCCTAGTGTCCACATCAATTCTAAGACTCCCTTCATCACTTCCTCAACTTCCTTTGGGTCTTTAGGACATGCACTAACATTATGATGTGTTTTAGCCAAATGATTCTTCAATTGCTTCAACCACCAGTGATTTTCTTTTCACAAAATTTACACTTCAGATGAACATAACTTTTACCAACTTTACCTCGAATTTCTATTTGTTCTACATATTCCAAGCAAGATTAGTTTGATTGCCCAATTGTGTTTCTTCACTTCTATCATTGTCGTCTTCTTCCCTTTCCATTTTAAAATCTGAACTTGACCAATTTTCCTATAATAAAAGTTCAAATGAGTTAAAAAAAATGAAAAACTGAAGTACACAGCATTAAGAGAAAAGAATATGACATTAGAGGCTTGTATAGAGAAAAAGAAGATGAAACAAGCATCCTGGAAGATGGTTGACAAAAGATGAAGGGGAAGGAAGAACCTTTACTCAGTAGCAACAAGAGGAGGGAAAGGAAAAAGAATAGAGCAAGAAGAAGGGGTAAGCTGTATCCTTTAAACTAACCGCTGTTCTGCAGAGTGTGGACAGTGGGAGTAGCCAGAGTCTCCAGTCACTATCATGGTCCCAGAACTCATCGTCGACATATAGTGGTTGTAAGCATTGGATTGAAGAAGATGATAAAGAAAGAGGAAGGAACATCCGGTGACTTCAATCTGCTAAGGTTGGACTTGGGGTTTTTGGTTCCTGGGTTTTGTTGTTGGTATTTCTTATACTTGTACATCCCCCATTTTGTTAACTCCTTTTTTCCCTCTTAATATAATTGTGGTACTTTCCACTTACAAAAAGCATCATGGATTGAAGAAGATGATGAAAGAAAGAGGAAGGAACATCCGAGGACTTCAATCTGCTAAGCTTGGACTTGGGAAGAATCAAGAAAAGGAAACCAGTGATCAAGAGGTTGTCAGATGGCCGTTGAGACTGCCGAAGTTGGCATCAAAAAGATGAGTGTTGGATGGGAGGAAGAAGAAGAAACCAGAAAAAGCCAAAAAAAAAAAACAGCATATAATAACATGTGCACCCATTGCTGCCGGCCTGTCATGCTCGCGGGCATCGTCGACGAGGTCACCCCTGGCTGAAGTCGTCGAGGATGCCGGCAGATGGCAACAAAAAGAAGAAGAAATGACAGAGGGGAGGAGGAAGAAGAAACCAGGAGAGGGAAAAAGACAAAAATAATATGATGTACGGTATCGCCAGAGTAACTGGTGATGCGTGCTGGCATCACTGACGAGGTCGCTGCTGTCTGAAGTCATTGAGGATTTTGGCAGTTGTTGACAGGGATGCCACTCTGCACTTCTGCAGGGTGCAGATGTGAGAGCATGTCGAGGCCCGTTTGTTAGGTGGGACATGGTTTTTTCTAGTTCAATTGTGCAGTGATAGATAGATGTTTAGTTAGGGCAGTTTTGTCTTTTACATATTTGCCGTCTTTCTATTCTGTTTTTATTCTCTGTTCTTTATGTTAACATAAGTAAAACAGTCATTAGTGGTTGTATGTGTTTGCCCTAACAGTATAAAAGCCTTGTGTGGTCTGGCTGGCCTCTCTAACTGAGAGAGAGAGCCACCAAACCACTTGTTTTGCCTCTCCAACTCCTCTTTCTCTTCTCTCTTCATGGTATCAAAGCTTTGTGAGAGAGAAAAAACCCTAGTTCAGAGTTGGCCCCCCTTAAGATTAAGAAATAAAGCCCAAAACTCGGCAGGGGGAGATCTATCCAGGCCTGCGGTTCCTCTGTTTTGAGAGATCTTGAGGCTCTTGGTCCCTTGGAAAAAGGATTGTTCCTTCTCCTCTTGCACCCAACACACCTGGGAGAGGATCCCTTGGAGGCCGGGCCTCTTATTTCCTATTTGAGAAGGGGCCGGACCCTTCCCCTCTTGCTTCCACCCCTACGTGCCTGCTCCGACCCCCTATCCAAGCTGTTTGGAGTCCGGACCACGATTGGCAATATCGGCCGATACCGATACGTATCGATATCGGCCCTACCATATACCGATACTAGGGGGTATCGCCAATATCGGTACGGATACCAATACTGCCATCCTTGGTCCGGACAGACCCATTTAGGGTTTCCTACTGGCCGGATATATCCGGCTTCCCTTCTCCTGGTAGTCTGGAGGCAGGTCACCCTTTATAGGGTTTTTTTGAAGGCCAGCTCTCTCCTTTTAGGAGTTAGAGGAGGCCGGTCACACTTGTCTAGGGCTTCTAAGCCCCTGTTTTGTCCTTTTGTGAGGTCAGACCCTTGCATCATGCATATAGTCCCTGTTCAAGGGATTCTTGGGAGACTGGATATCCTATTCTAGGGTTTCTTGACAGCTGTCCTTGTAGAAGCCTTTTGGAAAAAAAAAAAAGAACATGTCTGAGACAATGACAAGTGAGGTCTCCTCCAAAGGAGACAACGCAGGGGAGAACTTTCACCTTCAACTTCCTCCTATGAAGTTGAACGATTAAAACTATTTGAACTGGGCAGCAGCTATCGAAACCTTCATCAGTGCAAGATCTAAGGTGGGTTACATCAATGGAAGGATAAAACCACCTCCAGTTGATGATGATAAATATGAGGAATGAGAACATCACGATAATATAGTGAAGACTTGGATTCTAAGCTCCATGACTGATGGACAATTGAAGTATATTGTGAGGAAGTCAACCGCAAGGGAGATATGACTTATTCTAGAAGAGATGCATTGTGAAAAGGCTAATCCTGTGAACTTACATGATCTTGAAGTTGCAATCCATGACACTAAATAAGGCACACACTCGTTATGTGAATACTAGCATGCCTTAAGAGTATTATGGGAGGAACAAGATTCTTTTGCTATAAAGGATTAGGATACTGTTGCTAACCACAAGAAGTACTTGAAGCAAGTCCAAGATCGAAAGGTTCTTAGGTTCCTTCATGGCCTTAATTCTGAGTATGAAGGGCTGCGATCTCAAATCCTGAATTTTGAGGTTATCCCATCTCTTGAATAATGCTAGAAGAAGGTGGTCACTGGAAAAAAAAAAAAAAAAAACGAAGGAAGACTATACAGGTTGAAAAAGGAGGAGCTAATGTTGGTGATCATTCTGCCCTAATTAGCACAAATACGGGAAGTGTTAAGTGGGGAGATGGCATACGAAGGACTTACACAAAGGTGAGAAAAAATGTTCTCACTGTGGTCAGCTAAATCACTCGGTGGAGTTTTACTGCGAACTGTACCCAGACAAGAAGCTGCTCAAGTTCAAAAAAAATCAACGAAGCAAAGGGATGGTTGTTGCAATGAAGTCAACTCCTCAACCTTTTGGGGCTGCCATTGATGGGAACACACCAACAGCCACACAAGGAAGTCTCATTGGGTTGGACTCCGATGTAGTCAACCTCCAATGGTTCCTTTCACATTTGAATCAATCCTCATCTACCACTCCATCAGGTACTTCTGAGGCAACACTCATAGTAGAAACTCTTGGATAATTAATTTAGGGGCTACTAATCATATGACGGGTACTTCTAACCTCTTCACTTCTTATACTCTATGTTCGTGACAAGATAAGGTGACCATAGCAAATGGTAGCCTAACTATCATAGCAGGGAAAGAAAATATACCTCTAGATGATCATTTTACCTTATCATCAACACTCCATGTCTGAAAATTGTCCATAAATCTGCTTTCTGTCAGTAGTCTCACAAAATCCTTGAATTGTTCAATCACATTCTTTCCCACTCATTGTGTGTTTCAGGCCTTGAGGACGGGACAACTGATTGCAAGTACACATAAAGCAGGAGGCCTCTACCAGCTCCAATACCAACATGGTACAGCTCTTCAGTCTTCTAGTACTAGTGTAATGACCAAGAGAATAAAGGAGATACAGTTGTGGCATCTTCATCTAGAACATCTTTCATTTTGAGCATTGAAATATTTGTTTCCATCCTTGTTTCAGACAATAGACACTCAGTCTATTCAGTGTCAAATTTGTCATCTTGCAAAACATTGTAGAACTCAATTTTCTCCTTCTATGAATAAAAGTTCTATTCATTTTAAGTTGATCCACTCTGATATTTAGGGTCTTGCTTCTGATCCCTTGATTGATAGCAATCATTACTTTATCACCTTTATTGATGATTTATCACATTACACATGGGTATATCTTATGAAGTCTAGGGAAGATGTGCCAAGAGTTATCTAGGTGTTTGAAAAGATGGTGGAAACTCAATTTGAAAAGAAAATAAAAGTGTTCCGATAGGAGAATGCAAAAGAATACTTTGAAAAAAGTTTAAATGTATTTTTTGAGGATGAGGGGATCATCCATGAGTCATCATGCCCCTACACTCCTCAACAAAATGGAGTGGCCGAATGCAAAAATCGCCAACTCCTTAAGACGGCTCGGGCTCCTACACCATAGTCTTCCTAAATGGTTCTAGACAAAGGTTGTACTCACGACTACTTATGTCATCAATCGGATGCCTTCCAGAGTTCTAAATTTCAGGACCCCGTACTCTATCCTTCGACTCCAGCACTCACCTTTTTCTTTGCCATTGAGAGTGTTTGGGTGCATGTGTTTTATCCATGACTTAGCACCTGGCAAATTCAAACTTGATGCCAAGGCTATTCGTGGTATCTTTCTTGCGTACTCTCCCTTACAAAAGGGTTATAAATGTTATGACCCCCAGACAAAGAAAAAATATGCTGTGAAAGATATTATCTTCTTTGAATCCCATTCGTACTACCATTCCGAGGATGTATCTGAGAGGGAGAGTATCTCTAATAAACCTGGCACAACATTGACAATTCCTGATGTTGTTTCGAATGTCACGGCTGAGGAACCTGAATCTACTGAAAGAAGATATGACATTAGCACTAACGTGACTGAGTTGAGCAGGTTTCACAAGCACTGTCAGAAAAATAAAAGTTCAACAGCAAGCAGAAAACTTGCAGGTGAACTTGGGAATTGATGCTGCGTCAGGGTCTCTTGCCTATCTATCAACCTAAGAAGTTGATAATGTTCTTAATATTGAATCTAACTCCTATCTTGATTCTTTTGACCTCACTGTTTCAAATGTTTCAGCTGCAAATGTGCAAGATAATCATGATCTTGAACAACCCATTATTGTTCGGAACAAGGAAGACAAACTCGAGGATTGGACTCGGAATCGGTCCGAGTCTAGACCGATCGGATCGGCCGATCTGATCCGATCCGGACCGATTCGGGCCGATCTAGTCTGGATCTACACTTTCCTTGAAAAAAAGTTAAAAATTTTAAAAAAAAAAGTTAAAAAAAAAATGAAAAATGAAAAAATCATAAAAGAAATACCCATAAGTTTCTCAAAGTTAATATTATGCATGATATATGTAGTACATGAGTGATGAAACTCAATCATCCTCATCTAAGTCATCAGAAGAAAGAAAGACTCATCGTCTTATCTACCAAAATCTAACTCAATTTGGATAGGAGGTAGGACATGCGATTGTCTCTGAAAACATGTAACTATCTGAACAAATGATAGTGTGTGCACATCAGTAGATAAAATATGAAATTCTAAAAAGAATGCTGGCATAGCATCGATAATCTCCATCCTAGATCCTCCTGCTGATGTAAATGAAGATGGATGAGTTGGCGATGTAGGTGGCCTAATTGTTGGTTGTCTACGTACATTGTTAGATGATCCTTCATCCTAACGTAGAAACCTTTAGAATTGTGCACATACATCATGGGAGACTGAAGGACATGGGATGCCATCTCTGCGTATTCCTGTAAGATGCTCCGCAAAACGATAGATCCCGCTAACAAGGTGTCCACAATAAAACAATACATCCCTCGATATCCTGAGACTGTATACCCATAGTCTCATGCCAGATGATGTCGCCTACGTGGCATCGACAAAAGAAGACTTGATAGAATTTATCTGATCTGATATCCTTTAAAAAAATGTAAAAAAAATAAACAACTTTACCCAGATTTCTTCAATTGAGACTGTTTTATTTTTTCTTTAGTAATTGGTCTCTCTATAACACACTCCCTCTATCTTTCATCCCTTACATTTTCTTTCTCTTACTCTTTTTTTACTCTTATATACATTAATATTAACGATTCTCGGTAGTAAATAAAACAAATAAGTTTGCCATATTATGTCTTAGAGAAAAATTAAGAAATGTACACTACTACTTTTTTTTTGCTGAGAATTATTTAATTTTAGATATAAATGACAATAAAAATACTAATTTTTTTGTCGATAATAAAAATTAGTATCCTTATTGTCATTATATTCAAAACCAAATCACCTTCAACAGAAAAAAGGAATAATGCGCATTCCTTAATTTTCTTCCAAACCACAACTCGATAAACTTATAGATTTTATTTATTATTGAGGACTATTAATACTAACATATCTAAGGAAAGAAAAGAGAGAGAGAGAGAGAGAGAGAGAGTGAGAGAGAGAGAATTTTAGAGAGATTATTAGAGAGAGAGTGTGATAGAAAGACAACTTACTAAAAAAAGCTTCTTGAACCGTCCACCCGATCCTTGTAGAATACTAGAATCTCATTTAGAAAAAGGGAGAGAAATATTAGATAGAAAAAATTTAAAAGAAAAAAAAATCAATAGATAAAAACATTTGATAGAGGAATATAATTATTTATATTAAGTAGATATAAAAAAGATAAAGGAGAGAGAGGGAGAGAAATATATTAATATAATATGTTAGATAGAAAAAAAATTCTTAAAAAAAATATCAGATAGAAAAAAAATAAGAGTGAGGGAGCTAAATCTTAAGGAGATAAAAAGTAAAAACATTAGATAGAGGGAGGAAAATATATTAATAGTAATATAATTATTATACATTATATATAAAAAAAACTTAGAGAGAGATGAAGAAAATTTTGGACTTTGGAGATATAGGAAAGAGAAAGGGAAGAGAGAGAAAGAAGTGAGGAAATAAGTCGGTGGGGATGGGAGAGGGCCTTGGGGGGTTTTTATAAGCCCCTTAAGGCCCTTGCTAGTTCCCAGCTAGCCAATGGGCTACAGATCGACTGATCCGGCCCGGACCGGCTGATTTGATCGAAGGATCGGCCGATCCTATCCGATCATGGCCGATCCGTCCGATCCCAATAAGGGAGGCTCGGGATCAGATTGGTTCAGCCGAAAATTGATCGGATCGACCGATCCATGCTGATTCTACCTTCCTTGGTCCAAAAAGGTGTACGAGAATGCACCAAACATCCCATTTCCAAGTATTTTTGTTATTCTCAGCTTTCTCCTTATTACAAAAACTTCATTGCTGCCCTTTCCTCTTGTTCGAATCTTTTAACCTTTACAAAGGCTATCAAGGGCCAGCAGTGGGTGAAGGCTATGGAGGAGGAAATAGATGCTCTCAAACGAAATGACTCTCCTTTCGCATCCTCCCTATCGTTCCCCATGTCCGGCAAAACCATCTCCTTGATTCTAACAACCTTCTCTCTGCTGTTATTCCTGGTACACACAAGCCAAGGTGCAGTCAGCAACAGATGAGACAATTCCAAAGCCCAGAAAAATGGTAAGCTCCTTCAGTACAAACTCCCCACCATCTCCAGTTCATCCCAGGTGTAGGAAAAAGAAGGCAGGCAAAGGGCAGGGAAAAATCTGCAACATAGAGTCCTGGCAGGAAAGTTGTCGAAGGTAAGAAGCATGACTTCCCTCAAAGGAGCTGCAATACCCTTCCCTTTCCAGCTGGGCAGAGCCCGCCGAAATAGGGTAATTTTCCTCCAAGATCCCTTATAGTCGCACCTGAATTTGTGTGCGGTAGATGAGATGGTGCCTTCCCTCCCTCCTCAAGTTCACTTAGAACTTGATGCTCGGCTCCAATCTCAGAACCCTGAATCAATGTTTGGTAAGAAGGTGGCCACTATTCCTTGCATCCGACGAGTTGAAAAAAGATGTAATCAACCTGAAATCTCCTTTTCCCAGAGCTCTGCTCCGCTGGAAGACACTATGCTTGCCACAGGTCCATGAAACAAGGGGGAGCAGCTTGGACAAACGACATCCCACAGGGATGCAGTTGCGTGTCAGACAAGCCAATGCGAGAGAGATGATGGATGACTAGCAAGTCTTGGGTCTCGAAGGACCCGATGAATTACCACTAACTCCATGTGCAAGCAGGCTACTGAGTGTCCAACCATACCAATGCACATGACCTCTTCCCTAGGCCATTTGATCTTCCAATGTGAGCAGTTACAGATTTGAACTGTTTGGGCAGCATGAGACCAGAGTCGTGGACAGGCCATGTGACTTCCTTTGTCTCCCACTTCTTGCCTGTCTCTTCGGGCCATCATAGACCCCTAGACTGCCACCTGCATCGCCTGAGCTGCCCATTCTCCTCTCACCATCTCTACCGGGACTACAAGGAAATTCCCATCAACCAAGATCTCCAGAACAGCCAGAATTTCTTGGGAGCGTAAACCTTGACATTGATGAGCATATCCAACAGTAGACCATCATCGATTCACCAGAGACCCACCTCCCCACCATCACCAACTCTACAAATTGGCCCAATGAGGAGCATAGCATCCTTAAATCGTAGAAGAGAGATACATCTGTGGGACAGTCTTATCTGGGAGTCAGGTACATGGCTCTGTTGTATTTTGCTTCAAGTCAACCAAAGAGCTCCACTAGGACCAAGCAAAACAACCCTCCACCACTACAAATGGTTCTTTCATGAGCAGATGACCAACAAGGTAGTTGCCAACATCCATTTTTCATCACTCCATTCCCCCTCCAGAAGCTGACCATTGTAATCCAGCTCACATCTGCCCTCAATCACTCTTGCCCTCGTAGCGTTTCTCACCCACCATTGTCTATTCTTGAGCAACCCTAACTCTGGGAATTGGCCCTCTAACACCCACATGCCCTGAACTACTGACCTTACCTCTGGGAAGTGACAGCCATCCATTCCTTGCCGAGACACTTGCTACCACTTCATCATAGGGCACTCTCTGACAAGCCACACAGAACATTTGAGTATCTCCACGATTAACATCTTGGTGGCTTATGCCTCCGAACCCCCCCCCCCCCCCAAAAGAAAACAACAACAACTAGAAGAACTCAACTATTAGTGCAGGTTGACCAGGCAAGCCACCATGCTTGAGTGATCCCCAGCATGAGAAAGGGAGAGGAGGAAGTGCAGACAGCCACCATTCTTCAGGCATCTGATGGTATCTCTTCTTATTTGACCTGTGGCCATATTGTGGAACCAAGTAATGTTATGACTCCTCTAGCATGTCGGTAGATGGGCATGAGCAACCCTCCACATCAAGAATTTCCCACTCCTGTGGAAAAAATAAGTTACAAACTTTTTGTCTATAATTAATAATATACTGTTTCCCAGGTTTTAGCATATACCATAGCATGTTGTTGGCCAACATTATCGAAAAATCAATTAGCCTTAACCATTACTCAGCAAAAATGTATCAAATTTGGATGCTAATGAGAACACATTAATGTATGCAATTACAAGCATCCCCCCCCCAACCCACCCAAACCCAAAAAATCACCACCACTCGGTAGGATCACTTCACAAGGTCTCAGCCAACCATGTCCACTCTTTACCATGTTCAACTTTCAAGCACCATCTTGTAACATCAGGTCATCATATCCATGTACTGATGATATACTTGAGGTGTCATAAAATTAAAATGGAGGGTAGAAGATCATGAAAGACCTAGAATGAGGTGATTAGATGTAGTTAGAAAGGACATGATGTTTCTAGGTTAACCACAAGTATGACATCGGATAGATTAAGAAGGTGGGACAAGATTCATGTAGCGGACCCCAAATAGATGGGATAAGGCTTTAATGATGATGATGATGAGGAGGAGGAGGAGGAGGAGGTCTTCATATCTGTGTACTAGTATACTTGAGGCACTAACATGTAGACAAATAGGAATGCTCCTCATCTTACATATACCAGCACATGAAGATTCTATAGAAAGGATGTACAGGCAACATATGAATGGTGCACTCTTCATTCCTCCAACTTTTCCATATTTCCACACCAACAGATGACATAACCCTTTTTGGGAAGGTGACAAAGTCACATTTCATTAAGAGAAAAAAGTTACAAAGTAGGGCCCTTGGCCATACATGAGGGCACAACATCAACCCTACAGCAAACAAAAAGAGGCATACCCTAGAGCTTCTATTTTATTAAGAAAATAAAATAGGGGCTAGCAGAGAAGCCTCAAAGGAAAAAGGAAGTCAAAACATAAAATCTCTCCATTTACAAGCCCTAGAGATAAGCTCTTCTGCTGATGCATCCCAGATGGCAGCAGCTTTACCCCAATCCTTCACCCAGCTGATAGCTCTTCGTAGAATAATAGAGGGATGGCTGAACTCTTGGCTGAATCTTCTATTGTTCCTTTCCAACCAAATTGCCCACATCATAGCAGGAAGAAAGAGAGACCAGATCTTGTTTTGTGACTCATTAGGACAAAGATCATGCCAGGTTTGGAAGAGATGTAGGGAATCTATAGGTTCCACCCACTGAATCTTCAAAACCATGCAGAGAGTTCTCCAGAGAAAGTTGATGATCCCACAATGGCAGAAAAGGTGGTTCTGATCTTCTTCAAGAAGGCCACAGAAAACACACTCGGTAGAACTGAAATTAAAAATCCTTCCCAGTCTGTATGAAGTGGGCAGCCTATACAGTGCCACCTTCCATAAGAAAAATCTGATTTGGTAGGGAAATATTTGGACCACACTAAGGAATCCCACCATACTCTAATACCACCATCTTGGATAATATGGATAAGAGTATTGGGTGAATAAGATCCTTTGGTATTCCACCTCCATAATCTTATGTCGTCCTGATTTTTGAGAAGCTGAATTTCTGAAGTGCGAGAATTCTGAGCAAGTCCTCAAGTTCAGTTTCTGTTGGGTTTCTTTTGAGTATGATGTTCATCATGGGAGAGTACTTGAGCAACTGAAGCATTTTTATTTTCCATAAGCTGATATAAATTAGGAGCCTGTTCAGAGAAAGGAGCATTTGATAGCCATGAATCTTTCCAGAAGCGAATATGTTCACCATTGCCTAATTGAAAGCTGACTGCAGGGAGAATCAGAAGCTGCGTCTGAACAATATTTCTCCAAATGTGAGACATGTTGTAGGTCTTAGAGGGGTTCAATTCCCATCTAGAAGAATTGTGATAATACTTCTCCCTAACTAATTTAACCCAGAGATGGTCAACTTCTTCACCCAATCTCTAGAACCATTTAGCTAGCATGGCCTTGTTGAAGTGTTGAATTTTGACCAAACTAGCCCCACCTTGGTCTTTACTTCTGCATACTTTGTCCCAAGCAATGAGATGCAGCCGTTTCCCATCTCTCTTCCTTCCTCCCCAAAAGAAAGAACTCCTCCTGGCCTCTATCATTCTTTCCACAGTTCTAGGGACTTTAAAGATGGATAAATGATATGAGGCTAATGAGGAGAGGACTGATAAAGAGAGTATCCATCTGCCACCATCAGAAAGAAATCTTGCTTTCCATCCATCCAACTTTTGATCAAATTTTTTAATTACCATATCCCAATCTCTGAGCTTGGTAGGCCCACAAGTTAATGGAAGACCTAAGTATTTAATTGGGAAATGACTTTCTTTGCAGTTTAGGATCTCAGCCATGCAATCCAGCCTGTGTCGAGATTTATCCCTACTATTTCAGATTTCTGGAAATTAATACTAAGACCAGTAATAGCTAATAAATGACTTTACAAGACTTTACATGTGTATACTCCCTTTCAAGGGTTAAGTCATCTGTCAACAGATGACATAACCCTTGTAAAGTGAGCATACACATGCATATTATATTATATCTAGATGCAAGATTTTTAAAACTTAGGTATAAGTAAATTGTCTTAGCTATCCTTGCATGGAGAGCATTCTTCTATATGTGTCCAAATTCACTAGATATCTCCAAAGAGAAATTTGGCTTAGTTATGTGATTTGGTTTTGTTATAATGCATACTGCCAATCTATGCATAACATGGGGAAGAAATGCCTTTTGAAGGTGCAGATTTTGATGTAGAGGATCTCAACTGGTAGGTTACCAACGGCCGACAGATTGATCCGGTATGGATGTGATATTCCCCCGGTAGGTTGTTTGTGTGGGGAAGAGAATGAGGGGTTTGAGCATTTGTTTATTCATTGCTCATTCACCTCGGAGATATGGTCTACTATCCTCACTTTGTTTCAGGTTTTGAGGGAAACCCCACACTCGGTAGAGGATTTGTTAAGTAGGTGGGCATGGTACTTCCCTCATAAGGGAGACAGAGTGTTGTGGTGGCTTATCCTTCATGCCACCTTTTGGGTTGTATGGACAGAAAGGAACAAGAGAATCTTCAGAAGAGAGGCAGCTCTAGTGGGAAGATTGATTTCTTTTGTGTTTAGTAAGGTGAAAGAGTGGATGAGAGTTAATCGTAAAGACTTTGTGCACAATTCTTCCTTTTATGGGCTGTTGGAAGGATAGGGTGCGAGCACCATCTTGGTGCTTTGTATAGTGAGATTGAGAGCTTTTTACCACATTACTTGTACCTTTTTGTTTACATTTATATATTGCAGTGGTACAATCCACTTTCAAAAAGAAATGGGGAAGAAATGCAATTCATTAGAAGGATAGGTTAAAAAAAATAATTTAAAGGGAAAAAGAGATCTAAAGAATAATCAATAGTCTATACAGTATTAGCTTGTGTTCAAGTTTACTAAAGAAGAAGAGCCTCAGATGAAAAAGGGACACCTTAGGTTCATGTTTAAATCAGCAGTAAGTTCCCCTGTCAAAGCATTCCACAAGAGAAGCTTTCCATCTCCTTGCCCTCCGCTGGTGACCACAAGACCTAAATACATAGCTTTCTGTTATCAAATATAAAATAGAACAAGGATATAGCAAAGCAGTTTCCAGTTGAGTCTTACTGAAACAAAAAGGGAAGAAAGATAAAATGGAAAGAAAACTAAACAAGGGGAAAAGAAAACAAAATAAAGTGTGTAATGGAAGATATGTCAATATGGCCTTCTTGTCCCTGACTTTAATACATCATAGCTCATAAAGCAAGTGAATAAATATCTCCAAGAGCTTAACAGGGCGGGTGAATAGCATAGTGGATAGGCTATTCACCCTCCCTTCACCCCTCCCCCCCCAAAAAAAAGGAAAAAACAAAAAAAAACCACACAACCCAGGACACCCCCCCCCCCAACATGCTAGGGCGGTTTACCCGATATACTTGGGCATCTAGACCAGGGGCTGCCCTCAGTCACTGCTGCAAGACATACTCAGGTGTCCGCCTGGGAGCTGCCCTCAGCCTCTGTCAGGGTTTCCGCAAGAGCTATCTCGTCTCCCAAAAAAAAAGAAAAAAAAAATCCAAGACCGTAAGAGATAAAAGAGAGTTGGAGGATTACTGTTCTTGTAAATATTGTACAATCAATCAATACTAAGTATTTTTTTTCATAGAACATTAGAGGACTAAACAGTGACCAGAAAGCCAGAGCAGTCAATAATAATGAGAAAACAGTGACCAAAAAGCCAGAGCAGTCAATAATAATGAGAAAACAGTGACCAAAAAGCCAGAGCAGTCAATAATAATGAGACAATGAACAAACTTGCTACGCTAGAATGTCTGAAGCAGATGACAGCAATTTACATGTCTTACAAACTCTAAGTCAAATGGCTGCCTGGTGAAGAAGCAGAGAGACTAATAGTGGAATAATCACACCCTAAAATGCAAAAAAAAAATGGTCAAGGCAACAACTCTGGCTGGGAAGGCCCGCCAACTGGCCCCATTCTGTCCACTCGGGCCTAACCTCCATAGCATAAGGATGAGAAAGAATGGAGAAGTGACAGGTGTTCTTCCTAATAGTTCTCTCCATAAAGGATGAAAAGGAATTTGAGAATATCAGTGACGTACTTGCACACTTAATAATTCACCTTTTAGTGTGGCAGGATCCAAATCTAAGTGCCACATGGTTTTGCTATTGGTTTCTTGCAGTTTCTCAGGGTACCACTATAGACCTGTTTCTAGAAGGTTTTCAGGGGCACCATTAAAGACCTCATAAGGATTGTTAAAGGACTTGAGAAGAGACTCCTCACTATTAAATTTTCAATTCCACAGTTCTGGCATTGAAGATGGTGAAGGAATTCAAGAAGAGACCCCTCACTGTTAAACGTTCAATTCCACACTTCTGGCATTGATCCATGAGAAGGAATACTGGAAGATAATCACAAAAGCCATGAATACGAATCTAAATAAAGTAAGAGATCAATTAGTGGAATTTTTTTTTCCTGCAGCTTGGGTTTTTTTTTTTTTTTTTTTTTTTTTGTTGAGGGGGGGGGGGGGGGGGTGGGGGGGGGGGGGGGGGGCCTGATCAAAGATAGAGAAGGAATCATAAGGAATACATACTACTGAGGTTCGATTACAAGAGGTCAATAACCTGTCCAGCACAGCAGATATGAAGGAGAATAGGAGTGCCAGAGATGTAGTCCTGAATCCCTGATGGATAAAATGGCAGCCGATCTCAATGTGCTTTATCTGTTCATGGGAGATCGAATTGCTTGCAATCCAAAGAGCACTTCAGTTATCATAGTTCAGCTTCAAGGGTGAGTGAGGAACAAAGGTCAAGATCAAAAGATGCCAAAGCCAGATAATATCCGCAAAAGCATGAGGAATAGTGCAACGCACAGAATTGCTAATATAGAGAAAAAAAAAAGTGCTTGCTTCTTACAATATAAGATATGAGATAATTGACATAGAAGATAGAGAAAGTGGTTGTAGAGAAGTGACCAACATCGCTGCCTAGTCAACATCAAAGAAGGGATGTAACTCAAGTGAAGAACTGGAAGATATAAATAAGGGATGTTGGATGGTGCCAATTGGAAGTACCAACAAGTACAAACAAGAGTTGCTAATGGACAGACATGAGAGCAATGATAAATTGGCACACAACATGTACCCAATGTCAAGAAGAAAGGAAGTCAAATAGACTACAACTCCCAACAAGCTATTGATAATAAGGCAGATATGCCAAAGGCTCACTTGCTGTAGAGTGAAGTTTCAACTGAAGCTCCATCGGTGTCACAACTTTCTCTGAAGTCAGAATCAGAAAGGTAAATGTTGAGAATATTCTTAACATGCTATTGTTAAGAAGGCAGCCTTAATATCTAGGAGGTAATGAAGAGGCCCAAGGGCATCCCAAATTGTTGATGTAACACATTGCTTCAGAGAGAGAAGGATACTCATTCAAAAAGAGAAGAAAAACAGAAGATCATATGAGGATGTATAAATGAAAGAGTATATCATCAGAACCCTCAAGAGGGGAGCCTTGGTGCAACAGTAAGTACTAAGGTTGCTCCACTGTGACCTGGAGGTCATGGGTTCAAATCCACAAAAAAACCCTTTGCAAAAAGGAAGGGTAAGGCTGCATCAAGGAAGGAATAATTGGGGATTGGGCACGGATCGGCCCGGTCCAGGACCAATCGGATCGGCCGATCCGATCCAATCCAATCCAGTCCGATCTAGGCCGATCCTATTTGGTTCCCCTTTATTTGTTTAATTTAAGAAATATCAAAAAATTGAACAATGAAAAAATGATCACCAAATTATGTAAATTGCAAAATAATCTCATTCATTTCAAATACATGAACAATTTACATCAGAGAAATTAAAAATGTCTAAATCATATAGAAAAAAAAAAAAGAAGGATAACTAGAACATGATACCCTACTTTATGGACGATATCTGCAATAAGATTCATTGCAAAGTGTGAATGATTAGGGAATTCTCTTCTTGTTGCTTGTATCTAGAAGTGGAGTGAATACACTCCTAGATACAACAGACAAGAAGGATACTCCGACCATTCACATTTCAAAACAAATCTCATCTTGGATATTGTCCATAAAACAAGATATCAAGTTCTAGTTATCATTCTTTTTCTAGTTTCTTTTCCACATGATTTACGTTGTCGTAGATGCATGATTATACATTTAAACATATAATGTTTACGACAAGTTGGAAACAAAAAAGTACAAAATAAATCCCAACATACAAAATTTACAGTCCCCCATCGCACTTCTATATTTATCCTTCCTTAAATAATAGAAGTGTCACAAAAGAATATAAATTTGTACAACACTCAACATTGATCAATATTTGCATGCAATGTTATCATCATTTGACACAAATTATTCATCAAGTTTGTGTGTTATCCATGTACTAATTCATATTTTTTGGTGATCCTTCCAAGCACAAATATGGAAGCGTAACGAAGGAACGTAAAAGTTATAAGGCTACAATAATCTCCTACAACAATAATGATAGCCGTGGGTTACCATTAATGGTGATGGAGAGCCATCCAATCACCATGAAGAGCCATGCCTTCTTTGGACTTAAAGCCGATCCTATTGCCATGGAGAGCCATATGATCGTCATGGATCACCACGGAGTTGATCCAATCTTATCGCCATGGATTGCCATCTGATTGCCATGGAGAGCTCCAACCCCATGGATTTAGAGAGAGATAAGATAGTTAGAGAAAGCAGGGGAGACTGAGGGAGAGAGCTTATAAAGAGGGAGAGAAAGCTTAGAGAGAGAAAGTTGAGAGAGAGGGGGGAGAGAGAGGAAGAGAGCTTGGACGGGGGTGGAGAGTGGCCTTGGGGGGTTTACATAGACCCCCAAGGTCCAAACTAGCCGTTGGGAATGTTCCCAATGGCTAGCCAATAGCTAGTTTCAAACTAGCCATTTTAGCCATTGGGGAGAGGATCGGTCCGATCTGGACTAATCCGGACAATCTTGACCAGGGATTGGCCAGTCCAGCCCGATCCGTCCCGATCCTGGGCAGGCTCAGTGGACTGAGGTACAGGATCGAATAAGTTTGGGCCAAAACTGATCTGATCAGCCCATCTGATCCAATCGAATATATACCTATCCTACTCTCCATGGTTGCAGACATTTGACTCCCCAGACCTTGGAGTGGTGGGAGCCTCATGGCACTGGGTTACCATTTTTAATCATGAAAACCCTCTATGAAGCCAGTGTCAAGGCATTCTTCATGTCTAGCTGATAGATACACCATCAATGAACAACTGCAACACCAATTAAGGTGCAGACAAAAGTCATCTTGGCCACAATGCAAAAGTCTCCTTATAATCGATCTCATATTCCACGAAGAACACTTTTTTCAGGGAAGTAAAATTTATATCATGGAAGGAAGGATCGGCACAGATCAGATCAGCCAATCCGCTCGATTTCTTGTCAAATCAATCTGATCCTAGGCCACATCGCTAGGATCAGATGGATCGGTCAATCAGAGGCAAGATCAGCCTCTGAATCGGCTGATCCAACTGATCCAAAATAGCCGCTAGGCTCCAATGACTAGTTTGAACCAGTAATTGGAGACCAACTCTAGCATGTGCTAGATAGAGAGCATTCAACAGCTAGGTAGCAATTGGGGTTGCCTTAGGAGGGTATAAATAGCCACATATGGCCATTCCTACACTCCGGATAGCTATAAATGTAAGTCCACAAGTCTTTTAGCATAAGTATTTTTTCCTTTTTTTGGTCCAAATTGTCTTCATGCATCATAATGCCTATTTTTATATTTAAAAAAAATCCACAATCATTTGGATCTTTTCATGCTTCTTGTGAACATAAAGGAGAGGTCGGGCTGGATCAGCTTGATATTGGTCCAGATCGGATCAGCTTGGCCGATCCAACGGGTCAAGCCGAGACCATTCCATGCTTTATCCCCGATCCTTCCTTGGTTTATATAGAGAATATCAGCCTTAGATCAGTCTGGTTTACTTATTCCTGGGTAGATTTATTCTTGAAATACCTGCTGATAGGTGGAAGAGTGCACTCAGCAAGCATTCATCTTTATATTTTCCATTTTACCTTCCTGATTTTATAGGCTTCATCTCATCTAGAGTATTGATAATCTATTTGCTGTTTGCTCAGAAGAGGAACCTCTCCTCTCCCCATGTGGTTTTGTACTACCTCTATTTATTCTAATAAAATTGGTAGTACCAACAACTACCCTTTAAAGAACACATTCGTTAAGTAAAGAACCGGGTACAAAACCAGACCACCCCACAAATCATCCAGCATGTATGGTGTAAGGCTCCCCTAAAAGAGTTTTTTTGAAAGTGGCTCCCCTTGAAACAGTTTCCCCACATACAAACATAACTCTCCCCAAACAGCTGCCACCATCAAAAACCACACCAAGGCCATAGCCGCCATACAGTACACCACAAAGGTTATTCAAAACATACATCGATAGAAGTCCCCCCACTCCCCCACCCAATGCCAAAAACTCAATACCTAACATTATCATAAATGAATATCTATTCTTGTTCTGGAAGATACAAAAATTTCCAGATCCATGGAAGAGAGAATTGACGCTATTAGAAGGGCCCTTTTTCTGGAGATGAGTCAATCAGAAGGTGGCTGCTGATGGGATGTACATGAGGAAACTTGGTCTTATTCCATCATCTACTGAACTGAATACTTTTTTTTGAAGGTGACTAAAAAGTCACAATTCATTGAAGTTGAAAAGATAGTATAGTAGACAAAATACCCTTCTTCCAAGGGCACCCTTAAAAAGCTCTACTCTATCAAGATAATAAAGTAGAGAATACATTCCAAAAATAAGCAAAACATATGACGGATTAAGAAGTAAAATTCCTCCATTGATTGGCAGCTTGCAACACAGTGGAATTGTTAACTGCAGTGATCCCCACTGATCTTCCCCAGTCCCTAATCATCCTGGTCGCCCTCCTTAATATCTCAAAAACACAGGAAAATTCTTCGCTGAATCTTCTCTTATTTCTTTCACCCCAGATAGCCCAAAACAAGGGTGGTAGGAAAAGAAACCACAGTTGATGTCTGATTGATTAGGACACAAATCCATCCATCTGATCATCAGCTCCAAGGTATTATAAGGATTTATCCAAACCACATTGACAGCTTTACACAGTAACTGCCAAATGGTATTGATTATACCACATTTGCAGAAAAGGTAATTCAAATCTTCCTAAAAAATACCATAGAATGTGCATTTAGAATTTTGGATGGGGATAAGCTTTCTCACTGTAGAGATGGTGGGAAGCCTCCCAATTGCCACTTTCCATAAGAACACTCTGATCTTATTAGGCAATAGCTTAGACATACTGTCTTTCCACCAAACTCTGCACCCTCCATCAGTAAGGATTTTCACTAAAGAACTAACTGAGAACTTGCCCTGCTTACCTACCCCATACCCACTGTCTTATGTCCTCCTGTGTAGAAGAAATTTGGACCTCGTTAACAGCTTTGAGCAAATTAATGAGCTCCACCAGTTCTATATCTGTTGGGTTCCTTCTCAGCCTAATATTCCAATGAGCACTATCATGAGAAGAGTAAATCTGTGCAACTGATTTGTTTTTGTCCTTGGCAATGGAATACAAATTTCTGAATTGAAGATCAAAAGCATATTCAGTGCACCATTTGTCTTTTCAAAACTTTAATAGCCTCTCCATTACCTAGTTGAAGTTTGATTCCAGGAGCAAGAATATCCGCTGTTCTGATTATGTTCCTCCAAATTGAGGACAGGTTACATGTCCTGGGAGGAACAAGAGTCCATCTTGAGGAAGATGGGTAGCATTTCTCCTTAACAACTTGCACCCACAAAGCATCACTTTCCTCTCCTAGCCTCCAGAACCACTTAGCTAAAAGTGCCTTGTTAAAGACTTAAACCTTGACAAGCCCCACTCCCCCTTGATCTTTACTGAGGCATACTTTTTTTCCAGCTGATTAGGTGAAGACATCTCTTCTCTCTTTTCCCTCCACTCCAAAAGAAGGAACTTCTTCTTGATTCAATGATTCTGTCCACTGTCCTAGGGATTTTGAATATTGATAGATGATAAGTTGCAAGAGAAGAAAGACCTGTTTTAGAGAGGATCCACCTTCCCCTGCTGATAGAAGTTTAGCTTTCCATCCTTCTAGTTGTTGATCAAAAACCTTGATAATGCCATCGCAATCTCTCACTTTCATAGGCCCATCGGAAAGAGGCAAATCCAGATATTTAATTGGAAACTGAGACCCTTTACACTGAAGATCTTCTGCAATACTTGTAATTCAGTCCTCCATATGAATCCCAACCACTTCTGATTTTTGAAAATTGATCTTCAGACCAGTTACAGCTTCAACAAGTAACAGCAAAATCTTTATATTGTGAATAAATTCTTCATTTCCTGATGTGAATAATAATGTGTCATCCGCAAATTGTAGATGAGATAAATGAAACCATTTCTTCCAATATAAAAACCATCCACCAGACCTAACATTGCAGCCATTTCCCAGAGAGATGTCAATGTCTGCCCCACAATGAGGAAAAGCAAAGGTGAAATGGGGTCTCCTTTGCTGCACTCCTCTCGAACTATCAAAGTAACCACATGGCTCCCCATTCACAAGAATAGAAAAATAGGAAGAGATACAATCCATAACCCAGCTAATCCATGATTGATTAAACCCCATCAGCTTAAGTGATTTTCTAACACAGGACCAGCTTACTCTGTCAAATGCCTTTCCAAAATCCAGCTTGAGAAGTGCCGTTTCTTTCTTTCTCAATTTTTGGTTATGAATCATCTCGTGATCAATCAAGACATTATCGAGGATGTATCTTCCTTCCAAAAAAAGGCTGCTTGATTCCTCCTAATTACTTTAACAAGAACCTTTTTTAATCTAGATGCCATCACTTTGGTTATGATCTTGTAACAACCATTCAAAAGACTGATTGGTCTTAAATCCGCGACTTTTTCAGCACCTTCACACTTTGGGATCAGCACAATATAAGTAGAATATGTCTAATGGAAGATGGACTGTCTTGAAACTCTCTCACCACCTGCATCAAGTCTTCCTTCATAAGGTCCCAAAAGTACTGATAAAAGCCTAAGGAAAAATCGTTTGGTCCAGGGGACTTATTAGCAGATATGTTGAAGACTGCCTCCATGATTTCTTCTTCTAAGAAGGGCCTGCAAAGCCAGTCTGCATCTTGAGGATCTATTTGTGGAAGAATTCCTTCCTCCAAATGAGGTCTCCAGGAACCATCTTCCTTGAAAAGGTCCTAGTAAAAGGAGATAAAGGCTTTTTGAATAACCTCCTTAGATTCAAAAACATTGTCTCCAACCCTCACTTGATTAATCTGAAGGGATCTCTTTTTGGCACTGGCTACAGCATGAAAAAAATCTTGTGTTCATGTCACCCTCTCTCAACCAATGTTCCTTGGCCCTTTGTTTCCACCTTATTTCTTCTATGAGTAAACATTGGTTATACTCCTCCTTGGAAGCATGAGTTCAAGAATCACATGTGGAGTGATTCCCTGTTGATCTGATTTCACCTCTTGCTCCTCAATTTTCTGCAAGAGCTGTTGCCTCTTGTCTGCTGCCTGTCCAAATACCTGAGAAGCCCACTGTTTAATACATTTTCTAACCCATCTTAGCTTGTTTGAGAACAATGTGCTTGCAGAAAGAGAACCAATTGCAGGGACTTCTCTCCACCACTTAATGACCAGCTCCTTAAAACCTTCATAAGAGTGCCATAACAACTCGTATCAGAAAATTCTCTATTTTTTGTTTCTTTCACCTGTGCATAGTTGGATGGGAATGTGATCTGAAATTGTCTGTTCAGGCCCTTAGCTTGAGAAAGTGGAAACAAGTTAAACCACTCCGTAGATCACCAGAATTCTATCAATTCTTGATTGAATGCAATTTAATTGTAAATTAGACCAGGTGAACCTCCTATTTGGAATCTCTAAGTCAATCATATTGCTGTCTCTTATCCATTGGCCCAAGGATTCCATGTCATTTGTCCAGTTCACTGTGCCAAATCTTTCCCAAGGAAACCTCACACAGTTGAAGTCTCCTAATATACACCACCCATCTAAAAAAATACTATGCAACCTGTATAATTCCTGAAAAACGATTTGCCTCTGTTGTTGCCTGTGTGGACCATATACAGATGTGATAACCCATTGTTGATTAGATTGCTTGCTATAAAATTTGATAGAGATGCTAAATAGACCCACATCACACACTTGTCCTACCATTTTATTTTCATTCTAAAGCACAGCCTGACCACCACTGCTACCTTCAGCTGCTACAACGTACTGAACTGTATACTTTGTATCATCAATAGATGAAAAACTATCCTTCATACAAAAACAATAATAGGAATAAGCAATAGCAATAACAATCAGAAAAATGAATGCACTCTATTGTGGGCTGTACATTTATTGGGTGGATGCAATATAGGGGTGCAAGTGACATACAGGATTGATAGCCATTAACCGTCATCGCATTGATCTTCTTTGTATGTCCGACAGATGCTTGATCATCACCAATAGGACCTAAAGTAAAAAGGCATGAGCCAGTCGTTGCATCCCAAACCTATTGAGAACAAGTCCAATTAACAAAGAAATGAAAAATGAACATTATCAGTTTATTAGTTGAATGCAACACTAACCACCAGCAAGAAAAAAAAACACAATGAGAGGAGGAATTGAATGAACAGTACTCTTAAGTCTGTTGGGTAGATTAAGATTAATCTCAAATGGTCATGGGAAATGTACATAATGTCATTCCATTTGTGAGTATATGAGTGATTGTTAACATGACTTGGACCCATAGTGTAGTTGGATGGCGAATATGATGATCGCCCGTATGGCTTTCATGATCATCTTCATGATAGAATGTTTGTTTGCAGGTTTCAAGGGTAACCAGTTCCTAGAGAACATAAAGATGACATCTCAGCATATCATAGTTCCCGCTGAAAGGCATGTAAAGTACCTTCATTAAGTTACCACCACAAGAAACAATGCTTGCACCTCTAACAGCAAATTCAACAGCTTGGATCTGTCCAAAAAAACATTAACAAAAATTGTAACTACAAGAATTTCCACATTAACACAAAGAAAACAACAGTGGCTCATCTGATCTGGCTCAACAAAAATATAAACATCAGAGATTATGACTACAGGACCATGGACTCTAAATTCAAAACCTGAAGATACTTGGAAAACTAAAGCTGGTTAAAGTATGGTCTAAAGAATAAGGTAACATATTAGAAATTTCGAATTACTTCTAGCCACAGTTGTCAAACCAGTCCAGTCCCTGTCCCATTTTCCTAATGGGATGGGATGTCCTGGCATCCCGTCCCAGGGTTTTGCATGCATATTTCAACAAATATGGCATACATATGAAAATAAAATAACGTTAAAACAAATACATCACATGAAATAATACAAGATCAAAACAATCTCATTTTCATAAGAGGGTATATCACAGCAACTTATAGAAATTACAAAATGTTTACAAAAAATAGATTTGGATGAGTTTCTAGGTTTACAAAGGTGTACATTTAACAAATGAACGCCCCAAAAACAAGTCCATATAAGGGTTTAAGAGACTTGGGAAGCTAGGATGTGGTGAGACACCCACTAGGAGATAGTAGAAGCAGCTCATCCCGTGGCTCATAACATTTTCTCATGGGGACGGGGGTTATGAAATGCTCCAGCCAATTCTCACTGGAACAGGATGAGACTGACAACTATGCTTCTAGCAGATGTTATCTAGAATGGACTCAATTTCTCCATCGAACAAGGAAAAACAATCAGCAGTTGTATCTAAAAACAAAATTCCACTTCTAATCTAATTTCCAAAACCTATTCGCTCTGCTGGAGATTATGGAGGGAATGCAACACTTGCATTTTCCAAACCATTTGTATGAGAGCTAGAGACCACATTCTCTCTCTCTCTCTCTCTCTCTCTCTCTCTCTCTCTCTCTCTCTGAGGTGGGGGGGTGTTTCCTGATCCAAAGGCCTTACAAGTTACTCGTGGATCAGAAACGGGGAACTGAGATGAGGCAAAAGCTTTTAAACAGAATTGAGTAGTTAGACTTGAAAAATGACAAGGGCTTTCTTGAGGACTGTGATAGGGGTGAGTGAAGCAGACTTAAAAGAGAACTCGACGTTAGACTCTGAAACTAGGAAGTAACCTAGCAGCAAGGATAAGAGGAGGAGAGCAGGAGCTTTAGGGTGATGGGGGAGGTTGACAGATGGTTAGGGGGAAGAATAGGTTTGGGAGAGATAGACAGCCTTTGTCTACTAGAACTCTTCCGGTACACAAGGATGTATGTATAAGGTGTATAGGTCATAGGCATAGAGCAGGAGACTGCAGAAAGGGAGTTTGGTGCATGTTCTGTAGGGGTATTGGGCATAGGAGTTGGGCTTGTAGAAGGAGGTTGCATCAGGCGATCAAGAAGCAACAGGAGATCATGAAGCCCCCTGCTGATGCACTGGAAACACCCCTTCTTGAGGAGCAGAAGCTCGGAAAATCTGTGAGAGTGATCACTGGTGGAGATCCCATGGTTTTTGTCGGTAGTGGAAGCTCGCAAGAAGTTGCTTCACAGCCTGGTGGTTTCAGTTTTCTCTCTGGATTCTTCGTGTTCATCGGGGGGAGTCTCTCCACTATTCCTGACCAGAATGCTTCAGGAATTGCGGCCCACAGGTGGTAGCTGGAGGGTTCAGGAGGTGCAGAAGGCCATGTTCCTTGTGAAGTCAACTTCACCATCTTGGAGGGGCGAAGCGCTGAAGCTTAAGGAGTCGAAGCAGGGGAATTATGTTGTGGACTTCTTGCCTTGAATGCCTGAGTGTGCTACGATTCCAGTACCTGTGGGGAAGGTTGCTTGGTACCGGCTTACAAGCACTCCTTTCCATATATGGGACACACAGTCATTCCACTCCATCATTTCTTCCTTTGGCGTCCTCAAGCAAGTAGATGCCAGGACCCCTGACAATGAGATGCTGCTCTATGCTCCGGTCTAGGTTGAAGTCAACAATGAAGGTGATGTTCAAGATTCAGAGAGAGGAAGCTTCACTGTCGTCCTCATCAGAGCCTTCCCAGTCATCGGGGTGGTCTTGGGTCGAAGTGGCAGCATAGTACAGGAGGCACAGAGCTATCAGGGATCGTCAGTAGGTGGATGATTTGCCGAAGAAGATTGTTCCTGTAAAGGTAGGGGCATTTTCACCAAAACCCACTTTAACAGAGAGTGAGGGTGACTCGGGCTCAGGAGATGAGGTGAGTCGGGAGAAGAGGAATTGTTGCCCTGACGATTCTTACGTTGTTGGGAGTGGCGAAATAACCCAATCACAGCCTAAGAATTCTGGTTAGCCGTATCTCTCTGGGGCAGATGTCGTGTTGCTCGAGGCTTATACTGTCGGGTGGGCCTTTGAAGGAGGGAGCAACTATGATGTTGTTCGTCCTCGAGCACAGCAGCCTGTTGCAGATTGGTCGTTTGCAGCGGCCAGGGACGGTGGTAGAGCGGGTCAGGAAGAACCACAGTGCCAGTATTTAGTGGACCCAATAATTAACCGGTCAGATCCGAAGTCTACACTACTTGGTAAGTTATCTGGATCCCATACAGACCCGCTCGAGCATCTATTGGGTAAGTCATTTGACCCGCTCGATATACTAGCGGGTAAGTCTTTCGGTTATCCAGTTCCGGGTGTCGCGGCATTCCCTGATCACCCGACGGTATCATCTTCCTTACCCGCTCTTTCCGCTGAGACACCAAAGCGTCTGCTACGCGACGGTGACGGGTGAACGGAAGAATTAACTCCAGCCTGGAAGGATGTTGTAGTTACTGAGTTCAGACTGGGTGATGCTTCCCTGGATACTGTGGATGACTCGTTGTCACTCTATGATCATTCTCAGAGCTGGTCGGAAGGTTGTTCCAATCAGGCACAGTATTGGGGTAGACAATTCTGATGAGGTTTCACTTTTGGAAAAGATAAGGCCTTCCAGAGGCCATCTCTTATGTGCCGGGGAACATGATCTTGTGATGCCTCTGGTAAGCCTTTTTTAGGAAGAACATGTTAACAACAATCTTCATGAAGTGGGTTTCTCAGTTCTGGTTGGAGAAGGTAGGGGGATGAACACCTGGCCATTACAATGTGGAACAGTGATGATGCTTTTAATGAGAATAGTCTTCAGGAATCAGTGCTTATGGCAGTTATCAATCCAGATGAAATTGGTATTTGGACTGATGAGACCATCAGCATTGGAAATCTGGTAGGTATCTCTTTCAATGGGAAGGAAGAGACAGTCAGATAATTCCTCAGGAAAATCACAAGGGACCTTAATCTGGCTTTAAAATCAGCAAATAACTTATTAGAATTGGTAATGGGGGAGGTATCAGAATTCGTAACAGGGAATTAATTTATTACTTCCAAAAAAAGGGAATTAACTTATCTACAAAACAATGTTCAGATGGAGGGTCTAAGACCTAAAAAGATGGTGGAGAAGGGAAAATTTCCTCAATCCAGATGAATATAGGTTCACAGAATGTTAGAGGACTGAATGGGAACAGCAAAGCAAGGGAAGTCAAAGCTTTAGTTCAAAGACACAAGCTTGATCTGTTTAGCATTCAACAGACAGATTATTCATTTTAATCATCAAGGCATCTCTAAACTTGGGGACAACAAATTGCAAGGATGGGCTTCCAAGCCAGCAGAGGGAACTAAGGGAGGTATTTTGATCCTTTGGGATCTCAATATCCTTCATTGTTGTAGTATCTCAATTGGGAAGTATTGTATGTCATTGGAGTTCGAACATATCAAGAAGAACTTGTCTTGGACATTCACATGTGTTTATGGGCCTCAGGATTTAGAAGAGAATGAAGAATTGGAAGCTCTTAAAACCACACGTTCAGAAGCTTGGTGTATTGGAAGGGATTTCAATGCAGGTATGCCTCCAGGGGAAAGATCAAATCAGAAATTGTGGAACGTGGAAATGGAATTGTTTGGAGAGTGGACTTCTTTTGCTCAGCTGATGGAGGTGGAGCTCTCTTCATTATCATTCACATGGTCAAACAGGAAAGCAAAGTCTAAATTGGACAGATTCCTAGTTAGTGTGGATTGGCAACAGAAATTTGGAAGGTTCTCAACTAAGGGGCTTCCTAGAGTATTATCAGATCATGTTCCCTTGATGTTATCTGCAGGAAATGAAAGGAGGAAAGATAGAATTTTCAGATATGAACTTGCTTGGGCTAGGCATGAGGGGTTTGAAGGTTTAGTTAAGAAGTGGTGGAATGAAGCTCCTCATCACATAAATGCATGCTACAATCTTGCTGGCAAACTCAAATGGCTGAGAGATAAAATGAAGGAGTGGATTATTAATACATTTGGACCAGCCGGAAAAATTAGATAACAATTGCTTCAGCAAATAGAAAACTTTGAACTAAAGAATGACCAAGGCAGTATCTCGGAGGAAGAAAGAAATCAGTGGGAGATTTTGAAAGCACAGTACAACGAATGGGCATTTAGAGAAGAAACCAAGTGGAAACAGAGGGCGAAAGAACTATGATTGAAAGAAGGGGATAAAAATACATCTTATTTTTATGCAATAGCAAGTGCCAAGAAGAGGAGAATTACAATTGACTCTATCAAAGTGGGAAATTCTGCTATCCAAGATGAAAAGGAAATTGGTTCAGCTGCTGTAGAATTTTTTCAGAATTTGTTCAAAGAAGAAGCTTGGAGGTTTATGATTGATTGTAATTGTTTCGAGCAAATTTCAGATCAACAAGCTAATCATCTTGTTAGGCGCTTTTCAGAAGAAGAGGTTAAAAGAGCAGTTTTCAGCATGGATCCTAATAAATCCCCGGGCCTGGATAAGTTCTCAATGGGATTTTATCAACACTTTTGGGGGGTGATAAAAGAGGATGTTATGGCAGCAGTCAAGGAGTTTGAGGTTCGGCCTTGGGATATGGAGTACTTTTAACTCTACATTCATTGTTCTCATCCCAAAAAAAGAAAATGCAGAATCCATATCTGATTACAGGCCTATAAGTTTACTAAATGGTAGCTTCAAGATCATCACAAAATCTCTAGCATCAAGACTAAAAGAAGTCATCGGTGATTTGGTGGACAGTGATCAATCAGCCTTTATTCAAGGAAGGTTTATTCTTGACAACTTTATGGCAGCTTATAAATGTATTCATGACCAAAAGTCTGGACAAAGGAATGTTTGATCTTTAAGATCGGTTTTGAAAAGCTTGTGACCAAATCAGTTGAAGGTGTCTCTACAAAGTAACGCTGCTTATGGGATTCATAGATAAATGGATCCAATGGATTCAAAATCGTCTAGAGACAGCTAGGTTTTCCATTTTGATCAATGGAACACCACGTGGATTCTTTGGCAGCTCATGAGGACTTAGGCAGGGAGATCCCTTCTCTCGTCTTCTTTTTCTCCTTGTTGGACAGGTTCTTGGAATGATGTGGGAAAAGGGCAGAAGGTGTGGGATTATTGAAGGCATGGATGGCAGTACCGGCCGATACCGGTACGTACCGGCCGGTACGTACCGGTATCGGCCGGCACCGGTACCGGGCCGGTACCGGACCGGTACGTACCGGTACCGGTACCCACCGATACCGGTACTGCCATCCTTGATTGAAGGTGTCAAGGTGAGAAGATTAGAGGAGGTGACTCACTTGCAATATGCTGACGACACAATTCTATTATCATCAGCCAATGTGGAGAAGATCAACTAAAGTTTCTTCTTAAGCTGCTAGAAGCTGTCACAAGTTTAAAGATTAACTTCTTCAAGAGTGAGCTGGTCGGTTTGAATGTGCCAGAAGAAAAGAAACTGGCCATTGCTCAGCTGTTGGGTACTAAATTGACTTATTTCCCTATTAAGTACCTAGGTTTACCTTTAACCGATGGGACCCTTAAGTGCTCTGAATGGAATTCACTGGTTAAGAAGTTTGAAGACAGATTAGAGGGCTGGAAAGGAAAGCTTTTGTCTGCTGGGGTAGATGGATTCTATCCAAAGTTGTTCTATCCAGTTTAGCTATTTATTTTCTGTCCATCTTCAAAATACCAGCTACAGTGTGTCAAAAATTGGAATCAATTAGGGCAGTTTTTTTCTGGAAAGGAAAGAGCCCAAAAGAAAAGGGGATTCATAATATTCGTTGGCAGCATGTGTGCAGACTGAAAGAAGAAGGGGGAGCAGACATATTACCTATTCAAATCTTCAATAAAGCCCTATTGGCAAAGTGGATATGGAAAGTAGATGAGGAACATCGGGCTCTTTGGGCAAAAAATCATTAGGAAGAAGTATTCAATTGAATGGTAGATGGTTCGACGATGCTCAGCACAATAGATCCATGTCCCTCTTGGAGAGGTATTATCAGCAATATGGATTTCTTCAAGTGCTCCACTTATTTCAGAATTGGAAACGGCCAGACAACTAGATTTTGGGAGGATACTTAGATAGAACATAGGCCTCTTAAGGAGAGATTCCCAGCCCTGTATGATATCACTTTAACAGCAAATAAAAAAATCAGTGAGCTCCGAGTACAATCAGGGTCTGATGTATATTGGGACATAAACTTCCACAGAGACCTACAAGAGGAGGAGATAAGTGCATTTCTTGATCTGAATTGCTTCTGGTAAACTGTCAAATTCGGGCAGAGGAAAGGGATTTTTTTTTTTTTTTGGAAAGTCAGAGGAAAGGCATTTTAGAAGATGGAATGGGATCCAGGTGGTCACTTTACTGTCAAGACAGCTGCCAAGGTGTTGAACACGGGGAAGAAGGGTTAGCTGGGAAACTCAAGTTTGGAACAAGGGTCTACCCATTAAAATCAGAATCTTTTATGTGGAAGATGGCTTGGGGGAGAATGTGTACATGTGATAGACTCATATTGATCAGAAATAAAAACAGAGATTCATGTTTTTTCTGTGGGATATTTCAGGAAAGGATGGACCATGTCCTTTTGAAATGTGGTATTATAGATTGCATGTGGAAGATCTTTTTTAAATCTCTATACATGCAGCATCAGCAGTTCCATAATGTTCAGAATCTCATTGAAAATTGATCAAGGCTGAGCCCATGGTATCAAGAACACAAATTGTGGAATATGATACTACCAGCCATGATTTGGGCTATATGGACAGCTAGAAACAACAGAATTTTCAATAACTAGTTTGAAAATCCAGCTGAGATCATTGGCAACGCTCTTCGTCAACTGATGGAGTGGAATTTACACATTCCTGGAATAATTCTCAGAGAATCCCAAATCATTGTAGAGCTTAATCAATGGCTCAAATTTTGTGTAGCAGTTGTGGGTCCCGGTCCTTAGATTTTGTTGGGTTGGGGTGGGTTGTTTACCCTGTGTAATTGGTTTGTTTGGTCTCTTTAGTACTTTGGGAGTTCTTATTTTGGGAATAGAAAGTCTTTACTATCTTGGTAGATTTCTTCATATTCCGCTTTTCTTTTTCTCATGTATTTGCTGTCTTTTCATTAATGAATTGCAGCTTTTTGCTGCCTTCCAAAAAAAAGAGAACTCAATGAATGCCTACCAGAGATGAGATCAAATGGAAACAACGGCCTAAAGAATGTTGGCTTCAGCAAGGAGACAAGAACACTAAGTTCTTTCACACAGCAGCAAGTATCAAGAAGAGAATCGTCAAGATTAACAATATTAAGGTGGGTGATTCAACCTACGTTGATGAGTCTAAAGTTAAGAAGGCTATTATTGGCTTTTACAAAGATCTTTACACTGAGGACAATTACTCCAGGCCACACTTTGTAGACAGTCACTTCAATAGATTATCGGAAGAGGAAGCACAGAGTCTTGCAGCCCCCTTTGAAGAACAAGGGGCCAAAGCCGCAGTCTTTAGTATGAAAGCAGAGAAATTTCCAGGTCCGGGAGGGCTTTCCTTGGGCTTCTGTCAACACTATTGGGAGGTCATCAAAGGAGACCTTATGACAACAATTAAGGAATTTGAATCAAACCCCGAGGTGATCAGCCATTTTAATGCTACTCATGTAGTGCTCATCCCCAAAAAAGACAATGCACAAGCCATTGAGGGGTTCAGACCCATTAGTCTTTTGAATAGTTCTTACAGAATCATCACAAAAGTGCTAGCCAGAAGACTAAAGAAGGTTTAGGTAAACTTATTGACCATAACCAGTCAGCTTTCATTCCTGGCAGAAATATTCTTGACAATTTTATGGCGGCCCGTGAAACCATACACGTAAGACCCTACAAAAATCAATAGGGGCATTTATGTAAATAATAAAAGAAAAAGGACATAAATGTAAAATTGTAATAGGGCCTAATTAAAAAGGAGACTGTTGGGCCTAAGCCAACTGGTTAATGGCCTGTTAGTGGGCCCCATTAAATGGATCTAATGGGCCCTAGATATAGGCCTTAATGGGCCTAATTAAAAGGCCTAAATGGACCTGAATTAAAGGCCCTAATGGGTCTTCTTACAGGGCCAAACAGGCCCTGGTTATTGGACCTAAAGAGGGCCCAATAGGAGACACCGCCCTTCTTCCCCTCCCTTCCACATGTCCCCTTCCACCACCTTCTCTTCCTTCCCCTCTTGCCACATGTCCCCTCTCTCTCAGCCACCTGTCCCCTCCACCACCTTACTCCCTCCCCCTAGAATCTTCCCCACCGCCTCCCACCTTCTATAAAAGGGGGGCAGGGGGGGAGGCTGGCCAAGGGCAGCCAGCAGAGGAGAGAGAGAGAGAGAAGGAAAGAGAGGGAGGCTGGCCAAGGGCAGCCAGCAGAGGGGGCAAAGATATATATATATATATATATATATATATATATATATATATATATATATATATATATATATATATATATATATATATATATATATATATATATATATATATATATATAAAGAAGAAAAAGAAGAAGGGATTAGGCCGCAAACACTGGGATTCCGGCGACGACTCGGTGGCGACTCGGCGAGGCCTCGGCAGCAAGTATCCTAAGAGGTAGGGTGTAGAACTTGCATGATCATTAAAGGGAAACTCTGTCAGATTAAAAAGAGGTCAAGGGGAATGTTATAAAACATAAACATAACTTACTATTGCATGACATAGCATGGGCTGAAGGCATGTTGCCTGCATGATTTTGTTGTTTTTTTTTTTAGATTTTATGGTGATTCTCTAATAAAGACATGCATGTTTGATAATTAATATGTAAATCACTTTGCATGAAGAATTCTATTGAACCCAGTTAAAGGGATGAACAATACTCAACTCAACGAAACCTTAATCCCAAATAATTGGGGTCGGCTATATGGATTATATGTTTTCACTCTAAACGATTTTGGTCTACCTCTTCTGAAAGGTTTAAAGCTTTCAAATCATACTGTACTACCCTCTTCCAAGTTAATCTAAGTCTACCCCTTCTTTTCTTCCCCTCATCTATCCTAATATGCTCCACTTTTCTAACTGGAGCCTCCCTAGGACTACGCCTAACATGCCCAAACCATCTCAGTCTCCCTTCTCTCAATTTATCTCAATTGGTACCACTCCTACCTTTTCTCTAATACACTCATTAAGAATTTTATCTAGCCTAATATGTCCGCACATCCACCTTAACATTTTCATCGCGGCAACACTCATCTTAGAGACATGTTGCCCCTTCATCGTCTAACACTCGCTATCATATAACATTGTAGGTCTTATCGCCGTACAGTAGAATTTTTCTTGCAGTTTCATTGGGATCTTGCGGTCACACAAGACTCCCGTGGCAAGTCTCCACTTCAACCATCCTGCTTTAATCATGTGGCTAACATCCTCATCGCACCCTCCGTCTTCTTGGAGGATCGAACCAAGATATTTGAAATTTGTGCTTTGGGGTATTGCCATCCCATCTAAGTTAACTCCCTCCTTTTCGCCTATCCGACCTTCACTAAACTTACAATACATGTATTATGTCTTAGTTCTACTTAACATGAAACCCTTAGACTCTAAGGTGCTCCTCCAAAACTCTAATTTTCTATTAACTCCCTCTTGCGTCTCATCTATCAACACAATATCATCCGCAAACATCATACACCACATAATGTCATCTTGTATATCTTTTGTTAAATCATTGATAACTAATGCGAAAAGGTAAGGACTTACTGTTGATCCTTTATGCATTCCAACATAAATAGGAAAATCTATTGTTTCCCCTCCAACCTACTGACACTAGTAGTTGATCCTTCATACATGTCTTTTAATACTTGTATGTACTTAGTAGATACTCTCTTACGCTCCAACACCCACCACAAGACATCTCTTGGAACTCTATTATAGGATAGAGATTTTCCATCACAAAAAGTTATGAATCGTCATGTGGAAGTATTTATGTTAAGAAATTAATGAATAAAGAAAGGTGGACCGAGTCCATCTAAGCTCTTGTGAGCTATGAAAAAAGAAAAGATTGCAAATTTGTTTAAAACTATATTATATAATGTACACATATATATGTATATAGTATAGAATCTTCATGGCTATGATAACACTAAGATGAGGAATAAAGATTATGGAATAATTCCTTGACAATAATAAAATCCCACAAAAGGGGAATAAAGAGATGTTATAGAAAGAAATGGAACAAGGCATGGAAGCCGTTATGATGATGAAAGTGAGATAAGGTATGAAAGCCTATTATGACGATGAATATGAAATAGAGGCATGGAGGCTTTTATGATGATGAATTCTTATGAAATTGACGACCGATGGTTCTAGGATGATTTGTCTTCTTTTACTAATGAAGAAGTGACATCATTTGATGGCGTGGTTCTTACCGATCTTCGGACTGTGGTTCATATCGATCTTCGGACCATGGTTATTACCGGTCCAGGCTCGAACCGTGGTTTTGGGCAAGGGACAAAGATCCTTCTTGGGTGCATAGATTACAAATAAGCCCCCAAATTATAAATAACTCCTTATACCCATATATAACCAATGGACCACCTAAAACTAAACTTCTAGAACCTAATAACTCTTATTTGAGTCTCCAAACTTAATCTATTAAATCAAGTCATTTCTAAAATATTCTATTCACTCCGTTAATTCAATTAAACCCATAAACTTATGGATCTAAGTCCAATATTCACTAAGCCTTAATTAACCCACTTAGTTAAACTTAATTCACTCATACTTTATCAAGTTATCATCCTTAATCCAATTAAAGTCACTTAATTAATAAATCAATTCGGTTTGATCGAAGTCAAACTCGGTCACGATCGGTTCGAGAATTGTGAGCCGAAGGGTCGAGATATTACATCATACCCTCATTATAACAAATTTCGTCCTCAAAATTTATTAAAACTCATTCAATCTAAATCATTTCATATATGTTTAATCATGCACTCACCATTATCAGGAAAAACATTTCAATTACCCATTAAAAATTACTACTCTAGCACTCACTAAATAAATCTCTATTCTTAAAGATGGTGCCGAAGTTCGCTACAATGATTATCGCAACCTTCCAATCTTATCAACCCAATAATTCTACTGGAGGACGTCTCATAAATCTGATTTGTCATCGAAGTCTTATAAGAGATCAACATTAGCTATCTAAACACAAGTACTATCACTAAATTCTTATTGTACAGTCACTATTCTCCATACTCGATCCAGATGACGGGAGCATTCATAATTTAGATTCATACTTCATTTATCGGTCGAGTTATCCTCTAACGATTCACTCACCGATCACTAATGCATAACAAATTCTATTGACGATCATACAACCTTTATTCGCCTATTCAATATCTCATTCTTGTAACTACACCAATTCTTTAACCATACTCCAAAGCATCGCTAGCCATACACCAACTGAAGCTAATCGAACTCAAATTATGAAATATAATCTCAATACACTGGAGCTTCAAACGGTCTGCTTCATCAAATTCATTCCAGAATTGCCTTGATCTAGACCATCTTTGACCTCTCTATTTAATTTTCTTCTAGTATTCTATGCCATTCCTAAGACATTGCTTGAAACGCAAAACTCCAATTGCCCTAGTAAGATTTTCACTTAGCTCAATTCTATACATTCTTGCTATTTCCTTGTCCTAATAATTATTCCGATCTATGCATCTAAGATCAGTTCATATTCTATTCTTACTCAATCGCATTTCTTCGTATTACTCGGATCGCATCACTATAGTGAGTTCGGAAATATAACGTAACAACATGCATAATAATGAATTACATAATCGAATCTAGGCATACAAGTGGCACTTAATTGATATATATATATATATATATATATATATATATATATATATATATATATATATATATATATAAATTAAAAGAAGCACTATAACTATACTCCGATAATCAACACTTCACTCAGAGGGGCAAAATCTTTATGTCCACGATCATCCTCGTAAGTCAATCCAGCACTCTATAGTCTATAAACTAAGTCAAGCAAATTCCTATCTAGTTCTCCTTCATCTAAAACACTCGCCCATTCACAATATCTCATTAAGCCACTCTTGCCAAGACATTACGAATCTTTCTTGGTCTACCAACAAACACAAAAGAACTTTCTCAAATATTCAGAATCAACACATAGCCTAGATGGCCTTTAGTTAATACCCACATTATTCTGGTTATTATTCTTAACTGTCAACTCACCAATCTTACCTTATCTATCCATGTCTTTTTCGAATAAACAACATTGCTGAATTTCTTCACATGTTTATGTCAACAATACAATCACCTGAGCTAAACAATTATATCTCCTTCTTATTGATTGAATCAACCATACTCTAATCTCACTAATCATGAACCATATTTCAACTCTTATCTAATTATCATATCGTCATTGACTGATACTTACGAATTTAAACTTGTCATTTCTTATTTCTGCAATCATGTCTTCAACTATACTCGAGATAAACCACATGATTTCACGGCTCAAATCCACTCTTATCCAGACATATCGGGACTCCTTTACCGCTATCATAGGTCTGGTCAAATTTCTAAATCTTCACCATCACTCTTACCGAATTCATCATATCGCTCTACCTTACTATATCAAATTCTTTCTTTAACCTTGCTAAGTTAAATGGTAATAAGCGGTACTACGGCCAAATCCCCATGTATCATTCTTTCAATAATTCTCGAACCTCCGTAGTAGACAGTCATCTCAAGATGCTCTACCTCCGTTTATCATCATTCTTTTATTAACGAAGCCACTATGGCCCCAAATCTTAAGGCAACTCATAAGAAGTGTTATTACGATTCTACCAGTTGTTACCATCAAATTTCCAATCAGCATCTATTTCAAATCAATTAGCTCCTACAATTCACCTTCAATAATAGTCAAGGATCTATTATTAAGTCAAATAAGCCTACCGGATATCACATCAAGGATGCATGCCCATCCTCACCAAATCGCTATGTTCTAAAGAAACAATGCAACCATTTGTAGCATTCAAAACCGATTCAATCACTAATCCAAAGACCAAATACAACCATGGACTTCAAAATTCAAATTTCATTCACAAACTGATTTCTCGAAAAATCATTGTCGATACTATTTCATGGTATCGATTCGATCGCAAATTCACAAATCGTTCAAGTCATGACATTCTAGAATCAAATTTAATACCAAGATATCTTAGGTCAATTGATTAAGTGGCCAAGAGTTTGGACATGTTCTTTATGCAATATCATGTACTCATGACTCATCGAGAAATATTTCACTTATAATCTCTTGATTTACACAAACTACTGGCAGACTTGACTCTGATACCAAGTTGTAACATCCAAAGGACATCGAACTGCTCTAGGTTGGCTCCCTTGACTCGGTGTGTTACGGATTCAATGTATAATTCTATTTTAAATGTATGAGAGTAATTAATGCATAGAAAAGAAAACTAGCAAGTGGAGATATACAATGAACAATCAATTAAGTCATTTATACACAATTTTCAAAATGTACAATTAACATGTCCAAAGTGAAATATTAGAAAAGTAAATTATACCAATAATTTCAAGCTGGTCACGCCGCATTCGCAACGCACACTGATGTTTCAGAATAACCTACACCCATAGAAGGGCTAAGTCTCATAAATGAAAGCTCAATAGAGATTATGTGCCCATGATGGCCTACTTAATCTCTACTGAACACAAATCACATAAAATCTATTCAAGTATCGGAATCAATCACTTTCAATGAAAGAATCATCAAAAAATCAATAATCAAGTTCACACTATAATCCATTGCTACTTGTTCATCTATTTATCTTTATTAAAGACATTATCTCATAATCATCGCACACATGATCAATTAGAAAACTATCCATGGGTCCTGAAAAGGTTATCTCGCATGGTTCATATCTTTGTTCTTTCTTCGGTGAGATAACATACATAGTCAATCAAGGCCAAACATAGTGTCAACCTTCTATTTTTAAGCGAGAATCATCTATAAATCATCTCACTACTTTCATTTGTCAATGAGAATTATCTTTAAGTCATCTCATTCGAGCATTCAATCACATGAAGTCGATATCGATACAAGTTCATAATCGTAAGTGAGAATCATCCTTAGTCATCTCATAAGTCATTCAATTATTCATGAAATCTATATCCAAGTTCATTCACATAACTCACATGTATCAACCATGTTCATACATCAAATATCTATCATGTTCATTCATCATATTTCTAGTCATCATTTCTCTAACCCATTCTAGGGCTAGTCCATATATTTCACAAGTCATTAACCCATTCCAAGGTCGTTTCTGAATCTATTCCATAATCATTCATTCAATCCATAATATCTAGAAATGACACGGAACATATCACTAGCATCATCATATCAATATCATATTTGGGTTTAGAACATCGTAAAGGACTCCTTACCCGATCAATGCCGCTCCGCCCTTCTTGGATCCTCGAAAATCTGCGAAGATTTGGCAAAGAAGCAAGGCTGGCTGAGGTACGTGGCATGCTGCTCACGCAGTCCATGCCCTCAGTCGAGGTGAGCATACAAGTAGACTCCATCACTGCCTCTGGTCAATCAAACATCTAAATCCGGATTTGGACATCTAACCCCATCATATGGCTAACCCAGGTCCTGACCTGATCCATCATATGACTAAATTCCCATACCTTTTCCTCTAGGGTACATCATATCGGGTCTTTATGCTAGTGAAGTGGTCATTCTAGTCTACTCATAGGAACATATCACAAAACTCCTTAAATTCTTAGAGAAAGTAATGGTACATAAAGAAAGCCACAAAGTTATTTATGAATCACACTTAATCAATCATAGTCAGGTCATAGAAAATCATCAATTATAGGTTCGAAGTCGATTACAAAGCTTTGGGGGTCAAAACCTCTCATTCCCCCTCCAAGATCACAGTTCTGGATTCAAACGGTCATAATTAGATCAATTATAAACATCATGCATGAATCCCAAGTCAAAACGCATCCACCGGTGGCCAAAATAGGTCAAAATAGTGCCATTTTATTCATTCTGGTTCCAAACCGTCGACCGTTTGGCCAAATGAGAGCCAAATAGAAGCTCTAGCAAAAATGGTCGATTGTTTTAGTCAAAACAGTCGACCGTCTTTGTCAGTAGAAAAACTAGCAGAAACAGTCAGTGGACTGCACTGCGCAATTCCACTTCAGAGGGCCATAACTCACAAAATACACATCCAAATCGAGATCCATATATTTTTTGTATGAAAACTGACTTCATAGGCTATCACATATCTAAATTTTAGCCAAAAATACTAAGAATTGAGTGCACAATAAGTCAAACATTAATACCCTGTCAGAAAACCTGTGCACAGTTTATTACCTATGAAGATGAGATTATATCTCCATGGCTACAGAACCAACCACTATGAGATTTGGTGGAGACATGTATCGATATGTCAAGAATCGCATATAAAAATTTCAAGTTAAATGGTGCACTCTGCACATCAAATAAAATTGAGACGTCTTTAGACCTACATTTCATAGAAAGCTCCACATCCACACGAATGCAAGCTAAACTCCCTCAAATCTCAACCAAAAATAACGAAATTAAATCTGGAGCTTCTTGATGTGAATGTAAAACAATTCTCAAACATGCATCGCAATCCATACACTATATCCACCGTGATGATTTAGGAAACATGCATCGTTCTCTATCCTTAGAATAAGGATGAAGTGCATAGAAAACATGGCACCCAATGCATAATTCACACATCTATAGTCTTATAAAAGACCTTAGATGGAAACCCCACATGGAAAACGTCGTCTTTCACACATGCATACCCAATCTATGTACTTAAACCAACATGCACATCATGAATTAAGAAATCCCACACATAGGCATCACCCTATCTTAGAACTTGATCTCCATCACCCCAAAGCATCTTCTACATCCAATCAAAGCATCAAGAGGTAGGAAAGAAGAACTCCAAGCTCCCCACCTTGGCAAGTCTACACTAAAGCTTTAGTTTCCTCCCAAGAAGAGCTTCAATATCTCACCCCCAAGAGCTTCCAAGCCTCCATGGACCATCACCAAGCCTCCAAACCCACACGAAAACATCCTCCTCCACCCAAGAGCCAAGAGAGAGTGAGAAGAAAAAGAAGAAATGGGTCTATATGCCACCTCTTCCCTATATAAAGAGGTTGGACAAAATTACAAATAAGCTCCCAAATTATTAAAATTACCCCCATACCATTTGTAACCAATGGGCCACTTACAACCAAACTTTTAGGGCCCAAAAACTCTTATTTGAGTCTCCAAACTTAATCCATTAAATCAAGTCATTTCTAAAATATTCTATTCATTCCATTAATTCAATTAACCCATAAACTTATGGATCCAAGTCTAATATTCACTAAGCCTTAATTAACCCACTTAATTAAGCTGAATTCACTCATTATCACCCTTAATCCAATTAAAGTCATTTAATTAATATCCTATCGCTGTACTTTCCAAATGGCCATCGCTCCTACATGTAGGAGTGGAATATCCTCCATCTGGAAAGCTATCTTCAAATGCCAGGATATTGTTAATGCAGCAACCTCACTCACTTCAGGTAATGGGAAACACTTCAAGTTCTGGACTGATGCGTGGGTGCTCAGCTCATCATTTGCCATTCAGTTCCCTAGAATCTTCTCCCTCGGCACTGCAAAAGAAGCAACAGTATTTGACATTTACCAAGGGGGCAACACTCTCTGGAATCTTCAATCTAGCCTCCTAGGAGAAATTTTACTGAGGATGAGCTATCTGAATACATGGATCTCTGCAACATTCGCCAATCAATTCACATCTCTATGCAGGAGGAAGCCAAAAGCTTTTGGACTTGGGACTCTCGGGGGAAGTTTACTGTTAAATCTGTCACCATGATACTCAATTATGGAGGCCTTTTTTTTAAAGTCAAGTATGGAGACCTTATTGTGCCCTGGGCAAAGTTTATTTGGAAGGTCTGGCCTACCAAGATAAAGATATTCATGTGGAAATTTATTCAGGAGAAGCTTGCAACTTAGGTTCAGGTCAACAAATTCAAGCCTAATATCAAAGATACGTGCCTCTTCTGTGCATGTTCAAGGAGACGTCTGATCATTGTTCTTGCAATGTGGAATTATCGACACTGTTTGGACAACCATCTTTGCCTGCCTCAGCCTGAAATGGCAACGGGCTCAGTCAGTTCTGCAGCTAGTTACCAACTGGAAGGGTCTCAACACCTGCAACCAGGACAAGGATACATGGTTCATGCTATTAGGCGCTACTCTTTGGGCTGTTTGGAAAGAGCGCAATGTGAGAAGCTTCAAGCATGCTTTTCCCCACCTCCCAATATTATTAACCACTCCACCAACCTAATCAAGAACAGGAGATTATCTCTCTTTCTTGAGCCGGAGCTGGATTCTTCCTCTTTATCATTATTGTATAAGTGGAGGGACTTCCTTCTTTGACTTTGCTGGAGGAATTCTCTCCTTGATATTCCTCCTGGGGGGGTGGTTTTTTAACTCTTCTAATTGGGCTGGGGGCCTCTCAGTTTTGCTCTGGTCCTCCCTCTTGGTACTCCTTGGTAGCTGACAACAAGTGTAAACCTCTCTTATCATCTTTAATAAAAAATGTGGCAAATGCCACCTTCCAAAAGAAATCAACCCAGAGAATGGACCACACGACACACCATGTTCCGGAACCATGAAACTTTGTGTGGGATCATACTGCCTCAGCTGCAAGTTTGTAGTGAATTGGTCTAACTACTAAGAATCCATATCCAGAATTTGTGAATTTACATATGTATATCATAAAAAGACGAGCTTTACAACCCCATCTAGGGTTATGATAGCAAGAAGGTCAACCAGAGTGCAAGTAGAGGAGGTTATTATAAACATGAAAGGAAAATTGTAGAAATGTAGGATCATGTGAATGTATAGTGTCCTCTTTTAGTCTAAAATGTAGAAGTGCAGGGAAATGGTTAAAGTTGTGTTAGAGATGACTAGTTTTGCCTGGCCTCAAGTACTGTAAATCCTATGACACCTGAGCTACATAAAGGGACTAGGACACCATATGTATTAAATGTCCAATGAGTCTGTCATATGAAATCGGTGGTGTGGTAGTGACCCAAACGTGGGTTAGCTTACCAACCATATGTTGTCATCAAATCAAGGGTCACACAAGAAAAACCCTAGTAAATTTAATAGGCTAAACTTGTGGATTGATGGCTGATATATTGAGTGTCTTGGTGGCTGATGTGACCTGATATTGTGTTGAATCCCGAGTTGAGGTTGAAGTCAAGTGGTGTTCTACTTCTTTATGTTTCTAGGTAGAGAGACACCCTCACAATAGTTTCCTTTTCCCCCTATGACTGTAGACCCTATTTAGGGTGGAGGTCAGGGGTCATTCACCCACTTATGACCCTAGACTCCTCGAGGCCATGTCAAGACCATGGGCAGCCCTACTGATCATGGAGGCTAAGGTCCGATCTCGGACTTAACTGACCTAGAACAATGACTAGATTCTCGCTTGTGTGCACATGATTAGGTCCAGGACGCCACGGTTTTGTAGGTTGTGTGACCCAATTAGTCTTTTTCCTTGCTTTTTCGTAACGACCGACATTTTGTTAGAGGGCTTAGGGCATTAGAAGCAAAGGTCCAATAGAGTTTGCTTACTGCTAGGCCACTAGCATGTACAACTGTGACTAACGTGGTGACAACTTTGTTGCTTTTGAGTTAAATTTGGGCTTAGCTACATCTAGGATGGATTAAATATTCAACCATAGGGTTCAACATAATCAAAAGGAACCCAGTTTACAGTTATCACAGCCATGTCCTAACCTATCATGTGCCTTTCCTTTTGTGTATATGAGATGAAATTGACTATTTTAGCCATGTTCCTTGACAAGTTAGTCAATGTTGAGCATCCAGAGAGTCTAGTTGCCAGACTTAGACGTCAGGTGTAGTTGAGGTTTTTCTTTACAAAGTCCATTCTTTCTGATTTATTTACTTTACTACACATAGATTAGTTGTAACTTGCACAGTAGTGGCTTGCTTATTTTACTATACATAGAGTAGATCTATTTGTTTATTTAATTGTTTGCATATTTCTCTCACTAACCCATGACTAGCGGTAGTGTCCAGGAGGAATCCTACATAACTTGCGACTCAGTGCCACCTTTGTTTTGTTTTGTTTTGTCTTGTATTGTTTGATGGGTGCACAGGAGATCAGAGTAGAAATAGTTCAGTGGCAAAGAATGGTACCTCGCTTTAAGAGCTTCAACAACACTTCCGTAAGGTATTACCTCTTTTATTTGGGATATGAAATTTATGATATTGGCTATGCACTTCCCTTTCAATTGCACTGGTCTCTTTAACTACTGATATATAAAGTTCCTAGCACATGCGTCCACCTAGTATTGTCATTATGTTTCAATTTCACAGTTTGACTTCTACAGATCCCTAAGCCATCATCATATGATTATAGAGGTTGTTCCAACACAGCCCCCAAAGCCAGAAATGTGACTGTCACAAGATCAGACCACCAACCAGACAGAATCAACCCAATCTAGTAAAAAAAAAATATTCTCATATAAATCTAAACCATATTTACAAATCCTATTCCATAGAAATCTAAACCATATTCACAAATACATTATATAAGGGGTTTTATAAAAAAAGTCAACCCTTGTTCACCCCAATCCATAATGCTCCACCTCTTCCAATGTTGCACGTGCCAAAAAAGAAATGGAGGAGGCAGAGAAAAGAAAGGAGAACAGGCATCAGTGGGGTTAGCAATGGCAGTAGACAATGGCAGCTGCTTCAGCCTTCAGTAGGAGTGGTAGATGGTGTGGCACAAGGAATTCTGGCATGGATTGGGAGGCCGGATCGGGACCTGATCAGCTGGAATCGGCCGACTCCGCCGGATCCCACCAATCACAATCCAAATCAGCCGATCCAGATCGAGATCAGCCAACTCTGATTTCCATTACTGTGGCACATGGAAGCTCCCTTCCTCTTCCTCCATCACCACTTTTTTCGTGAAGGCAGATCGTTGTGATGAGCGGCTGGTCAACAGTGATGATACCTAGTTGCAATGGCTGCTGGCAACAGGTGCTAGATCCCTCTTTTTATAATCCCTCATTTTTCTCATGGATGGGAAGTTGGAACAGGATCAGATCATCCTGGGTTTTGGTTCAATTTAACCCAGAATGGCTGATTCACAAAAGAATAGGCTGATCTGAAGCCACATTGGTCAAGTTGGGGCTAATTAAAAAAAAAACGGTCATGCTACATGAACATATGATCCGAAGCCAATTACAAAAAACAGTTCCTTCCTTGTTGAAGGCTTTCGTTAGGCTTCTTGTTCTGGAGTCTTATCTGTACTTGCTTTTGTACTTCTTTATAATTTCAATTGAATATGTGACCATTTTTTGTCACTTTCCAAACAAACATATGCATCAAGACTGAAACAATTTTACATTCACAAGAGATTTTACATTTTCAAGAGTTTTTATCTAGTCAAAAGCAACTGTAAGACATAAAAAACAAGATACAAAAACTTTAGACTAACATCTTAAATCAAGAAAGAAGCAACACTAAACAAATGAATGAAGAACACAAGAAACTAGTTACTATCTCAATTTTTACGCTGAACACCTTCAGAAAAACAAGGGACAAATTTTAGAAGTCTTCAATAAGAACCAGAGAAATGGTACCTGGCAATTATGACCAGTGAGTTGGATAGCCTTCCCAGATAGAAGATTATAGAGAAGCAACTCATTTGGTGCCTGTATCCAAAATTAAACACTCCCAACGATCTAATTAATCATATTTGACAAAATTGACACCAATGTTTAAGAAACTCAAAGCTAATGAAGACACAGAACCATGCCATGATGTACAGTAACAGTATATACATATCCGAGAAGTAAATAATGCACCTCATTGGAGCTACACACAAGCTGAGCAAGTCCTTCAGGATGAAATCTCACATCCAAAACCTTTTGTACACTTTGCTGGAAGTCATGAAAATACCCAAAAAAAAAAGGAAATGAGGTTAGATAGTGCAATGTGAAGAACAAGTGGAATTGGATTTGAGATATTGGCAGGTTAGATAATTCAATGTGAAGAACAAGTAGAATTGGATTTGAGATATTAGCAGAAATGTTTTAGAAAAAAAGGAATATATTCCAGGCATGCTTTTATGACTCTGTAAGAAGGAAAGTGTTGGGAAAATATGGGTCAAGACATGACACTAAGAAATTTGATGCTTACTTCAAATATAACTTCTGATGCAGGAGCAAGACCCATGGAACCGACAAGAGGATATGTTGGACAATAACAACTCGGAGATTATGCACGTTTTTAGTTGGTGGGGGCACCCATCTTGAATGCCACTCCACCACAGTCAAACTATCCGCGTCTCCCTCTGGCTTGGGAATGAACAAGCACAACTAGTCATCTTGGTTCTAGAAGCATTTAAGAGCCATTTACTAACTATCTTGTTTATAGAGTAGCTTTTCATATTTCTATAGTCATTAGAACCTAGAGCCTCCTTATTAGAGTCTTGAGTCTCTTCATATTTCGAAGAGACTATTCCCCACCCAACTTTTTATCCAAACTATGTACTTCCATCTTCCGAAAAGAGAAGAAGAAAATTTTCAGAACTTGCATCCTCTTGCGTGTGATTGACACCTCCGGGAAGGAGCTCCAAGAAGGAGAGGGGAAAGAAGCTCCTGGGGTGAGAAGCCTCTATATACCCATCACCTATCCACCCCCTTCATTTTCCTTTCAGATCTGCACTCCCCCTCAGATCTGGGTGCCACCCCATCTCCTCCATCAAACCCTCCCGCATCTTGAGCAGCAGCAACAACAAGAAGGAACCACAGCTCGGCAAGGACTGGGCCCCATCCTCTCTTGGCCGACCCTTTCTCCAAGCAGCAAGGAGCAGTTGCAGCAGAGCTGGCCCGCCTCCATCACCTACACCAGGAGCTGTCCAAGAAGCCTCGACGGCAGCTGCCCATCTTCTTCCTCCTACCCATGTCTGGGTGCTCCTCTCTTCCCCATCCTTATCTCTTTCCTGGTGCTCACCACCACTCCACGCAGCCTGCATTCATCTCCAACACCACCTGCAAGCATCTCTTCCCCCGAGGTCAGAAGCAACCTCCCTCCACATCCACATTCCCTCCTACACAGCCTTCAACCTCCCATCCCCTTCCTTCGGATCTAAGCTCTCTTCAGATCTGGCCGACCACCCTCTATTCCTGATCGCACCTGCAACCACCCTCCAGGACCTCACCCGCCAACTGCTCAACAAATGCCACCATAGGTGCACCACCAAGCACAAGCCGTTGTCATGTGCACGAGCCCTGCCAAGCACGCCCAGCACACACCCGCACTCGCCAGCTGATCGACCACCTGTCCAGCTGTGCCCCCGTGCATTCTCACACCCTGCTGCGTGCTGCCTCTCTTGAAGCCACGGCCCCTGTCAGTGCTCGCACCTGTCATGCCCCGGCACCCATGCTCAAGCAAGCTTACTCATCTACATGCGACATGTTCGAAGGAATGCCACAACGGACTCTCACACCAAGTAGCATCAACCCTCATCAGCTTCCTACAGGTTAGATAATTCCCTCTTTCCATCATGGACATTTGAAATGTGTCCAATTTGACAAGAGGAACCAAGAAAAAAAGAATAGCATTAGAAAAAAGTATAGCTAATACTTATGAAATATTCATGAGCTAACAAAAGAATGCACTACTCAGATAATTATTAACACACGTCAGCAATCAATGATTCTCTAAGAAACCCTCACCTCAGATCTCCCTACCCCCCCCCCCCCTAGTGGCTTAGACAGCTCTTAAATTGAGTCCTTTTACAAATAAGCCTGTTCATTCCTCACCAGGGCTTCTAACTTCTCAGTCAAGTTCACAGACACACTGCTGATGCATACACAAAAAATAAGATAATATCGAACAATCATCACCCTTGTCTCACAATGGAAGAACATATGCTACTTGAGATCTCCAGGCTATCTCCAACTTGGACACTGTATAAACCTACCACATCCCTCCCTTGAGATACTAAATGCACTTCTACTTTCTCTGTCAATGCTGCACAAGATAAATCCTCTGACACCATCCTCTCACCAAGTACCAGATGCATCCATCATCACTGGACTACAGACACCCATAGCTTCGAATTAGTCAACCTCCTCCACCTTGCATAAATCACATGTAATTTCTGCAAGCCATTTCATCTGAGCCCAAAGCTCAACTGCAAAGAGTTATGCTTGTTAAGTGCACTGCTTAGAGACAGTTATTGCTCACCCTCACATGGAATTTTGGGTCGGATCGGGTCCCCAAATCGGAACCTGGCGATCCCGATCGACTCGGATCGGATCGGCCGAGTCGGTCGATCCAGATGAAGTCTGGTCGGTCTGACTCGGCCGGATTGAAAAACTAAAAAAAAAAATCAGAAAAAAAAATCAGAAACATTGTATACATATGATTCAATGAAAGCAATTAATGTACATCCATAAAAATATATACATTAAAGACAACTAAGGGTCTGATGTCCGGAAGAGTGATGTTGTTTCCTCTGAAAAAGCAAGTGGACAAGTGTCCCAAGGGCCAGACAATTGGAACAAATCAAAGGGGTTTGACAGCGACTCTGCAAAAGCATGGAATTCCACATCTGTGTCAACCAAAGGAGCAATGTTTAATGAGGATCAAGCTTGGACTCCAAAGCCTGATTCCGATAAAGCTGACAAGCTTAGTTGCTGAGACAATCGCAGTGGTTCATTTCAGCAGAGAGATGCTTGGAGTCAAGAAAAGCCTCATGGTGGAGCACATAGTTCTAGCAAGTGAAGTGGCTGGGAGAGATCTAATGGGGGGAGTGCAGAGAACGGCGGATGGTAGCCATTCATAGCATGACAATGTACATCAGCTTCTTGTTTCTGCTTTGATGGTTATGTATCTATTGTGGTTGCTGGTTATTCTCTTTTTGTCTTATATATTGATGATCATCTATGTATATTTTCCTTCCAATGTCTAAAGCCAGTGGCAACCTTTTTTTTGGATGGACCATATTTTAGATCTTTCCTGATAAAAGGCAACAAAGTTTAATCACTTTGTTTGTCCCTAACCTATTCTACTTGAGATTTTCCAAGGTGTAGCCTGTTTTGGGGGTCAAGTTGCCGGGGGCGGGGGAAGGGGGCTGGGGGAAGGGGGGAAGGCCAGCAGCCAGCAACTGTTGCTGGCTGGATCCGCCCCCTTAAGGGGGGATCTGAATTGCGCCCGAATCGGGCCAAATCGGACCGGACCGGCCTGATTGGCCGGTCCGGACCCGATTTGGCTCAATTCAGACCGATTCAACTATTTTTTTTTTAATTGGGGGGGATGAACAGTGAAATCCCCTCCGAATCGGATCGGAATCAGCCGATTCCGCAATCCATGTCTTCCTATGAGCCACCCCAACAAGTCTGCCATCTGCCCTTGACCCTGAAAGATTTGGTCAAATATGTGCAGTGTGAATTGCCTATTCAACTAAAACAATCCACTTATACTTGGTTCATTCACTTGATCTTTACAAATAAGTGCCCCATTCACATCTATTTAAAAACAAATCCAATGAGTCCGCTAAACCATCTTTTCTTCTTGCTCTTTTCATGCAGGATAGCCACCATAGCTCTAAAACTGACAAGTTTGGATAGCTAAACATGAACCAGATCAGCAGTGCCAGAACCGTTCCAATGTTGCTGGTCCTGATTACAAATTGACCCAAAAATAAACTCGTTAGGGCTTACAAGCAGAGATGGGAAATGATGAAAGCTTACTATTCGTCATCAGGGCAATAGAGTAATATACAAGTCATACAACGCATTTCCTAACATGTGCGACTAGGACACCTACCAAACATGAGTTTAACTAGGAGACAAACATTCAGGAAGTCTCCTGTTGGAACCTTTTTTAAAAAAAAAAAAAAAAGAGAAGCAAAAGGGAGGGGGAGAAGCCCCCCACCGGTTCCAAGAGGGAAACCGGTGGGGGGGGAGGAGGATCCCTCCCTTCTCTCCCATTTTTAAATTCAAAGAAAATGGGGGGGGGGGGGGGGGGGGATTAATTAGGATGAAGGGGAGTTAATGGGAATCTTAACCCCATTCACACATGGGTTAAGAATCTCATGTGAACCCTATTTAATACTCATCCTAAAACCCCCTTTCACATCGAGCCAAATCTGGATTTAAGGGGTTTAAACCTTTTTCACATTGGCCCATCCCCCAAATCTGCCACCCAAGCTCATTAATGAGCTCCAAAAAACAGAAAAAAGAAGGAAGAAGTGGGGAGGGGAACCCCCCCACCGGTTTCCCAAAACCGGTGGGGAGACCCCCCCACCGGTTCCCAACCGGTGGGGGGGGTCCATCCGGTGGCACCCCCTCCACCGGTTGGAACCGGTGGGGGTGCCAACCGGTCCCCCCTCCCTCTCTCTCTCTCTTTCCTTTTTTTAATGCTCTCTCTCTCTCTCTCTCACCCATATGATTAAAAAATTAAAAAAAGAGAGGGAGAGGAGGAAGAGGCAACCGGTGGGTACCCCCCACCTCAAGCCAACCGGTGGGTACCCCCCACCTCAAGCATTCCGGTGGGTACCCCCACCGGTTAAGGCTTTGAAGCCTATAAATACCCCCCAAGGGGTAAGAAGAAGCCCCATGCCCATTTGGCCCAAAATTTCCTAGGGGAAACTCTGCCAGTTTGAAAACCAAATCCGGTGCTCTTGCCCGGGTTTGCTGCGATTTTGGGGAGATATTTTCTTGGAGGGCTCTCTTCCTAAGGTTTATTCCTAAGGGGAAGTTCTGCCAAATTTATGTTGTAAAATCACCGTCCTATAAGACGGGATTATGCCGAAATAATGAATGAATGCTACTATTTGTTCTTTGAGCATATGTGTGTGCATGTGTGTTCATGAACCTACTGTTTAAGTAACACTATGTTACTATATTTTCATATGCAAAATAATTAGTTTTATAACTAATTAAAATACATAAAACATATAATTAAATATTCTAAAATATCATTGGCCTCATCCCATACATAACTAATCTTAGATTCATAATTAAAACTTAATAATGAAACATTGAGATATAAAATAATATCTTAAGTTAAAAAATGACTTAAATACTCCACATACTTAATTAATTAATAAAATCTGCGAAAATTATCTAAAATTAATAAAACAAATATAAAAATCAGAAAAATTCTGTAAAAATCAGTAATACTCAGTAAAAATCAGAAAACAAAATCTGGAAATTACATAAATCCAAAATATAACTTAAATATCCTTCATATACCTAATTAATTAATAAAAATCAGTAAAATTATTAAAAAAATCAGTAAAATTTAGTAAAAACCAATAAAAAACAGAGAACCAAATCTGAAAATATATAAAACTCTGAAATGACTAAAATGCCCCTAGAGCTTAACACAAATTACAAAAATACCCTTATGGGTCTAAAATACTTGGAATCAATCCAGAATACTTGGAGTCAATCCAATATATTTGGAATTAATCCAAATAGTTTGGAATCAATCCAAAATCATATAAACACATCCTAAATCTGGGTGAGGCCAAGAGTTTAACCTAAAATATATCTTCATATACATGTGCTGCCTGTAGTAGTAGTGTTGCATGGTATAAGGGCATCATACGGACGGTTAATCAAGGGTTGTCGAGCAGTCGCTCAGCGTAATTAACACTGACCGAGGTCAGTGGAGAGAGGTCATATACTCGAATCTTCGCTTGATTCGAAGTCCCGGATTCTCTGAGGGCTAATCCCAAGCTCTCATAGTCCGATAAAATATAAAACCGACCTATAATTCTCTAGATAAACAAAAAAATGGATTTCCGAATAATCCGACATAGGAGAGATGTGTCTAGGTCATGTCCCGACGAAGGTTTTAGAAAAAAATCTTCGCAAACAGAGATGGCACGTCCGGTGAGACCTCTCTTTCCCTTCATCTCTCCGTCCGGTGATGCCCTCACCACAACTCTACTACTAACTTTGTCATGTCTTATGCAGGTGACTGACTTTCTGCTTAAAAGACGACGATGGCGGCAAGGGTCACGTATGGCCCACTTGTGGTGGCGACCCACGTACGGTGTGGATATCTGACCACACCAACATGCTTTGGGGACTTCCCCGTAGTGATAGGATCTCCATACTTTCTGGGGGTCGTTCCGGCACCGGAGCTTGCTCCGGAAAAGAAGAAGAAGAGGTGCACTTCTCGCTCCAGAACATGCAACAACAGCAGCCGATATGGGCGAGTGCTTGCCGTGAATACCATCAGCATCTCTCCAGCCTCCTCGTCCAACGGGGGGGAAAAGCGGAAGGTTCTAACCGCAAGTCCGTCTAGGACGGGAAAAACTATATTGGTAGGGAACCTGCATATTCGTCTGGATGGCGGGCAACCCATCATTTCTAAGATCCATCATATCCCGACAGTTCCTGTCCAGAATCGGTTCGGGATTCTATTGAAGGTTTGCCAAGATGGGGCAACGTTCGAAAAGAAGAAAAGGACTCCAAAGGACACTGCTTGTCGGGAGCCAATAATTATACCAGAGCCTGTCATGTCTCGAGCAGGGGGCAATGCCACCCCGCGAGCGGGGGGCAACTCCATGCCTCAAAATGGGAGCAAATTTATGCCTCGGGCTGGGGGCAATCCATTGGAGGATAAGAGCCTCCGCATAAAGGAAATGTGGGTAACTAAAAAGGAAACCCGTAAAATTCGCCAGGCTAGGGATACCCTAGCAGAACAACAGCCTCAACAGCTCGTAAAGCTTAAGGGGCAGATAACCAGCTCAACTATCTGGCCTCGTTCTCTACAAGGTCAAAAGATAAAAAGTGCCTATAAGGCACAGGAACAAGTCTGGCAACAGACATCTGTCCTCGAGCGGTTGGGCGCATTGGTCCGATCGACTCACAAAAAGAAGAAAACTGCCAGAAGGACAGAGAATAGTATACGGGTCTACACATGCTACACCTCCAATATCACCAACCGGCAGCCTTCCCAGCCGGAAGACCCAAATGATATCATCAATCTGATGCAACGGGTCGGGCCCATAACCCGTCAAATGGAGCAGGCTATGTGCTTGCTGAATCGAGGAAGCCAGGGGGCAGAGCCACCCCAAATTGGCAGTATCAATGCTGTTGGAGGAGCTGATGAAGACGGGGCAAATGCTTCAGATATTGAAGCCACTCCAGAACAACCTCAAGATCAAATACAACCTCAGACTATAGAGGAGATGAGGCAAGAAAATCAACAACTCATGGCCTTGCTCTATGGCCTAATACAAAAGATGGAGCAGCAGCAAAGGGCAACTCAAGTCCCCCCAGTAAATGCACCACCTCCAAGGGCAGTGCCTATGCCAACGGTGATAAGACCGCAAGCTGCAGATGTCAACTTCAACCCTGATGAGATACAAGAAGATCAGGTTGTGGAGCCCAATCATAATGCTCAGCAATCCCATACTTCTGCAGATGATGCTACGGCATTGCAGAAGCATCTTATTGAGCAAATTGTTGAAGCCAAAATAGCAAAACAAGATGACGGAATAGGCACATTCGACTTATACAAAGTGCCATTTCCGGTACGTCATATGTTCAAGAAGCTCCCGCCGGATCACAATAAGTGTCCCAAATTCATCAGGTATGACGGGGAAGGCTCGGCCCAGGAACATATTGCCCACTATATGAGTGACTTGGGAGAGTTGGCTACTGATGAGGCCTATCTTCTGAGGTTCTTCTCTACCTCTCTCACGGGCATTGCATTCCAATGGTATGCAAAGTTGAAGCCTAACTCTATCAACAGTTGGGAGGAAATGCAGAAAAAGTTTCTCGACCGTTTTAAGGTGTCGAAACGAAAGGTCACCATCACTGAATTGGTGACACTAAAGCAAGGCAGGAATGAATCCGCCACCGACTATATCAAAAAATGGCGGAACCTCTGCATGAAATGCGACAATCCGCCGACCCACGAGGATGCGGTACGATTGTGCAAAAGGGGCTTAAAGCCTGAAATAAGTGAAAAGCTTATTGGCGCAAATGTCAAGAACTTTGATCAACTAAATAACATTGTGACGGAGGTCAAAATATTCTATGCAGACCATCCAACCATTGCCTCCATTGGGGGGACAGTCCCAGAGAAGCAAAATATGGATACAGAAGAGGTCAATGCTATAGACTTCACCTCAGCTGTAGAAAATACAGGGGGCAAGAACAATGTAAATGCCTCAACATCTAATAGAAGGGGATCATATGCCACCCTTAATGAGAGAAGGAAAATGGCTTACTCTTTCATAAGGGAGGATACAAGAGAGTTGTTTAATGTCTGCATGCGGGCCAATCTCTTGATGCTACCCGAACCAAAAAGACCAGCAGAAGTTGGTAAAATAGATGAACCCAACTATTGCATGTACCATCGTATATTGGGACATGTGATAGAAGATTGTTATATCTGCAAAGGGGAAATTGAAATGCTTATCCGAGAGGGGGCCGTGGAGATGGGGAAATACCTGGTAGACCCGCCTCAGCCACATCGAATGCCCAGACAAACATTTACAGCAAATGTCGTCCATATGGATGAAAACTCCTCAGAAGAAGAGCCTACAAATAAGAATATAGATGCCCCTCCAGAGCAGGAGGCAATACCATCATACGCTCCAGCGGCTTCCACTCCAGAAAGGTCTATCGTGGCGGCACTGGAGGAGATTCAGATGAATATGTCACAGCTCTCCCATCAGCAAGTTTCGCCGGAACAGGAGGCAATACCATCATATGTTCCAGCAACTTCCACTCTAGAAGTGTCTATCATGACAACATTAGAGAAGATTCAGATGACTCTGATACAACTCTCTCACCAGCAAATCTCATTGGAGCAGAAGATAAATCCATCATATACTCCAGCAATTTTCACTCTCGGGGGGTCCATTATGGCAGCACTTGAGGGGATTCAAATGAGTCTGGGACAAATCTCTCATCAGCAGTATGAACTCACTCAAGTAATGGAAGGTCTTGCAAGACAATGGACAGAAGTCATGTCAATGGACAGAATCAATAGGGCCTTCTCCTTTGAGGAGCCAGGACCAAAATGCAGCCGTCCTCTAAAGAATAAGGGCAAACTTATCATAGACTTAAATGAACCACCAGAAGCCCAGTACCGAGAGGGAATGGTGCTCAAATGCAAAGGTTGTGAAAGTCACGACAATACTCTCGAGGCCACCGTTGCAGCTAGGCAAAGTTCCCGGGGAAAGCAAGTTGCTGGTGCAGAAACAGGGATAAGTTTTAAAGATACTGAATCCCTGGCAAAAAGGCTCAAGAGACCATACTCCTTTCCAAAGGAAAAGACCAAAGAACTCTTCGAATTATGTATGAGCAGAAAAGCAATTATTCTGCCCAAGCCAAAAAGGGAAGAAGAAATACATCGGGTAGATGCACCCAACTACTGCCCATACCACCGCTTCATCACCCATCCAATTGAACGTTGCTTTATGTTCAAAGATGAAGTAAAAAAGCTGATTCAAGAAGGAAAGATAAATATGGGGAAATACCTGGTAAATCCCCCACAGCCACATACGATTACACATTGAGTGTAATCGCAGATCCATGAGCCAAAAAAAAAAAAAAAACATCATCCTGCAACCCGTCGGGGGACAACGCGCAAAAGTTATGTGCGCCAAGAAAAGTCAATAATGCTCGTGCGCGAGCGCATAGGCTCATAAAGCCACATATTTGTTCCCCGACGGGGGGAGGACTCTCTCGGCCTGCTGAAGGTAGAGTCGCCAATGACGAATAAACCCTTGGTACCACACTGACGGTACAATAATGTCCCATCAAGGGCTACGACCGAGGCGATGATGACGATGACCTCCCGACCCGGTAAGGAAGTGGGAAAACTCGCTCTTCTGCTCGATACAGCCTGAGGGGATGATCCCCGTTCCTGTTATACCCAAGGCAAATACACAGGCATATTCTTGAAAGATGTCACATAATGGTGGGTGATTCACCTTGAAAGAAAATATTTGCCGTCAAGAATATCATGCAATGCAAAATTCTTTCATATTTCGCCCACGGAAGGCGTTAAACTCCGGCATTCGCCCGCGGAAGGCGTTAAACTCCGGAATTTGCCTACGAAAGGCATTAAATCCCAGAATTCATAATTCGCCCACGGAAGGCGTTAAACTCCGGCATTCGCCCACGGAAGGCGTTAAACTCTGGCATTCGCCCACGGAAGGCGTTAAACTCCGGCATTCGCCCACGGAAGGCGTTAAACTCCGGCATTCGCCCGCGAAAGGCGTTAAACTCCGGAATTTGCCTACGAAAGGCATTAAATCCCAGAATTCATAATTCGCCCGCGGAAGGCGTTAAACTCCGGAATTTTGTCCACCTGGGAGGCAAATATATCCCAAAATTTATATTCGCTTATTACAGGCTTTAAATCCTGAAATTCATATTTCGCCCACAGAAGGCGTTAAACTCCGGCATCCGCCTACGGAGGGCGTTAAACTCCGGAATCTGCCCCGGAGGGGCGTTATATCCTGAAAATTTTCATATTTGCCCCGAGAAAACGTTGTGTCCTAAAGTCTTTCCTGGGCGTATGCCAACCCCGCTGACATGCCATAAAGGGGTCGAGAATTTTCTTATCGCCCCGAGAAGGCATTATATCCTAAATCTTCCCCTTGGCTTAAGCTAGTCCCACCGGCATGCCATAAGGGGGTTGAAAAATTCTTTTGCCCCAAGGAGGCATTGTATCCTAAAGTCTTCCCTGGGCATACGCCAGTCCCACTGGCATGCCCTAAAAGGGTTGAAAATTTTCCTATCGCCCCGAGGAGGCAATGTATCCTGAATCTTCCTTGAGCATACACCAGTCCCACTGGCATGCCATTAAGAGGTTGAAAATTCCCTTCGCCCTGGGGAGGCGTCATATTCTAAAATCTCTCCCCTAAATCATGGTCCCATCGGCATAACCATATAGTCCCATGTGCTATAGTCCCGTCGGCGTGCCGTAGGCAGTCGAATTCGCTCCAAGGAGATGTTATACCTTAAAATTGACCCTGATACACGCTAGTCCCACTGGTGTGCCTCAATGGCCTGGAAATCCATATTCGCCTACGGGAGGCATTATATCCTGGAAATTCATACTATATTCGCCTACGGGAGGCTTTATATCCTGGAAATTCATATTCCATGTTCGCCTACGGGAGGCTTTATATCCTGGAAATTCATATTTCATATTCGCCTACAGGAAGCTTTATATCCTGGAAATTCAAATTCGCCTACAGGAGGCTTTATATCTTGGAAATTCATAATTCATATTCGCCTACAGGAGGCTTTATATCCTGGAAATTCATAATTCATATTCGTCTACAGGAGGCTTTATATCCTAGAAATTCATAATTCATATCCGCCTACAGGAGGCTTTATATCCTGGAAATTCATATTCCATATTCGCCTACAGGAGGCTTTATATCCTGGAAATTCATATTTCATATCCGCCTACAGGAGGCTTTATATCCTGGAAATTCATATTTCATATCCGCCTACAGGAGGCTTTATATCCTGGAAATTCATATTTCATATTCGCCTACAGGAGGCTTTATATCCTGAAAATTCATATTTCATATCCGCCTACAGGAGGCTTTATATCCTGGAAATTCATATTTCATATTCGCCTACGGGAGGCTTTATATCCTGGAAATCCATATTTCATATCCGCCTACAGGAGGCTTTATATCCTGGAAAATTCATATTTCGTATTCGCCTACGGGAGGCTTTATATCCTGGAAATTCATATTTCATATTCGCCTACAGGAGGCTTTATATCCTGGAAATTCATATTTCATATTTGCCTACGGGAGGCTTTGCGTCCCAGAAATCCATATTTCATATTCGCCTACGGGAGGCTTTATATCCTGGAAATTCATATTTCATATTCGCCTACGGAAGGCTTTAAATCCTAGAATTCATATTTCGCCTACGGGAGGCTTTGAATCTCGGAATTCATATTCGCCTACGGGAGGCTTTGAATCTCGGAGTTCATATTTCGCTTACGGGAGGCTTTGAATCTCGGAATTCATATTCGCCTACGGGAGGCTTTAAATCCTAGAATTCATATTTCGTCTGCGGGAGGCTTTGAATCTCGAAATTCATATTTTGCCTACGGGAGGCATTAAAGCCCAGAATTCGCCTCTGGGGGGCATTGTGTCTCAAAATATTCGGTCTTCGGGAGCCGTTGTATCCCAAGTCCACGGCTACCTAAAAGCCCCCGTTTCTCGAAGACTACATATATATCCTTATTGGTTCTCAGGGAAGACTCAGTTCCCCACATAAAATTCATTATCGGTTCTCAGGGAAGACTCAATTCCCTACATATAATTTCTTATCGGCTCACAGGGAGGCCTCAGTTCCCTACATATATATCCTTATTGGTTCTCAGGGAAGACTCAGTTCCCCACATAAAATTCATTATCGGTTCTCAGGGAAGACTCAATTCCCTACATATAATTTCTTATCGGCTCACACGGAGGCCTCAGTTCCCTACATATATTCCTTATCGGTTCTCAGGGAAGACTCAGTTCCCTACACAAAATTCATTATCGGTTCTCAGGGAAGACTCAATTCCCTACATATATTTCTTATCGGCTCACAAGGAGGCCTCAGTTCCCTACATATACTTCTTATCGGTTCTCAGGGAAGACTCAGTTCCCTACATATATAATTCATTATCGGTTCTCAGGGAAGACTCAATTCCCTACACATATTTCTTATCGGCTCACAGGGAGGCCTCAGTTCCCTACATATACTTCTTATCGGTTCTCAGGGAAGACTCAGTTCCCTACATATATAATTCATTATCGGTTCTCAGGGAAGACTCAATTCCCTACATATATTTCTTATCGGCTCACAGGGAAGCCTCAGTTCCCTACATATACTTCTTATCGGTTCTCAGGGAAGACTCAGTTCCCTACATATATATCCTTATCGGTTCTCAGGGAAGACTCAGTTCCCTACATATATATTCTTATCGGTTCTCAGGGAAGACTCAGTTCCCTACATACATAAATTCCTTATCGGTTCTCAAGGAAGACTCAGTTCCCTACATAAATTTCTTATCGGCTCACAGGGAGGCCTCAGTTCCCTACATATATTTCTTATCGGCTCACAGGGAGGCCTCAGTTCCCTACATAAATTTCTTATCGGTTCTCAGGGAAGACTCAGTTCCCTACATATACTTCTTATCGGTTCTCAGGGAAGACTTAGTTCCCTACATATATTTCTGAGCGGTTCTCAGGGAAACCGTAATTCTCTACCGAAAAAAAAAATAATAATAATAATAAATGGGACTTAAAAACGAGATGCCCCGACGGACTTAATCAATCTCGTCCTCAAAGGGGTCGGTTAAGGGTAAAAATGTCTTATACCCAGCTAAGGTGAAAACCCGAAAGGGCGCCTTAGGCAAAATCGGGTAACCCCGCTGTGTGAAAACCCGCAAGGGCGTACAGGCAAAAATAAGAGGGGGCTAATACTGGTGAAAACCTGAAAAGGCGCTGGTATTAGTTTTAAATAAAAAAATAAAAAAAAAAGAAGAAGAAAGGAGCTTAAAAATGAGGTGCTCCGACGGACTTAATCGATCTCATCCTCAAAGGGGTCGGTTAAGGGTAAAAATGTCTTATACCCAGCTAAGGTGAAAACCCGAAAGGGCACCTTAGGCAAAATCGGGTAACCCCGCTGTGTGAAAACCCGCAAGGGCGCACAGGCAAAAATAAGAGGGGGCTAATACTGGTGAAAACCTGAAAAGGCGCTAGTATTAGTTATAAAAAAATAAAAAATAAAATAAAAAAAAGGGGGAGAGAAAGAAAGAGAGAATACATGCAACATATAATAAATGGTCCGTACCACTCAAACTTAGCATTTATCTTCAGGAGAATATTTGCGATACACTGGAGCAATGTTGGAGTTCGAGATGAACATGCAGGGTAGTTCGAGTTCTTCAGCAAATGGAAAACTTCAATCCTTTTGAAGAAATTCGACTCCATCTCCGGAATATCAGTCGAAGCGATGTTCGATGGTCGCCACAAAATGGGAGTTCTCCCTCCAGTGAAGCTTCAAGAACATATGCATGCTGACGTAGAGCGGCGATATGGGCGTCCGCGGTACCAGAAAGGACAATGTCCTTCTGATATTGGAGCATAGGGGTCTTCGCAACCCGAGCTGCATAGCCTGCCTCGATAGTATCAATCTCGGCTCGCTTTGGCGAAGAGTTACTCGACAATTAGCAGGAATGGGATATCGTCCTCCCCATGCCTTGCCATAGGAGGGACTCCTTTGAGGGCCATGAAGACAATGACAGCAAGCTACAAGAAGATAGAGAGATAAAATCAGCGCCAGAGAGCTGCAATAAAAGTCTCGAAAAGCAAAAATTGGCCAAGTCCTAATAAAGTCATAGGACAAAGTCAAATTGCTATGAACCAGATATTCGGCCAGTCCAGAACGCTTCGTGCGGAGCTCCTGGAAATGCCAATATAAGGTACTCATACCCCAAGATAGAGCAAATGCCGGAAGAATTAAACGACTCGTCTGTGTGTTCTTAAGGAGTCTCCATGTCGTGAAGGCCAAGAGATCTCTTAGAATCCAAGTAGACGTCGAAAGATTCAAGCGGCATCAACTCTCGCAGAACCTCCAAGTCACGAAGGCCAAGAGGATTCCCATAATCAGAGGGGTAGACGCTTTCAAATATATTCGGAAAGTCGAAAAGTTATGAAAACAGGACTTCCTGGGCATAGTTTGAGGTGTCTAAGTACCAAAATTGAGGGTCATCAGGACCCAGATAAGCTCAGATGGGGCATACGCATAGCAAACCAAAGCAATGTATCGCCGGGCATATACGAGACAACGGTTGACTTCCCCTAATAGCTGTAAATACATAAGGCGAGAAACGGGAATTCATCAAGACAATACCGGCATGCCGCATTTGAAAATTCCTCAAGCATGCAAAATGATGATTCTTGTAGCCGAATGCGGCACGGGGCATGCACCGTCGTCTTCACCTCCGGCACATGTCCCGTGGGGGGCATTTGTTGGAACCTTTTTTTTAAAAAAAAAAAAAAAGAGAAGCAAAAGGGAGGGGGAGAAGCCCCCCACCGGTTGGGGAACCTCCCACCGGTTCCAAGAGGGAAACCGGTGGGGGGGGAGGAGGATCCCTCCCTTCTCTCCCATTTTTAAATTCAAAGAAAAGGGGGGGGGGGATTAATTAGGATGAAGGGGAGTTAATGGGAATCTTAACCCCATTCACACATGGGTTAAGAATCCCATGTGAACCCTATTTAATACTCATCCTAAAACCCCCTTTCACATGGAGCCAAATCGGGATTTAAGGGGTTTAAACCCTTTTCACATTGGCCCATCCCCCAAATCTGCCACCCAAGCTCATTAATGAGCTCTAAAAAACAGAAAAAAGAAGGAAGAAGTGGGGAGGGGAACCCCCCCACCGGTTTCCCAAAACCGGTGGGGAGACCCCCCCACCGGTTCCCAACCGGTGGGGGGGGTCCATCCGGTGGCACCCCCTCCACCGGTTGGAACCGGTGGGGGTGCCAACCGGTCCCCCCTCCCTCTCTCTCTCTCTCTCCTTTTTTTAATGCTCTCTCTCTCTCTCTCTCACCCATATGATTAAAAAATTAAAAAAAGAGAGGGAGAGGAGGAAGAGGCAACCGGTGGGTACCCCCCACCTCAAGCCAACCGGTGGGTACCCCCCACCTCAAGCATTCCGGTGGGTACCCCCACCGGTTAAGGCTTTGAAGCCTATAAATACCCCCCAAGGGGTAAGAAGAAGCCCCATGCCCATTTGGCCCAAAATTTCCTAGGGGAAACTCTGCCAGTTCGAAGACCAAATCCGGTGCTCTTGCCCGGGTTTGCTGCGATTTGGGGGGAGATATTTTCTTGGAGGGCTCTCTTCCTAAGGTTTATTCCTAAGGGGAAGTTCTGCCAAATTTATGTTGTAAAATCACCGTCCTATAAGACGGGATTATGCCGAAATAATGAATGAATGCTACTATTTGTTCTTTGAGCATATGTGTGTGCATGTGTTCATGAACCTACTGTTTAAGTAACACTATGTTACTATATTTTCATATGCAAAATAATTAGTTTTATAACTAATTAAAATACATAAAACATATAATTAAATATTCTAAAATATCATTGGCCTCATCCCATACATAACTAATCTTAGATTCATAATTAAAACTTAATAATGAAACATTGAGACATAAAATAATATCTTAAGTTAAAAAATGACTTAAATACTCCACATACTTAATTAATTAATAAAATCAGCGAAAATTATCTAAAATTAATAAAACAAATATAAAAATCAGAAAAATTCTGTAAAAATCAGTAATACTCAGTAAAAATCAGAAAACAAAATCTGGAAATTACATAAATCTAAAATATAACTTAAATATCCTTCATATACCTAATTAATTAATAAAAATCAGTAAAATTATTAAAAAAATCAGTAAAATTTAGTAAAAACCAATAAAAAACAGAGAACCAAATCTGAAAATATATAAAACTCTGAAATGACTAAAATGCCCCTAGAGCTTAACACAAATTACAAAAATACCCTTATGGGTCTAAAATACTTGGAATCAATCCAGAATACTTGGAGTTAATCCAATATACTTGGAATTAATCCAGATAGCTTGGAATCAATCCAAAATCATATAAACACATCCTAAACCTGGGTGAGGCCAAGAGTTTAACCTAAAATATATCTTCATATGCATGTGCTGCCTGTAGTAGTAGTGTTGCATGTTATAAGGGCATCATACGGACGGTTAATCAAGGGTTGCCGAGCAGTCGCTCAGCGTAATTAACACTGACCGAGGTCAGTGGAGAGAGGTCATATACTCGAATCTTCGCTTGATTCGAAGTCCTGGATTCCCTGAGGGCTAATCCCAAGCTCTCATAGTCCGATAAAATATAAAACCGACCTATAATTCTCTAGATAAACAAAAAAATGGATTTCCGAATAATCCGACATAGGAGAGATGTGTCTAGGTCAGGTCCCGACGAAGGTTTTAGAAAAAAATCTTCGCAAACATCTCCCTACTACAACTATAACAAAGAAACCAAAAGGACAAATATAAAAGCATATAATACTCGCAAAAGCCCCCCTCAAGCTTATGGTTGATCATTAACCAAGAGTTGCCAACCAAAGTCTTGAAGTGCAAAGTCATCTGTGATACAGCAGTCACAGCTTGCTCAGGAGGAAGAGCAGTGTGCCAGAGAAGTATTTGAAGACTGGATTACTACAGGGTTTTTTTTTTTCTTGAAAAGTGACAAAAGTCACAAATTCATTGAAATGAAAAGCAAGTAATACATGAGCTGAAGAAAACTTAAAAAACAGAGACAAAGAAAGGACAAGAGAAAAAAACCCATAGGTACGCAGAAAAGATATCCCGAACAACATCTGACCATCACATATTTATACAGGAGATAAAAGACAAAATTGGGTCAGGTATAGATTAACCAAATCCCTAAGAAAGAATGGATGTCCACTGAAGTGCCTGTTGGATTAAGGAAGACTGGGTACGCATCTGAAAATTCCCAGCCTTAAACCATAAATTCACCCAACTGATAGCTCCATGCAGGATATCATATGAACTGTTAAAATGATCAGTACACCTTCTGCCGTTCCTTTCCAACCAAACAGCTCACAATATTGCCAGAAGAAACAAAGTATGTATCTCCTTTTCTGGTAGAATGGGACAACTGTCATTCCACCATTTGAACAAACAATGTACCTCTTCCACATCATTCCATTGAACAACCATTAGTCTACATAAGATCTTCCAAACGACATTAATAATTCCACAGCCACAGAATAAATGGTCTACATTCTCCTCAGTCAAACCACAGAACATGCATGTTGAGGTATTAATATGGAAAAGAGATCTGATTCTGTCACTTGTGGGAAGCCTTTTCCATGCTATTCCCCCCACCCCCACCCCAAAAAAAAAATCTTTACCTTGTTAGGTAGGACTTAGGAGCTTTGTCCACACAATATCCTTCCACCATACTCTGCACCCCCTCCCCCCTCCCCCCTCCCCCTACTCCAACAATTTAGATAGAAAGTTAACAGAGAATTTTCCTTTAGATTCCCATCTCCAAGTTCATTTGACATCCTGATCATCAAACAGTTGGATCTGGTTCAGATCATTGAGCATAAACAGAAAGTCTTCCATCTCTACATCTGTAAGGTCTCCTCTAAAAGTAATGTTCCTGTAACGACCGCCTTCCCTAGCATAGGTCTGATTAACTGATTTTCCTTCGCTGCTGCAATGCTATATAAGTTGGGACATTTTGCAGCAAAAGCACTCTCAGCACACCATCTATCTTCCCAGAATTGGACGACTTTGCCATTTCCCAGCTAATATATGGAGGAGGTCTTGGTCAGGTCAAGTGCACCAAAGATATTCTTCCAAATGGGTGCGATATGAAATATTAGCATGAGAGAGACACCATCTGCTGGCATTAGAAAAGTAAACCTCCCTTACAGTCTTCGCCCAGAGGGAATTATCCTCTTCACCTAATCTCCACATCCACTTGGCCAGCATAGCCTTATTAAATGTGGAAATTTTAGTTAGGCCAACCAGCTGCCTAGTGCAGTTGGTTCACCTCTTGCCTCCCAATTTGGAGGTCTCAAGTTCCAATCCTGGTTCGAGCCTAAAAACTCCCCTGGGATATTTTTCCATGGTCCGTAGGCTTACTTCCTCGAATGATCAGGTGGCCCTGGATTTCTTGCCTAATTAGGTGAAATTATCGACCAGTTCAGAATTATCTCCAACTCTGGAGGATCTCTCAGGCTTTGCCCCGGGTCACATGTAAGTATCTATACCGGTTCAAAAAAAACACCCCCTTTCCTTGCTCTTATAAACAAGATCCATTTGATCAAGTGCAGTCCTCTCCTCTATTTTCCGCCCCTAGCCCTAGGGGTGTTCACTATTTGGTTCAACCCGAAAAACCACACCGAACCAAACCAAATTCTCGGTTTGGTTTGGTTTGGAAGCCACCTCGGTTCAGTTCAGTTTGGAAGCCCCACAACTCACAAAAACCCAAACCACACCAAAAAACCGAACTACTTCATGCTTTGCATAATCCCACCACATTTAGAATAGAATATTCTTTCAAATGTAAGATGCCACAGCGGGTAAACCATCACGTGTTTCACATAGCCAATGTTGATCCTTGACAATTATAAGGAGTACAGAAATCTTTAGATTCCAGGTATAGGACTAAAGGTTACCCTGGCACTTGGCTATTGCGTGTACACTGTGCATGTGGACTGTGCATTCCTGGCGTGGGTTTTAGCCCCACATCGAAACTTTTAGAAACGTTAATAAATAGATGGTCAAGTGTGCTCTGCATGAACCATGGTTTGCTGTATCCTACTGAATTGGGCCGATGCATACGAGTCGACTTGTATCTGGGCCGACCCGATCCGCTAGGTCACTTGACCCGGCCGATACACTATGGGCCGTTTGTGTATCGGCGCGTATCGGGCCGACTCGTGCCGGATTGCATGACACGGGCTCAAGCCAGTGTGATTTGGTGGTGCGTATCGGCGTTTGCATGACTATGGGCCGTTTGTGTATCGGCGCGTATCGGGCCGACTCGTGCCGGATTGCATGACACGGGCTCAAGCCAGTGTGATTTGGTGGTGCGGTTCAGTGAGAGTCATTGCGATCCGGCCCGATGCGCAAAGTAACCCTTCCCCTCTGTGTGCTGCGTCTCTGTTCACGCAGAACGCAGCAGTCGAAGCCTTTGACACTCTTCAAGCCCTTCCCCCTTCTTCTTTCTCCACTTTTTCTTGAGGGTTTTGGTAGATCCAAGGGTTTTGAGGTGATTTTGTTTATGGAGAAGGCATTTTCAAGCATTTTTCATCCAGTTTGAAGGCTTGGAAGAAAGATATGCATCAGAACCCTAAAGATTTCTTGTTTTCATCTTCTTTGGTTGTTGTTTGATGTTGTTTAAGCTATTAAAACATGAATAATAGGTTGATCTATGACTTATTTTTTATTCTAGCATGAAAAAACTTAGATGTGATCAAATTTTGGGATGATTTTATGGGTTTTGGTGATCTTTTAAAAAATATAGAAAATATAAAGAAAATAGAAAAAAGAAATAAATGAACCACTTATGTGATGATAAACATAGATCTATCATTTTCACTTGTTTTGATGAAATTTTGATTCAAAATCTAGCATGTTGAATAATTTATTATTATATATTTTAAAATATTAAATAAATACAAAAATGTAAAATAATTTGTAAAGTGTTAAAAATACATGTTTAAGCATGACAACTTTAAATATCTATATTTTTTATAATTCTCATTAACTTGTACCTTAAATATAATCAAATCGAGTTAATGTAATGTTTATACTTTATAATTTAGATTTCATTTAATAAATCAAAAAAGTCTTTAATAAAGTTATATACTATACTAAAGGGGTTAAATGTTGATCAAATTTGCAGTGAAGATAAAAAGGTATTAAAATTTAATTACATGCACTTTTTCGTTTTTTAGGAATGAATTAAATAATTTATTACCATTTATTTAGAATTTTAAATTATTAGTATAAAGTTAAAAAAAATATGATAGTTACACAAACTTTGTGCATGCCTAAAATTATGTTTGTGCACATGATTAAAATTTAAATATGTACAATTAATATTTATAATTTATTTACTTATTTATGTCAATAAATTATTAAAAAATATAAAAAAATAAAAATTTAAAAAAAGTATATTAATAATTTCAATCTAAGAAAAAAAATTATCAAGACTTCAAGTCATACTCTTTTTAGTTCTTATATCATATAATGTTGGTAATGTTTTTCTTTTGTTTTTTGCAAGTAGATGGCCACCCCACCCCCATGTCGAGAGTCCAGAGATATCGAAAGGCTTCATGGGACCATGGTTGATGGCAACAAGCATAAGTTCAAATGCACCTATTGTCAGTTTGTTGGACAGGGAGGTGGTGTATCTCAGTTGAAGAGGCATCTTGCAGGAGGAAAAAACAATGGGGTATAATGAAGTCGCTGCAAAAGTATTCCCAGGAAGGTCAAGATCCACAGAAGCTCGCTTAAAGAAGACTGCAGAGAAGGAGAGGGCCAAAGAGATTATCTTCGGAGTTGATCGACGATGACGATGATGATGATGATGAGGTCCAGGAGGTATATGGCCGTAAGTCTCCATCTCCTCGTTTTCAACAAGTTATGGAGCACAGTAGCGTTGAGTATGGGGCGAGATAATAGATGAGATCTCAAAGGGTTCAATTTGAGGGGTCATAGCATCATGCTGGTGAATCATCAGGTGCTGGTGGGAGCTCCTCCAGGGAGGACCAGCAACAATCCAAGAATATTCCTTTTATTTCACTGCTAGTCCACCACCTATGAAACGGCCTCAAAAGCACAAGTCACGCACTTCTGTTGAGGGGGTGTACCCGTACATGTTCCCTAGGGATCATGGAAAACAAACCAAGGTTGATGATGCGTACAAAGAAGAAGGGTCTGAACCGGCCTGAACCAGCCTAACTCGTGCAAGTCAGCCCGAGTCAATCTGAGTCGGATTAGTTCCGACGCGTATCTGGCCAGACCCGATCCAATCTGGATCTACGAGTCGGCAAACATTGGCAGGAACTAACCGCGTCTGGCCCAATGACACATGGTGTGTGTGCACCATTTGTTGTGCCGCCCATCCCACCTATAGGTTTCATTTCAACAAAAGGGTACATTTTTTGGCAGATTGGCAGCTGGGCTTGGCCCAGCAGAAAGTTTGGTGCATGGTGGTCTGCTTAAATGGTCTGAACTGGTTTGGTTTCTAAGAGTGAGTCGGTTTGGTTTGGGTTGAAAAAAAAAATCCCTCTAAACCAAATCAAACCGACACATCAACACCCCTAGCCAGCCCAGAAAAAAGAGCTTAATATACTCAATAATTTTCTCCACAGTTTTAGTAATGTTAAAAGTGGACAGATGATAATTGGCCATGGAAGATATGACTGTTTTTGATAGAATAGCAAAATTATAACCAGTTAGACCAAACAAATTTGCTGACAGAAACATCTGGGGTGGACTAGGTCTGCTAAGCAGCCAATTGAGTGAAATCTAGAGCCATGACAAAAATAAAGAAAATTGTCGAAGATGAGCGCAAAATCAATAACAACAGCAGGAGCATGAGGTTTGATAAAGCAAAGAGCAACCCTTAATAAGATGTTCCCACCGTAGACAATATTGGAATAATGAACATTTGTTGCAGCTAGATCGTTGAACCGGCCAAGGGATATAACTGGACTAAAGTTGTAGATGTCACCATAGATGCAAAATCAACCAAACCAAGAAGAAAAATCAACCAAACCAAGAAGAAATACAATGGAAGAAAGGCCTACAAAAAGCTCAAATAAAGCTCCAAACAAAGAAGTAGACTCAACCAATGAGATCAATGTGTGGACCCTTGGAAAGCTATATAGCATAGCAAGCCCAAAAGCAAGTTAGACAGCAAAATAGTCCCTAGTACCTTATGAATGGAACTGAGTAGACGAACTTGGTAGAAAGGCCTACAAAAAGCTCAAATAAAGCTCCAAACAAAGAAATAGACTCAACCAAGGAGATTGTGTGAACCATTGGAAAGCTATATAACATAGCAAGCCCAAAAACAAGCTCATAAATGGAACCGAGTAGACAAGTAGACAGCATTCAAGTGATCAGCACATCGAAAGACTCTAGATAGGTATAAAGTGTGTAATGATGTGGAAAGCTTAACCGAACATGAAACATCCAGAAACTCAGAGGCAGGTGCTAAATGAGTCGAAAGAGTTGGAAAAGGGGCTGCTATACACCACTCTTGCTGTACTGCTTTCTACCATGGAAGGCTCAAAAGGGGAGTGTAACTTTAAACTCTGCTTTGGGGTCCATTGGAAGGAAGTCTTTGAGAGAATTATATGTGTGCACCCTCTTCCTGTGTCCATTGAGGACCTCTTTATGGGTTGGAAGAGGGAGTGGAAGGAGAAGGATGATCGCAAGATGCAGCGGCTGATTCAACATGCTACTCTGTGGTCCATTTGGAGAGAACGTAATTCCAAGATCTTCAGGAAGGAGTCTTGAGTCCTTGGAGAGTCTAGTAGCTTTTATTTGTGCTATAGCCTTTGAATGGGCAATCTTTCGTGTTGTGCTCAGCACCATTCTTCTTCTATTTTGGCACCCCTGGAGATGTAGCAGTTGCCACACCACCTTAGTGTCTTTTGTATAGGCTCTTTTGAGAGCTAACACGCCTTTGCTTGTACATCTTTTTTTTCAATCTTAATATACTTTTCTGGTACTATCCACTTCCAAGAAAAAAAAAAAAAAACTCTAAACTCCACTTTCATGCAAAGAATCTAGCCAAATGGAGTTAATACGGGCCGCATAAGCTCAGACCAGCTGATCTGACTAATTTCAAGTCCAATTTTAGGCCGATCTTGACCAACCCAGTTTTTTTTTTTCATGTTTCTTGCAGGATCAGTTTACAAGAGCCAAAATCAGATTGGCCCCTGCCAATCCCAATCTGTATTAACAATCCTATAATCTATGCCTGTGCATACACAAATAAACCATAAAATAACATAACTGACTAACCTATATTAGTCCTCCCAAGCCCATCAAGAATCGTACTGGCAGCAACAAAGGATCATTCAAACTGTTCAACCATCTTACCACCCTTCCTTTTTCCTGCAGCTCCTTTACTGCATTGAGTAGAGTCCCATGAGTCATTATCGAGCAGACAAAGAGCACTCCTCCAGACTGTCAAATCAGATCTCCATCAAATTCCTCCCCCGCCCCCCAGATCGAAGCATGAGGAACATGGTTTCTTCATGGAAATCCAGTTTTTTGAAAAATTCAATAACTCCTACTGCACCAGTGAAGTACAAGTACAGTCCAGTGCTTTAACAAACATGCGGGATGAGAACAGTTATCTGACCTGCCAAGTCAACATATTATTTGAATAGCAGCTGAAGCAGTTTAAATCCATCAGATGTCAAAAACCCATGTTCACGATTTTTCATGTTTGCCATTATCTATGGGAAAATCATAACCATCATTCACCAAGTGAACCCTCAAACAAAATCCTACAAAGCCATCAACCCATTTGTATAACCAGTCAGACAAAAAGTTTTCAAAACAGCTTTGCATTTCTTGCAGTTAAATTTTACTGGCAGAATCTTCTACTTACATGTAACTCACTTGCAGAACAGCAGATATCAACATGGAGACAGGCTACAATAACAAGGATGTCATTCGCACATAAAACAACATGACTAGCAGCATTTTAACATACATCTGTTCTGCCAAAAGGCTGAGCAACAGCAGCACTTGATGTATATGCACACCAAGTAGGAACCCAAGAAGAATAATTTCTTCGTCCAAACAACACAGCAGGCCCTCCAAATTGCCTCCCAAGTGATTTCCAGCCTGTAATTAAAGAAGCAAGACAGATATTGAAGTTAAAACTCAACGAAATGAATCTGCTCGATGCAACTAGGCATTCTAGAATTAAGGTGTCAGAAAATGAAATATCTAAGTGCAAAAAGTCAGCAGCAAAAGCAAAGAACATGCCTTCAAGAAATGGAATCCACTTTTCCTTACTCCTTCCGGCATAAGCACCACGAGTGCAAGCGACTGCCCAACTAGAACCACATTCCCGCCCTTGCAAGCACTTGATGATGTTTCTTGTTGATGTTAATAAGGTTGCAGATTTTCCTGTGCATAACATCTGATATGAATCTGAAATCACATCCTTGTGCATAAAGCACATTTACTTGTTGCCTTACAATTTAAACTTGAGGATTCCCCAGTTTTAGGATGGTCCTCCATAAGTAAATGCATCTTACAAAATTTATGGAATTTTCCAGTAAATAATGGTGAAACTCACTAAAAGCAGAAAAGAACACAAAGATATCAACCAAATTAAAAGCATACCCACACACACAAACAACCAGCTCGTTTGCACAAAGGATGAAGAAGGTAAATATAAATTGTAGGGTTCCACAGAGAAACCAGAAGACATTAGAAAAATGATTAGCATAAAGGAGAAAGCTCAAACCTGCATCAGAATCAGAGTCACAATGCTATGTCCTGCATTACATGCACATCTCACTTAGTTAGAATGAGCTCATTAAGCCCATTAAGGTATTGGAGATCAGCCCGGTAAGTAGCGCATTTGCTGTACACGGATCTCTGTGACACAGGTCTAGTATTTTGCATGCAGCTCATAGAAAACTTGATTTGACATGAAACCACTTCCATTGGAAAGAGGACTCAAATCTACAATTTATAGAAGACATTTTATTAATTCCAACATTTATGTGGGTCTAATTTGCAAAGTTTTGGGTGGATATGTTTGCAGAATGGAAGCTAGTCTTAATAGCATTAGGATTTGAACTAATTTCATGGAGGAAAAGTCTAATACGAGGAAACCACATCCAAGGCGGATTGGGAGAAGTTTAGAAATTCGATTAGAATTAGAGTTTCTGCAATTCATTATAAATAAGCAGAGAACATCATGAGTTCTTCACTTCGTTCTAGAGCTTCAGATAGATAGTTTTGGTGAGATTTGAAGGAAACCTTGAGTGTTAGGGCTTGTGTACGTGAGGGGGAGCTTTGCTAACTCAAGCCACTTCTCAGAAGACCAACAGGACAAAGGGAGAGGCCTCAAGGAGGAGGAATTGCCAGGAGATTGCAAAGTGAAGTATAAAATCCTAGAGAGAATCCTAGAGAGACTCTTTGCTTCAAAAGGTAAGCATATGATTGCCCTAGCCCTTGCTAACTCAAGCCACTTCTCAGAAGACCAACAGGACAAAGGAAGAGAGGCCTCAAGGAAGAGGAATTGCAAGGAGATTGCTAAGTGAAGTATAGAATCCTAGAGAGACTCTTTGCTTCAAAAGGTAAGCATATGATTGCCCTAGCCCTGAGTCATTTATCAATTTATGTTCTTCTAATTTGTTTTGTTATACGTATGAGAAAATTTATATTTGAGTTTTTTTTTTTGAAGGTGACAAAATTTATATTTGATCAGTTGGTTGGAAGAACGGCCGACCGTTTGACTCGAATGGTCGACCAGCCCAAACAGAACACATTATAAGCGAATCGATCAGGAATGGTTGACTGATCCCCTAAAAATTTCTGCCAGTAACTCTATGTTGACCCATTTAAACCTATTCCGATCCAATCAGCCATATTTAGGATATTTTATGTATGGCAATCATGTGAAACATCATATTTGACAATTGGATCATGATTATGAATTATTTAGCATTTTATTATTTTTTGAAATGTTTGTTATTTATTATCTAAAACTTCAATATTTGGCAATTTAAAATTAAAGTATTGTTTAGCTGCAAAAAATTATGAAATTAATCCCACACCTTCAGACATTTTTCAAGGAAAAAGTGGATTGTGCCACCAATTTTATGTAATACATAGAGGTAGTACAATCAGCAGGGGGCATGGATGGCAGTACCGGCCGATACCGGTACGTACCGGCCGGTACATACCGGTATCGGCCGGTACATACCGGTATCGGCCGGCACCGGTACCGTGGGTACCGATCGGTACCGGGCCAGTACCGGCCGGTACCGGACTGGTTTTGGGCCGGTACCGACCGGTACCGGGCCGGTACGTACCGGTACCGGTACCCACCGATACCGGTATCGGTACCGGTACTGCCATCCTTGGCAGGGGGAGAGGAGAGGTTCCTCTACCTCCGAAACAAAGACACTAAAAAGACCTCTCCATTACAATAAGTTCATCTCCTTCCACTCATCAATAGAAACCATCAAGAGATACCTACTCCAATTATACAATAAATACAAGACTCTAGTAGATATGTTTTCAATATAAATTCTACTTCCCCCGAAAAATGTAGACATTATGCACCTTCCAAAAAAAACTGCAGTCGTTATGCTCCCTTCAGATGCTCCAGCAAACAGCATGACGAACGATACTAAGAATCCTCACAGTTTGCTGGAGCATGTGGAGGGAGCATTTGAAACCAAAGGCTGGGCAAATGCAGTCATCATTTGTAATTGACCCAGTTCTGCAGCCTTCGAAAAAATGCCACATCTGTCGTATTGTATTGAAGTTGAAATTGACAAAACATTTTGCCCAGCGCCCTCCAAATCTCCTTAGTTAAAGGGCAGGAGCACATAAGGTGGTCTGCATCATGCTATCATGAAGACAGTGCTTCTTGAAGCTGAAATCGATAGAAAACATTTTGCCCAGTGCCCTCCAGATATTAACAGACCATCTTTTGATCATCTCCTTAATCACACATTGCTTCCTGCTATCATGAGGATTGTTTTTTTTATTCCATATGATTTGCACTTCTGGATTATGTTAAAGGTTGAAATGGAACTTTCACGACCCTATATGATTAAAAGAATATCAAATTTACGTGACCAAAATTATGAGTTTGACCACTGTGATAACATGCTTAATTACTGTAAGATACGTGGAATCTATATTTAAATTATGCTTGTGGAACATTGAATCTTAACAAGAGTTTTTTATTTCACCCTTTAAGCATCCATATGAAAGGTTATAGCCTATAGGCAACAGGAGTGGAAACTAAGAGACAAGCTTGGATTTAGTTAGTTGGATTGGAGTATCCACAGTGCTCTATCGTAGCCACGACCTTAGCATTATTTACCTAGGTGTTTCGGTATCCATTTATTTTTCTCCTTGTGTTGTAGTTTAGGTGCATATCCAATATGAGTGAGATGACATGAATAATTAATAGGTTATGCAATAAGTTACTTGCCCGCCGTTGCGAAGCCCTATGCAGAGCAAGCTGCTCCTCTCCCTTTCACAAGCTTATGGAACTGCCATGAGGAGCATGAAAAGGAATCAGAGAGCAACAGGGAGAGGGAGTGTGAGTGATCATGGCAAGGCCAGGAGTGCCCGGAGAGGCAGGAGAGGAAGCAAGGTAATGGCACAACAAGGGAAGGCATGGAAAGATGGATTTCCAGGAGCAGGTATCTCATCAAATCTCTCATAATTAGGTGCTTTGGATGTTTGGCTCCAGGCCATCATATCTAACAGTGCAAGAACAGAGTGGTTTGTTTGAAGTGCAGGAGGATAGGTCATTTAAGTTATTGCCTGTATAGTTCCGACTGCAGCAACCAACAAGGATGCAAATCAATGGTAATTCAAGAAATGGCAGCACTGATAGCCTGGAGATATTTCATGATTGGAGTAATGATATGCTTGAACGTAAGGCAGCTATTCTTGGTATGGATGTACAATAATGAAGTGAGCTAATTGAGGAAAGTTTGGGATTCTACCAGCAATATGCCACCAAGGTCAAAGAAAAGTGTCTCTGAAGGATGATCATGATATACAAAGAGAAGCTAAGCAGCCATCTTTGGGCATCAAGAGAGGACAAAGGAAAACTCTTTCATTGCAATGATTCTTGTCACTTGGAACATTAGAGGTCTAAACGATTCCACAAAAGAGTTGGCAGTTAAAGAAATCATTTAGAGATTGAAAGTGGAGATTATCTGTCTGCAAGAAACAAAAATCAAAGTTCTTAATAAAGACACAATTAAGAATATCACAGGTTTGACGGAGGTAGCTTTTGTATTTAGAACAGTTATGGCTTCTCAGGAGGTATACTTGTTACCTGGAAGACATTTGTGGAAGGGTCAATTGTTGCATATAGGTGATTTCTCTATTTCTCCTAAGTTATCCAACAATTCTGGGAATGAGGGCTGGATGTTCACTTCAGTATATGGGCCCTGTACCAGTAATCAGCCAGAATTGATGTGGGAAGAATTAATTCAGATCAGTTGAGTTTCAAATTTCCATGGTGTATTGTTGGAGATTTCAATGAGGTCAAGTGTCCTAATGAAAGGAGAAGAGGAAACAGAGTTACCAGAGGTATGAAACAGTTCAACCAATGGATAGAAGATAGCGGTTTAATTGAACTGCATTTAAACAACCAACAATTTACCTGGAGCAATGATAGAGAGATTCCTTCTTTATCAATGATTGATAGAGTACTTGTTGATAGGCACTGGGAAGATATTTTTCTTTATGCCATGGTTTCTTGTCAGCTCAGAACCGTGACTGATCATAATGCTTTAGTACTGGTTCATAATAATGGAAAGAAGAAAAACTATCCTATCAGATTTGAAAAAGTTTGGTTGGAATCTGAAGATTTAATCAAATTTGTAGAAGAGAGATGGGGAAACCTAAGTTCTCCCTATCAAGGTGTAAGAGGTCTAGCAATCAAAATCAAAAGCCTAAAAGAAGAGATAAAATCTTGGGGAGAAAAATGGAGAGAAGAGAGACAGAGGCACAAAACAGAGATGTTAGAAAAGATACAAGCTTTAGAGAAGATTCAGGAAAGTAGCATCTCATCAGTTCAACAACAGAAAGAATTTTCTCACAAAGTTCAAATTTCAAATTGGATAAGGGAAGAAGAATTAGATTGAAGCAAAGATCAAGGGTGATGTGGCTTAAAGAAGGAGACAACAATACTGCCTACTTTCATAAAGTTGCCAATGGCAGAAGGAGAAGAAAACATATTTCAGTCATCGAGAAAGGAGAGTCATGGTTGACAGATGAATCATGAGAGTAAGATAGCTGAAGAAATTATTACTTTTTACTCATCATTGCCTACCTGGGTGGATCTTGAAGGGGTTCATTTATCTGAGGAGAAATTGCATTATTCAAAAAACAAGGTGTCCGAAGCAGAAGTTAAGAGTCTATGTTCAGTCAGACTTTTCTTGTTTCTTGTACCTAAGAAAAATGAAGTCTTGGAGTTAAAAGACTTCAGACCTATAAGTCTTGTAAATGGGTCTTACAAAATTATTGCAAGGATCGTGGCTACGAGATTGAACAAAATTTTTGTCTAAGCTAATCGAGGAACAGCAGTCTGGACTCATCCCAGGAAGAAGATTGCAAGAAGCTTTTTTAATAGCTCATGAACTGCTCTTTGCTGTGCAAAAAGGCAAGAAGAAAAATTTTTGCATGCAAGCTTGATTTCAATCAAGCATACGATAGAGTTTTGTGGGCATGTTTATGGCTGATTTTGAGAAATCATCACCTTCCAGAACATTAGATTCATTTATTTAAGCTAATGTGTGAGCTCGGCAAAGTTTTCTATTATTTTTAATGGTAAAGTCTTTGGATTTTTTTTCCTTGTACAAGGGGGACTACACCAAGGAGATCCTTTATCACCATTGCTTTTTGTCATTGTAGCAAACATATTGAGTAGGATGTTCAATATTGCTACTATATGAGGTGGTTAAATGGGGCTCAAATTGTTAAAACTCCACTCGGTGTTTCCCACTTACAATATGCAGATGACACCTTGCTTTTTATAGATGGAGGTTTGGATCAAATCATGGAAATGATGTTTACTTTAAAGAACTTTGAAGCCTTTTCTGGTCTGAGAATCAATTATGACAAAAGCTGTTTCATTGGTTTTCATATTAATGAGGATGAGCTTAAGGAATCTACCATAACTATGGGACATAAGATCGATTATGTAGCTGTCTATTACTTGGGATTCCCTCTGCATTATAGAAAATTGAGAATCTCAGAATGGGACCCTTTGATTCAGAGAATAAGACAGAAATTAGCAGCTTGAAAATCTAATAATATGTCCTTAGGAGAAAGAATTATTCTGTTAAATGCAGTATTGTCGTCTGTCCCTCTTCATTTTCTGTCTTGCTTTGCTCTTCCCGATTCAGTTAGAAGAAAGATCAGATTCATAGAAAATTCATTTGGAGTGGAAACATGGATGCTATAAAAGGCATCCCTTTAGTCAAATGAGAAAGAAGTGTGTAGGCCAAAAAAGTTTGGAGGATTGGGTATTAAAAATTTGTTGATGAAGAATAGGGCAATGATGGAGAAATGGCTATGGAATCCCATTTCAGAAAATGAGAGTTTATCGAAGAGAGTCATTGTTTAGAAACATTATAAGACAGTCCACAAGTTCTATTTATTCATGGATAATCGATCTTACACAAGTCCTTTATGGAAAGGCATTCCATATGTTGCTCACTTCTTTGAAAAAAAAATATTTATATCAAAATAAGGAATGGAGATTCTACTTGGTTCTTGTTTGACAGATGGGCAGGAGATTTCAAATTAAAAGACAAGTTCCCCAGCATTTTCGACCTCGTTATTGAATTTTGTTTTTTCAAAGTAGAAAGTACCATGTATTGTATTAAATTGAAAAACGAGTACACAAGTGTAAGGAGTGTAAGCTCACAAAAAACCCCTATACGAAAGTCACCAAGCTGGTGTAAATCAAAGCTCCAAAAACAGGACAAAAGAGAGGACTGAGGAGGATCCACACGACACAAAAACCTCCCCTTGTCTAACAGTGTGACAAATAAAAGACACCAAAACCTGGTCGTTGATAAATGGATCAAAGTGAAAGCTTGCTATTCCATTCAGAATGGTTGCACTTGGTGGCACATCATTACCAGGATAGAATTGAAGGAGGAAGAGGAATTAGCTTACATTTATTTACTTCAGCTCATTCAAGAGATTAATATATGTCATTCCCAGCCAGACTGTTTTGCTTGGTCCAAAAATAAAGAGTCCTTTTCAGTGAAATTCTTTTATCATATTATGGAGGGACATATGCCAATTTATCGCAAATACAAAGAGGTTTGGTAATGAAGATCTTGATGCAGAGCAACTTCATTGGTGCACTTCCCACATGTGATAGTGATGGGAATAAGTTCATGGTCACAGCCGTTCAGAGCTGCAGCAGACCCGAGGGAGGACCACCATTTTCTCATATCCGTTCATCTTCCTCGGCAAGCGACGCAAAAGATCACAACTAAAGCGTAATAAAGAATGTGGTCTTCAAAGTCATTAATAGGTATCTTTTATCATTCCAAGAATCTTAAATAAAGAGTGGGTCATTAGGTGAATGTCATTACGTATTCTTATGAAGTCTTAATTAGGTGTCCCTACGTATTACTAGATATGTCTTTATTAGGTGACCTTTAGTCTACCTCTTACTTTCTATTTAAAGGGACATGTACTTCACATTTGAACAATGAAGAATAGAAGAAGTTATCTAATTTTTGAAATTCTAGCCTTGTTCTTATATGATCCCTAAGATGGGGAAGGTGAGAAGCCCCGAGTGAGATGCGCATTCGTCTTGGACGGGTCGGATTTTGAAGGCCTACGTAAAAGGAGAGCCCTGCGATGGGGTAAGGTAAGACGCCTTGGGTGAGATGTCCGTTCCGATCGCGTATGTTCTTTCAAATTTCGACTCATCCCACATCAAATTTGGTATCAGAGCAAACTTTGATCCTTACCACGCCACCATTCCATCCCGTCTTCATCACCGTTGTCCCGCTACAGCAACTACCCACTGCCGCCTCCACCACACCCTTCTTCCCCTTCTTTCCTCGTCCCACAACTTCTTTTTTTTCACCGGAATCAAAAAAGAAAAAATAAAACTGGTTACTGTTTACGGTGAACAGTACTGCCATATTGTTCACGGTGAGTACCGCCCTCTCCTTCCTTTTCTCTCCCAGTCTTTACTTTGCAACTCCAAAAAAGCCAAAAAAAAAAAGAAGAGGGAGAAAGGAACCACCTTCCGCCGACAGCCCCAATGGCCGACACCGCAGCCAACAACTCCGCTTTCTACATCCACGTCACCACCATCCTATTCTTCCGCTGTGAGGACCTAGAGAGAGTGATTTTGAGAAATCCTTGAGAGAGGGAAGTCCTGAGATTGGGTGGGTGAGATGTCCCGAGTGAGATGCTCGGTACTTCTCTCGTATTTTCTCGCACTCTCTTTTCTGTCTTGCACTATCACCACTCTATTCTTTCAGTTCACTACTTTCTAAATAGTCCGTGAAGACCCTCTACCTAGTATTTGATGAAATGCCGCAGCGAGCTGATGTTGCCTGCGCGCCCTGCGTGCTGGCATGTATGCTGTCAAGCGCACCCTGCAGTCCCGTACACTACCCAACGTGCCACTCAGTATGCCACTGTGCTTGCGCACGACCGCAGCTACAACACTTGTACGTCACCTCTGGCAGCATTTCAAACTTGAGGGTGAGTTTTCTCCCACCGGAGGAGAATCGATGGGAATAAGTTCATGGTCACAACCGTTCAGAGCTGCAACAGACCTGAGGGAGGACCACCATTTTCTCATATCCGTTCATCTTCCTTGGCGAGCGATCCAAAAGATCACAACTGAAGCGCAATAAAAAATGTGGTCTTTAGAGTCATTAATAGGTGTCGTAGAGTCTTAAATTAAAAATGTGAGTCATTAGGTGAATGTCATTACGTATTCTTATGAAGTCTTAATTAGGTGTCCCTACGTATTACTAGAGATGTCTTTATTAGGTGACCTTTGGTCTACCTCTTGCTTTCTATTTAAAGGGACATGTACTTTACATTTGAACAATGAAGGATTGAAGAAAAGAAAATACATGTGAGTGTAAATAGGCCTCTGCGAGAGAGACTTCACCTCCCCCAATTCCGGTGCGACGCCGGAGCCTGTCCGTTGGTGCGACGCCGATCGGTTCCCCCCTCCCCTAAACCCCCTTCCTTTCTCTCCCTCGTGCGAATCCCTACCGCAGAAGAAAAAAAAAAAAGGGGGGGGGGGGGGGGGGGGGGGTCGGGCAGACGCAGCCCCACCGCTGCAGCCGCCAGCCCCGCCCCGCCGCTGCTGTGGCCGGCCACAACCTCCTTGGCCACCACTGCCGCCAGCCCTAGCCGCCGTTGCCATCGGATCCCACTGTTGCTGCAGATCTCACCGAAGCCGCCCCCGCCTTCGCCTTTACCCACCGCCACCGTGGTCGTAGACGGAGCCCGCAGCCGCCATCGCCGCTGGCCACCGGCACCGCCGTCTCCACCTCGCCCCGCTACCACTGGAGCAGCCCGCCCCCGTAGCCGCCACCCCCCTTCTCTGGTTCGTGTTGGCTAGGTTAGGGTGGAAAGAAAAAGAAGAAGAAAATAAAATAAGAAGGGCATCGTGCCCTTAGGACCTAGCCCGGTCAAACTGGGTTGACCCGGTTCGTCCGAACCGTTGGTTCAAGTCAAGTCCCGATTGGTTCGAGCCATTTTTTTAAAAAGGGGCCTGGGTCCTATTTGGCTATCTGGCTTGACCTGATTCAAAGAAAATTGGTGGTTCAAACCACGTAGTTCGAGCCAAGGTGCAGCCAGGTCCAAGCCAGAAGCCAATCCAGGTTCGTGTAGGGTGTTGGGTGGTGCAATTGCAGCCTTATCGCACCGCCAACACCACAATCTCGTCCGTGCTCCGATTTGCGTGCCGTTCACACCATTAGGTTCGTATCGACGAGGCCTATCTAGATCCAGTGCTCTACATCTCCGGCCTGCCGCATTTTGCGTGCCACTTATGTACGCATATCGGGGACAACGATTGCGCTCCCGAGTCCTACGTCAGCCGCCTCGATTTGCGTATCAATCTCCACACCTATTTCGCAATAGCCAACTTTCCGACCTGCCTCGTTTTGCATGCCATTGTTGCACGCACACTGAGGACTCCGATAGCGCATCTCGAGGCCCGCGTCAGCCGTCTCGATTTGCGTGCCAACATTCCAAAGTGTCGATATTGTTGCACGCTTCCCGAGGCACCCTACTGTTGGAACCATTTTTTAAAAAAAAAAAGAGAGAGAGCAAAAGGGAGGGGGAGAAGTCCCCCCCACCGGTTGGGGAACCCCCCACCGGTTCCAAGAGGGAAACCGGTGGGGGGGGAGGAGGAGCTCTCTCCCTCCACTTTTCAGATTTTTGAAGTTTAAAAATGGGGGGGTGTTTAATGAGAGGGTTAATGGCCCATTCACACATGGGTTAAGAAACCCATGTGGAACTCTCCTTAAATCCAAACCCAAACCCCTTTCACATGGGGCCAATCCATGGAATTAATGGGGTTAAATCCCTTTCACATTGGTCCAAAATCCCCAAGATCCCAAAATCTGAAAACCCACTCATTTATGGGCCTCAAAAAGAGCAAAAGGAGGAGGAAGTGGGGAGGGGAAAACCCCCCCACCGGTTTCTCAAAACCGGTGGGGAGACCCCCCACCGGTTCCCAACCGGTGGGGAGACCCCCCACAGGTTCCCAACCGGTGGGGGGGGGTCCATCCGGTGGCACCCCCCTCCACCGGTTGGAACCGGTGGGGGTGCCAACCGGTCCCCCCCTCCCTCTCTCTCTCTCTCTCTCTCACCTTTTTTTAAATGCTCTCTCCCATCTCTCTCTCACCCATATGATTAAAAAATTAAAAAGAGAGGGAGGGGAGGAGAGAGACTCCAACCGGTGGGTACCCCCCACCTCAAGCCAACCGGTGGGTACCCCCCACCTCAAGCATTCCGGTGGGTACCCCCACCGGTTAAGGCTTTGAAGCCTATAAATACCCCCCAAGGGGTAAGAAGAAGCCCCATACCCATTTGGCCCAAAATTTCCTAGGGAAAACTCTGCCAGTTTGAAGACCAAATCCGGTGCTCTTGCCCGGGTTTGCTGCGATTTGGGGGGAGATATTTTCTTGGAGGGCTCTCTTCCTAAGGTTTATTCCTAAGGGGAAGCTCTGCCAAATTTATGTTGTAAAATCACCGTCCTATAAGACGGGATTATGCCGAAATAATGAATGAATGCTACTATTTGTTCTTTGAGCATATGTGTGCGCATGTGTTCATGAATCTACTATTTAAGTAACACTATGTTACTATATTTTCATATGTAAAATAATTAGTTTTATAACTAATTAAAATACATAAAATATATAATTAAATATTCTAAAATATCATTGGCCTCATCCCATACATAACTAATCTTAGATTCATAATTAAAACTTAATAATGAAACATTGAGACACAAAATAATATCTTAAGTTAAAAAATGACTTAAATACTCCACATACTTAATTAATTAATAAAATCTGCGAAAATTATCTAAAATTAATAAAATAAATATAAAAAATCAGAAAAATTCTGTAAAAATCAGTAATACTCAGTAAAAATCAGAAAACAAAATCTGGAAATTACATAAATCCAAAATATAACTTAAATATCCTTCATATACCTAATTAATTAATAAAAATCGGTAAAATTAATAAAAAATCAGTAAAATTCAGTAAAAACCAGTAAAAAACAGAGAACCAAATCTGAAAATATATAAAATTCTGAAATGACTAAAATGCCCCTAGAGCTTAATACAAATTACAAAAATACCCTCATACATGTTAAAAATCCGTAAAAATCACAGAAAATTCTTAAAAATATCAAAATCTCTCATATGTCCAAAATACCCTCCAAACCTTAATAAGATGGGTAAAATTACCAAAATACCATCAATATGATAAAAATAAATAAAAATCTCAGAAAAATATAAAAATAGACTTTAAGTCTAAAAATTCAATTTGGGCAAAATTACCAAAATACCCTTACAATCCAAACACCCTTGAAATAACTCTAAAATACCTCCTAAGGTTTTGAAACCCTCCTAAATCATTAAAACTCATTTCATACACTAAAATAACCATAATCTCCCTATACCCTCCAACTTGACATAATTACAAAAATACCCTTATGGGTCTAAAATATTTGGAATCAATCTAGAATACTTGGAGTCAATCCAATATACTTGGAATTAATCCAGATAGCTTGGAATCAATCCAAAATCATATAAACACATCCTAAACCTGGGTGAGGCTAAGAGTTTAATCTAAAATATATCTTCATATGCATGTGATGCCTGTAGTAGTAGTGTTGCATGTTATAAGGGCATCATACGGACGGTTAATCAAGGGTTGCCGAGCAGTCGCTCAGCGTAATTAACACTGACCGAGGTCAGTGGAGAGAGGTCATATACTCGAATCTTCGCTTGATTCGAAGTCCCGGATTCCCTGAGGGCTAATCCCAAGCTTTCATAGTCCGATAAAATATAAAACCGACCTATAATTCTCTAGATAAACAAAAAAAAATGGATTTCCGAATAATCCGACATAGGAGAGATGTGTCTAGGTCAGGTCCCGACGAAGGTTAGAAAAATCCTCGCAAACAGAGATGGGACGCCCGGTGAGACTTCTCTTTCCCTTCATCTCTCCGTCCGGTGATGCCCTCACCACAACTCTACTACTAACTTTGTCATGTCTTATGCAGGTGACCAAGTTTTTGCTTAAAAGACGACGATGGCGGCAAGGGTCACGTATGGCCCACTTATGGTGGCAACCCACACACGGTGTGGATATCTGACCACACCAACATGCTTTGAGGACTTCCCCGCAGTGATAGGATCTCCATACTTTTTGGGGGTCGTTCCGACACCGGAGCTTGCTCCGGAAAAGAAGAAGAAGAGGTGCGCTTCTCGCGCCAGAACATGCAACAACGGCAGCCGATATGGGCGAGTGCTTGCCGTGAATACCAACAGCATCTCTCCGGCCTCCTCGTCCAACGAGAGGCAAAAGCGGAAGGTTCTAACCGCAAGCCCGTCTAGGACGGGGAAAACTATATTAGTGAGGAACCTGCATATTCGTCTGGATAGCGGGCAACCCATCATTCCTAAGATCCATCATATCCCGACAGTTCCTGTCCAGAATCGGTTCGGGGTTCTATTGAAGGTTTGCCAAGATGGGGCAACGTTCGAAAAGAAGAAAATGACTCCAAAGGACACTGCTTGTCGGGAGCCAATAATTATACCAGAGCCAGTCATGTCTCGAGTAGGGGGCAATGCCACCCTCCGAGCAGGGGGCAACTCCATGCCTCGGAATGGGGGCAAATTTATGCCTCGGGCTGGGGGCAATCCATCGGAAGATAGGAGCCTCCGCATAAAGGAAATGTGGGTAACCAAAAAGGAAGCCCGCAAAATTTGCCACGCTAGGGATACCTTAGCAGAACAACAGCCTCAACAGCTCGTAGAGCCTGAGGGGCAGATAACCAGCTCAACTACCTGGCCTTGTTCTTTACATGGTCAAAAGATAAAAAGTGCCTATAAGGCGCAGGAACAAGTCTGGCAACAGACATCTGTCCTCGAGCGGTTGGGCGCATTGGTCCGATCGACTCACAAAAAGAAGAAAATTGCCAGAAGGATAGAGAATAGTATACGGGTCTACACATGCTACACCTCCAATATCACCAACCGACAGCCTTCCCAGCCAGAAGACCCAAATGATATCATCAATCTGATGCAACGGGTCGGACCCATAACCCGTCAAATGGAGCAGGCTATGTGCTTGCTGAATCGAGGAAGCCAGGGGGCAGAGCCACCCCAAATTGGCAGTAGCAATGCTGCTGGAGGAGCTGATGAAGACGAGACAAATGCTTTAGATATTGAAGCCGCTCCAGAACAACCTCAAGATCAAATACAACCTCAGACTATAAAGGAGATGAGGCAAGAAAATCAACAACTCATGGCCTTGCTCTATGGCCTAATACAAAAGATGGAGCAGCAGCAAAGGGCAACTCAAGTCCCCCCAGTAAATGCACCACCTCCAAGGGCAGTGCCTATGCCAACGGTGATAAGACCACAAGCTGCAGATGTCAACTTCAACCCTGATGAGATACAAGAAGATCAGGTTGTGGAGCCCAATCATAATGCTCAGCAATCCCATACTTCTGCAGATGATGCTACGGCATTGCAGAAGCATCTTATTGAGCAAATTGTTGAAGCCAAAATAGCAAAACAAGACGACGGAATAGGCACATTCGACTTATACAAAGTGCCATTTCCGGTACGTCATATGTTCAAGAAGCTCCCGCCGGATCACAATAAGTGTCCCAAATTCATCAGGTATGACGGGGAAGGCTCGGCCCAGGAACATATTGCCCACTATATGAGTGACTTGGGAGAGTTGGCTACTGATGAGGCCTATCTTCTGAGGTTCTTCTCTACCTCTCTCACGGGCATTGCATTCCAATGGTATGCAAAATTGAAGCCTAACTCTATCAAGAGTTGGGAGGAAATGCAGAAAAAGTTCCTCGACCGTTTCAAGGTGTCGGAACGAAAGGTCACCATCACTGAATTGGTGACACTAAAACAAGGCAGGAATGAATCCACCACCGACTATATCAAAAAATGGCGGAACCTCTGCATGAAATGCGACAATCCGCCGACCCACGAGGATGCGATACGATTGTGCAAAAGGGGCTTAAAGCCTGAAATAAGCGAAAAGCTTATTAGCGCAAATGTCAAGAACTTTGATCAACTAAATAACATTGTGACGGAGGTCGAAATATTCTATGCAGACCATCCAACCATTGCCTCCATTGGGGGGATAGTCCCAAAGAAGCAAAATATGGATACAGAAGAGGTCAATGCTATAGACTTCACCTCAGCTGTAGAAAATACAGGGGGCAAGAACAATGTAAATGCCTCAACATCTAATAGAAGGGGATCATATGCCACCCTTAATGAGAGAAGGAAGATGGCTTACTCTTTCATAAGGGAGGATACAAGAGAGTTGTTTAATGTCTGCATGCGGGCCAATCTCTTGATGCTACCCGAACCAAAAAGACCAGCAGAAGTTGGTAAAATAGATGAACCCAACTATTGCATGTACCATCGTATGTTGGGACATGTAATAGAAGATTGTTATATCTGCAAAGGAGAAATTGAAATGCTTATCCGAGAAGGGGCCGTGGAGATGGGGAAATACCTGGTAGACCCGCCTCAACCACATCGAATGCCCAGACAAACATTTACAGCAAATGTCATCCACATGGATGAAAACTCCTCAGAAGAAGAGCCTACAAATAAAAATATAGATGCCCCTCCAGAGCAGGAAGTGGTATCATCATATCCCCCAGCGACCCCCACTCCGGAAGGGTCTATCGTGGCGGCACTGGAGGAGATTCAGATGAATATGTCACAACTCTCCCATCAGCAAGTTTCGCCGGAGCAGGAGGCAATACCATCATATGCTCCAGCGACTTCCACTCCAGAAGCGTCTATCATGACAACACTAGAGAAGATTCAGATGAGTCTGATACAACTCTCTCATCAACAAATCTCATTAGAACAGAAGATAAATCCATCATATACTCTAACAATTTCCACTCTCGATGGGTCCATTATGGCAGCACTGGAGGGGATTCAAGTGAGTCTGGGACAAATCTCTCATCAGCAGTATGAACTCACTCAAGTAATGGAAGGTCTTGCAAGACAATGGACAGAAGTCATGTCAATGGATAGAATCAATAGGCCCTTCTCCTTTGAGGAGCCAGGACCAAAATGCAGCCGTCCTCTAAAGAATAAGGACAAACTTATCATAGATTTAAATGAACTACCAGAAGCCCAGTACCGAGAGGGAATGGTGCTCAAATGCAAAGGTTGTGAAAGTCACGACAATACTCTCGAGGCCACCTTTGCAGCTAGGCAAAGCTCCCGGGGAAAACAAGTTGCTGGTGCAGAAATAGGGATAAGTTTTAAAGATACGGAATCCCTGGCAAAAAAGCTCAAGAAACCATACTCCTTTCCAATGGAAAAGACCAAAGAACTCTTCGAGTTATGTATGAGCAGAAAAGCAATTATTCTGCCCAAGCCAAAAAGGGAAGAAGAAATATATCGGGTAGATGCACCCAACTACTGCCCATACCACCGCTTCATCACCCATCCAATTGAACGTTGCTTTATGTTCAAAGATGAAGTAGAAAAGCTGATTCAAGAAGGAAAGATAAATATGGGGAAATACCTGATAAATCCCCCACAGCCACATACGATTACACATTGAGTGTAATTCGCAGATCCATGAGCAAAAAAAAAAAAAAAAAAAACATCATCCTGCAACCCGTCGGGGGACAACGCGCAAAAGTTAAACTCCGGAATTTTGTCCACCTGGGAGGCAGATATATCCCAAAATTTATATTCACTTACTACAGGCTTTGAGTCCTGATATTCATATATTCGCCCACGGAAGGCGTTAAACTCCGGCATTCGCCCACGGAAGGCGTTAAACTCCGGCATTCGCCCGCGAAAGGCGTTAAACTCCGGAATTTGCCTACGAAAGGCATTAAATCCCAGAATTCATAATTCGCCCGCGGAAGGCGTTAAACTCCGGAATTTTGTCCACCTGGGAGGCAGATATATCCCAAAATTTATATTCACTTACGACAGGCTTTGAGTCCTGATATTCCTATATTCGCCCACGGAAGGCGTTAAACTCCGGCATTCGCCCACGGAAGGCGTTAAACTCCGGCATTCGCCCGCGAAAGGCGTTAAACTCCGGAATTTGCCTACGAAAGGCATTAAATCCCAGAATTCATAATTCGCCCGCGAAAGGCGTTAAACTCCGGAATTTTGTCCACCTGGGAGGCAAATATATCCCAAAATTTATATTCGCTTATTACAGGCTTTAAATCCTAAAATTCATATTTCGCCCACAGAAGGCGTTAAACTCCGGCATCCGCCTACGGAGGGCGTTAAACTCCGGAATCTGCCCCGAAGGGGCGTTATATCCTGAAAATTTTCATATTTGCCCCGAGAAGACGTTGTGTCCTAAAGTCTTTCCTGGGCGTATGCCAACCCCGCTGACATGCCATAAAGGGGTCGAGAATTTTCTTATCGCCCCGAGAAGGCATTATATCCTAAATCTTCCCCTTGGCTTAAGCTAGTCCCACCGGCATGCCATAAGGGGGTTGAAAAATTCTTTTGCCCCAAGGAGGCATTGTATCCTAAAGTCTTCCCTGGGCATACGCCAGTCCCACTGGCATGCCCTAAAAGGGTTGAAAATTTTCCTATCGCCCCGAGGAGGCAATGTATCCTGGATCTTCCTTGGGCATACACCAGTCCCACTGGCATGCCATTAAGAGGTTGAAAATTCCCTTCGCCCTGGGGAGGCGTCATATTCTAAAATCTCTCCCCTAAATCATGGTCCCATCGGCATAACCATATAGTCCCATGTGCTATAGTCCCATCGGCGTGCCGTAGGCGGTCGAATTTGCTCCAAGGAGATGTTATACCTTAAAATTGACCCTGATACACACTAGTCCCACTCGTGTGCCTTGATGGCCTGGAAGTTCATATTCACCTACAGGAGGCTTTATATCCTGGAAATTCATAATTCATATTCGCCTGCAGAAAGCTTTATATCCTGGAAATTCATAATTCATATTCGCCTACAGGAGGCTTTATATCCTGGAAATTCATATTTCATATTTGCCTACAGGTAGGGGTGTTCATTGTTTGGGTCAACCCGAAAAACCGAACCGAACCAAACCGAAAATTCGGTTTGGTTTGGTTTGAAAACATATTCGGTTCGGTTCGGTTTCCGAACCTCTTCAACCCGTGAAAACCAAACCAAACCGAAAAAATTGAAATGATATTATATTTGTATAATGTACTTCACTATCCATATCGGGCCAGCACATGGTCATGCTCTCATTACACGTGACGCTGCTCCACACCAGTACAAACCTTTAAAGTAAAGCCAACTGGGCCTGACAGTTACTGTGATGACCACAGGACGTTAGAGTCTATAAAGCTGTAAACACTTTTCTTGTTGCCGGTACAGGATTAACTTGTTTGTATAGTGTGGCACCAAGCACCCTGCTGCCTACGTACCTAAAGCTAACATCCGTGGAAATTTAGTCCTATACCGGACGTTTTTGTTTCACTCCTTCTACATAGCATCTATAAAGAAACACCATGTGCGCTTCTTTACATTCAACTGGGCCGTCTTCAACTGGGCCGGTGGCTGAATATGCGTCTTTTTGTTTGATTAAAATCAATGAAAATTAAATAAATGAGTTCAAGTTAAATGTAAAAAAAAAAATTTCTTAAGTCGGTTCAAACCGATCCGAACCGAAGTAAACCGAATATTTTCGGTTTGGTTCGGTTCGGTTTGTAAGATGAGTCGGTTTGGTTTGGTTTGAATTTTTTTCCCCTTAAACCGAACCAAACCAAACCGTGAACACCCCTACCTACAGGAGGCTTTATATCCTGAAAATTCATAATTTATATTCGCCTACAGGAGGCTTTATATCCTGTAAATTCATATTTCATATTCGCCTACACGAGGCTTCATATTCTGGAAATTCATATTCGCCTACAGGAGGCTTTATATCTTGGAAATTCATAATTCATATTCGCCTACAGGAGGCTTTATATCCTGGAAATTCATAATCCATATTCGCCTACAGGAGGCTTTATATCCTGGAAACTCATATTCGCCTACAGGAGGCTTTATATCCTGGAAATTCATATTCGCCTACAGGAGGCTTTATATCCTGGAAATTCATAATTCATATTCGCCTACAGGAGGCTTTATATCCTGGAAATTCATATTCGCCTACAGGAGGCATTATATCCTGGAAATTCATATTTCATATTCGCCTACAGGAGGCATCATATCCTGGAAATTCATATTTCATATTCGCCTACAGGAGGCTTTATATCCTGGAAACTCATATTCGCCTACAGGAGGCTTTATGTCCTGGAAATTCATATTCGCCTACAGGAGGCTTTGAATCCTAGGATTCATATTTCGCCTACGGGAGGCTTTGAATCTCGGAGTTCATATTTCGCCTACGGGAGGCTTTGAATCTCGGAGTTCATATTCCGCCCACGAGAGGCTTTGAATCTCGGAATTCATATTCGCCTACGGGAGGCATTAAACCCCGAAATTCGCCTCTGGGGGGCATTGTGTCTCAAAATACTTGATCTTCGGGAGCCGTTGTATCCCAAATCCACGGCTACCTAAAGCCCCCGTTTCTCGAAAACTACATGTATATTTCTTATCGGCTCACAGGGAGACTCAGTTCCCTACATATATATTCTTATCGGTTCTCAGGGAAGACTCAGTTCCCTACATATACTTCTTATCGGTTCTCAGGGAAGACTCAGTTCCCTACATATATATTCTTATCAGTTCTCAGGGAAGACTCAGTTCCCTACATATATATTCTTATCGGTTCTGAGGAAAGACTCAGTTCCCTACATATATATTCTTATCGGTTCTCAGGGAAGACTCAATTCCCTACATATATATTCTTATCGGTTCTCAGGAAAGACTCAGTTCCCTACATATACTTCTTATCGGTTCTCAGGGAAGACTTAGTTCCCTACATATATTTCTGAGCGGTTCTCAGGGAAACCGTAATTCTCTACCGAAAAAAATAATAATAATAATAATAAATGGGGCTTAAAAACGAGGTGCCCCGACGGACTTAATCGATCTCGTCCTCAAAGGGGTCGGTTAAGGGTAAAAATGTCTTATACCCAGCTAAGGTGAAAACGCGAAAGAGCACCTTAGGCAAAATCGGGTAACCCCGCTGTGTGAAAACCCGCAAGGGCGCACAGGCAAAAATAAGAGGGGGCTAATACTGGTGAAAACCTGAAAAGGCCCTGGTATTAGTTTTAAATAAAATTTAAAAAAAAAGAAGAAGAAAGGAGCTTAAAAATGAGGTGCTCCGACAGACTTAATCGATCTCATCCTCAAAGGGGTCGGTTAAGGGTAAAAATGTCTTATACCCAGCTAAGGTGAAAACCCGAAAGGGCACCTTAGGCAAAATCGGGTAACTCCGCTGTGTGAAAACCCGCAAGGGCGCACAGGCAAAAATAAGAGGGGGCTAATACTGGTGAAAACCTGAAAAGGCGCTAGTATTAGTTATAAAAAAAATAAAAAATAAAAAGAAAAAAAGGGGGGAGAGAAAGAAAGAGAGAATACATGCAACATATAATAAATGGTCCGTACCACTCAAACTTAGCATTTATCTTCAGGAGAATATTTGCGATACACTGGAGCAATGTTGGAGTTCGAGATGAACATGCAGCATAGTTCGAGTTCTTCAGCAAATGGAAAACTTCAATCCTTTTGAAGAAATTCGACTCCATCTCCGGAATATCAGTCGAAGCGATGTTCGATGGTCGCCACAAAATGGGAGTTCTCCTTCCAGTGAAGCTTCAAGAACATATGCATGCTGACGATGAGCGGCAATATGAGCGTCCGCGGTACCAGAAAGGACAATATCCTTCTGGTATTGGAGCATAGGGGTCTTCGCCACCCGAGCTGCATAGCCTGCCTCGATAGTTCCAGTCCCGGCTCGCTTTGGCGAAGAGTTACTCGACAAGTAGCAGGAATGGGATATCGTCCTCCCCATACCTTGCCATGAGAGCCATGAAGACAAAGACAGCAAGCTGCAAAAAGATAGAGAGATAAAATCAACGCCAGAGAGCTGCAATAAAAGTCTCGAAAAGCAAAAATCGACCAAATCCTAATAAAGTCATAGGACAAAGTCAAATTGCTATGAACCAGATATTAGGCCAGTCCAGAACGCTTCATGCGGAGCTCCTGGAAACGCCAATATAAGGTACTGATACCCCAAGATAGAGCAAATGCCGGAAGAATTAAACGACTCGCCTGTGTGTTCTTAAGGAGTCTCCATGTCGTGAAGGCCAAAAGATCTCCTAGAATCCAAGTAAACATCGAAAGATTCAAGCGGCATCAACTCTCGCAGAACCTCCAAGTCGCGAAGGCCAAGAGGATTCCCATAATCAGAGGGGTAGACGCTTTCAAATATATTCAGAAAATCGAAAAGTTATGAAAACAGGACTTCCTGGGCATATTTTGAGGTGTCTAAGTACCAAAATTGAGGGTCATCGGGACCCAGACAAGCTCAGATGGAGCATATGCATAGCAAGCCAAAGCAATGTATCGCCTGGCATATATGAGATAGCGGTTGACTTCCCTCCCCAATAGCCGCGAATACATAAAGCGAGACATGGAAGCTCATCAAGACAATATCGGCATACTGCAGCTGAGAACACCTCAAGCGTGCGAAATGATGACTCTTGTAGCCAAATGGGGCACGGGGCATGCACCGTCGTCCTCACCTTCGGCACATGTCCCGTGGGGGACATTTATTGGAACCATTTTTTTTAAAAAAAAAAAGAGAGAGCAAAAGGGAGGGGGAGAAGTCCCCCCCACCGGTTGGGGAACCCCCCACCGGTTCCAAGAGGGAAACCGGTGGGGGGGGAGGAGGAGCTCTCTCCCTCCACTTTTCAGATTTTTGAAGTTTAAAAATGGGGGGGTGTTTAATGAGAGGGTTAATGGCCCATTCACACATGGGTTAAGAAACCCATGTGGAACTCTCCTTAAATCCAAACCCAAACCCCTTTCACATGGGGCCAATCCATGGAATTAATGGGGTTAAACCCCTTTCACATTGGTCCAAAATCCCCAAGATCCCAAAATCTGAAAACCCACTCATTTATGGGCCTCAAAAAGAGCAAAAGGAGGAGGAAGTGGGGAGGGGAAAACCCCCCCACCGGTTTCTCAAAACCGGTGGGGAGACCCCCCACCGGTTCCCAACCGGTGGGGGGGGGGGGGGGGGGGGGGTGTCCATCCGGTGGCACCCCCCTCCACCGGTTGGAACCGGTGGGGGTACCAACCGGTCCCCCTCTCCCTCTCTCTCTCTCTCTCTCTCTCCTTTTTTTAAATGCT